>OY970818.1:6244050-7444050 GCA_963853775.1 Xanthia togata | reverse complement strand
CAAATAGGTTAGATTAGAACTGTGACCAAGTATGCTACTACCACTAGCTACGTCGAACTTTGCCTCTCTTTATATCGCGCATTACGCCCACTGAATTCGACAAGTCGAGCTAGCCGCGTACCTACCTACGTACCTAAAATGCGGGATGACCCATCTGTATTAATCTTTGACTAAAGCGCAGGCCACACTGGGAACGAAGCTAAGTTCGTTTAGCTTCGCTCAAGCGCAGGCCACACTCGGAACGAAGCTAAGTTCGTTTAGCTTCGCTCATGTTGTTCAGTTCGCGGTGTGAACCGAAATATGCAAGCACGCGGTAGCTACATGAGCGAAGCTAAACGAACTTAGCTTCGTTCCCAGTGTGGCCTGCGCTTTATGCAGGTATCGCGTCTTTTCATACTTCGGTTCATAGTTAGTGGTGTGAACCGATGTATGCAAACACGCGGTAGCTGCATGAGCGAAGCTAAACGAACTTAGCTTCGTTCCCAGTGTGGCCTGCGCTTAAAGCAAAAAACTACTGTACCGTTCAATATTGTACGGCGGCGCACGGTGGGTCGAAACTGCTTTAAAGGGACAGAGGGCAGGCAGGCATTAAGAGCACGTTGATAGTGTAGGATTATAGTCAAAAAGTCAAAGAATAAGGCTCAAGTAGTTTGAAAGCAAGACCTGTCAAAACTTGGCCGAATTTGAGTAAGTTCTGTCACATTCCATACAACACAAAAAAAATAAAAATAAAAATTCCATGTAAACTATCAGCTTTAAAGAAAGAATGACGAGACCTATCGATACCTTTACATATTTTTAAATGGAATTCGTAAAAAAAAACCGTATGGGACATAAAATCAGTTTCGACCCACCGTGCGGCGCACAGTATATTATTTTGAGAATCTAGACGGACAAAAGTCAATTTATGAACATGTCAACAAGATCATTTTAACGGAATATATTCAAAGCTAACATGTTATACTACAATCTAGTTAATTTTCTGGGTATCCACACGAAACGATAGCAGGTCAAAAAAGTTCGGGACGGCCGGCTACATGAGCCATAATCATCGACCGCTCGCTGCTATCGTTTCATTCGTCTGAGTTCTTACGATGAATACGCTGTGTTTCTGTGTGCTAGTGGTGATTTTGTGTTTTTATCGTTTTTGTGGGACTTTTAAGGTAAATAATAATATATTTTATTGTTAGTATGTATATTAGTTTAATGGTAAATATTTAATTAACAGAGTGAGGTTTTTATTTAATCATAAACAGTACTTTTTTAGTTTCAGCTAAGGTTTCAGTTGGTTTCCCTTCATTTCCCTGTGCATTGGGTATATTTTTCTGAAAGGTGTATTTATATACTACAAGAAAAATGTTCATTTACTTGCGAAAGTTTGCGACACTCATACAAAATTTTCTTATTTTCAGAATGACTTCACAAATTTCTCGACGTTTGTTTTTTGATGTTTGGTTTGTTAACGCAAAAGAATCAAGACAGGATGCTTTGTTAAATTATATTTTACAAGAACTTGATGTCCTTTCCGTTACGGATGATATTTTGAAAAGTTTAAAAGTAACCATCAGTAGAGTCAGTCAAAAAATTGACGAAAAATGGTCAAAATCAGGAAGACATCGTGAACGCTTCCTGAAAACGAATTCTTCATGGTTAGAAGCGAACATATCATTTACAGATACCCGTAAATGAACCTATCTTTGATTTTTCACTAACAACAACCGAACCTCTGGAACAAGTAACCGGGCCGGAAGACCACCGAAAGACTTTGAATCTTCCAGTGAAAAAACAAAGAGACGGCGAATTCGTTATCTTCTTGAAACTACGTGTCCAAAAGAGATATCGATGGCAAACGAAATACAGGTTCGCCAGACAAGAAAAAGGGGTTCAGCAGCTATTGTAGCTATTGTTAAGGAGCTTTGCCTGTTTTCAACCAGAAGAGGTACAGTAATGAAGAAAGCACAAATGTTGTTTAATCAACCCAAAGCGAGGTGGGCTTACGAATGACCAAGCTCTGGCATTAATGATTGATGCAAATCTGTCAACACACCAAGATGGTATCATACGCGAGCAATCAAAATTGATGAACAAAAATCTGTATCCACCATACTACAAAGTGAAAGCGGCAAAACATTTGTGTTATCCAAGTGAAATTAATGTTTCAGAAACACATGCCGAAGTTAAACTTCAATCTTTAATGGATCACACTGTATTAAGAATATGCAAAATGCATGAAGAGGTCCTGAAAACGATAGAAGACTTAAAAAGCCTAGATATTATTGTTAAATGGGGTTATGGTTATGTTTCGTCTACTAGTATGTAGTAATTAATCTTAATTGTACTAAACTTGCGTAGTTTTTTTATTGTATTTTTTTATATTAATTTTGATGTATAGTTGAGAAAATATGTTCTATTATTAAATTATATATCTAAAACGATCAATTTTTTAATTTATTAGTGATCTTTTAAATATTACTACCTAATAACACATATAAATGCGGCAAAATAATTTTGTCCCGCTAGATTTTCATAATAACACACTGTGCGGCGGTACGAAACCCTTCGTGTTTTTACATTTCCATAGTTGCTAACCTTGAGTAGACTTATGAAAGCATTAAGCGAGACATTCTGTATAGCATACCTACTTATTTTCTTAATTACTTAGCTAAGTGATTATTGTAGACATAGGTATCTTGTTATTATTGTACACACGGCTACACATCAAGCTGACCTCGCATTGTACGGAAATCCTATACAAAGTGAGATCAGCTTATACTGGAAATGTACAGTGTAAGGAGCTGAGAAGAGGCAAATAATGTTCTAAGTAGGTTTGTGTAAATATATAGATAGGTACCTAGTCATGCGGACTGCCGATGGAAGTGAAAAGTTAAAAACTAGTATTATTTATATAATTTATAGTGAAGCACTATGACGGAGTCACTCGTTAGCATAAATCGAACAGATTACTGTCTGTGATGTCTTGTTTATTTACTCCTTTTTAGTTGACTTTTTTGTCGTAGTTGGGTTATGTATAGTTTTTATAACTTTTATTAAAATTATTTTTTGAGTTATATTGTTTTTTTGTTATGTGCAAATTAAACTCTTTCATTTATAACCTCTAGAGGGCGCCATATTCAAACTTCTTCATTTCGAGTGGTTAGTGACTAACCTGGTGTCAGAGTTTTAAAGCCGCCCATGGGCCTCTGACTTGGCTTCACATGCCATCGAGAAATATCTCTCAGCCATGCCGGTTTCCTCACGATGTTTTCCTTCACCGTTTTAGAAGCAAGTGATAACCACCTTTGTACTTTTTTTGGGTGTGAAAAGTTTAAATAAATAAATATATTTTTAAATGCAATTTTTCAAAGAGTGTCGCCTCTCGTCGTATAAGCCCATGTACGCCCGGACGTAATAAAGTCGCGGCGATTTTATTTCTAGCTTTTTCTTGATCAAAAAGCTCCATACAACCTGCAAATTGCAAAAAACTAAAGAAATTTTGAATTTCGCGTGCTTCCTTAGCCGCATCCCCCTTAAGTAATCTAGGCTCAGGTTTTTGTCTTTATTTGGACAGTTAACTATTTAAAAACCGGCCGACTGCGAGTCGGACTTGCATACGAAGGGTTCCGTACCGTATTAAGATCAAGCAAAAGTTAATAATTAACTTTATTACATTTTTGTTATGTGTTGTTAAAGCGGCAATAGAAATACACAGTCTGTGAAAATTTCAACTGTCTACCTATTACGGTTCATGAGATACCTACCGCCCGCTGACAGACAGACGGACGGACGGAAAAATTAATGTTTTTTTTGGGGTCAATAACCCCTAGTAGTGTTGTTACTTGAAGTGTGAGTTGATAAATTCTGTTTTATCGCGATAAAACACCGATATCCATAATATTTACGGAGTTTGGCTAGCTAATTTGATTTGACCCTGTTTAGGTACACTTCTGCCTAACCTGGAAAACCTGCCTTTGGGAAAAACACTGACCCGCAAATCACTGTCCATTCCAAGGTTGCCTGGAAGAGATCGCGGAAAGCGATAAGGCCGCCCATTGTATATTTTGTAGTGTTAATTTTTTTTTGTGGTGTAAGTACAATTAAGTATATATAAATAAATAAATAAAAACAGGCGTAATGTTATAACGATGACTAAATATACCGAACTGACTGGACAATTTCATAATCTTATCAGCAGCGCCAGTTAAAATTAAATCACACACATTTCTCTGTTTATTTCCGACTATCACCTGATTTAAAGCGGTTACAAATGAAACGAGTAACAGTATTTTATCTTTTCCTCAATAGATAGCATAATCAGCCTATAACGTTACCGCTGCTGGAAACAGGACCTCCTCTTTGAGGGAGCAGGCCATAATATACCACGCGACTACAGTGCGAGTTGGGGAAGTCACATGTCTTCGATTTTTTTGGTTCTAGGACATGCTGGCTTCCTCACGATGTTTTGATTCACCGTTTTGAGAGCAGTGGTATTGAAATAACTTACACAAAGACGACCTACGATACGTTAGTCGGGGCAACTGCCACTGGGCCACTGCTCTCCTCAATAGGTACCATCGAAGAAATTCATATCTATACACCGTAAGGACTATTTCTGCTGGCAGCGCTCGGCCGCTTCTATAGCGGCCGAGCGCTGCAAGCAGAAACAGTCCTTTGCTCGATCTTAATACGGTAGGGAACCCTTCGTATGCGAGTACCATCGAAGAACTCATAATATACATCGTAAGGACTATTTCTGCATGCAGCCTTCGGCGGCTACAGTACCGGGGCGGTAACAGATGTGGTCCTCGTGTTCACGGGATTTTGTTTCCAAACTGCTTAGATATGAAGTTCTTCGATAGTACGTGGTTTTGCAAAAAATATAAAAGCAATTTTGCCGCGCAATGCCAGTGTGGTGACTGTTGAATGATAGACGTTTCTTTAAAGTATAAGATCAGAAACGAAAATATCGGGAAAAGAACCGGAGTTAAATTACCGACATAGCTTGTAGAGTAAACAAGCTAAAGTGGCAGAGGGATGGCCATGTTTCTCAAAGGACCGACGGCCGGTGGAGCAGTCGAGACCTGTAGTAGAGACTAACGGCAAGCAAAGTTTAGGACGCCCTTCAGCTAGATGGAACGAACTCAAAAAGGTGGCTGAGACAGACTGCATGGGGAGTGCTTTGAGGAGCGGCTAGAGAGGCGTCACGGCGTCCTCACCTTCCGCCTGTCACAGGTCCTCACCGGACACGGCTGTTTGGGGAGGTTCCTATTCGGTATCAGATGGGAGGAAACGCCCGGGTGTCATCACTGCGTGGATCGCCCGGAGGACACGGTGGAGCATACGGTGGAGGTCTGCCCGGCTTGGGTAGAGCACCGCCGTGTCCTCGTGGAGGCGATCGATGGCGAGGATCTCTCGCGTCCGGCCCTGGTCCAGGCCATGGTACGGAGCGATAGGGCATGGGAGGCCGTCACCTCCTTCTGCGAAGCAGTAATGCTCGCGAAGGAGGAGGCGAAACGCATGAGGGAGAGGCAAAATTCGCACCCTCACGCCCCTAGCCGCCGCAGGAGGAGACGCCCTGGGCGTCGGGAATCGATTGCCGATTCCCGGCCACCGTAGGCGCGGGCTTGCGGACGGTGAGCAATGGGTAGCTCGCCGTCCGGTAAGGACCAAGCCCGGGTCGACGGCGCGTTGTGTTCCACGCGCGCCTCAAAGAGATGTCAGCGAGTGAAGGGAGAGCGATGGGACCATTGCCTGCCGGGGTTGCGGGAAAGTCCGAAAGGGATACCGTGGCCCCCTGGCATTGCACAGGCAACAGAAGGAACACGGGTGGGTTTTAGTCAGTAAGAGTCTGACACGCCCTCCCGCTCCACCCAGAGCGGGAGAAGTCATTTGATGATATCACACCCAAAAAAAAAAAGGTTTTGCACAGGGGGCAAAGATTGTGGTGTGGCTCAGCTTGGGAGACGCCAATGCCCAGCAGTTGAATGCGACAGACTGAGCTGACCCACTCACTCTCAGAGAGAAGCCTAGTACCCTAAATGCGTACACGATCAATAGAAAGAAATAATAATATTTATTTGAAGATAATCATAAAGCAATATATACTCGTAGCGTGTGCCTCACGGCTGCGCCATTAAGGTTCATGCCAGACAAATGCTGTCTGACGCTGGTTTTCTAATGAACCCTTATGGACAAGTGATGAGGTGTACACAGTTTCAACATATCTAATACATATTTTTATACATCATAAATAAATAAACTACTTAAGGTCTATTTAAATAATTATTTCCTATTGATGTTATTTCCATTAAATAAACATCAACTTTATGCTAGTGTAAATAAAATTGATTTTAGACTGACTAGTACTGTTGAAAAAGTCAACAATCATAATCTGAACAATTTTGAAGGAGATTGCTAATCCATTGCTTCATATGTTCGACAAATTAGTCTGCTAAACAACGTAAATAACGCAATGAATGTTGGTGAACTGTCAAAATGAAACGGATTGTTATTGATCGTATGTTAGAGAACGTAATTAGGGTGCTGAGCCCCAAAACTGGGAACATTAAAGGTCGATTATGATCACACAAGCAGCTTTGCTCAACAGAGTTCATTCTCAAGATATACAATGTTTTATTCACTGAAACACAGTACAAATAACCGGAAACAATCAAAGACTTCATAGGTAAGTAAGATAAACCTTACAGATATTTATGTAAAACTGGGTCATCACGTAGGCAACTCTATGCACAACTGACATGTGAAATTCACTCATTGTGGACTATTTACAGAGTGAATTATATGTGATTTACACATTCATTTAAACATCCATTTATGCTGAGAAACTCAATGGAGGAACGTTGAGTCAAGACGAAGACGTGTACAAAAAACTTTTGTAAGAATAGACGTTACGTTCAGTCGGGCATAGGCATCTTCAATTACATGCCATTCAGCTCGATTCTCGGTAATTCTCATCCAGCTGGTCATAGCCACACCGCGAAGATCGTCGCTCCACCTAGCCCTCAGGCTAGGTGGAGCAGCAGAGTCGTTCCTACGTTACGTTTGCCGATGCGCGGTCTCCACTCAAGAACACGTCTACCCTAACGGTCATCAGTTCTACAGCTTATATGGCTGGCCCATAGCCACTTCAGCTTGCTTATTCTGTGTGCTATATCGGCCACTTCTTCTTCTTCTTTCGACGCGGTGGTTAAGCGATTGACTGCAGCGCTGCGTTTCGGTTCCCGCACCGCCCCTACAAGTAATTGTTCCGGGTCTGGCTATTTGTGTATATGAGTTTATAAATGTTTGTAAGCGCACCCACAATAGGTGAAATTCCAAGTGTGGGGCAACGTTCTATAAAAAAAATGATAAAAAATCTGGTTCTCTGCCGGATCACCTCGTTCCGGATTCGATCAGAAACGATGCACGGATTTTGTGAAAGAATATACCAATAGCAGGTTGAGCGTCGATGTCCCCCCTGCCGCCCTGAATAAGGTGTTGGTCTCATATTTCATGCTATATGCGACGTCAGACTTCAGCGTCAACGTTCCGATCGACGTCTGAACGCACGACGTTGACGTTTGAAAGAGACCACAACAGTACATTTCTATAGTAAGCACCGTGACACGGCGTACGGCGTGACGCTCTAAGCGGCCGACAGCGTTTATAGGAACAGGAAACCGTAGCTTAGCATATCTTGAATTCAAATTCAAAATATGTTTTTTTCACATAATCCTACATGGGCACTTATGAAACGTCAGAAGCTAGGTGCACGGTTCCAACTGGTCGTTTCCTATGGAGAAGAGCCGGCAAGAAACTCCACGGTTACTCTTTTAAAAATAATTGGCTTTTACAATATTTTCATTCATATAACAGTGTTATTAGGTGTAGGAGGACAGTGTAGGTCTTTCAACAAGTGGTTGGTGGTGGCAATAAGCAATCCCAAATGAAATAAAGAATGACCATAGGTTTGGAGGTATAAATAGTTGTCTCCACTTATTTTAATTTATTTCCGTTTGGTAGTAGGTAGGTACATTCATTTGACCTTAACAATTATTTGAAACGCCTTTCAACCCTGAACGGAATGGAAATACCAATGCGGTCTATTTAAGAAAAACCCGAGACATTAATTGACGTTTTCTCACCACAAACCATATTTACTGGAAAACATAAATTAAGGTAATGAATTTAAAAAAATATTGAATATTTTTGTGGTTCTACGAAATGGGAGAACCAGTTGTGGAGCATCTGAGAGACTTTGAAAAGAGGTGCAATGGTCAAAGTTAATTAGCACATTGAATAATACGCAGGTTATGAAAAGAAGCACTACCGCCGCGAAACCGCTGCTATGGTTTCGTAGAGGAGGTGTGCTACCGGGGTGAGTGGGTGGCTATCTATGGCTATATATAAAAAAAAGATTCAACGGTTAAAAAGAGACAAACCAAAGAACAAATAGATGGATTGCGTCAAAGATGATATAGGCTGCGAAGGAGGTGCACTCTGAAATGACGGCTACTAGAGATGTAAGAAAGATGTGCTGCTCCGTCCCCAAATCAATTAAGATGAGGGCAGGATGATCATCATCATCATCGAAGGATCATCAATTTGTCATTCGCCACTCAAATCGGTTTCGAGTAGCGGAACATGACGCAAGTCAGTTCAATTGAACTACTGCGGTTTCGCGACGGAGATGTGCTACCCGCCTTAATGAATTTTTCAAGATATCATGGCATTTGAGAACAAGTTTAGAGTCTTTGAGAGATGTGTTAATCATTCTAATGGTTATAATTCTGTAAATACATATTTTTTGTGGTCGCGAATCAATTTTGATTAACATACAACATGACAAATCGTAAAAAAAAAAAAAACAGAATATGACAAGATCCCTCACGAAGCCGTCATCTTACGCATTCTGTACATCTAACTTAGCAACTATATGCAAAAATAATTGCTGGGAAACGACTTTAATTTTCGGTGTGAAAATTCGCTGTTTACGCAACGTAGCGCAATGCACGCAACTATTGTGCTTATGGGTGCATGCAACGGTAATTATTAAAACTTATTATCGTAAAAAAACATAAATAAAAGTTGGAACTTTGACCTTCAATATCTCTGTAACCATAAGGGTCCCAAGTAAGGTCCAATATTTAAAAAAATAAAAATATATATAATAACGGAAAGATCAAGTGACTCTAAGCTTCGAAACTTATGATGCCCAGGTAGAGACCTATAAGCAGTTAAATAAAAGAATTAGCATAGGACAGAATGGAGAGGAGGTTGCATCAGCGAGAAGCGACCAGCACATCAGTTTTGCGAATCTCAAGTGCCTCGTTTAGGAAGAGCGAAGTAAAGACATCGGAGAATAATCTTGACTCATTTTTATTACATGAACACCTACCAAAGTGGGTAGGTGTTCATGTAATATATGCGAGAAAAACGGTTTTTGTAAAAGATGATACGGCTTGGAAGGAAGTGGACACTGAGGTCGAAAGCTACGTATATGGAAGAACACGTTATAATGCGCTAACAGAACCGAATTAGGGAAGATGATGAAGATCAGGAAGACTGCTCTAAGAGCCCCTTTACAACCCTTGACAGAAGTCAAGGGCTATAGCTGAAAACCAGCGCTTGTCAACCCTCTAAGGGATTAAGGATCCTAAGCATAATGCTGAGACTTGAAGCTTTTGCTTACGGTATTATAATTTTGTGTATACAGGGTGTTTGGCGCATGGACCGACACAATTTTTTCAGGGATTTGGGAGGTCATTAGCTAGGTTCTACCCATACACCCTTTGTCCCAAATGTCACGGTTGGTTACATACGATTATTTTTTTAAAATGAAAAAAAATCCCAAAATGTGTCCTTTAATTTGAAATAACTTTTTTGTTTGTGGGTGTAGTGGCACAAAACAAATTTTGTTGCATTCTCCAAAGTCCTTTAAATCTAAAAACATCTTTGTTTTATACAACTGGTTTCAAGAAAATTCCTTACAAGCTTCCAAAGTTAATTTTTGTATTTAATGAATGAAATTTTACAACTTCTAAATTAATTATAAAAAAAAACAAAAAGCTATTTTGAACTTAGCTAGAACCTAGCTAATGACCTCCCAAATCCCTGAAAAAATTGTGTCGGTCCATGCGCCAAACACCCTGTATATATAACAAACTGTAATACTGCAGACTATAAACCTTTATTCTATCCTATGCTACATGAAATTGAACGACATTGCCCGGTTCAAACAGATTTCAGAACAGAACCCGTCAAAAAAAGCTGTACATCACAATCTCACACATTTGTACATATACATTCAGTGTTCACGACCATATTAAAATCGTTGAACACAAATATGGCCAAAAGGTATGAGACAATGACATATCGAGTGCAAAATAGTCACGAAGCAAAATATATTTATAGTAATGATAAAAAATATCTTAATAGGAAAACCAAGTTCACTGGCATTGTCTCCTCTTAAGAAAGAAAACGGCAATTTATCAAGATTTTACTGCAATTTTATTACATAAAATCTTTTGCAGTCAAATTTTATGACCACTATCTACTCAAGATTGAGTAGTTAGGTGCAAAACACATTTATTAGTATTAAACACCGAGGTTGGCGACACTATTCACACTGGCACATTTATTTGTTATAAGGTCAGAGTGAACTTTGAACACTGTTGTCCAATATTTGAATAGTGGCCACTTTAGCTTTGCAGCGACACTGCCGCGACCGGTTCTTTAACTATTTGCCAAACGATTCGATATGAACGTTCTTAATTTTTTCCATTTTTTTCAGCTATTTTGCGAAAATACGTTTTCTCCTGAAAAAGCTAAGAACTTATTTTTTCTTTTCTGTTTGCGACGGCAATTTCGTAAGCATGACTTGGCTTTGTTTAGAATTATTCATTTATTCCGCAAATTATGGTAAACTTTACAAAAAAAAAAAAAAAAACTGCGTGCTATAAACAGGTAAGTTTCAGACGATAATATTGTTTTATTTTATGGTACAATATAAACTTTGATTTACTATGAACCACGCGTACCAATTACAAGTTTTTTGTTCCGCACACACTTTCGCTCAACGTCACCTTACAATCAATGTACATATTCAATGTAAACTACAAGTAATTCAAACAGAAATATTGTATAAAATAAAATAAAACACTCACTTCCAAATATCGCACGCGTGTGATATCAAATCCAGATAATATTCAACAAAAAATAATATTAATTATCCACGCGCGATTATCACTCGCGAGATATTTTCGAATTTGGAACGACGCGTCCGCTCTGTGCGGCTTCAAGCGCGCGACTGATATGACGAAAGGCGATAGGTAAGTGGCGTGCGCTCGCGCATACATTATTCAGCGTGGTGCGTTCCGTTCCCTCGTGCGTCGCCTATGACGGGTGCATGAACCGTTATCGCGAGGTTGGGACACAATATATTAAGGTGATCTGTAATCATGCCACTGATAATTTTCGGTAAAACAAACGTGTTACTGCGTGTGATGAGAATGAGATTACTGCTCATAAAAGAAAGAGGAACTGTTTTGATTGTCTTTTCAGTCCAAAGAACTAACTAGCATATTCAAAAATATGCTGAATCAAGGTGAAAGATACTAAGGAGTTCAACCTCTAGAGTTCCGTACTTATCAAGTTATGTAAGCTGTGATCCGGGACCTATCTCTGACGTCATCTGACCTAGACCATGACACTGACCTTGCAGAACGGCATCGCAACACGTTTGCCATTTTAGCTTTGAGGTCAAGTTGAAACAAGTTCGGATATAGAAAGAAAAAAAGAAACAATAAAGAAAAAAAACAGAAACCAATGATTATAATACCAAAAGGGCCTCAGCTCAGCATAATGTCAGATGGCAACACAGAGTATACAACCTGATGCTGATGAACAGCTGCCACCCACGAATGCCATACGTGAGAATATTAAAGACAGGGAAGTGTGTGATGTTTTTCTTCTTAACAGACTTAAAAAAAGAGGTTCTCCATTCGACTGTATGTTTTTTTTCTTTATATTTGTTACGCGATTACTCCGTCAATTATGAAACGATTTTGATGATTCTTTTTTGTTTGGTAGGTCAAACTTCAGAGCTGGTCCCATATAAATTATATTAACTTTGCTTGGGTTGTTTCTAAGTTAGCTTTAATAATAGGTATTTTTACTACTTAGTCTATATGGATGATGTTATAAGTTCCTGTCACTGTTATTTACATAGTTGGTAGTGTTTTCGAATTTGTGTGGGGTAGGTACAGACGCCAGCACATCAACCTACCACCACTAAAAAGTGAAAAATAAAAACGTTTTACAAAAAAATTGAACCGCTTTAAAAAAATAACTATAATTTCGGAAGTCGGTGGCAAAAAACGAAAATACAGAACCAAAGACACTGAAATTAAAGTTATTTTGCACTTCTTTTTTTTGCGTTTTTTTAACGGTTATTTTTTTTTTGTATTTTTTTTTTCTATATCATCTGTTTTGGCGTTAGGGGTCTTGTGCTGATGAAGAATATAGCAACTTTTTGAAGTGAACACTCAGCGGGGCGGCGGCGATTTGATAATTCGACGAGAATTAAGAGTGGAATTATATGCACGCATCACTTTTTATCACATTTCATTAGATGAGAGAGAAGAAAGATATAGCAAGTGATATTATTTAAAAAACCCCCGAAATAAACATTTCCTAATTTCTCTTTCCTATTCCATCACCAGACGCTGTTCATCTATCTATAACCTATTCATTGAGACCATTCCAATGAGCCCAAACACGATACCTGCGCTGTAAGTTGGTAAGGGTATCCTGCGAATTCCAGGTGATGCTGTAGCATCAGTTCAAGGCTACTCTTTTCTTTAAATATCATTGAAGTAATAGAATACCAAATTTCAAATCGATCAGACCTGTGGAAGACGCTCACATCCATTCATTAACTAGAAAGAGCTGATAATCTTCAAACGGCTGAACCGATTTTGATAAAAACATCTAAGAACCATCGCTAGAAAACATGATTTCAAATTAAAAAAACCGCATTCAAATCGGTTCACCCGTTTTAGAGCTACGGTGCCACAGACACACACACATAGCGGTACAAGTTGTAACACCCCTGGTTTTGCGTCGGGGGTTAATTATAACACCTCTTTTTAGTGTCTAGGGTTAAAAAATAACTCAACAGACTGTCTCTCCCACTACTCTCTTTTTGTTTATTTTTTAAGTAGTTTTCCTTTTATCACGTGTCCCTTTTATCACATAGATACTTTTGAATTGTCCAAGAGTCGGTCAGTTAGTCAGAAATTTGAAGCTTTACCCATTCGAAAACGTAGATCTCTATGGATGATAAGGAGCATGAAACTCCAAGGATACTCTTTAAAAAAAAAAAAAAAAAAAAAAAAATATTGCTTCATCTTAAATAACTTAAGCTAGTTAAAAATGGAAGAATCCAATTAAGCAAATAGTATGCTTGTTTTAGGATTCTCCGCCCTTCCCCAGGTTTTGTAGTTGTTACAAAATTTGAAGTTATACAATAAAAAATTAAAAAGGTATAGAACAAATTAAAAAGGAATAGAACGGTCTTTTTTTTTAAAAATAACTTACGCGCTATGATGTGTGTAAGTGAGTGTATATGTGAGTAGTGTGTGTGTGTGTGTAGTAGTGGTGAGAGTTAGTGTGTGAGTCAGGGATTGAGATTGGGGGATGCATGTATAACTTTATAAGATCCTGAATACATTATTCTTGTTGCTTCTATACCTATGTATAATTGAGTTGGATTTAATGCATACTTTTTTGATTTTTAATGTTGATTGAATTTTAGTTTTAATTTTGATTTTGTTATTTTAAATTTGAGTTTTTTTATGGATCATGTGTTCTGCAATAAAGATTTTTATTTATACATAATTTAAAAAAAAAATGAAACAATTCAAAATATAAGATTAAAGATAAGCCCTGGCGGTTAAGAGTTGACCAGTCTAACTTCCATGAGTGGCTATGCTTAAATATGTGACCAGCGCACGCGCACACTGGGCACTGGGCAGTCAGCTTTTCCTCACAGGCAATTATTTTTACTACGGCAGAGCAAGGATATATCTTGCTCCTTGCATTTACAGATATGAACCGATGCAGCCCGATGAATTTTGTTCGCAATGAGCATTTAGAGGTCACATGTCAACAGAGAACGTTTTCCATCTTTTTTCGGGGTTAAATTGACAAAATTACTAAATTAATTTTTTGGTTTCAATAACTCCTATCCTCTAATCGATATCGTTCGATGACTTCGTCTTAAAATCCTTGCAGGTTTCAACCACAACAGTGGTAGCACGTGCACTGAAAAATTACCCTTACTGCTACGACATAAATACGCTGTCAATGTAAAATTGTTACCACAGATGTACGGTTGACTTTAAGTCCGGTGCATTCCGAGTTGTCTGACCCGCTACCATCTTCTTGACTGGATAATATTTTTGACCATGGCATGAGATAGCTTATTCCTATTGAAGTCTGGAAGTAGTTTGGAAATCGGTTGTCATGGTATGTTGTGATCATCGTCATACCGTCATACCCGCAAGAGGTCCACTGCAGGACATAGGCCTCACCCAAGAACAGCCACTTCGAGCTGTTCCGTGCTTCCTGCGGCCTTTACAGCAGTGATGGCCTTGTGGTGTGACCGTCAGACTGCCAAGTCATAGGTCTCGAGTCCGAACCCAAGGCACGCACCTCTGACTTTTCGGATTCATATGCGTATTGTATAATTATCTGTTGCTTCATAAACGGTGAAGGAAAACATCGTGAGGAAACCGGCATGCCTTTTTTTTTTTTTTTTTTGGGTGGGAAATCGTCAAATGACGTCTCCCGCTCTGGGTGGAGCGGGAGGGCGTGTCAGACTCTTACTGACTAAAACCCACCCGTGTTCCTTCTGTTGCCTGTGCAATGCCAGGGGGCCACGGTATCCCTTTCGGACTTTCCCGCAACCCCGGCAGGCAATGGTCTCATCGGACCCCTTCACTCGCTGACACTCTTTGAGGCGCGCGTGGAACACAACGCGCCGTCGACCCGGGCTTGGTCCTTACCGGACGGCGACCTACCCATTGCTCACCGTCCGCAAGCCCGCGCCTACGGTGGCCGGGAATCCGCGATCGATTCCCGACGCCCGGGGCGTCTCCTCCTGCGGCGGCTAGGGGCGTGAGGGAGCGAAATTTGCCTCTCCCTCACGCGCTCCGCCTCCTCCTTCGCGAGCATTACTGCTTCGCAGAAGGAGGTGACGGCCTCCCATGCCCTCTCGCTCCGTACCATGGCCTGGACCAGGGCCGGACGCGAGAGATCCCCGCCACCGATCGCCTCCACGAGGACACGGCGGTGCTCTGCCCAAGCCGGGCATACCTCCATCGTAAAACCGGCATGCCTGAGAGATATTTCTCGAGGGCATGTGAAGACTAACCACACGGAAAGAAGAAGGGAAAGTCATCGGCCCACCTTGTGGGAGGCCTTCCAACGCTAACGTAGGGTACGCAGTCGCCACTCAAGAACCTTTCGGCATTCGGCCCCATCGGTCATCTGTGTGGGCCATGTGATGCGGAGATTATAGTATCGTGGGCAAAGTTTTCAGTATGGATGTGGCTTTTTATGGGGAACACCAACGCAAAGATGGATGGAATGCGTGAAAGATGATATAGCTGGAAAGAGGGTAACTTCTGAGATGACTGCTAGGTAATATATATTCATTGAAGAGCAAGAAATGCAGCGCCGACTCCTAAAAAATAGGCTCCCTAAATTGTATGTTAATTTGCATTAATATTCTAAAAAAGTTACGCTTACAATCAAAACGGGACTTTAGTATATCAATTATTGGATCTTTTTCTTTCCATAGATAAGACGGTTTCGTAATTGGAACATTTTTATTCGAAAATCATGTCTTTTTTAAAGATTATTTGAAACAAAAACAAGATTACTCGGCTTTTATGTCTAAAATAATTATTGACAGTAAGAAAATATAGTTTATTATCTAGATATATAAGATATATTTTCGCTAGATCAATTATTAGTTTAGTTACGAAATAAGAATTGAGACTTACGACATTTAGTTCCGTGGTCGAGCACCACCAAAGAGCGCACGCTATATTCAACTTTATTACTGTACTGATGCGTTAGAGTTTAGCACATAGTGGAGTGGTGGGCATGGGGGCGGAGTTTGCGTGGAAATTGTATTTGAAGCGCCTGGTCTTAAGGAGAGGAGAATGAAAGGAACTGTGCAGGCCAACCTACCCGAAACTGTCAAATTTTCCCAAACAACTTTGAACCTTATTATTTAGTGTTAAAGTTGAAAATCTATTAAAGTTCTTTCTATTCTAGTTGATGTGCTGGCGTCTGTACAAGACTTCTCCGGGTTCAGAAAGACTGCATCACGACATGGTCTCATATATACGCGATTTGTATCGTCGTGTAGAACGTGCCTTGTGTCTTAATGTCAATGATACAGGGAATCCCATTGTGGTGTACGAGTTATTAATTCATGAATGCGTAAATATTGAATATATTTTATACATTTGTGTTGTGGATGCAGCTTGCGTATGGCTTATGACCTTGGATATGGATGTACTAGTGTCATTTGGCGGAAATGATGCACCAATTGCAAATATGGCTTAGTTTGAATACCACTGAATAAACCAAGACACGTAACTTAGCTAGAATCGTAAATGCGCAGAATTAAAAGAATAAGAAAGAAATGTGTTTATTCTGCACAAACAAAACGCACATTTACAGAAAAAAACACAAAATACACAAATAGAAAAGTAGCCAAAAGCCTCGTATTCAACCAACAATTATACGCTTGAAAATGTTGTTCATCGGTTGATGTCAAGGCCTCGTACCAAAGACAATATTGCGTAATTACTGTTGCGACATTACGTACTCTGTGGTTGCGTCATTTGCAAATGACAACAAAAACAAAATGTCGATTGCAATCTTTTGTAATAAATAATTTTAAAAAATACAATTGAATTCGTTGAATTTTTTAATTCGTTTTCGCTTGTTTTTCCAGACATGTTTAAAAATAAATTATGGCAATAACCAAAGCATGTAATAAAAGTGTACCTAAATTTGTTGTTGCACTTGGTGTACACGCGCACACTTACTCCCAATACGTCAAAACCTTCCCAAGTTTCGTGCCGGAACTGTAATGGAACTTAAGACGCAGATATATGCCAGTGACCTTGAGTGGTTAGCTTGCGTGGTCTGTACAGGGGCCCTACCATCACCTCTTTTAGCAGTATTATTTGAATCTTACTTGAGCGTGGGAAAGAGATGGAGCTAGACGGCCTGTATAGCTCCACTTCTTTCTCGCACTGAAATAATGCTTAAAGAGGTCGTGGTTGGCTCCCTGAGGTACGTCAGCCAGTAATAGGACTCGCCCATCCAGGAGCGCTGTCCCAAAATAGACGCATTACCTATTTGTTTATTATACATAAAACAAAAGGTATTTTAATAAAACACGCATACTAAAAGATACATAATTAAATTATCTTTAAAATAGTGAAGGTTTCAGAAAAGTACGCTTGATAGTTTTTGCTTGATTCTCAGTTTTTTATTCGCGTTAGACACAACTTTACAAATTAATGTAATAATAAACATAATCTAAAATATTCACAGATTAAGTCGTTTATTCCCGGTGGGGACGCCCACCTCGTCGTCCCCACTGGTTACGAATGGGAAAGAAAAGTTTCGTTCCTCCCCAGTGGTGACGATTCGAACTTTTTATTTTCCACTCGTTCCGCTATAGACCGAGAGTCAAAATGTAGTAATGGGGATTTAATAAGAGATTTCACGGATTGTTAAAATGTTTTGATTACGACTTTCTGATCAAGAGTGAACAATGTTTATAATTAAAAAGACTGAGGCAATTAGTACAGTAGTCCGAGTAGATGATAGTAAGTTGGTCTTAGAGAGCAGTAATGACTACCTAAATAGTGATTCAAATATTTTAATTCGTTGATTATCTGTGATACCTTACGACTGTAAGCATTTGTGTAAATAAGTTGATTATCTGTGATGCATAATTTTGAGAGACTTATTGTAAATTCGTTGATTACCTGTGATTCACAAATACTGTACTAATTTCCTCAGTATTTTTAAATTACTTTTAATCAAAAACATTGTTCACTCTTGATCAAAACATTTTAACAATCCGTGAAATCTCTTATTAAATCCCCATTACTGCATTTTGACTCTCGGTCTATACCGGAACGAGTGGGAAATAAAAAGTTTCAATCGTCACCACTGGGGAGGAACGAAACTTTTTTTTTCGCATTCGTACCCAGTGGGGACGACGAGGTGGGGACGACCGGGAATAAACGGATTAAGTTATTAAGAAAATGCTCGTAGTAACATATATTTTTTCCAAATCATTATCACAACTCGTTTTGACGTGATCTTCAGAATAAAATAATTGAAAGTTGTTTATTCTCGCCCTACTGGACATAAATATTTAGTTGAAAATTAGTCACGACCAATGTTAGATACCCATAACATCACACTTTATTCCCCGAAGTGTTAGGCAGAGATGTACCTATAGTACGCCCACATTTCGCCAAGTCACATTTTATAAGGGCGAGCTTATTGCATTCAACCGGGCACAAATCCAGACTCAGGTCTGAAACTTTATAAAAGGTATTAAGAAATTCTTTGCACACTTAGCGAGGGTCCTTATTAGCCGTTATTCATAATTCCTTTTCAGTCACGAGATAATAATTTTTAAAAGGACCATTGGGCGCCCCTAAGCCAATAATGCTTGGCGAAACAAAATAAAGCAAAAGTTTGAGCGTTGATTTCGAAAGTCCCCGTTAATAATAGTGATATTGTAATTTCCTGTTATTAAAGAATTAATTACTATTGATGTGTAATCGCTAACTGTACGCAAGACAGGTTTTCACTAGTTACCAAACCATACGAATATTGTAATTGTGTTAAAAATGTAGTTGTTTTAGCCGCAAAAATGTGCCCCATTCTCTTTGCTTTTGTTCCAAAATGTATTTTTAAAGAACGAGTTTTTTTTTCGTCTGTATGTATTTTTTATTTTAGGGTCCGTACCTCAAAAGAAAACGGAACCATTATAGGATTGTCTGGCTGGCTGTCTGTCTGTCGGTCTGTCACAGCCAATTTACTCCGAATCTAATGGAACGATTCAAGTTGAAAGGACATTGTTCGGCGTCCATACATCGTTCGCCTAAGAACCAACAGACACGTGTATTTACTTTCTGTGTTCTAAATAACGCATAAATTCGATTGAAATTAAATTAAAATCACGGACACTTCTGAGAATTGTAAAAAATCATAAACACTTTCGGATTTTGGGGTTATAATTAGGTCAATAGAAACATATAAACTTAGCGTTTATTTGTGAAAATATATTGGATTTACATTTACATTGGAACGAGTCCGAACCATTATTTCTCTACACTAATTTATTTGTAGTTATGACCAATAGAAAAATGTACTCTGAGTGATGACACTGTCATTACTAGCAAATGTCAAAGTGTCATCTGTCAATTCATCGACTGTCAGTCGATGTTGATCGCTTTATTTTGTTGGTAAATAAAAACCTTATTCATAGATCAAGCGCTGAGTGAGCCTATTCAAAACGTCAAATTGAAACAAAAATAATGGCGCTGGGGAATAAGATCGAAGTGATTACTTTTTAAAAATGTTTTCGAAATTATGAAGTGTCCGTTTTATAGTAATAATTTTAATGTAAATTATAAAATAAACTAGAAATTATAGTAAAGGTTTCATACTTGTTGATTCATAGGCCATTTTTTACAATGTCCTTTGGTACACATATATGTATTTCTGTGAGCCAAATGTAAAAATGAATTTAGTCACTTTTGAGGGGCAAATAACAAAATTTAATAATATAAAGTTTTGCTAACTGTACCGTGTGCCATATCAACTGGCTTATTGCGAGGATCTCAATTTTTTTTTCTTCATATTTTTAAAATGACTACTTTTAAAGATATTTATGAAAATTTACCATTCTATTTTTATCTCCGGAACCGAGCCAAAAATTTTGAATGGACTGTAAAAAAGGTTTATTCAAATGTCTAATCTTATTTCAAATGGAGTATAGGTCCAGATAGGCAGCCGCTCCATACAAATTACTGCAATGGTATCCAGCTGCATCTGGTAAAACTGGAAGCCGACCCAACATAGCTGGTAAAAGGCTACTCAGATTGATTTCATTATTGCGTCTTACCATCGTATCTTTGGTACTTCTACTAACTTGTTTTTCGGTCAAGAGGTGTTAATCACTGTTAATAAGCAAGGAAGTAGGTACCAACTCACCAACGAAACAGAATTTTTATTACATCATTTACATTATTTTTTTATATATTTTTTTATTACTCTTTTTTTTATTAGTAGCTTAACCTAATGGATCTGCCGCACGGGTCGATCCATTAGGTTAAGCTACGCTTGCCGGGGTTGGTCTCCTCCGTGCCTCGGAAAGCACGTTAAGCCGTTGGTCCCGGCTGTCATTCATGGATCTTTGACAGTCGTTACGGGTCGTCAGAAGCCCGAAAAATCTGACACCAGTTTTACCTAGGGGTATCGTATTACCCAGTTACTGGGTTGTGGAGGTCAGATAGGCAGTCGCTCCATGTACAATACTGGTATTCAGCTGCATCCGATTAGATTGGAAGCCGACCCTAATATAGTTGGGAAAAGGCTAGGCAGATTGATTTTTATTTTTTTTTACTTGTTGTTATAGCGGCAATAGAAATACACTATCTGTGAAAATTTCAACTGTCTAACTAGTACGGTTCGTGAGATACACCCCGCTGACAGACAGACGGACAGCGGAGTCTTAGTAATAGGGTTCCGTTTGGCATCCTTCTGGTACGGAATCCTAAAAAAAACGTCATTAGCAGGTTGCCAGTTCCTGATACTTGAAGATTAAAAATGCTCCGACTTCACAGCTCCTTAAAAACCTCACCATCTATTTACAATTGGCTGACGTAAAGCAAATATTGCCTTATGCCACGAGCGTAGCGTTAATAATACTCATGACTACTCTAGTCATGCTTCTGATCAATCAATATGAGTTCATATAATTTTCAATCACAGACAAGACATAAATCTCAACAATGAAAGGTCTTTAAAAGTGGTCTCGATACAAGTTGACATAAAGCCGATAACAGACGCTTCACTTTTACGCTTCACTCCATGACCAGTCACTGTGTGTGTAGTTCTTGTGTGACGTTCTTCAGAAAGGTCTGTTGCGTCGTACTCGTTAGGTACGTGCGTGTCTGACCAGATGTATGAACTTAAATGGAGTATGTCAGGATCGTAGCAGGCTTTCTGTAGTTTCTGTTCTGCCTACTACCATGGCAAGAAGGCGTTCAGTCGAGTTTATGTATGTGTGTAAAGAAATAAATTATGTTTATTTGTGGTAAGACGTGACGCAAGGAAAAATATAAACACAAATATAAAAAAAAAGTTGGGGATAATACGATTCACATCAACGCAAAACGGCCGGAAACAGGCTATCCCCCGAATACTGAAACGTCACTCAAAATTTAAGTAGCACTTATATTTAACAGATACTCAAAAGTGACGTTTGACAATACGAAATCTAAAGTTTAGGAGCTGCTCAAATGTTAAGCAGCCCTTAAATTTTGAGTGACGTTTCAGTATTCGGGGGTATGCCTTTCACGCAAAGTGAAACGTTTGAACACAAAATGAATCAAAAGTGAAAAATGAATGCATTGGATTTCGGCATTTTCACTCGTGCTCCAAATGATCGAAAAATTTGGTACATGAAATGACGAAAAAATCTTTAAAAAAATTGAACCTTCACTCGAGTGGAGTGTCTGATATCAGCTTAACGACGGCTCAGATCACGTCACTAAGTGAGAGGCACAATCGAAGGTATTCGAGACAGAATTAGATCAAGGGTGTGTGGGGAGTGAGCTTTGCCAGTAAAATAAATCTATATATTAGCTCGTTTAGAACGTCTAAATTACATTAAGAGGGTCGCACAAAACGCCCGCGCTTCACCACTTCCTAGTGCTTTAGCTGGGAAGAAGAAGTGGCGCAACAAACTCTCCAGCAGCACAGCTGTCTGTTTAGTTAAAAATATTGTAAAGATAGAAATTCGAAGATCTTGTGGCTAAATAATAACAGCCGCACGGGTCAATGGATGGTTAAGCTACGCATGCCAAGGTCCGTGGATGGATGTGTAATGGATATTACATATCGAGAATTCGAGACCCTTCCATGCCTCGGAAAGTACGTTAAACCGTTAGTCCCGGCTGTCATTTGTAAATCTTTGATCACGTCGTTGGCTGCTAACACTAATGTTTTAACTTTTATGCAATAATGTTTAAAAACTAAGATAAAGTGTGCCACTTAAATTAAGCGACAAAAATAAGTTTTGGCTAAGTTTTAAAACAAATAGTGGTCATTTCTGCTAACAAAAAGAGGAGTCATTTTAAGGTATTTTTTATGTTTAGAAAACTATAAGTAATAAGGTTTTTTTACTATTGGTAGTTGTTTAAGATGCTCATTATTCGATATAATATCAAGCAATTGATGAATATATTAAATCATAGGAGTGACGTTGTTCTCTATTTGTGAGAAAAAAACGCCAATTTCATACGTGGGGACCCAATATATAAATTATATTATTTTATGTAACGTAACTTGAGGCCATCATTCCCTGAAGGGCTAGGCTGTATATGCCAATTTCATAGTTCCAATATTATAGGTAATGCTTATTATTTTTTTCTTTTTTTTTTTAGCCTGCTCTTTCCCACGCCTGGGCAATGGACTCCCTCCAGTCCTTCCATGATTCGCGAGCCCGCGCCCTTCCAGTTTGAACGGAACCTGTTAGTCCTGTAGCGGATACACCGCCACATACGATCTACGCATCAAAGACATGACGTCAGCCAAATCCTGCATCGCGCAATTAGAGTTTACCGCGCGATCGACATAATACATATAAGACTATCCGACATCAACATTCGGGCAGTCGGCCCGCCAGACACAACACCCGTCTGGTCGGAGGATCCTCCCTTTTCTATGTTGGATGAGTGAACTTTACACCCTGTTCCTCATGCTCCTAAAGTCCTGCCATCTCCTAGCCTGCTGCCTCGGCTTACTGTCTCAGGGCACCAGTTCTGCCCTATTTGTGGCCACAGTTTGTCTGGGATGCGGCAGACATGTCCTACCTTGTCCAATTAAGTTGTTGAATTGTTGTTTAAATCTCCTCACGATCATAATTTGGTCCCCAATGTTTTTCTCGACATGCAATGTTTATGCCAAGAAGTCATTGCCCTAGACCTATCTTGAAGACCGAAAAAAAGGCAGAACATTTAGGTGTTTTTAAACAATGAAGAGGTTTAAAAAAATATTTTCTTGTTTAGCGTCGCAGCTTATTTTTAGTTCAGGTAGACGTCGATTAGGACAATCGCGGAAGGAAAGGACGATAAAGGTCGTCCTGTCCAGTTAATTTAATTAATTATTTTAGCTTCAGAGTTTATAAATAGGATAGTGTATTATAGGGATATCGTGTTGTGTATTACTTCAGTGATTCACTGATTTAGTACCTAACCAAAAACCCAGTTTGTTCAAAACGATTGGAAACCTGGACTTTATTCCGGTTGGTCAGAACCATGGCTCGAATGTAGTTTTCGACCAATCAACGCTTCTGAAGTGCATGACGTTCTTATCAGCCAATCACCTGGATCAGCTGGATCGTTGGTCTGGTGGTCGCAAGCGCTACTACTGCTCATGAGGTTCTGGGTTCGATTCGCAGGTCGGGCAAAAGTGTTATTGGGTTTTGCCATCTGGAATTTCTCAGTGGCAGCCCGGAGACTGGATTCGTGCCCGGTTGATGGTAATAGACTCTTCCCCTATTACATAGGACTTAAACATGCGAAATGTGGGTGTAGTATAGGACTACTCTGCCTAACCCTTTGGAGCATACAGGTGTGATTTTATATGTTATATTCAAGTGCATGTTTGTCTACAAACGGTTAATCTATTACAAATTAGCTACAGTATTTAAAACAGATGATAACTCAGCAATCCAAAGATTAAAATAGATTATAATGTTTACGCTAATGATTGACCTGATGAAGAGCATAGTGCTATTTATTCCAGCGCCATATTATTCTCAAGCAAAGAGATTTAGAGGTCAAACTGTTATGGAGTTTCGTAAGACGCAGATATAGGTATGCCAGTGACCTATAGCTATATATAGTGGTTAGCTGGCGTGTTCTGTACTGAGCTCAAAAAAGCTCTGAAAAGGTATTTTAGTAAAACACGTATACTAAAAGATCAATAGTTAAATTATCTTTAAAATGATGAAGGTTTCAGAAAAATACGCTTGATAGATTTTGCGTGATTCTCAGTTTTTTATCCGCGTTATAATTTAACTTTACAAATTAATTTCACTTTGTAATATAAATACAATCTAAAATATTCATAAATGCTCTAATGTAACATATTTTTTTTCCAAATCATTAACACTACTCGTTTAGACGGAATCTACAGTATAAAATCATTAAAAGTAGGATAACGACGCCTTAATAGGGTGTTTTACTCTATATGAGAAAAAATCTTAAAATATATTATTGAGATAGCTTAGGCAAAAACATAGATAAAAAGCAGTCGGAAAACGTTAGCTTTAGTTCATAAAATAATCTGATAGATGGACTCAGCAGGAGGCCTATCGGATGCCATGTTGATGGAGTTTGTATAAATAACATCAGTTATGCGGATGACATGGTGCTGCTGGCTCCATCTATCAGTGCACTCAGAGAACTGCTGCAAATGTGTGAGACGTTTGCTCCCAGCCATGGCTTGCAGTATAACGTGAAAAAGAGCGAGCTCTTGGTCTTTGCTCCTAGATGCAGGAGATTGGATAAGGTTCCACCGGTTATGTTATGTAAGACTGAACTTCGACGAGTCCATGAATTCAAATATCTGGGGCATATAGTCACGGACTCTTTGAACGATGTAAGTGACATCTTTGAACGATGTAAGTGACATGGAAAGGGAACGCAGAGCGTTGACGGTCAGGGCTAATATGCTGGCCCGCAGGTTTGCCCGCTGCACAAAAGAGGTTAAAATTTTGTTATTTAAATCCTTTTGTCAGACGTTTTACTCCAGCAGCCTGTGGACAACTTATACGCAAAAGGCTGTCAATGCTCTGCGGGTCCAATACAATAACGCATTCAGGATGCTGCTGAGGCTCCCTCCCTTTTGCAGCGCTTCCGCCATGTTCATGGAGGCACGTTCAGATGGTTTCGCGGCAATCTTACGCAAGAAAGCGGCGTCACTGCTGCACAGAGTGCGTGTGAGTAGCAACAGCATCCTGAGTGTGATAGCGGACAGGTATGACTGTCCGTTCTTCAAACATTGTATGCGTTTATGTGTGAACTAACATAGCTTTAAGCACTATTTTACTAACAAAATGGATCATGTTATCTGAAATATAAATAAATAAAATAGCAAACTAAATTTTAAAATTCAATTCAAAGGTTTCAGCTTTTTTAATCTGTTTCTTAACACCATTAGATAGTAGCCGTTATGTCATACGGCTATGTAAACTTAAAACTGTCAACTATCAGCGTATCTGTTCTCTATAGCCTTTTTATTATTTTCGTAACCAACGTAATTTTTATTGAAATAATACCAAAGAGGACGGTTTTGTAAAAGGAGACAACATAAATTTATAACTTAAAAAAATATCACTGCATTTGTTTACGAGCCAACTGACGTCATGACCACAGAGCAATATATATGGCACTGCGTCCAGCGTTTTTGTCAAATTACGCGCGAGATTTGAAAATGCAAAATTTAAATGCATTTTTATGGCACTTAACGATAGAATAAAATTTTTGTGAATTTTTTAGTGGTTCATTAGCACTATAGAATCTAATTGGTACACTTTAATAAAAAAAATGGGTGTAATACCCTATTGGTTGAAACTTAGAAAAGTTACTAGCGTAGCACTTAACTCGCACTTTTTGTACCTTTAGGCGTTATATTCGAATTATTAATTCACTGGAGTGTCACTTTGTTAAATATTATGGAAATGTTTATTGTATTCTAGATTTAACACTTAATGTTAACTTACTTAGATTAAACGAACGTTAATTAATGACATGTTTTCTGTATTATATAACACGTTAATTAATTCAATGTTTGTGTTGTGATTATAATATTAAAATAGAGCTATGACCTTATTATTTTACTAGTTAACAGTTAGCACCTGTCATTTAGGTACAGATGAATTAAAAATTCGATTTTATATGTTCAGTCACGGAATTTAATTGATGAGCCACATTCAAACTTTCCAATTTTGCAGTTTTATACATTCACGAGATTACACGATTAAACACGAACTCAAACCGCATACTCGTAAACAAGATGAAAAATTACTAATAAGTTATCGGAAATAGTCTTATCCATAGAGGTTTAAAGTTGACTAATAAGTTGTCAATGATATACTTTTATCCAATCTATTTGATAGAGACCTCCTTTGAATTAGAGCTCTGTAAATACTCGTTATTTCTAAAAACTATCCGAAGATAGTGACAGTTGAAAACTTGAAATGTCGATGTCAGAGACGATAATTTCTAATTTTGGTGAATCGCAGCCGCAGCTATTTACGCGATAATCCTAGCTGAAATTCGTCATACAATTTTGTAACAATGCATCAGCTATATCAGGGTCTATAATCATAATTGTCATGAACATTTTCATGGACGCTACGCGTTCGGATAAAATTGTGGGTCCAAGTTTTCCCGATGTCGAAATGTAGTCATTTCAGTCATCATTTCTCCGTACGCTAACGTTACTTTCGCTACTCTAAAACAAATGTCGCTAGGTTACGGTTGCAAGACCTGCAATTGGTTGACTTTGGGTAGTCACTCTGCTGTCAAGTTTGTAGTTCTGTACCCTAATCACGTAATGCAAAATCAATCCGAATCTGAATCGTTTTGAAACAGATTGCTAATCCATTGCTCCGTAAGTTCGAAAAAAAAAACTGCAATGCAATTTGATGCATTGGATTAAAATTTGTTTCAAAACGATTTCAATTCCGATTGATCGTATATTACGTAATTAGGATACTGTACTATATCTAACCTAAATATTACTGTATTGTGTACACATAAACCGCATATAGATCCGATGTGTGTAAGAACGTCTCAGTCACACAGACCGACACGAAAAGCGACTTTGTTTTAGAAATAGAAGAGAAGAAAAGACCAAAGAAGATGAAGAAAACTGATGCAGTGAAAGAAGAAGAAGAACCAAAGAGTTCCATGAATTTACGTCAAAGTGAATGAAATCAACAGAACGTAAGTTAAATAATATTTGGTGTGGAACACCGCATTACGTACATAGAACACAGACCTTGACATCGGCATAGAATAAAAGTTAAATACATTAACGCGTATCCACTTAAAATATTTGTGAATGCTTAACAAACACGTGGCGTTTACATTCTTTTTTGAGCGAGGGTGAAGAAAAATAAAGATGGTTAGAAGATGTCCAAAAACCGTTACAGATAGTGCAATCTACGACGACGCGCCCCACTCCGCGATTACTGTACTGTAAAGCTGTACTTTAGTACGGAGCGGAGTGTAGTGGGACGCGTCTCAGTGGATTGCACTATCTATACTGAGTTGTGGAGGTTATATAGGCAGTTAGGTGAAGTAAGCTTGAATTGGGCTATCCATAGTGTCATCAGGTGGAATGAGCTCACTTCAAGTTTTCACGGTGAGATTTTTACAGAAAAGACCGGCTGGTATCCAGCTGCATCTCGTTAGAATGAAAGACAGCAGCAATTATCACGTGACAATCATCCGAAAACTCATTCACAAGAAAGACTATTAATTAAAGACAAACAAGAAAATCAGCTAGCAACATTTTATATCCGCGCATCACCTCCTCTCGATCACGGACCACATTACTGATAACCCCTGACACTTCTGCCCAAGGGTGAGCTCCCAAAGTCGTGTGAAAGACATCGTGTCCTCTATGACACTAGGAAATGCGTGGATGATAACAATACTGATATCTAGACCTTGGAAGGTCGTTTGATAGTTTAAGCAAGATGTTAATGAAAGCTAGGGTGTTTTTCAGCGCTTTTTGCAGTCTTAAAATGTTTTGAATCTTATTTAAAAGCAAATTTATAAACTCGTACCACCAGACATAATTTTTGTGACGTATCAACACTATGATAATTTCAAGGTGTGCCACAGGGGTCTTAAATGGCCCAAGTACAATTTTGATCGATTTTTGGCTTTATTTAAAAGGTTAATAAAAAGAGAATTTAGAATTTCGCGGGTTACATTGCCGGATCCCCCTTCATTTAAACCTAGTTTAAAGTACGTGATCTATGGCTTACTATCAGCTCCGTATTATTAATATGAGGTATCCATCAAGGGTCTAAACAGGTCCAAATAGTTTTTGAGCATTTTTAACTTTTTGTAGAATTGTCTGGATGTTACTAGTTGAGTAAGATCAGATTTAAACAAAATCTTTTTGCGACATTAACTTAAGATACTCTGGTTATCGTCAAGGTGTTCCATAAAATAAAGTTTTACTTCTACTGACACATGCATGCACTGACTGGACAGGTCCACTCAAATCTGGGTGATTCTTTCCACAAAAGACGATTTCAAACACTAATCTGAACTGCGTTCGCAATTTATTTGCAAAACAAGTCAACAAACACTAGATTTAGGAACAACAACTGTAATGCATACACATAAGGTTCAGTTTGCGCTACTACTTCATATTCTTTTTATGACTTTTTCAACAGTTTATTTACACTATCATAACGTTGATGTTTGTTTAAGTGGAAGTTGATGTTTGTAAGTAGCGCCCGACTGAAAAGCTGTTGCCCTGGAAAAATATCAATTGCTAGATAGGACAGTTAGCGGGGAGGGTGACGATATTTGCTTACCACACCCCTTAGGTTGAATGTCACTTGCACGTCATAAAATGTCAAGGTGAATTTCTCTATATCCTCTAGTTAGATGATTTCAACCTTAGGAGCAGTGGAACAGTGATAACTGCCGTACCTTACTAGTTGTAGGTTGTGGGTCACCACTGCTTTCAAAACGGTGAAGAAACTGGCATTTTATTAATATGTATTTTTATCTAAATATTTTTTTTTTTTAAATATAATTTGTATTGGTGGCATTTTCATTTAAATCATGATAATATAATCGCAATAGCATGTCCATCTGTTTCTGTTTACATACATACATACACTCACTCCTACTTCTCATGGGGTAGGCAGAAACTACAGAATGCCACCTGCTACAGTCACAGATGTAAATCTGTTGCGTACATTATTATAGCTGCTGTAAAACCATTTTCTATAAAAATAAAAGAATCAGTTGTAGAAATGGACATGAAGAAATTTTCTTTGAGGAAAATGAGAGATATTACATGGAGGTCATATAACCTAGCAACAATAACAATAATATTTTAGTGTGTGATGATATGTTAAAATAATTGTCAGCAAGTTACATTTTAAAAAGATGAATGAAATAAGTTCACCACTCAATGAGTTTAACCTACTTTACATTCTTCAGGATAATTGCAAAAAAGTACGAAAGTAAACCGTAAAACTCCGGAATTATGGTCGGAAATAGTTAAAGAACTATCCCACTCCACTAATTTGATGATAAAATAAATACAGATGCAATTTTAGATGGAAAACCGAACAACCTAGTTTCCAAAAGTATGACGGAAGTTCAACATCAAATTATTCGAATTCTAAATGACCTACTGTGTACTATCATCACGCCGCAATCAGTGATGAGTACGACCATCGTCTTACAATCGGATTAAGCGATCAATTCGTATAAATCAGCATTAAAATATAGATAACGCGCTAAATGATAGCTTCAACAACTTTCAAGTTCAAACAAACAAAATCAATGAAGTAATACTTACAGATATACGTCGGCGTGCGGCACACAGGTATAGGAACACAATTAATCACTGATAAGTAATCAAAAGATTAATAATTCTTCGATATAACGACCGACCGACTAGCCGATGTCACCACGATTGACGTTCGCAGCGCGGCCATTACCCGATACAGTTTAGAAACTTGTATATCGGTAATTATTTGATAAGACTGACTTTTCTTCGTTGTTATATTTTCTACAGGTGGTTGAAGTACTCGAATGAAATAATAATATTTCAATATTAAGATTGTTTTTTCGAATAAAAAGTCCATAATTATAAACACTTTATTTTAGTTTATTCAATGATTAAGGGGTTACGGTTACGGGGAACGAAGCAATAACGCAAAGTTTTACGTTTAGTTATCATAGTTCCCAAGTTATGGGAGATTTATTTATATTTAAATTCATTAGAAAGTTGAGCTAATATGTACACACGGCTACACATCAAGCAATACATTTCCAGTATAAGCTGACCTCGCATTGTACAAAAATCCTATAGAATGCGAGATCAGCATAAACTGAATATGTATAGCTTGATGTGTAGCCGTGTGTACCTAAATAGCTGTTTGTTAGAATAAAAGAGTATGTTTTTTATTATGACCTTTTTTGTTCTGACTAAATTTATTTTTCTACCTAACTTTTTTTTGACATGTTCTGTCAAAGTGAATAAAAACTAAAAATATAAGTTTTAACTCAGCTTTTATTTGTCATCTTCTGCATTCCACTTATGTACAAGCATACAAGCACACTGCATGCTAGTAGGACATAAATTATGTAGCCCTACTAACCACGCTCTACTAAACACTGTTTTAAAACGTAATAAAATAATTTTTAAAAAAAAATTTGGAATAATTTCTGTGAATAAACTTGTAATTCACAGAAATTATTACATTCATTATAATAAATTGATTTTATAGGATTTGAGTTGTTACAGCGATGCAGAAAATGTAGAATCAAAACGCAACGAAAAAATAATTGCTTAGAAATTTAGAATGTAATTCCATTACAAAATAGTTGAATTTTAAGCATTTAATCGAGATAGGTTTCCTAATATAGAGGCTTTCAGAATAAGTGCGATAGAGACAGTAAAAGATCAGTGGCGAAAATCGTAAACGTCAAACCGGACAGAACATCTATGATAACATAACATTTTGCTTTCCTTTTCCAATCGAAGTATTTTTCTTCAAAATAAATAAATATTTCAAATAATTATCAATAATCCGAATGGTTTCACGTGAGGAATCGTGTGAAAGTTTATTTATTAGTTTATATATCCATTACATGTAATAAAGGACAAGAAATCTATTTAATTTGGCGTAAAACGATGGAAGTGGATGCAACAAGTCATGTTGATCCTAATTTCAAGTATTCAGTTGATTTATCTAATCTAATGGATTCCTGTAGAGTTTGTATGGCTCAGAGCTTGAATATGAGTAGTATATTCGACGCTGCAAAAGAGAATATTATAAAAGAGATAAAATTTTGTACTGGAGTTACGGTAAGTTCTTTCTATCACATTATATTGTTATTGTAAAGTACAAAGAAAACCCTATTGATGTAAGACACTGGGTGGTTGTGGTTCTGGGCAGTACCAGGCCGGGTACTGACCTTGGTGACTGGCCTATTATTTTCTCAAAATTACACCCAAAATATCCCTTGCAGGCCTTCAAACTGTTCAAACATAGCTTCCTATTAGTTAATTTAATGGGCATATCTAAGATATTACTATTATCCATCTTTCCAGATAAAACAAGAAGTTGGTCTACCATCACAAATATGCGAATTATGTCTTAACAATCTCTCAGTAGCACACAAATTCAAAACGTCCTGCCTCGTAGCAGACCAGACATTTCGTAAGTTTGTCGTTACCCCCGCTATCAAGGCTGAGGAACCGGAACTTAGTGAATATGAGTACGAAGAGATAATTGAGTGTAAAGATGAGAATGATGATGAATTTGAAGATGTTAAGGACGTATTGATAGAGACGGTGGTGGAGGAAAATGGGGCAAGGAAGAGTGGCCACATTAAGGTGAAAGAAAGGTACAGTAAGCGTCAAACGTTATGTCAAAGTCAAATAATTTATTTCAATTAGGTACAAAAGAGGCACGTTTGAAAGTAAAAAAATGGTATGGTGGCTTTGAATGCGCTTCTTCTTTTCGTTTCAACTATACATCTATGTTCATTATATTATTATTTGTGTCCCAACTTTGGGAACGTTACAGGCAATTTTTTTTTATTTTGGAATTTTCTCCTTAAGGATCGATTTTCACATAACCCCACCGGTATGGAAATGTTATGAGGAGTGAAATTTTTACTAAGGTTGACTCCAAAGCGTTACGTTTTGTATTGTGTTTTATTCGTAAATAACACAGATTTAAATAAAAAAAATAAAAAAATACATTTCCCAATTCAATCTAGATATTTCGGCCGTACAATACACGATTACTTGCACTTTATTGCATCCAATTAAATTGCAAGAAAAGTCTAAGTTATGATTTAATTAATCTCTCTATAAAACAATAAGTGGAACAGGGTGTAAAGTTCAATCATCCTCTATAGAAAAGGGAGGATAAGTTGTCAGAAATAACATCAATAGGAAATAATTATTTAAATTAAATAGACCTTAAGTAGTTTATTTATTTATTTAGATGTATAAAAATATGTATTAGGTATGTTGAAACTGTTGGTACTCCACGTCACTTGTCCATAATGCTGTCTGACGCTGGTTTTGTAATGAACCCCTCATTAGAAAACCAGTGTCAGACAGCATTTGTTGGGCATTAATGGCAAAATGCACGTTCCTGGTGCAGCCGTTAGGCATACACTATTATTGCTTTATGATTATTTTCACTTTTTATTATACATTTATGTTTCGTAGTTCGCGTGTAGCAATGTAGATGCCACCACCGTTTCATTTGATGTTTAGCTTTTTGTTTTTATTTTTGAAGAGATGCTTTTATTTACCCTCTTTACCTATAACATATTCAAAGACGCATGACTGGATTTTAGTATTAAGGACTAAAATCCAGTCATGCGTCGGAGCTGACATCCACATTTTTTTCTTCCAGCCTGCAACCATTAAAAGGTCGTCCAAGAAAGACCGCAACCACAATAAATGCGCCCCGGAGACTGAAGAAGTTCAAATTCAAGAGGCTATGCTGTGAGCCGTGCGACATGAAGTTTGACACCAAGGAGGAAAGCGATGATCATAAGAGGAAGATGCACAAGGATAGCGAAACTTGGGTTTGTGAGGTTGGTAAGACTATCTATAGGCTGACTTTTTCGTTCGTCCGACTCCCCCCCGACCAATCACCATGTTCGGCAAGCCTATCCCCTGGGAGAAGCGAGCCAAATACCTAGGTGTTGTCCTCGACCAGCATCTCTCCTTTAGCGATCACATAAAGCAGGCCCGCTCGCGAGCCGATTTCGTTCTCGGTAGACTTCACTCTGTCCTGAATGCACGTAGCAAAATGTCACTAAGGTGCAAATTGCGTACGTACACGCCGTGCGTTCGTCCCATTATGACCTATGCGGGAGCCGTATTTGCACACGCAAAGCCCCGCCATATCCATAGGATGCAAACGCTCCAAAATAGATTCCGCCGTAAAATCACCGGTGCCCCCTGGAACTTAGGAACGAGATCCTCCATCTCGACCTAAAGATCCCCACAATCCACCAATTTCTCAAACGCAATTCCAAGCGTTTCTTTGAGTCCGCCGCCAAACACCGTAACCCTCTGGTTGTCGAGGCCTCCAACTATGTCCCTAGTAGAATCAGTAAGATCCGCCGCCCGAGACAAATCCTTACCGACCCAGACGACCCCATAACCCTCCTCCAGGAGAGCAATAGGGCCACAAGTACAGTGCACAAACACAGACACCGACCAGCATTCCGACCTCGCCGCCGAGGTCCTCAGCGATTGCGACCCGCCCGGGTAAATAATACTCCCCCCCGACCCTTGCCCGTTGATGCGCCAGCCCGAGTCGATGCTGAGCCAGTAGCTTTAAATTCCCCGTTTAATAATAATGAATTATCTTTGATCCACCCTGTCCCTACTTGCTGTCCTCCCCCCAGCGACGCCCTAAGCCGAGGTCCGTACCCCACAGGGGGTGCCCTTAGCGAGCGCTCGCCTAGTTTTAATTTAGAATAGTTTTGCCCCTGGCTGGAGGCTTTGAGTTTAGTAGCTTAAGGCAGCCGCAGGATTGTCCGGTTAAGTAGTCATCACCTCAGAGGTGAGCTACGAGATACCATAAGTAGTCAAAAAAAAAAAAAAAAAGTTTGTCGACAGTCCCATGGTTCACGCGGGCAAAAACAAATAACGGTTCCGCCGCCCGCACACTTGTAACCACTCCCGCAATACGTCGCCGGCGAGAACCATGGGACTGTCACCAACGAAAAAGTCGGGCTATAGGTAGTCCAGATCTACTTGTTTTACTTTTAAGAAAATTTTGCAACACTTATTAATATTCAGCAAATTAAAAAACGTAATTTAATGTATAACATCCCCTTTATAACATAACTATTGGGTCCTCACCTATGAAATTGGCGTTTTTTTCTCACAAATAGAGAACCTCGCCACTTCTGTGATTTAAAATATTCACTAATGGATTGATATTATATCGAATTTTGACCATCATAGACAACTACCATTAGTAAAAAACCTTATAACTTATAGTTTTCTAAACATAAAAAATACCTTAAAAACTTAGCCAAAAATTTTGTCGCTTAATCTAAGTGGCATACGTTATCTTAGTTTTTAAACATGAGTGCATAAAAGTTTTAAAACATTAGTGTTCATGGTTGTTAAATAAAATAAGAAAATGTTAGTATAAAAAATGCAACTTCTTTAAAATTCTCCATACGAAACGCCAATTTCATAGGTGAGGATCCAACATATGCCCGACGTCACAACTTCGACGACAGTGGCAGCGGCTGACTAAAGGGGGGCAGAGGATGTCTCCTCGGGACTCCAGTCCTAGGTCCCCCCCTAATCTCGAGAAGTACTTTTTTAATAAAATATCTTCAGTATGTGAAAGGTAGTTTGCAGATGGTGGCCCCCCTACTTATGCAAAGCGTCATCCATAGGCATGCCGGGACGTCCTTTCACGCCTAAGCGTACCTTTCTTTTCACAACAGTCGTAACTTCTGCCACAGCATCGTGAGGCTAGTTATGTTTGAGTCCCGAAATGGCGAAATGTGAGTGTACTATAGGTACACCTCTGCGTAACCCTTCGGGGAATAAAGGCGTCATGTTATGTGATGTTAAATTGAAATTTCAATGATAAACATCATAGCAAAAGCTGCGGTATGCATAGGCATGCTGGCAGCGTTAGGAGTTACTCGAATCGAGGTGGACCTCCTCCGCCGCCCCCCTTTAGTCCGCCGATGCCATTGTCGTCGAAATTGTGAGGTTCGGAAGTGTAGGTACTATCCAAGAACTTCATATCTAAGCAGTTTGAAAACAAAATCCCGTAAACACGATGACTACATCTGTTACCGCGCCAGTTCTATAGTGGCCAAGCGCTGCAAGCAGAAATAATCCTTACGGTGTATAGATATGAACTTCTTCGATGGTACGTGTCGTTAAGCATATAGTTGTGTCATAATGGGGATGTTATATGTACTTTAAATTTCATCAAGTTCCTCAGGCGTCCTGGAGCACGCTCGTGCAAACTCGTTCGCTTTATGGCACTGAAAATTAAGTATATTATTCAATACTAACTGTGCCCCGCGGTTTGACCCGCGTAAGTCTCAATCCCGTGAGAATATTGGGATAAAAAGTATCCTATGTCCTAATCCAGGTCATGGTCTGCCCATGTGCCAAATTTCATGCAAATCTGTTTAGCAGTTTTAGCGTGAAAGCGTAACAAGCAAACTCACTTCCGCATTTATAATGTTAGTTAGAATCATCAAAAATTGTCTTAGCTCATGAAGCCTATGGTTCTTGACTTTCCTCAGCAAATCCTACTAATATTATAAACGAGAACATTTTGCGGGGATGGATGGATGTTCGTTACTCTTTCACACAAAAACTACTGAACGGATTTGGATGAAATTAGGCACACAGATAGTTCATAACCTGGATTAAGACATAGGGTACTTTTTATCCCGATATTCCCACGGGATCGAGATTTATGCGGGTGAAACCGCAAGGCGTAGCTAGTCAAAATATATTCCATTTTTTTTTTTCAACTTTTCAGATCTGCGGTAAGATGTTCATACATCGCGCGTCGCACTACACACACGTCAAGTCGCACCAGCCTCCAAATTACGCGTGTGACCAATGTGACTACAAGACGTGGCATAAATTCGACCTTGTCAAACATATTCGTATACACACTGGTAAGTAAGGCTAAACTAGGCTTGCACCATCCATCCCATACCGTGGCCTTCGATTGAAGAAGTTCATATCTATACACCGTAAAGACTATTTCTGCTTGCAGCGCTCGGCCGCTATAGAACCGGGGCGATAACAGATGTGGTCATCGTGTTCACGGGATTTTGTTTTCAAACTGCTTAGATATGAAGTTCTTCGATAGTACGTCCTCTGTCATTTGTAGAAATGAAATTTGTTTATTCTTGTAAATAGGCTATCACAATCACTTAAACAAGTAATATTAAAAAAAAAAACAGCCGAGTCTTTACAGGAGTTGTATTTGACATGTGACCTTGGTAATAAGTAACATTAAAGGGGCGGGGCCTCGTTAAGGTCGTCTGGCAGCCAATAGGCACCGCGCGCGCTCATTGGTCAAATCAAATAGCTCGCGCTTCCCCTGGTTCCTGTTACACATTTCCGTCCGTTTTCACGAAATCACTCCCACTAATTTGATTATTTCGATTTTGCTTTTGATTGCAAAAAACGAGAAGAAAGATCTAACTCATCAAAAAAAAAAAAAAAAAAAACTTGATGGAGTCGACATTTTCTATCAGACTACCCCTGAGCAGAAATGAATGAAACAAACTTAGGGAACAAAGTCTCTTATAAAGTCCAGACATAATCTTGGTCAGGCCATAAGAGGAACATTTAGATCCGTGTCTGAAATGGTAATTTGAGTTTAGGAGTATGAGGAACAGGGTGTAAAGTTCACTCATCCACCATAGAAAAGGGAGTATCCTCCGACCAGACGGGTGTTGAGTGTGGCGGGCCGACTGCCCGACTGTTGATGTCAGATAGTCTTATACAGGGTGTCCAGTAAATAGCACGACATACTACAGGGGGTGATAGCTAGGGTCACTACCTATCAATACAACACAATATATGTTCAGCAAAATCTTACGGATTTACAGTTTTACAAAATTTTCCGAAATACCGAAAAATCTCTACCTTGAAACAGATTTTTAAGCATCTCGTAATGAAAAAATCCTTTTCTAGTACTTTTTTTTACATCAAATTGTTTGTGAATAGTTACTTTACTCATTGATAAGTCTTTTTTCTATCAAAGACAAGAATGTTTTCAAGAAATACTATTTTTTGTTTAAATTTTCACAGAATTATTTTCTTATCACTTAAGTTTAACCTACAGTGGTGAAAAAAAAAAGTAAGATTTTGCTGAACATATATTGTGTTGTATTGATAGGTAGTGACCCAAGCTATCACCCCCTGCAGTATGTCGTGCTATTTACTGGACTGTATATTATGTCGTTCGCGCGGTAAACTCTAAATGCGCGATGCAGGATTTGTGTGACGTCACGTCTTTTTGATGCGTGGTTCGTATAGCGCTCATGCTCATATAGCGTTCATGTAGCGCAACTGATCTTTGACAGTCGTTACAGACAGTTAAAAGCCCGAAAGTCTGACAACCAGTCTTATCTAGGCGTATTGTGTTACCCAGTAACTGGGTTGTCAAGGCGCTATCTCTGAGATACGGCCTTTTAGTTTTTAGGGTTCCGTAGTCAACAAGGAACCCTTATAGTTTCGCCATGTTCGTCTGTCTGTCCGCGGTTTAGCTCAAAAAGTATGGTACTAGAAAGTTGTAATTTGGCATGAGTATACACGTTAATGACGCCGAAAAAGTGGTGAAATAAAATTTTGAAAAAAACTATTATTTAGGGTACCTCCCCTACATGTAAAGTGGGGATGATATTTTTTTTTTCGTCCTTCTCATAGTGTGGGATATCGTTGGATAGGTCATTCAAAAATATTAAGACTGTTTATGGATTAAGTAAACCGTTCGTGACTTATCAAGCTTTAAAGTTCCAATTTTCGTTAGAGTCAAGTGTCCCCCGCTCTACCAACTAAACGGTTGTAGTTAGAAATTCAAATGTCACGGGAGTAGTACCTATATATAACGAAGTTTAAAGGAAAACTATCACACTTAAGTGGGCTTTACAAGTTTACGAGTAATAATCGACCAACTTAAATTTGCGGTTACTAAAACGTGTTCACACATATATTCCGTATGGGAGAACATGTTTTTCAATTACAAAATTAAGTTTGTTCTTACCATAAATTCATTCCAACTACGGATCCCTTCATTGTGCGAGGTCCGACACGCACTTGGCCGGTTTTATTTAAATGGTTTAGCGAAGTGTCCCCTGTGGTAATACTATAAAAAAAAACCTCTTTTTCCTATGACAGGTTTAAAAATGTACCAATGCGAGTACTGTACAGCCTCATACTACACTTCTTCGAATCTGAACAGCCACATCCGGAGACTGCACATGAACGAGAAGCCGCACGACTGCAATATATGTCAGCGGACCTTCTTTGACAGAACTAAGCTAAATAGGCACCTGGATACACATCTTGAGATTAAGAGGTACGTTTTTTGCTAATTTACCATAGCTTATGAATAATAAAAAATAACATAATATCACGCCTGTACTCCTCGAAGGGTTAGGCAGAGGTGTACTTATAGTACACCCACATTTTGCCAGTTAAGTTTTAAGTCAAATGTAATATAGCATAATTAGCCTAAAATGTTCCCTGGGACACAGGCCTTCTCTTTGTGAAAGGGAGTGGTCGGTCTATCACACGGGCACTGTGCGGTTTGATGGACGTCACATGTTCTCGAATTTTTGGTTATTGGACAGCCTGTCCAATAACCAAAAATTCAGTGGCGTGCACAGAGTTTTTAGACAGGGTAGGCAGAAAATTTTAAAAGCCTAAAATACTTACTGCATGTTGGTTTTGGTTCGTCGTCTAGTCGATTAGATATTGATGTAGGTAATAGCCACCTCAAATATCCATAGATTTACTGATTTTATCACTTGTTGTTTTATCACCGAATGATAGTTTTGAAAACGCATCATTTTTTTATTTTTTCTATACACACACCACCTGAACAACTTTCACAGTGAATATTATCCATTTTTCATACTATTATCGACGTTAAACTCTTAAATACCAAATAATATGGCTCACAAAACATATCAAAACGAATAAAACAAACAATATGGCGATGAAGTTACAAACTCAACAGTGCAAAAAATAATTCGACAAAAAAGAAATAGTGTAAGTTAGCATGCAATATAAATGAAACAATACTACTTTTTAATAGTTATTTATCCAACATGTGAGGAAAGTTCGTTTTTCCTATGAGTTTTGATTTTGAGTCTTGAGCGAACGAAGGATTGAAAAATAGAATCACGAGCGCAGCGAGTGATTATAAATTTCAATCCTGAGTAAGCGAAAGACTCAACAAAACGAATAGCAAATGAACTTGCTCACATGTTGCATACAAAACTTTTCACCACTCCCAGCAAGAAAGTATTCAGTCATCATAGGTAAATTAAATAGACACAAAGCAAAACAAAATAATTCTTTATTTTTTAAAATATCTTTAAAACTTAACGTAAAAAAATCAGGCAAGGTCAGTTTCTGAACGATCATTACTTTCCTCACTGTTCAAACAGTGAGGAAAAACCAACTTTCCTCACTGTTCAAGCAGTGAGGAAAAACCAACCTTCCTCACTGTTTTCGTAGAGGAAAGACACTTCTTTCGTGCGGGAGTGGTGAAAAATATATTTTGTATAGCCAATTTCGGTTCGGAAAACATCGGATAATGTCGTAATTTGTCGTGCTGTAAAAAAGGCACTGTCTATTCTGTACGGTTGTGTGCGTTATTGTGTTTTTTTTTTTAACTTTGGCATCTCGCAGGTATACCACTAAGGTATTTACTGCTCAACCGAACAATCCTGTGACTGCTTTAAGCTACTACACTCAAAGCCTCCAGCCAGGAGCAAAACTATTCTAAATTAAAATTAGGCGAACGCTCGCTAAGGGAACCCCCTGTGGGGTACGAACCTCGGCTTAGGGCGTCGCTGAGGGGAGGACAGCAAGATGGGACTGGCTGGATCAAGGATATATTATTATTATACGGGGAATTTAAAGCTACGCGCTCAGCTGCGGCGCGGGCTGGCGCTTCATCGGACAAGGGTCGGGGGGAAGTATTATTTACTCGGGAGGGTCGCGATCGCGGAGGACCTCGGCGGCGAGGTCGGTACGACGGGTGTCGGGTGTTTTTGTGCACTGTACTGGTGGCCCTACTGCTCTCCTGGAGGAGAGTGGTGGGATCATCTGGATCGGAGAGTTATTGTGACATTGTGTGCCGCGTATTTATAGGAACGCACACCCATTCATTCCGCATGACCACGAGAGCACGCTTATAAACATTTAGACCCGAATAGTTTGTGTCTTTCCCGAGGCACTCCTGGTACTCAGCGTAGCGGCGCTAGTACCGCGCAATGCCACAATACTGAATGAGCTTGCTTGGAGCGACTATGATTTTTATGTTTATTGTTAGTAAGTAGGTACTCGTCGTACTCGTAGATAAAATAATAATAGATATCAGAATAAGTAGGCATTGTCTTTCTGTCTTTATGAAACGCACGCCACTGAGCCGGTATCCTCACGATGTTTTCTTTTTTTTTAGGTTTTCTAATTTATTTTCATCATATATGTATATAATAAATTACTCAAAGTAATGTGCCTGTCTGGGTTCGAACTGCTCTCCGTAGTACAAACAATAAAAAAAAATGTTTTAATTGTCAAGTACGCTACAAGGTTATTTTGGCTCGTAGCTAAAACGCCGCCATCTTGTTTTGTCGATACAACTTCTGTCACAATTTCACAAAATCTTTACCAGCAACAGCCCCGTCAATGTCATTCAGGCCCCAAAAGATACTTGTAGCACTTACTGTAGCACAAATTCGTCCTTTTTCAGGTTTGAATGTGATATATGCCACGCCTGCTTCACTCGCCGATGTTACTGGAAGAAGCACCTGCTCCGTCAGCACGACATCGTAACCCCCCCTCAAAGACCTGGCAGGCAGAAAATCAACCTGGTCATAGGAGAGTACCTGGGTACCAGGAAACAAGACTCTATTGGAGAGTACTATGCTAAAGATGGCGCGGTGAAGAAATTATAGCAATGAAGAAGCCATCTGTCAAATTAGTTCCTCGTAGATGGCGCTGATGTACGATTTTCACCGGCCGGCGCGCGTTGGAACTAAATTGACAGCTGACTTCCACATTGCTATCCATTGATAGCAATGTGGAAGTTACCCATTGGGAAGCAACCTTTCAAATTAGTTCCTCGTCGTAGATGGCGCTAATGTAGGATTTTCACCAGCCAGCGCGCGTCGGAACTAATTTGACACATGATCAATGGGGATCCAACATGTCAAATTAGTTCCGCGTAGATGGCGCTAATGTACGATTTTCACCGGCCGGAGCGCATCGGAGCGCGTTTGAGTTTTTGAAGTAGTCAAGAGGAGACAACACGGTCACGTGGTCGTTAGCATTCATTCCATACGATGGTATTCCTCTGTTCTCTCCCTGGTTATTGACACTAGTACAAATATATTTTTACGATATAATGTATGTCTGCCATGTCCCTGTTTGGTTTTTTGGCGTAATAAACAGGGTTATTGGTAATATGTTGGCAATCCATTAAGGAGATAGGAGCCATCTCAACAATAACATAACATAACATCACGCCTGTATTCCCCGAAGGGTTGTGCAGAGGTGTACCTGTAGTACACCCACATTTCGCCAGTTATGTTTAAGTCCCATGTAATAGGGGGCGAGCCTATTGCCATCAACCGGGCACAAGTCCAGACTCCGGGCTGTTACTGAGAAATTCCAGAAAGAAAAACCCAGTGACAATTTGCCCGACATTTTTTTTTTTTTTTTGGTGGGAAATCATTAAATGACTCCTCCCGCTCTGGGTGGAGCCCGACCTGGGAATCGAACCCAGCACAACAACAATCAACAATTCAACATCTCAACAATTTTCGAGTAATTTGACATTTTATATTTTAAAATGAATTAATTAAAAATATTAAGTCAAAGTCAAATAATGTATTTCAATTAGGCACATAAAAGGCACCTTTGAACGTCAAAAAGCACTTTTGAACGTCAAAAAATAAAATGTCAAATTAATCGAAAATGGTTGACATTTGCATAGAAGTAATTTGGTTGTAAATGACCTCTTCTACGACCCCTTAATGGATTGCTGACATATTAATAATAACTGTTTTTTTTTCTAATATAATTACGCCACGTGACCTCGTTTCCTTCAATTTTTTTTTTTTCATTTTTGTTCAGAAGTTTCACTTCGAGTGAAAGATGCCGAATGAAAGACAAAAATGAACAACAAGTGGCGCGTGAGTCTGATATTGATTTATTGATTTTATCGGCAGCAGACAGAAACTAAAAACACATAAAAAGATCAACACACGAGAGTGGTGGGATCATCTGGATCGGAGAGGACATGCCTAGGGCGGCGAAATCGACTAATACGGGAGGGGGTATAATTGGCCGCTTCAACAACCAGAGGGTTGCGGTGATTGGCGGCGGAATCAAAGTGACGCTTGGAAATGCGTTTTAAGAACTGATGGATTGTGGGGATTTTAAGGTCGAGGTGGAGGTTGATATTCCTGACATACCAGGGAGCGCCCGTGGCTCTTCTAAGGAATCTATTTTGGATCACCTGCATCCTATGGATATTTCTGGGGGATGTGTGTGCAAAGACAACACCCGCATAGGTCATGATGGGGCTTGTATATATTGTAATTCCTTGTATTATATGGATGTCAGCACACGAAACGCGTGCGCGGGACGGGCGTGGAGCGGGTCGGGAGCGGGAGCCGCACACGCTTTGTGTGTTGAGCGTTATATGTGTTTTTATAGTTTGTCTGCTGCCGATAACATCGTCCCGACCCGCGCCCGACACGCACCCGCTTTGCGTGTCTGTTCAGCTTAAAGCGGACGTGTTGTGTCCGATATTAAATTATTGCCCAATATCGGATACATTGCCCTTTCACGCCCACTGCTGAACACGAGGCGACTCCTATCAACTGACCGGAGATAGGAAGATATTAACATATCAAGTTATATATTTCCAGTATAATCTGATCTCGCATTGGTTGGATTTCCGTACAATGAGACGTCAGCTTATACTGGAAATGGATAGCGTGATATGTAGCAGTGTGTACCACGACCACAGTTAAGTACAGATGGGTCACTCCGCAAAATAATTTAAATAAAAAGCGACTCTTGCTGCGACACAATAAAGTGCAATTCAGGTTGCACAGCGGTAACTACCTACAGTTATATTCACCTAGAAGTTGCCTCTCTTTCTATCGCGTAACTCTTAGATCTTCTGACTACGTTACATTCATTGGATTGGCCCGACAAGTGGAGCCCGCCGCGTAGGTACTTGTAGCTCATACCTAAAATGCGGAGTGCGCCTTCTCTGTTATTCTGTACCACGATGAAAATGAACTAATGCTGTACGCTCACAAACTCCTGGTAAGTTCCGGTAAACTTATCTAGCAGCTAATTTCAAAACAAATTCAGCCTTAAATTATTTTAAATCAAGGTTTATCTGTAGACCCAGGTTTAAACCATCAAGCCATTTTTGTATTTCGAACCGTTATTTCGACTATTAAGTACTACATTTTAATCCCCAGTCTAAGTTTTCAATTTTATATATAGCATTTTATTTCAGTCGGAATAAGGTTCTAAATACAACAACTGTCTGGTTAAGCTTGGACCGAAATAAGAACCCGTGTAGTGATAAGACGTGTTCTGTTTAATTTGTCAGTTTATCTGGTAGATAGTGCTTATCAGGTCACTAATAGGCTCTTAACATCAAAGCACGAGTATTTAAAAGCCTTTCGTGTCTGTGGTTATAAAATTTATTTACGTGGCTATGGTTTTGCGCAGACCAAAAAGGAACTTATTTCACAGAATTTTCTGATGACATTAAATAATAAACCTTATTATCAGTGTCGTAAAGTGCAAACCAGGACGCCCGAGAAGCCGTTTGATGCAACCGTCTGAGTTTCCCCAACTTTGCAATTTATTTCACTTAATATAAAGTTTATTTTTCAATGTCACTTTTCGGCGATCCTATTTACAGAGCAAGGGCCCAGGGCCGCCAGACGTCAGTTATTTTCTGATGAACAAAATGTGTAAGATTGAGTAATGTTAGAATGTACTATGATCACATGCCTTAGCGCGTAGGCAAAAATCAGCCGTCAGAATTTTGGACGCTGATATATGACAGAGACCTTGACTAGTTAGCTTGCGTGTTCTGTGCTGAGCTTACGCAACGCTTCGTACGTCCAGCCAGTAATAGGACTCGCCGAGGAGCGCTGTCCCAAATTAGACGCATTATTTCTTTATTATACGTAAAACAAAATGTATTCTAATAAAACACGTGTACTAAAAGATACATAATTAAATTATCTTTTAAATGGTGAATATTTTAGAAAAATAAGCTTGATAGAATTTGCGTGGTTCTCAGTTTTTTATCCACGTTAGACATAACTTAACTAATTAATTACACTATCAAATTTAAACATATTCCTATATTAAGTTATTAAGAAAATGGTCTAATTTAACCTGTATTTTTTCAAAATCATTACCACTACTCGTTTAGACGTGATCTTCAGTATAAAATCATTAAAATTAGCTTAGTGTCGTCTTAAGTGTGTTGAGTAGCGTTTTTACGTACCTTGATTACCTGATACCTAGAAAATGGCCGTCTGGCCAAGCTAGCGGGCATATGATCATAGTATATTCTAACACTACTCAATGTTACACATTTTGTTCATCAGAAAATGACTGACATCTTGGTCTGTCTAAATAGGATCGACGAAAAGTGACATTGAAAAATATTTTTTATAATAAGTGAAATAAAGTGCAAAGTTGGGGAAACAGACGGTTGCATCAAACGGCTTCTCGGGCGTTCTTGTTTGCACTTTAAGACATTGATAATAAGGTTTATTATTCGATGTCATTAGAAAATAACTGACGTCTGGTGGCCCTGGGATCTTCCTATGAAGTTATTTTTACACTGTTAATGTAAACGCAATAATATAGTATTATGTACAAAATCTATTGTGACTGTTTAGTTATTATAAAATTAGGTTAAAATAAAATACATAAATTATATGTTATATCTGTACTTATTAATTTTCGTTTTAATAATTCTCCTTAGAAAACCATTCCCATATTCTTGTCTAAACATAATTATAAATTACAGTTTGCGTCAAATAACTTTGGCCCTCTGAAGTAGACTACAAATGACTGCGCAGTAGCCAATCTTACTTATAAAACAGTAGCGCGCATACCAGCACGCATGCGCAACCTAACTTCAGAGTAGTTCAGAGTGTCAAAGTTATTCGTCGTAAACTGTAATTTCGCTGTTCGTGTCAGACTGTGTGACCGACCAGGGGCCCAAGTCTGCTATTTTTCTAAATTCGTCATTCCAACACGATCCTACTGTCATTTTGCTAAAAGTTCGTAATCTGCTAAATTCATAATGGTCGATCATTGTATTCCACAAACACGATACTCGTAACGAATTAAAAGAAATGTCTGCACAATGACGTTCTCATGGTAGGTCATTGATCAAAGGAACTGTCAAAATTTTAGTAGATTACCGCCTAAGTCAGTCATTCATTATGTACGAGATTGCAAATAGATGCCATTTCTTTCAATGGAGTGTCAGTGGCTGACCATTGGAAAGTCATAATGACGCCAATAAGTTAGTAGATTACCAAACTTGTCAAAATCAAGAATTATGAAATCAATGATAGACCATTCTGACACTATTGTAATAGCAGACTTGAGGCCCAGGAGCCTTATTATGAAATATTAATGACATGATTATTCCACTGCAAAAAAAAAGTCATGGTGCGAGCATTATCGAAATCTATTTGATCCACGTTAAGGCGCAGGGTTCCGAAAACAGGGTTTTTTAAAGCAGTGTATCTCTTAAACCGTAAATAATTTTGACCAAAAAAAAAGAATGATTTTTTCAAGTCTTATTTTAATACAGTGATGGAACTCAAATCATAATTAAACATACATTAATGCTTCAAAAAAATCTTCAAACACACCTCTTAATTGTCTTTAAAAGCAGTTTATACCTTCACTAACAATTATAATTAAAAATATACCATAAAATGTCTAATGTCAACCTGCATTCAGTGATGGATTATGATGAGTAATATGAGCAATATGATGAAAAAAACAACGAAAAACATTGAAAAAGTACAAAAGTGTGGTTATTTTCTTTACTCTTTAGGTACACGTAAAGAAAAAGACAGAGACAAAGGCAAATCGGAACCCTGCCCCTTAACACTTCCGACTCCACTTATCAGAGCTCATACGCCAATCGCCATGCCGCCATACATTTTGGACGTGAACCCACCGGCGCGCGGCGTTACGTTTGCGCTAAAGTTAACCATCGCGGACGGTCAACGGCATTAGGTTTAAAACCGTATCATAAAACACTGTAAAACGAAGTAATAGTGTTTTCAGGGGGTTTTGTCACAACACGTAGTTTCCAACCTTTTATATTTTTAGTGGTTTGAAAATTAAAATGCTTGTATTTTAAAACCAACGCATTTACTAATAAATCTTGTTAAAATATACATCAACACGGTTTATAATGCTGTATTCGCTACGAAAAACCTACATTTAAAATGAGCCCTCGGCGAGGGGCCCAACATCCCTTATGCGACTAGGTGAACCCACCAGGAGGGCTCCCGGCACTGAACGTGTTGATACGCTAACGCTAGCGAGTAAGTTTTCGATGGCAACTCATGGGGCCGAAACACATAACCGCGTTGCGGCGCCGCGCCGCGAGAATCGGCACCGTAGCATGGCGCTAGTTCCAGCGTTATGATGTCATACTTGTTGACAATGATTGTTTGTTTCACAGACTACATAGAGATACTACGTATCAGACGACCCACTCCAACACAGAAAAATGGTATGTAGAGGTTCAACCTCTACATACCATTCTTCCAACTTTTGACAACCTCTGAGGTTGTCAAAAGTTGGAAGAATATGACATGACAGTTCGATTTTTTTTTTTTTAATTTAGGTGTTGAGGTTTTGGCAAAGGCTCACACAGAAAGCCTCAACTACCCCGCTGTACCGTAATGATGATATACTCATTCTAAAGTAGGCGAAAAAAATATTTTCGTCTATCTTTAATGCTTTGTATTTTCGAGAAAAGTACCTACTCGCCATCGGGATTCATAGCCTTATTAAATGGATGTATCCATGCGTTATCTTCTTTGTCGTTTATTTAAAACAGAGTAATGTCTTTTTAATAACAAATAAGCAATAAGTTTCTCACCTCTATCCACAATCAAAAATCACGAGGAACTGGATACCCTACGACACGACAATAAAATGCTCTTTTTTGCGACGCCGCAACGCAATGACTTTTAGCGGCGCGGCACCGCAACGCGTTTATGTGTTTCGGCCCTTAGTAGAGGTACAGGTCCGATGTCGATACCGAACTATCAGGCTCTGTAGTCCGGTCGTATTGCTTCATCGAACTGTAGAGACGAAAAATCCGGGACCGGACTAAATAACCGAACTACTGAGAACGCCCGCTGTAAGCCAAAGGCACCTGGCCACCGCCGGCGACTAACGAGAAGCGAGTAATGAAAAACGAGTTGGCGAGCAATGAGCAGCGAGTTCGTGACCGCGAAGAGCAATCACTCGCTGGTATGCATTTATCAAGCGTGCGACTCTCAGTGAGTGTTTAGCCCGCCAAACGAGTCGCTGACCGAGTTCTCTCTTCTCTTTTCGTGTGACGAGGGTACATCTAACGATTTAAATCTTAGGCTAAATGCAAAAGCCTTTCACCTCTTCAGTTACAGCCATAGATATCCAGAGATATGCCTTCATTGCGGAATAGTAAGGAATCCTAGTGCGACCGCTTATCTCCCACCAAAATAATTACAACATTAACAAATAGTGTACTTACGACACACACTTACAATTTGAACTCGCACACTAAGAAGAAAGCAGCTCACTAAATCAATTTCTAATAGCACACATACATAGAATGGGCGGGGCTTTCACTTGTAAACACTTGCTATTTTTTTTATTTTATTTTTTTTAGTTTTGGCCACTTGCTATTTGCGAACATTCAATGCACACGCATGCAATTAGGGAGTCGAAAGCGATGGTCGATAATTTTTATCGATATTTATTTTAGCACATTCTTGTATTATTATAACTTCGTTTAATTTTCTTTATATAATTTATTTTGTTTTTATATACCTATCCGAAAATATGGGTTATTTTTACTAAAATAAATTGAGTTTTTTTTATGTTGTATTACCGGGTAAAGGGAACCCTCTCTGTTAAATATTATGCTATGCACGAGTACCTGTATTGAAATGACAATGTCTTTATTTGCTTCAAACAAAATTAAATTAATAACAAATTTAACTCTTAAACTATACACGTAATACGAGAATATCCATTGAGTTCTGAAAAAAAAAAGATTCGACTGCAATAATACGCATGTCGATAAAATCATCCGCACGCACTCGATTGCACCTCTCTAAATCCAAAACGTTCGTTCCGTTCGGAAAGATTCGGGATAGTTCGGGCTAGTTCGTATCGCTCCGGACGCAAGTTAGTAAATGATTTAAAAATTGATTTAAAATATTAAACAGTGACTTAAATGTTTATTTACCGGTGGTAAGACACGTCATTTGTCTTCAGGTTGATGGTACTAGACCTATTTTTACAAATTATTACTGCACATCTCGGCATTTTGGTTTTTTACGCATCAATAGTACACTGTACGCAGTTGCAAAGCGACTGAATGAAGCGTACAGCCGCCGTTCGAACATAAGCCCAATTTAGCAATGTCGAGGCGCCACGTGCCACGCCTCCAAGGCATATCCCTCGATATCCGTGGTTACAGCTGCCCCGTGACGTAAGCCCCACCAGACGGCTCGCGAGCACCATCGCGCGAGTGGTTAGTACGGAGCGGAGCGGAGTGGGACGCGTCGTCGTGGATTGCACTATCTATCTATATTTGCTAACCTGAGAAAAAACTGTAACACTCAAAATATACTAGTTATAATATAATATGTCATCGCAAGCGATTTCAAGACGACAACTTTACCAAAATGACTACCCGTTTTCATAATATTGGCCAAAATGTATCTAACTTAATTCTTATTGGTTGGTCGGTTAGTACAGTGAACGCCGTCAGGTGGCGCTTTAATTTTCCCGCCACTAAAACGTGGACAGAGTCGATCGATTATGCGAGATTCACATTGCTGTAGCTGACGCCTCATAGTGCAGATCATACGATCGAAACTGTCACGTTCACCGTACAAGCCTTTGTTCCTTGCTACTAATAACGACAACTATTGTAAATTGCCGAATAAACGTGACTGATTGTATTTATACCAACGTTTTGTGTCGTACGTATTCACACGAGGTAACTTTGAGTAAACTCACTCCTTGCACTGAGGACGAGATTTCTAAAATAATTGACGGTCTGGATAGTAATACAAGTACCTACTGGGATAGATGGTATCAGTACCAAGGTGATCAAATGCCTCAAAAATATACCTAATTGTTCCGAAATTAATGAACTGCATAAACGAATGTCTGATGCGTGGCATTTTTCCAAACACGCTTAAGGTTGCCAAAGTCAGCCCTATTTTCAAATCAGGCGGTAGGACTGATCCAGGTAACTACAGACCAGTGTCAGTTCTACCTGTAGGTATTGTCAAAAAAAATTGAGCGTATTTTGTACAGCCATCTAAATGCGTAGCTTCTTGAGAAAAAACCACGCACAATGAAGGGTTCCGTAGTTGGAATGAATTTATCGTAAGAACAAACTTAACTTTGTAATTGAAAAACATGTTCTCCCATACGGAATATATGGGAGAACATGTTTTGCAACCGCAAATTTAAGTTGGTCGATTATTACTCGTAAACTTGTAAAGCCCACTTAAGTGTGATAGTTTTTCTTTAAGCTTGATTAAATATAAGTACTAATGCCGTGACATTTGAATTTCTAAATAAAACCGTTTAGTTGGTAGAGGGGGTGGACACTTGACTCTAACGAAAATTGGTACTTTAAAGCTTGATAAGTCACGAACGGTTTACTTAATCAAAAACGGTCTTCGCAAACCCCTAATATTTTTGAAAGACCTATCTAACGATATCCCACAATATGGGAAGGACGAAAAAAAAAATATCATCCCCACTTTACATGTAGGGGAGGTACCCTAAATAATTGTTTTTTTATTTTTATTATTTTACCACTTTTTCGGCGTCATTAACTTTTATACTCATGCAAAATTATAACTTTCTAGTACCAATAGTTTTTGAGCTAATCCGCGGACAGACAGACAGACGGACATGGCGAAACTATAAGGGTTCCTTGTTGACTATGGAACCCTAAAAAGTTCCTAATCGACGAACAATACGGCGTTCGTTCTAAATCTAGCACTCTTACAGCTACAGTAGACTTGATAACTAAAATCAAAACGCACATAGATCAAAAGGATATTGTATTGTATTGATTTAAAAAAGGCATTCGACACCGTATGCCACCACAAACTTCTCCAGAAATTAAACAACATAGGAGTCACAGTTAAAGCCCTTGAAATGTTTACACTTTAATTACAAAATAGACAACAAGTAGTTAAAATAGATAAATTCACTAGTTCCATAAAAAACGTACCATACAGATGTCCTCAAGGCTCAATTTTAATCCCTTACTTTTCTTACAAAATAGGGTTAACGGGTCACCTAACTTAATACGCAGACGATACATGCCTCTTCTATTTCGATTAATCTATCCATACTATTACAACAAATTCTCAAAAAGATCTTGGTATACTCAGTGAGTGGCTTAAATACGAGTACAATTTACTTACAATAAATACGTCCAAAACAACATACATGATTTTCACCGCAAAAAACAAACCATTACCAGACTTCTCTTACTATAAACAATGACATTATAAAAAGATCGAACCACGAAAAATATCTCGGTCTGAGGGTTGACGACAAATTCACATGGAAACTGAACTGTAAAATCAAAATTAATGTCATTACCTACTAGCATCATTACGCAAACTCTCTCATTGTATTCCAAGGAAAATACGTACTATTATTTATAACTCATTAGTAAAATCACATCTCGAGTACCTACCTTATTGAAATATGGAGATCTGCCGCAAAAACTATCCTAATGCCTTTACATACAACGAACCCAGAACAAAATTATAAAAACATTATAACACTGACCAAATAATATATAAAATTAAGAGAAACTGTGACCTCAGAGTTTCGGCGTTTCTTCTCAGAGTAGTCAGATAGGAAACGCCGAATTCATCTAGCAATTTTTTAATTCTTTTTTTAAGAGGACGTGTAAAAATGATTCCAATATTCTATTTACAGAATGAACAATTTCATTTTCATCCCACCATCTCGGAAAGAGTATTTTTAATCTTCAGTATCTGAGTGGAAAAGCCGTTTTTATTCTCTAGAGGATAAAGTAAATTGAATTTAGAACATCGTGTGCACTAAGTTTGTGAATTTAAAAAAACATTAAACCTATTTACTGCTACCTCTATGGTGCCGAATATATCATACAACTTTTTTTTAATTTGTTAAAAACTCAGACTCGGAACCTTCTTGGTGTTCTTTTTTCAATTTGCTTTGTACGCGGTTCTTTACGCGGCATTTTTTCACGTCATTGTTAAACCTTAGGTATATTAAAAACAAGAAACTTGAAAACAAGTGAAAAAACTAAAATGAGTGATTCTAGCGACGAGGAAGTTTGCTTGACGCCAACAGAATTGACTGAAACTGTTAATAATGCGCAAATGAGCTTTCTCCCTCAACAATCACGCGAGAAGTATTTAAAACAGTACGATATGTTCAACACGTGGCGACTAGCAAAAGGAGCCAAAACTTTCTCAGAAAACGTTTTGCTGGCATATTTTATAGAATTATCCGAGAACAAGAAAGCAAGCACTCTATGGAGTACGTATTCGATGCTAAAAGCAACAATAAAGATGAAAAAAGACAAACATATCGATACCTATCCTAAATTAGTGGCATTTTTAAAAAGAGCCTCATCTGGTCATCAACCAAAAAAATCGAAGGTTTTCACAGTATCTGATATTGAAAAGTTTCTTAACGAAGCACCCGATTCCGTATATTTGGCGGCAAAAGTAAGTCAGTTGCACATTCAGTATCTACTTAAGTATATTAATCTCAATTAAATAGTATACTTAGTAGATGTTGATAGGCATAATTATGCGTTCATATCAATTTTATTCATTTATCTACTACAATACTCTTTACGTTACAGGTTGTTCTTATTATTGGAATAAACGGAGCATGTCGAACTAATGAACTAACACAACTTAATGTCAAAAACATTGAGAAACATTCAGATGACTTACTATTAATTAATTTACCTAATACAAAGACAAAAAGAGACCGCAACTTCGTCATTCGCAAGGAATACGTAACGATTGTTGAGAAATATCAAGCCTTACGCCCGCCTAACACTCCAATCAATCGATTTTTTCTACAGTATCGCAATGGAAAGTGTGTTAGACAGCCTATGGGTACTAATAAAATTGGCAGTATCCCACGAGAAATAGCAACATTTCTTGAACTTCCAGAACCCCTGTTGTACACGGGTCATTGTTTCCGACGAACTTCAGCCACACTTTTGGCTGATTCCGGAGCTGATCTGCTGTCCCTTAAGCGCCACGGAGGCTGGAAGTCCAATGCAGTTGTAGAGGGATACATAGAGGATTCCATCCAAAATAAGTCTAAAATATGTGAAGGCATCGTAGGAGCCATTACACTGAAAGAGCCTCAATCGGATCCTTGTACTGGCCCTTCTACATCAAAAATAAGCCGTTATGAAACACCTAACCATCTCCCTCTCTCTCCAACATTCACGCCAAGGGAATCCGATGAATCGGTACAACTATTAAGTATGACAGATAGTTTACCGAAAAACAGTACACAAGTGACTAACACCAATATTACAGTACCAAACAAAAATATTACACTCAATTTAAATAACTGTAGCAACGTTACTTTAAAATTTTCTTAATTATACCTTAGTATTATTTTGTTATAATTTAAAGATTATTCTGTAATACTTACCTGTCATAATGTAGTAATTAATACCTAAACTGAAATAAAAGTGTACCTATCTTGTGATTGTAAACGTTTTTTTTTTTGCATTTAGTCATTTCCTCGCTGAGGTGGAATGAAAAGTTACGTGTTGCACTCGAGTGCAAAGATTTTTCACCTCGTGCTCTTTTGATTCCCTCGCTAACGCTCAGGATTCTAATTTTGAATCACTCGCTGCGCTCGTGATTCAATTTTAGAATCCTTCGCTTGCTCGGTCATCAAAATTGAACACGCGGTTAAAAAGCAACTTTGCACTCTTGTATAACAAATAACTATTAATTTCATACAAAAGTAAGTAGACCTTTTTAAATTAGTTTATTTGCAGGCATTATATAAAAACTGTAGTGACATTCATTATTAAATACAGAAACAAAACCTTTATTGTACAAAAAATATAAACAATCCTAAAATTTGCCACAAAATAATTTGATAATCTTGCTTTAAATAGTCACACCACACCAAAGTTCAAGCTGTTTAAATTGATTTTACTGACCGATAGTGATATCGTCCATAAAGTCGTCATAAACATTGTCATCTAGGTACAGAGTATGATAGCCCTGATAGCCTATCAACTTGCTCCGACACAAAGGACATACAGGTTTTAGTAACAACGCTTTCTGCAGACAATTTCTGCAAAATACATGGCCGCACCTCGTAGAAACCACTGATTCTTTGCCCAGGTTATTAAAACATATAGGGCAACGGATTCGCAGAAGTTGTTTACATTTTGATTTTGCCTGTAAATAACATTAATTTCAAAGTCAATAATACCTGAAGAAGTTGTAGCAAACTAAGGTACCATACCACTATTTTATTAAAATTCTATATCATGGATAGCGTCAGAGTCGATACCTAATCAAGAAGATTAATAATATCTTACTTTGGTCTTTGGTTTATTTGTTTTTTTCTCTTTTACTGTTTTCTCCTTTACTTCAGGTATTCCAGGCGCCATTCCTTCGTACTGATTGTGTTGCCTTAAATGTATTATATATTTTCATTGATAATATAAAATTATTTGACAAATAATTTGATTTGTCAGACATCATTTTGCCACAACATCTGACAGTGTCACATGTTAAAATAAAATAAAAAAAAACTCTTGTCTATTTCTTCTACGTCTGCGTTAAAAGGAGATCTGCAATACCTACCTAATTTTAATGGTTTCTTCGTTTCGTTATTTTTAAATAAAAATAACGATACAATGTAGGATAACCAAAAAAAAACCGATTAATTTATGGGTCCCTATGTGTCCCTAGACGGTGACGGAGCCTCCGTCCTAAATGGAGTGACAATCTTCGCAGACTGGCTGGTAGCAGCTAGATGAGAGTTTCCGAAAATGGAGATGAATAGCAAAGAGATTGGAAAGGTCTAAGTCCTGAGATAACTATCCCAGCAGTACGAAAACCCAGTCACAGTGTATTTTATTCTGTAGACGTGGTTCCGGCAAGATTAACTGACATTGATTGTGACAATAAATAGCAAAATCCTCATTAGTTTACAAGATCCCACTAGACACCAATGCTATCTACCCTATTTGAACTATTGTGTATGAAAATAAAATAACAACACCCTCTTAATAAATGCATTGTATTTTTATAATGAGTAATTACAATATCCTTGATCAAGAAAAACCTTCGTGTACAAACGTAAACTTAGTTTTACTAGTCTTTGAAGCATTTTTACAGTTGCTTCTCAATAATTTCACTAATTTCTTTGGTCCACAGCAATATAGGTTCAGATGGTCCCTGAAACAAAAATCAAAGGAATTGGTTAATACCCAGTCACTGTACCTACCTATTAAAGCAGGAAACTTTTGCGGAATAATATTGCAATTATTAAAAGGTAGTGATAAGTGTCATTTAAAAAGGGACCTAATATTGTATCTTGTGGGACGCCCAGGTTCTCTAGTACTTACAACTCATAAATTGAATGAACTGCGGGTGTTAGTTAGGCTTACTCTAAATAATTGAGTTATACATGAAATATTCATCTCTAAAATCTATAATTACGAACTATATCAGTAAACGGGTTAACATGAACACAATCAAACGCTTTTGTCCGATTTTTTTTCTTAATTGCAGAATATCGGTGAAACTTGAGGTGTCATAATAATCTGAATCAATCATTAAAGACAGTCAAGTTACTCAGGATATAAATGCACCCAATATCCAATAACTCTATTCCAATGCGGCCTCCCACGTCGAACTCTACATCCAATCAATGGATACAGTTTTGCTATATTATAATTATTGTCTTCATCTCCTCCTGACTTCACTACATTAGTATTCCTGTTAAGATTGGGAGTCAGCAAAGTATCTCTCTCATCATCTCTATCTCTACTCAAAACGTAACTGAGACCATTTTCGTTAATCACAACCATGTGTGCTACGGGATTATGTGCTTTATTGCGTTCATTATTAAGTTCATTTTGAGTGTTAGTGACGTAAAGTTCTATGTGCAGTCTGTCTGGGCGGTTTGCGTTTCGTATTGTAGTATAGAGTTATGTTCGCTAGGTCTGCGAGCCATGTTAGTTCTTTTTCATGTCTTACTATCCAGATAAGGTGGATTCTACCGGGTAATCGGTTGCGCGGGTTCCTGAAACGCAACAATATCGAACAATAGAATGGGGATAAACTACTTCTAGAGGCGTCAGCCATCGAAATTGATAACGGAACGATAATCTCTCATATATCAGCTTATCTAATTGCGTAACATATTTTCGTAAATAATCCAATCTGTTTCATTTTGACAGTTCAACAACATTCATTGCGTTATTTACGTTGTAGGGCAGTTTTTTTTTCGAAGTTACGAAGCAATGGATTAGCAATCTGTTTCAAAATTGATTCAGATCATGGAACATTAAATGTAGGTACAAACGATTTTGACAAGTTTTATCCTTGTAGGATGACTCAACTGGTGACCAACTCACTAACAGGTAACAAATTTTTTATGAAAAAGTATTAAAAGAAACACTTACAGCTTAACTTGTCATGTAACACAACTACAAACGGCGTAATCCCCACTCCTGCAGTAACGCAGATCGCCACATCACTGTGACAGACGCCCTCCATTGGACTTGAGAACGGCCCGTCTACGAGTAGGTACACTGAAAATAATGTATCAAAATAAAGTTAGAATAACTCATAATGAGAGAGAAAAGTTAACTTGAACACACATAACAATGGTATACCTAAATAGAGAAATGAAGGGGAGTGAATAATAGCGGCTGTTTGGAAGCAAGTGGTACCTATTTAAGAGTCTTTAATACCTAAAATTGCTTAGCATGATGCTCCGTTATATAGAAAATACTGCAGCATTCATTTTGAAATAAATATATGGGTAAGTTGAGGATTAAGTACTAGGTACTAGACTTAAGTACTAGGTATGTCTGACGAAAAGACTATCCCATAAAAAAATCTATAGAAAAAATTTAAAGTTATCTCCAAACCGAACAATCAACCGCTGGTATTGAAAACAATATTTCAAATTACGAGTATTTTTATTTATTAATAGGTTAGCCTACAATTGTATACACATTAGATTTCTTAATACAAAAAGTACACGATATACATTTATAAGTGTAACAATTGTTGACGGCACGGTTGGCGCAGTGGTTAAGCGATTGACTGCTGCGCTGCGTGTCGCGAGTTCGATTCCCGCACGGAACAAATATTTGTATGACCTACAAGTAATTGTTCCGGGTCTGGCTGTTTGTGTATGTGAGTTTAAATGTTTGTAAACGCACCCACGATACAGAAGAAATTCCTAGTGTGGGGCAACGTTTTAAAAAAAAAAAACTTACAGGCTATCACCACATACACTATATAATTAGATATTACATTTTTAATGGGAGATTAAAAAAAAAAAAAAAAAAAACAAAGCAGTAAGATGGTCGACAATGAACCACCTAAATTTTGAAGAGCTGTAACTCTACTCCTAGGGGCCCTAACTTTATACTTTTTACTTATAATTGTAGATAATATAACTGGCTACATTATGTAGTACTTCATTTTTGTTAAAATACAATAGCTTCTAATGTTTTTATTTATTTTTATTTATTGGGAAATGATTCACTGTGTACACTCAATGGTACTGAATGAACCGGGGGCTGGTACACAGTGAATCGTGTGTGCAAACAATGAACCATGCCAATAACCAAAGCATTAAAGATATTGGAATATAGTAAATGTTGTTAAATAAAAATCACTAATCTATATAAAGTACCTATTTATTTGTGTAACAATCAAAAAGCGTCATTTTTGTCTAAAAGAGACATAATATCGTAAAAGTTATTGAAACAATTAACGTTAGTTTCTTAGAGATCAACAATCAGGTTTTTACGTAGGTACTAAATCAACTGACAACAAGTTTGTAAGTAAGTAGAAGTAACATTTAAATAGTTATTTGTTATACAAGAGTGCAAAGTTGCTTTTTAACCGCGTGTTCAATTTTGATGACCGAGCAAGCGAAGGATTCTAAAATTGAATCACGAGCGCAGCGAGTGATTCAAAATTAGAATCCTGAGCGTTAGCGAGGGAATCAAAAGAGCACGAGGAGAAAAATCTTTGCACTCGAGTGCAACACGTAACTTTTCATTCCACCTCAGCGAGGAAATGACTAAATGCAAAAAAAAAAACGTTTACAATCACAAGATAGGTACACTTTTATTTCAGTTTAGGTATTAATTACTACATTATGACAGGTAAGTATTACAGAATAATCTTTAAATTATAACAAAATAATACTAAGGTATAATTAAGAAAATTTTAAAGTAACGTTGCTACAGTTATTTAAATTGAGTGTAATATTTTTGTTTGGTACTGTAATATTGGTGTTAGTCACTTGTGTACTGTTTTTCGGTAAACTATCTGTCATACTTAATAGTTGTACCGATTCATCGGATTCCCTTGGCGTGAATGTTGGAAAGAGAGGGAGATGGTTAGGTGTTTCATAACGGCTTATTTTTGATGTAGAAGGGCCAGTACAAGGATCCGATTGAGGCTCTTTCAGTGTAATGGCTCCTACGATGCCTTCACATATTTTAGACTTATTTTGGATGGAATCCTCTATGTATCCCTCTACAACTGCATTGGACTTCCAGCCTCCGTGGCGCTTAAGGGACAGCAGATCAGCTCCGGAATCAGCCAAAAGTGTGGCTGAAGTTCGTCGGAAACAATGACCCGTGTACAACAGGGGTTCTGGAAGTTCAAGAAATGTTGCTATTTCTCGTGGGATACTGCCAATTTTATTAGTACCCATAGGCTGTCTAACACACTTTCCATTGCGATACTGTAGAAAAAATCGATTGATTGGAGTGTTAGGCGGGCGTAAGGCTTGATATTTCTCAACAATCGTTACGTATTCCTTGCGAATGACGAAGTTGCGGTCTCTTTTTGTCTTTGTATTAGGTAAATTAATTAATAGTAAGTCATCTGAATGTTTCTCAATGTTTTTGACATTAAGTTGTGTTAGTTCATTAGTTCGACATGCTCCGTTTATTCCAATAATAAGAACAACCTGTAACGTAAAGAGTATTGTAGTAGATAAATGAATAAAATTGATATGAACGCATAATTATGCCTATCAACATCTACTAAGTATACTATTTAATTGAGATTAATATACTTAAGTAGATACTGAATGTGCAACTGACTTACTTTTGCCGCCAAATATACGGAATCGGGTGCTTCGTTAAGAAACTTTTCAATATCAGATACTGTGAAAACCTTCGATTTTTTTGGTTGATGACCAGATGAGGCTCTTTTTAAAAATGCCACTAATTTAGGATAGGTATCGATATGTTTGTCTTTTTTCATCTTTATTGTTGCTTTTAGCATCGAATACGTACTCCATAGAGTGCTTGCTTTCTTGTTCTCGGATAATTCTATAAAATATGCCAGCAAAACGTTTTCTGAGAAAGTTTTGGCTCCTTTTGCTAGTCGCCACGTGTTGAACATATCGTACTGTTTTAAATACTTCTCGCGTGATTGTTGAGGGAGAAAGCTCATTTGCGCATTATTAACAGTTTCAGTCAATTCTGTTGGCGTCAAGCAAACTTCCTCGTCGCTAGAATCACTCATTTTAGTTTTTTCACTTGTTTTCAAGTTTCTTGTTTTTAATATACCTAAGGTTTAACAATGACGTGAAAAAATGCCGCGTAAAGAACCGCGTACAAAGCAAATTGAAAAAAGAACACCAAGAAGGTTCCGAGTCTGAGTTTTTAACAAATTAAAAAAAAGTTGTATGATATATTCGGCACCATAGAGGTAGCAGTAAATAGGTTTAATGTTTTTTTTAATTCACAAACTTAGTGCACACGATGTTCTAAATTCAATTTACTTTATCCTCTAGAGAATAAAAACGGCTTTTCCACTCAGATACTGAAGATTAAAAATACTCTTTCCGAGATGGTGGGATGAAAATATTATTTCCTTTACCATTAATATTAACAAATCCCTAAATCTAAATGAGATCTTGTTTACAATCAAAATGATTTAACATTCGTAGGATTGAATGATATGGCTCGTGCAATCCTTACCCGCCATTCCCTTTTCTTTCCAACTAGTAGGGTATTCGAGTTTATTAATTTCCGCCATTTGCAATGCGAGTTTTCTGCATTCCTTTGTATTTAAACCATATTTTTTTTGGCACAATCAAGAAGATACATCTTTAGACTTGTTTCTTGCTCTTCTGTAAATATTTTATTTACGCTGTAGTTAGGTTCCATCGAAGCAGACTTGTCTTTCATATATTTTATCACATAATATCTTCTTAATGTTGGATAAGGTATGTTGCTATCTTTTGCAGCCTTTCTCAAGCTACCGTTAAGATGTAAATTAACAGCAGCCGTCATTGCTTGAGGTAGGTGGGATCCTTTTTTCCTCGCAGATCTATCTAACTTTGTTCGCCCCATCCTGAAATTTAGTTTTTTTTTTGATTAAGTAAAAAAACTAGGTACTTACTTATAAAAATTAAAATATCTGGGTTAATACTCAATTTACTAAAGGTGGTATGCAATGAACCAAGGATGGTACTCAATGAATCACTGGTTCATTGTGTACTCTCTCGAAGTGGTTCATTCTGTACCACCCCATACTTATTAATTTTGAGGTTAATTAGCCACATGCACAAACACGAAGTGCTTAACGAAACTATCTTAAGTAAAAGCGCAAAAAACAACTAATTTATTAATCCAATTGATATTCAGCTACTATTTACACAAATAAAATGAGACGAAATTTTACTTACGTTATTTTTAAAAAATTTTCGCTACAAAAACACAAAATACGGGCGCGCGCGGCCGCTTGCGCCGATAGCTCGCTGTCGACTGGGGAAGGAGGAGGGCGCCTCAAAGACGCTTACTTAATGCCGTTGTTGTGCGTGTTATTTGAAGGGTCAAGAAAATGATATCAAGTTTTGAGATTTACTGAATGTAATTATTGTTTATTAAAAGGTTCACAATACTTGGTTACATTTATTTCCTTAATATATATGACGTGGCAAGGCGAAGGTATGTGAGCGACTGGCGTGCCCGGCGCTGGCGTTCCTTACGATACCAAAAATGCAATTCAGCAAAACGCAACGCCAGGGTCGCTACATCACACCCCCCCTTTCTTAAAAAAATAACATAATTCACAAAAATTTTTTTTACAAAAAATACACTGGGCTTACAATTACAATGTTGCGTGCAACACTACACAATAAATGATAAATGATAAATGATAAATGATTTATTTCTGCAAGTAGGTTTGTACAAACACTTTTACACGTCAATCATATTTTAAAAACTAGATGAGGTCGGCGTTTCCTATCTGACTACTCTGAGAAGAAAGGCCGAAACAAACTCAGAGGTCACAGTCTCTTTTAAAGTCCAGACATAATCTTGGTCAGATCATGTGAAGACGATGTCTTCACATGATCTGACCAAGTCTTCACATATAATTATATAATAAGTGTATACAAGATATAATGATTTTTTTAAAAGAGTAACGGTGGAGTTTCTTGCCCATTCTTCTCCATACGAAAACTACCTTTTGGAATGGGCGACTAGAATCAGTTTTATTTATTATTTTTTGTAAAGTTTGACGTTCAAAAGTGCCTTTTTTGTGCCTAATTGAAATAAATTATTTGACTTTGACTTTGACTTTGATGTAGATTGATGTCTGAAATGGTCTTTTGAGGAAATAACCATTCAGATTGAGAAGACCTGTCCAGTCAGTGCACGCATTTGTCAGTTATCGTGCAGCTCAACTCAGAATTTAAGGAGCTCAACGATTCGACGAACAATACCAAAGAAAGGACGTTTGGGTAGGCCACATAAATTACTCAAACTGCCAGACCATGATAAAAACTAATTGACAACAAAAAAAAAAAAATTAAAACAAAAGGGAATATCTGCATAGTCTTCACATTCACAATAATTAAAATAATATAATACTTTAAAGTAAATATTCATGTCAATGAATTTATAACATTCATTAATGTCAATGTGTATATAATAACCCGGAAATAATCTTGGTCAGAGCATTTCAATTTGAGGACCATGTAGATTTGTGTCTGAAATGGTCTTTTGAGGAAAGAACCATACAGATTTGAGTGGACCTGGCCAGTCAGTGCACGCATTTGTCAGCAATCGTGTAGCTCAACTCAGAACTTAAAAAGAGCTCAACGAATCGACGAACAATACCAAAGAAAGGACATTTGGGTAGGCCGCATAAAGTACTCAAACTGCCAGATTAACATAACAAAAAGTAAAATATAGCTAAATACAGGGTGTTTGGCGCATGGACCGACACAATTTTTTCAGGGATTTGGGAGGTCATTAGCTAGGTTCTACCCATACACCCTTTGTCCCAAATGTCACGGTTGGTTACATATGATTATTTTTTTAAAATGAAAAAAATTCCCAAAATGTGTCCTTTAATTTGAAATGACTTTTTTGTTTGTGGGTGTAGTGGCACAAAACAAATTTTGTTGCATTCTCCAAAGTCCTTTAAATCTAAAAACATCTTTGTTTTATACAACTGGTTTCAAGAAAATTCCTTACAAGCTTCCAAAGTTAATTTTTGTATTTAATGAATGAAATTTTACAACTTCTAAATTAATTATAAAAAAAACTAAAAGCTGTTTTGAACTTAGCTAGAACCTAGCTAATGACCTCCCAAATCCCTGAAAAAATTGTGTCGGTCCATGCGCCAAACACCCTGTATATGACCCACATAGTCCTCACATCATAATAATAATATTATACTTCACAAAGTAAATATTCATGTCATTTTGTATATAATTTAAAGTTAGCAGAAAAACAAACAAAATTCAAAATGAAAAAAAAAATATATATATATAATAAATTGGAGCAGCTCAATCCCAAGCCTTTTTGTCCTCAATGAAATCTTTAACGGTATAAAACGCTTTCTGGCACAACTTACGTTTAATGAATGATTTGAATTTATTAAGGCTTAGGTCTTGTACGCGGCTTGGAAGTTTATTATAAAAGCGTATACATTGACATCTGAACGAGCCACCTATTTTCTTGAGCCTTGTTGTAGGTACAACAAATTTGTGTTTGTTCCTAGTATTTATGTTATGGATATCACTGTATTTTTTAAACAAGTTTAAATTTTTATGGACATATAAGAGATTTTCAAAAATATACTGAGAAGGCACAGTCATTACATTAATCTCCTTAAATTTCTCTCTGAGAGAGTGTCTCGGACTTAATTTATAAATTGATCGAACAGCTCTTTTCTGCAAAACAAAGATAGTCTGAATGTCGGCGGCATTTCCCCACAATAGAATACCATACGACATTACACTATGAAAATAGCTAAAGTACACTAAACGGGCTGTCTCTATGTCTGTTAAATTACGAATTTTTCTAACTGCATACGCTGCGGAGCTTAGCTTTTTTGACAATTTATCTATATGTGGGCCCCACTGAAGCTTAGCATCCAAAGTTAAGCCCAAGAATACTGTGCTATCTTCAGGATTCAATTCTTCGCCCTTTATCAACACATTAGTTTTCACCTGCCTAACGTGAGGCAGTGTAAATTTAATGCATTTGGTTTTTTTTTCATTGAGAAGTAAATTGTTAACATTGAACCAGTGAACTACTTTCGCGATCGCGCTATTTATATCGTCAGTAACCAGCTGCTGACGTTTAAGTTTAAACAAAAGTGAAGTGTCATCCGCAAACAACACTATATCATGGTTATCCTTTACGAGGTAAGGCAAGTCATTAATATAAATAAGAAACAAGAAAGGACCAAGAATTGAGCCCTGTGGGACTCCCATTGTTACTATAGATCCGGGAGATCTTTTTCCATTAACGTCAACGCTCTGAATCCTATCACTCAAGTATGAAGTTAGAAGATCCAGAGCACTGTTTCGGATCCCATAGTGGCGGAGCTTCCTGATTAGCGTTTCATGAACAACGCAATCAAATGCCTTGGACAAATCACAAAAGATGCCCAAGGCATCGCATTTATCTTCCCATGCATTATAAATATGTCCCAAAAGTTCAACACCGGCATCAGTAGTTGAACGACCCCTTGTAAAACCGAACTGCTTGTTATGTAATAATTTATGTCTATTAAAAAACCTTTGCAATTGCTCTAAAACTAATTTCTCAAAAATTTTACTAAAGGTAGGTAGTACTGAAATAGGTCTATAATTTGTGGGGTCTGATGTACTACCTGATTTAAACAAAGGTATTATTTTACTATTTTTCATAAGATCAGGAAACTTCCCACAGTCGATACAATTATTAAAGATAAGAGCTAAAGTAGGTGCTACAATGTCAATAATAGACTTGGCTACTTCTACAGAATTACCCCACAGATCTGCAGTCTTTTTTACATTTATAGTGTGAAAGGTTTTAATTATGTCTCTACAGGTAATATGTTCAAAAAGAAATTCCGAATCGCAAACATTAACGTTTTCCTTTAGCAAAGACTCAGCAACAGAAGGTGATGAGTTGAGGGATTTAGTAGTTGAAACGGGAATATCTGAAAATAAATTTTCAAAAGCCGTGGCCACTTGTGAGTCTGATTTCACTATGTTGTCATTAATAGAGAGGCTGTAGTCAGTATTTCGGTTATCAGACCTTCCCGTTTCACTATTAATAATATTCCAAGTCGTCTTAATTACATTACTACTGTTTTTAATCTTCGAACTCAAATAACGCGACTTGGCCATATAACAAACTTTTTTAAATAATTTTGAATAATTCCTAACATATAAATTAAATTTTGGCGTGTTTACACAAGTTCTTTCGTTGTACAGCTCATACAGCCGTGTTCTACTTTTATGAATACCAGTGGTAGCCCAATCACTGAAAGATGCGATACTATTAACCGAGATAGTCTTGGGAATAAACGTGGAATTAAATTGCTTACAGTACATATTAAAAAAATTATCATATAGATGATTAGGATCAGCATGAATAGACAAAACTGGTAATTTATTTATGAGTTTTACTTTAAAAGTTTCCAAGCGACTTGAAGTTTTGGGGTTAACAGTGATATCCTTTTTAGCCACTTTGTTGTATTGGATTGGGATAGAAATCCTCTGCCCGCAATGATCAGAATCTAGTAAATTTATGATTTCTTTGTGGCTTGGTATAACATTTGTATAAATATTATCTAGGCATGTGGCACTAGTAGGGGTTATTCTTGTGGGCTCCAAAAATAGGTTTACAAGATTGTAGGACTGAAACAGACTTTTATTTTACTACAAGAACCTGAGTTTTCTAATAAATTAACATTAAAATCACCACAAGTTATAATGGACTTATTCGAGTTACAAATCTTGTGTAACACTTCATCCATTACCTTTTCAAAGCAGTCATACAATCCTGAAGGAGGTCTGTACACACTTAATACAATAAACTGCTCCAATTCTATACAAGCTATTTCAACTGTCCGCTCAACAGATAGGCTCACAATATCTTTACGGTCTTTAAATTTAAGCTGGTTACTTACTAAAATTAATGAGCCACCATGTATAGCATTAACTCTGCTGAATGAACTACCAACCTGGTGATTATTAAAATTGAACAAAAACTGGTGGCTTTTAAGCCAATGTTCTGTTATACAAAGAATATCAATACTGTTAAAATTCATAAATAATTCTATTTCTAAATCTTTGTTCATAAATCCTTGAATATTTTGATGCACCAGGTTCATACTATTAACAGATTTTAAACTTTTATTTGATTTTACTTTGAAATTCTGTACACTATTGCTAGAGGTTGCCTCTATTGTCATAATTTCTAATTTAAATTATTAGCAACGTGAATTAAAAAAAGTAAAAAAAAGTAAAATAGGTACAGTACACCGGGAATGTTGCTTACTTCTACTTCCTCCTCCCTTGCGGTCTCTTCACATTGAAGAGCCGTCTTTAAAAAATATATATTAGGTTTAGATATGTTTAAGGGTAGCTGTCATAACGTCCGCTCTGCAATATTCAATAACACCACTAGGGCCGGCAGCTTCCGTTATGACGGCGCCAGTGCAATAAATACTTACAAATAATTATAACGATAATACAATCTTGACGGGATACCACAGCTAAATGTAACCGTACATAGTTCGCGTTAACACATAATATAAACCGGCAGATTCCTGCACAATTCACTTTTCGTACCTGTTTACACGTAATTTGCTGCGCTTGCCGGATTTCCCATATTTCCGGCCGCTGTTCCAGCCAGTGTCGTCACCTCCTTTTTTAGCCAACCTCTCAGTTGGCCTATGCAGCCTCTTTTTATTGCGTAGCATAACAAGATTCCCAATATTACCGCAATAATGATAAGGATTATCCCAAAATAATTCAGTTTGTGTTCCAATTGTTGTCCAGCTGCTACCTGTGCTTGGGCTATTGAGATGAATTCTTTATTATGAAAATTACCCATGTCTATAAATCTGTGCTCTTTACTTGATTTCGGTAATGTAAATAGTGAATTGTACATGAATCTCTTACACTTGCGATATACTTAAGCTAATTTTGCTAGTCGAGCAAAAATCGCACCGGTTTCTTGATTACTCGGCCTGAGCGCGTGGTTTTATTGATAGGCGGTAGCGAGTTTGGCTCAACCTGCGGTTTTTGTGTTTCACTGTTATTATTGTTCCTTTCGCTGTCTGGTATCGTATCCTCACTAATAATATATGCTGGTTTTAATCTATCAATGGACACGGTTGATTGACGATCGTTTTTTTGTATGTCAAACGTCTTATCGTTTCTGCTAATAACTTGGTATGGACCACTATACGACGGTGTCAATGGCTTCCTTACCATGTCATTTCTAATGAATACGTGTGTACAGGTATTTAAATTTTTATGAACGAATATTTTCCGCGAGCCGCTAACCGCTCGTGACTGCGCATGTCATTAATTATATTTCTCAATTTGCTTACAAATGTCGGTAAATGTCCTACTTGCGGTTTTTCTGTCTCGTGATAAAAATCGCCTGGTAAACGCAACGTGTGTCCTAAAACCATTTCTGCTGAACTTACATTCTGGTCACTTTTGCAAACTGCACGAAGTCCCAACAATACTGTAGGTAATTCGTCAACCCATGACCTATTTTCTAACAGTCTTGCCTTTATTGCTGCCTTAAGGGAACGATGCATTCTTTCTACCATACCATTACCCTGTGGATGGTATGCTGTCGTACGGATTTTCTTTATGCCTAACATATTCATCAGACTGCTGAATATTTCGCTTTCGAACTGTCTGCCCTGATCGCTGGTTAACGTTTTAGGACAACCAAATCTACATACCCAACCTTCATAGATCGCCTTAGCGACTGTGTCAGCAGTAATGTCCGTAACTGGAATTGCCTCCGGCCAGCGAGTAAATCTATCTATGACGGTGACGCAATATCGATAACCTTCCTGTGCAGTCGGTAGAGGCCCTACTATGTCTACGTGTATGTGTTCAAATCGTTCTGTTATCGGGAATGTACCTAATTTTGAAACGGTGTGTCTATGTACCTTTACTCTCTGACATTGTATGCATGATCTCGCCCATTTAGCGATGTCTTTATTCATGTCCGGCCAAAAATAACGACTTGTGACCATTCTTCGTGTGGCCCTAATACCTGGATGGCTTATGCTATGAACTGAGTTAAAAACTGGCTTTCGGTACTGTAATGGAATGTATGGCCTTACTTGGTTTTTAGTAATATTACAATATATCTTTCTTTTACATAACGGTGATTGAATTTGTTCTAATACAATGTTGCCTCGTGAACTTGCTAACATGTGTGACATTTGAGCGTCTGTTTCCTGCGCCTGCGCGATTTCGTCGTAATCTATGCTAGTGTTACAAACAATGGACTCTACCCGTGATAGCGCGTCAGCAACCGCATTCTCGTTGCCGGTGACGTATTGCATGTCGCTCGTGAATTCGCTGATGTACAATAACTGCCTTGCGCGCATTGGTGTTTCTCGATCCGTGCCTATTTTTGTAAATGCGTATGTTAACGGCCTATGATCGGTGAAAATGGTTAATTCGCGACCTTCTACCATGTTCCTGAAATGGACGATTGCCAAAAAAACTGCTGTCAGCTCGCGGTCGTATGTGCTGTATTTTTGTTGTGCTGCTGAAAGCCCCTTTGAAAAATATCCTAGCGGTTGCCATTTTCCGTTTGTTTCTTGCTGTAAAACTGCGCCTACGCAAGTATTTGATGCGTCACACATTAGTGCTAGTTTGCCTGATTGTCCCGGGTGAGCTAGCGTAATGGCGTTTTTTAGGCTATCCTTGCACTTCTCAAAAGCCGCCAATGCTGTATCGTTCCACTCTATTTTAGACTTATCTTTCTTTTTGGCGCCGTGCAAATATTTATTTAACTCCGCCTGGCTTTTGACCGCGTGTTTTATATGGGACCTGTAAAAGTTTACCATACCTAGAAATCGACGCAATTGTTCGATTGTTTCCGGTCGCGGATAATTTTGTATGGCCTCGACCTTATTTTCTAGTGGCTTTATTCCGTTTCTATTTACGTTGTAGCCTAAAAATTCTATTTCCTTTTTCCCTAACTCGCATTTTGCTAAATTTATTGTTATGCCATACTGATCGAATCTACTGAAAATTAGTTTTAAATGTTTTTTGAAAAGCTGGTCGTTGGTGCTGGCTATTACAAGGTCATCGATGTAACAGAATAAATACGAGCTTTCCTGGCCGTCCTTGAGATATTCTATATTTTGCAACACTGTGTTATTCATAAATCTTTGGAACGTTTGTGCTGCGTTTCGCAAACCAAACGACATCCGTGGAAACTCGAAAAGCCCGAAAGGAGTTATAATTGCTGTTTTTTCGATATCCTGTGGTGCTATACTAATGTTATGGTAGGCCCGGTTGATATCTATTTTTCCGAAAATTGTCTTACCTGCTAGTCCATACGTGAAATCCTGTATCCTTGGTATGGGGTACCTGTCTGGCTTCGTGATCGCGTTGAGTGCACGATAGTCACCACAGGGTCTGATCTGCCCATCCTTCTTCGGCACGACGTGTAGAGCGCTCGCCCAAGGACTGCTGGATGGCCTGCAAATCCCTAACTCTTGCATTAGCTTAAATTCCTCCTGTACCAATTTATACCTATGAGGTGGTAATTGCCTGGCGCGCGTAAATACCGGTGGGCCTGTAGTCTCTATATGATGGTACACGTTGTGACTTGACGGTTCTTTGTATGAAACGGGCTTAGTTATACTCGGAAATTGGTGTAATAATTCTCTGTACGGGTTGTCTAATTGTATGCTTGAAACAGATGGTTCCGTGCACTTTACGACGGGTGCTTCCCTACTTATTTGTGTGTGACTTTCAAACAACCGCCTTTTATGCAAATCTACTATTAATTGGTGTGCCTCTAAAAAATCTGCTCCTAATATGGGCTGTTTAACATCGCAAATAATAAATGACCATTTAAAACTCCTCCTTAAACCTAAATTTAGCTCTATGTTAGTTACGCCATACGTTTTAATCTCTGTGTTATTCGCCGCGAACAGCTTATACGAACACTCACGTTTTACTTTGCTGCCTCTCACTTTACCCACTGGTATCACTGATACGTTAGCTCCTGTGTCCACTAGATACACAATTCCACTTCTATAGTCTCGCACGCAGAGCCGGTGGTTTTCCGCGGTACACTCACCCACCGATGATGACTGCACCGCCTCTAGTTTCCCGCACCCTGCTGCTTCTTGGACCAATTGCACGGCGACTCGCACGCCCGCGCGTTTTCCCGGTAACGAAAATGGTGTCTGCATAGCCAATCCGAGGAACTAGGTGTGCGACGTGGCCTTGACTGGCTCCTGGGCCTGTAGCGCCCCTGCTGCCAACGCCGCTCTCTCCGGTCTTGTCCCGAGTTCCCGTCTCGCTTCCTGATGTCATTTATTTCCCCGCGCAATTCCTTCATTTCCACCGATAATGCGCTGAGATGCTTGACCAAATCCGTTTTCGTGTCGCATGTCAATTCCGATGTGCTCGGTGCTATTGACGCGACCTCACCGGTACCCATGTTTTCCATCACTCTGTCTGCCGTCTCGGCGAGACTCTCAAGTTTCGTGTCTCCGGTCACTGCCAGGACCGCCCGCACGCCCGGGGGTAAACGATTCATCCACAACCTTTTTAGTGGCTCGTCCGTTACATTGCAATTCTTTGCTAGGGCCGCCATCGCCCTATACAGCTGCGATGGTTTCTGTGTTCCCAGGTCCATCTCTCCCATTAGCCTCTGGAATTGCTTGTCCGCGCTCTCTTCATAAATCGCCAATAAACGCTTTTTCAATGCTGCGTACTTGCCTGACTCTGGCGGGGCTTCGATTATATCTGTAACTTGCCGCACTGTGTCCTGGGTCAATCTGGCGATTGCTATGTCGAACAGCTGCGCATCAGCCAGCTTTTGTGGTGCCATAATAGCCTCGAACTGACAGAACCATGATTTGGGCAGATCTGTCCAAAAATCTGGTATCCTTGTCTGCACCGATACCGCTGCTACTCCGGTGGCTGCTGCCTGTGCAGCCGCGGCTACTCCAACTGTTGGTGGTGGAGTCATCGTAGTAGTTGTTTCACTAGTTTCGAGACTATTCTCTGTTACTTGCACCCACGCGGTTTTTTTAACGCGCCCTTGCCACGTCGCCACTGAGTCGCTTACGGCGCAAAAATTAAAACACAAAACTATTGATTTAAACGTTCGGGGTCACCACTTGTTGTGCGTGTTATTTGAAGGGTCAAGAAAATGATATCAAGTTTTGAGATTTACTGAATGTAATTATTGTTTATTAAAAGGTTCACAATACTTGGTTACATTTATTTCCTTAATATATATGACGTGGCAAGGCGAAGGTATGTGAGCGACTGGCGTGCCCGGCGCTGGCGTTCCTTACGATACCAAAAATGCAATTCAGCAAAACGCAACGCCAGGGTCGCTACACCGTTTTCACCAAACGACAACGTCGCATTTCTGAATTATTTGCATGGTTCACTCTGTACTGCTGGTTCATTGTTAACCACTCGACCCCACATCTAGCAATACAACACACAACTCAAGGATCGAATTAAATTAATAAAAAATAGAAAAATAAAAATAAAATAAAGATATTATATTATATAGATTGGTAACAGTGGCAGATAAATAAGTAAAATTGAACTAAGATTTAATATTAGGTTTATCTTAGATGATAAATTATAAGTTAATTAGGAAATAAATTAAGTATCGTCAAATAAGTACGTAAATTAATAAATTGTATAGTTATTCAGAATATGCCTTAGTTGTAGTAGATCATGAAACTGCATAATAAGTTAATAACTGAACTATCAATGAAGCAGATACTAAGTTTTTTTCAAATTGTTTTTATTTTTGCCGTAAAAAGAAATTACGTAAACTATTAGAGCCTTCTCCCCGCAATCTCGCTCTCACTCAGTCCGCGAGCGAGATAACGAGTGAATTTGAGCTGAGGTATTAAGGCTCGTGCAGACCAGCGCGACGCGACGGCGTGACGCGACTCGAACAATACAATTTCTAAGAAAACTTCACGGTATAACAATAGCCGGTGTCGCGTCGCGCTAGTCTGAACGAAGCTTTAAGGCGACGATAACCGACTTTTAATGATTTTATACTGGAGATCACGTTTAAACGAGTAGTGTTAATGAATTGGAAAAATATAAGAGCATTTCTGTTTATATTTTAGATTATTTTGTATTTAATTAATTTGTAAAGTTATGTCTAACGAGGATAAAAAACTGAGAATCACGCAAAAACTATGAAGCGTATTTTTCTGAAACCTTCACCATTATAAAGGTAATTAAATTATTTATTTTTTAGTATACATGTTTTATTAAAATATCTTTTGTTTTATGCATAATAAATTAATAATGCGTGTAATTTGGGACAGCGCTCCTTGATGGGAGAGTCCTATTACTGACTGGACGTACGTAGTGATGCGCCGTTCCCAAATTCCCTTTCCCGGAAATATTTCGAGTGGAAAAGTTCCAGGGAATATTCCAGCATTCCCGGGAACGTTCCCACATAGTGGGAAATGGACATTTAAATTGTTTAATTTGTAATACAATATTTTTCGTTGTTATATTTTTTTTTTAGTTATTTTGTTTAAATTAAAATAATGAATAAATACTTTGTTTTAATTCAAATAATTTCTTACTAAAAACCTTGGAACGTGCCCATCGATCCCGGGAGCAAAGGAATATTCCCAGGGAATATAGGGATATTCCCAGGGAATATGGGAATATTCCCAGAGATTATCGGGAAAGTTCTCAAAGCAACGACTTAATTGAATTATGCCTATGTATAAAGGTGTACTTGCTTTTGCACATAGCGCAAAAGTTATTTACAAAAATATATACAACTATTTAAGTCAATATTCCCAGTCGTTCCCGACGTGCCCGGGAGCGTTCCTGGGAATTAGGGAACGTAGGAAACGATCCCGGGAACGGCGCAGCACTAGACGTACGTCGCGTTGCGTGAGCTCAGCACAGAACACGCAAGCTAACCACTCAAGGCCATTGGTATTATATATCCATACTAAAATGTTATGAGATTACCTTAATGCACTGGGCTTCCTTTCCAATAACAACTTCTCTAAAAATTCAGTCCAATCTCCCGTCTATCTTATCCAAACCACGAGGCTTCTTTGGTATGATGTGGAACCTGAAATATGGAAACAAGGTTTAAGTACTATATAGGAGACAAACAGGGTTAGCAGAGATCATAATCTTCTCTCAGCTATTTTAACCAAAGGCTATGGCTATAGGGGAACATACTTCATCTACAGATGGTTTGGCAAAAGCATCTGACGGCAAACCAAAATTAAGACCACTTACACATATAAGCAAAAGATGAACACAAAGGTGAGGTGGCATTGGTGACATACAGGGTGGCCCATGAAATGACGTCCAAAGAAAAATATTTAGAAGGCTCTCTTCCAGGGCTTTCCGATCAATCGTAGACAATAATTTAAGGATTTATAATCCAAAAAAATATTTAAGCTATAAATGCAATACAGAAAGACAAAAATAAAAAAGTCCGAAGTCAAGAGAGAATTTCCCAAAAAAATATTAAAACCTGGATTCCTGAACGTACAGACGCCAGTACATCAACCTAATATCACGGTAATATTATCATCTACAATCTATCAATTTCCTTTAATAGATTTTCAACTTTATCACTACAGTATAAGGTTCAAAGGTGATTAGGAAAATTTTACAGTTTCGGGTATCAATATTTGGAAAGAGGTTTAATTTTTGTTTCTTTGGAGCTCGTTTCACGGGTCACCCTTTAAAGACAGATAAAAGAAAACATCGGACCAAGTGATCAAGAAATAACTAGGTTCTTTTAAGAGACGAAATAATTTGATGAGACGAGATCTTTCATAGTATCAATTATAAAACCACTAACTGCGCCTCGCGGTTTCACCCGCATCAAAATTCAAAATTCAAAAGTCATTTATTCAAATTAGGCTGAGAATCAGCACTTTTCGAACGTCAAAATTACATAAGACAGTCCCACAAAACGCCCACCCTTCACCACTTCCTAGTGCTTTCGCTGGGAAGAAGAAGTGGCGCAACAAACTCCCCAGCAGCACAGCTGTCTGTTCAATTAGGAAAAATAAAATGATTCTATACAATAGTACTTATGCAAAATAATTTACATAACACAACACAAAACATTAAATTATAAATTATCAGCCATATGACAGCTAGCACACGCCAATATACCAACCAAAAACATCGAGATCTATACTCAAGCAGAAATCAAAATAACTAAACGTAAAGAATATCTAAAAAGAAAATAAAGCCTCCAGGCATAAAGGGCGTGCCCGCTTACATATAGCTGTAACTAGAGTTATAATTGATAAACTAGGACCATCGAGGTAAAATAAATAAACAGTTAATTACTAATAACAATAACAAAACCATGATCAGCAAGACGACCAGTCACCACAAGCAGCACCCGTTCACGAGCTTAACGCAAAGATCAGCCATTACCCCCCTCGCCATATTTGAGGGAAGGAGGCAACCCGACCCCCGACGCTACCGCAAGCAGTGACATCTAAGGGAGCATGACGAACTTGCTGCCAGTTTTTCAGGAAAAAAAATAAAAAATATGATCAGTTTGTCGAGGTCGCTAGCTAACCACATATTGCGATACAACTCATGAAAATCATTCTAATGAGTAGTTAATGTCAACAAAAAATTAATAAAATTAAAATAAATTGACATATAAAGTCAAATAAAATGAACAATTTACCTAAGCTTATATAACCTGTGAGTAGGTAGGCTAATTCTGGAGAAAGAACATAAACATTGTCTTGAGCCAATCACAGCGACCAACTATTCTTATCATTTAAGTAGTCGTTGATAGAATAGTATGCCTTTGAACAAAGGTTGGATTTTACTTTAGTTTTAAACGCATTAAAAGGCAAATCTAGCAAAGAAGAGGGTAGCTTGTTGTAAAAGGTTATACCAAGCCCAACAAATGAGTTATGAACCTTATGTAGCCGGTGAAAGGGAGCTCGTAGTTTGTCCTTGTTTCTTGTGTTAACATTGTGAATGTCACTGTTTTTAGTGTACAAGTGTATATTTTGCCTAATATATAGAATGTTGGCGAAAATGAATTGTGATGCAACAGTGAGGATACCAATATCTTTAAAAAAATCTCTCAGAGAAGTTCTGGCACCCAGCTGGTAAATTGCTCGAACAGCTCGTTTTTGAAGGACAAATATATTTTGAATATCGGCAGCTTTGCCCCACAGCAGAATACCGTAGGACATAACGCTATGGAAATAACTAAAATAGACTAACCGAGCTGTATCAACGTCAGTGTATTGTCTTACTTTCCTGACGGCGTAGGCGGCCGAACTGTGCCTTCCCGCTAGGCTAGATATATGATGCCCCCACTGAAGTTTGGCATCTACTGTTATGCCCAGAAACACTGCCGAGTTTACGGTTTCAAGCACCTCTGTATCTAAGACGATGTTGGGTCCTAGATTTCTAACATTTGGAAGGGCAAACTTTACACATTTCGTTTTCTTGGCATTGAGAACTAGGTTATTTGTCGTAAACCAACCCGTAACCATTGAGAGTGCACTGTTTACATCGTCAAAATCTTGTCTGTTCCTGTCTACTTTAAAAATAAGAGAAGTATCATCTGCAAACAGTACAACTTCACAGATACCCTTTACATAGAATGGTAAGTCATTGATATACACTAAGAACAAGAATGGACCCAGTATTGAGCCTTGAGGTACACCTAACTGAACTGGTAGCCCGGACGATTTCACACCATCAACATCTACACATTGGGACCTATTATGTAAATAAGAATTTATAACGTTGAGAGCTTCGTTTTGCACACCGTAATGTCGCAGTTTACGCAAAAGCGTGTCATGGTGCACGCAGTCAAAGGCTTTGGAGAGATCACAGAAAACCCCAATAGCATTTTGCGAGTTCTCCCATGCGTTAAATATGTGTTTCAGCAAAGCAACACCCGCATCTGTAGTGGAGCGACCCTTTGTAAAGCCATACTGTTCATTATGAAGGAGGCTATTTAAATTAAAATGTCTTAGCAACTGCTTGAGTATTAACTTTTCAAATATTTTGCTAAATGCTGGTAATATAGAAATAGGCCTGAAATTGCCAACGTCATTTTTATTACCTGATTTAAATAATGGTATGACTTTACTACTCTTCATGAGGTCAGGAAAAGTTCCTAAATCAACACATTTATTAAAAGTAACAGCTAGATAGGGGGCTACGATGTCTATTATATTACTTAAAAGTTTAATGGAGATGCCCCAGTAATCACCAGTGTTTTTAGACTTGAGTGTGTTAAAAACATTAACTACATCACGAGGCGTTACATGTTCGAAGCTAAATAAGATACTACTTTTAGAAACACTACTAAGCAAAAGGTTTTCAGCTTTAGACGGGGACTCAGACTCTGCTCCAATCCCATATCAGTGAGTTTCTTGTTGAGCCTGAGATTCCATTGACGTCCAACTTGCTTCAAACCATACAATGATTTCCGCAATAAGCATGAATCGCAATCATCATCCAATTTACTAAGCATGATCTGCGCATGCTTTTTAACCATTGAATCTTCTCCCTCACGATTCATAAGCCTAATTAACGTCTCTCTTAATAGTTCTGGAATTTCCATGTAAATCTCTTCATCCAATGAACCATTCAAGTAAGCAGGGGCCCAAGTCTGCTATTTTTATAAATTCGTCATTCCAAAACGATCCCATTGTCATTTTGCTAAAAGTTCGTAATCTGCTAAATGTATAATGGTCGATCATTGGTTGATCATTGTATTCCAGAAACACGATACTCGTAACGAATTAAAAGAAATGACTGCACAATGACGTTCTCATGGTAAGTCACCGATCAAAGGAACTGTCAAAATTTTAGCAGATTACCGCCTAAGTCAGTCATTCATTTTTCATTATGTACGAGATTACCAATAGATGCCATTTCTTTCAATGGAGTGTCAGTGGCTAACCATTGGAAAGTCATAATGACGCCAATATGTTAGTAGATTACCAAACTTGTCAAAATCAACAATTATGAAATCAATGATAGACCATTCTGACACTATTATAATAGCAGACTTGAGGCCCTGTATTAATGTCTAATTCGTGAATCTCCAAGTCCAATTCAACACCGAGAGCCATTAATAATCTGACGGTGTCCAGTCTAGCTACAGGCGCAAAGGTTTTCTCGTAATCAACCCCATATCGCTGGCTAAATCCTTGAGCCACAAGCCTAGCTTTTTTCTTAAAGATTTATCGACATTCTCTTTTGTTGTTAATGTAAAGGACGCCGAGCATGTTCGTATTTAGAGTTTAGAATGTCTATAATTAAGATCAAAATGTAAATTTAGATTCATTGTTGAGAACCCTATCTGTGCACCATGGCACAAGTAGTGGCGGGGTCCCGACGAACTTTTGTTGTTTTTATTAGAAAAAGTTAACCTGTAAGTAGGTTCTTAGTATCTAATTAGATTCCAATTAGCATTTGAACACTGGAAATAGTATGTGTATTCACATAAGAATCGTATAAGATTAATAGAAATAATGTTTGTTCGAAATTAATATGTATGGAAAAAGTTCGGTAATAATTACGTAACTTGAAAATGAGAATTTTTGTTTGTGAAGATATCAGGTTGAAATTAGTGTCAAATGAAAGGTCTAGACTCAAAACCATTTGTGGCGTTTAAATCATGTAAATCGGTCCACGGGTTTTTTAGATATTTTACAATTTGTGTAATGAAAATGTGTCACAATCAGAGTGACAACAGTCTATGTTCTGGAAAGTTTTTTATACGTCTAGTTAAGGAAAATCTGGTTATGTAATTAGACTAAGGTGTAAATAAACTGTATTGTGGGTAAAAACTGTGACGATCCGACCACGGGAACTGCTAGAAACGGGGTTACACGTAGCGAGACCGTAGTAAAAATTGTAAGTTGAATTGTTTTAAAAATCAAGGGCCTCGTTACGGTAACAAACGCTTAGCGAATTTAGTATAAAAGACGGACCATTGGGCCGGAACGTTACCCCCCGACCCTTGCTCCCCCCCGACCCTTGCTCGCAGAAGCGCCAGCCCGCGTTACGCTGAGAAATGTAGATTTAAATTCCCCGATTAATAATAATGATAATATAAATTTGATCCAGCCTGTCCCACCTTGCTGCCCTCCCCTCAGCGACGCCCTAAGCCGAGGTTCGTACCCCACAGGGGGTGCCCTTAGCGAGCTTTCGCCTAATATAAGTTAGAATAGTAATGCCCCTGGCTGGAGGCTTTGAGTGTAGTAGCTTAAGGCAGCCAGAGGACAGTCCGGTTAAGCAGTAACTACCTTAGTGGTATATCTGTGAGATGCCCTAGTTAAAAAAAAAAAAACCGGAACGTTACAGTCGGATCCCAGCTCTCAACAAGGAAACAAGTCAAGAATAAATCAAGAAAAATCGAAGAAGTCTTTTAATTCAAGTCTTCCCAACATCATACAGCCCACTTCAGTTAAAATGTAGCTTTTTGGCTTACTGTGCGATGACTGGCTTCAATTTTAAAATCTTAGCCTCCTCAAGTGTTTCTAAAAATTTGCAGAAGTTAGAAATAAATTTAGTGAACATGTCCTCCCACCGTCTGCTAGTCTAATTTTGATGCCATTAAATGTATAATAACCATTTCACCCCAACGCTGTACGAACAGCTCTAGCGTTGCCATGCACAGTGATCGTATGTTCTTGCTGGTTACTTCAACTATCTGGCGTAAACCCTGACTACTGTCCCTTTGAAGTGGTTCCACATTAAATAAGGCTTGAATGTGGTTATTTCTTAATAATTGTTTGTTGTCGACCTCTCACATAACAATTGCCATGCATTGTCGTAGTTGTCCCCTCTGAAATCTAAACTTTTGATAACTAGTGCAGTGCTGCCATTAAGTGACGAGAGTAAGTACCTAGTGAAATTTATTGATGTTATCTATACTTTTTTCCTCATGAATCAACGAAATATAAATATCTTTAAACTCCAACCGCCGCCAAAGTGAGGTAAATTTATTTTAGGAAGTCTAACATTATTATGTCTAGTAGCCACTGATAGTTGCTCATTGGAGCTTACCTTAGACGCCAGTTGAGCGCGATGCCTATAGTAGAAGAAACAATACGAACAACGAACAATATTCTGAACGTGAGCAATTCGAGAACAATCTCGAATTGCTCACGTTCAGAATATTGTTCGTCGGGCTTGGCAGACAGGTACTCCCTTCTCAAATTGACCCTGAAACTGATCATAGGCATTCATAGGTAGCATATAAGGTACCCATTTTCTCAAGTCTTATCTCTAACTCGACATGTTCGCCAAATTTAGTGGTTGATTTATGAGTCGTGAATTGAGTAAGCTGCGATTTTACTGAGGCACGCTTTTTTGTAAACTCTTTGATCTTCGACTCTTCAGCAATGGCTAGATAAGAAGGCAGCTGTAGGCGCTAAAGGAAATTTAAGTAGGCAAGAAAAAGAAAAAAAAGAATGAATGCTAAAATCACTGAATTAATCTCTTATTATGCGCTGTAGAACAACAAAGAGAAAACAGCTGATCGATGTAGCGTTGCTATTCAAAACTGGTAGGCGGTTAGAAGAAAATAATTTGAATTCCAAATGTGGTCAAACTGTGAAAAGTAATAAAAGCCCTATATAACAAAATGTAAGTAGTTTAATAAGCACTTATTACTAAATTATTAATGGGTGTTATTCTACTTTAATAGGACAAAATCTACTTGAATGAGTTGAAAGTTGAAACTAATAAAAATGAAAAGTATAATTTAGAGGTGTATTATTGATTAAACAAGGATTACAACCCAAAGTAAAAGAAATAGAGCTATCTCAAGCATCTTGTCTTCGGTTGGACATACTTAACAATATTGTACTGTGTATTTACCGTTCCCCTTGTAATACTAACACTGATAACTTCGTGAGCTCGCATAGCACTCATTTAGAAACACTAAGTTCATACAATAATGTCATCCTAGCGGGAGACATAAATATCAATATCAAACCAAAAGAATCAGAGACGAGCAGTGACCTTAACAATAGAAATAACTATCTCAATATGTTGGCATTGTATGGTTTCTGACATGTACTACAGAGAAAGGAACTGCCTTGATCGTTTCATGATAAAAATACATATTAAAAAGGTCTCACCGTTTATTGCTTTATTAAAATAAATAATAATATCTAAATAAGATAGAATGTATTGTCATGATTGACATGTATTTTGGTGTATGCTTTGTTGGTTGTCCTGAAATAAATAAAAAATAAATAAATATTACATACCACAATTACTGACCATTATACCACCTTCTAAAAGAACACCTTCGTTCTTCTAGACACCGTCCTTGATGAAGTTGATAAAACATTTATGAGCCTTAAGTCTGACAGTGCCCCCGGTTGGGACAATATCCCCACAAAATTGTTCCCATAATAGCTCACCTGACTAATCTTTCTTTCCAAAAAGGTGTTTTCCCTGATTTGTTAAAGCAATCCATTATCATCCCAGTACACAAGGGAGGGGGGGTCTATATCTATATCTGTTTTACCATGCATATCAAAAATTCTCGAAAAATTATTAAATCATAGATTAGTACAATATTGAACCCAATTCAACATAATATTAGCCCATTTACAATTTGGTTTTAGACAATAATTATCCACTGAGGACGCAGTTACTGCTTTGAGTTCTTTAGTAACTAAACATCTTGACTGGGAATAAATGTTTGACTGTATTCTTAGACCGCAAGAAAGCATTTGACACCGTCTCTATCCCTGTCCTAGTGAAAAAACTGGAAAAGGCTGGAATACAGGAAACAGCGCTCAACTTTATAAAAGACTATCTCTCGGAGAGAAAACAAAAAGTTAAGGTTGGAGAGGTTACCAGTGATCAAGCGGAGGTATCATTCGGCGTTCCACAGGGAAGCGTACTAGGTCCGACACTCTTCCTGGTGTACGTTAATGACCTCTGAAACATGAACATCAATAACGCAAAGGTCTTCTCATACGCCGATGATACTGCGATAGCTTTCTCTGGTAACTCCTGGCACAATGTGAAACAAAAAGCTGAGGTGGGCATGGCCCAAGTAGCTAACTGGCTTAGCAATAACTTTCTCACACTTAATACATCTAAAACAAACTACATTATGTTTTAGTATTAGTAAAAACACACTACCTAGTGAAGATTTTAACATAAAAGTAGATGTATGCGGTGATACTAATGATAGACATTGTAACTGTTCGGTTATTAAACAGGTCACAAATTAGGTGTGATACTCGACCAACGTTTATCCTGGTATGCCCACCTTGATCAAGTCACGAATAGACTTAGGAGATTAAGCTGGATTTTCAAGACTCTCAGACATATCGTGCCAAAACAAATAAATACGAACAGTAAACGAAACCCATCTAGAAACATATTAAATGACATTTACGTAGCTTTAGTCCAGTCTGTCTTGATATATTGCATCCCCGTTTGGGGTGGGGCTGCAAAATCAATTTTATCAACGTAATAAATAGCATGTATTTTAAAAAGTTGAAATACCCTACCAAAACCCTGTATCAGATTAGTGATTTGCACTCAGTTCTTAAATTATACATTATCCAAATTATTCTAAAAATGCAGAAAACCCTAAAATATGACTAAAGCAAAGCAACCCAGAGAAGAAAAGACCTAATCGCACAAATTCCCCATACAAAAACTGTATTCGCCGGGAGACAATACAATTAGCGATCGGCTTTTCTTTATAATAAAATTAACATAATATTATACTCAAAAAAATACTACGAATGTAAAAAAAAACTTTAACAAATTGGATAAAATTACTAAATTATGATGACACGGAGGCACTCGTGGAACACATTAAGTAACATTTTGTACTAATTAGGTAGTAATAATCACATAACTTATCCATACCTATATCTATAAACACCAAATGCACAACACACACACACCCACACAAATAAGATAAGTAATAAAAATAAAACCACTAATAACATTCAAGATGGTGATAGATACATTACAACATTATCACTATTAAGTATCGTCTCATACTTATACTCAACACACGATCATACACAACATAACACTGAACACACACCTGCAAGCAAGATTTTGTTCATAATTAAATTGTAACTTCTTGCAGACAGCATACTTCTGATACCCCTTGGTAAGACTGGTTGTCCGACATTCGGGTTTCTGAAAACCCGTAACGACTGGCAATGATTTTTATTTATTTATTTATTTATAAGGTAGCTTCACAGCTGACAGCAAGTGTAACATAATTATTATTCTAAAGAAAAAAAAAAAAATACAGAGAGTGACATGGTTAATAGTATTTATAGTGTGTGCGGGGTGTATCTGCGCGGTGTAGGTGCTGTAAATGTGTGTGATGTTGTGTGTATCTCTATGTACGTATGACTGAACTGGCATTACTTATTAAGCTGAGTGTCAGGCGTTTGCTGAAGGATTTGGATAATCTCCTTTTTAAGTCTGTTTCGTGTGATATTAAAGGGGTCCAAAGATTGGAATTTATTATTATATAAAGCAGCATTTATTATTATAAAAGCATGATCTACGAATGACAGCCAGGACGGGCTTAACGTGCTTTCCGAGGCACGACAAGTCTCTCTTCATATGTATTGGCGAACTGACCATAGGCCAGCGTGGCGTTTATTCTGAAAGTGGGCAACGGTAGAAATAGATGTCAAATATTTCGCTGTGTTGATTAATTTGGAAATACTTACTGTGTTGCCGAAATGTGTGTATGGAAATATGAAATGTGGCTAAAGCGAACTAGAACATTATAATGAATTGCAATTATAACACTGAATTTGATGTTGTAACCGTTTTAGGTGTATAAAAGGCAAATGGAAAGTTTTCAAATACTTTTTTTTACACCTAAAACTAAATATTCGGTGTTACGATTTAATTATTGCATTTCATAGGTAATCAATATTTTAGTTAGTTAGTACATTTCATATTTTCATACAGTAATATTGCCAAATTAATCAATACAGGTAAATACGAGGGTGAATCAAAAAAATCTTGGAATCACTATTAAAAAATGCAAAGATTTAAAAAAATCTTTTATTTTTCTACATAATCTCCCTCCAATGCAATGCATTTAGAATAACGCGTTTCTAACTTCCTTATTCCTTGTGAAAAAAATAATTTTTCTTGACTCTCGAAAAACTCCTTTAGGGCAGCCGTACCGCGTCATTATCGTAAAATTTTGTTTCACGAATGTCCTCTTTTAATTCCAGAGAATATGGTGGGTGGTCAAGGAGATTGAAGCCAGTACAGCGGATTGCGTTGAGTGCAACTTCCGATCGATGAGCAGGAGCGTTATCTTGAAGAAACAACACGCCCAACGATAGTCTTCCACGACGTTTTTCTTGAATCGCTTCACGCACTTTCGGGATTAAATTTGCATAATAGGGTCCAGTAATCGTCTGGCCTTTTGGCATGTAATCAATAAAAAGGATTCCTTCACTATCCCAGAACACTGAGGCCATAACTTTGCCAGCGGTAGGAGCAACTCGAAAATTCTTAATGGATGGTTAGGATGGTCGATTCCAAGACATGCTTTGTCTCTTAGTTTCAGAATCGAAATGGTGTACCCACGTTTCATCCATGGTGACAAGGCGACGGCAAAAATTAACCGAATCACGCTGGAACATTTCGAGATTACGCATAGAAATTTCCAAACGTTGCTTTTTGTTTTCGTCGGTTAACATTCGTGGCACCCATCTTGCCGACACTTTTTTGAACCCCAGTGAATCAATTAAAGTGGTTGAACGCTGCCAAATGATATCTTTAGGATCTCAGCTATATGTTTTATAGTTATTCTTCTGTCTTCCAAAACCAGATTCTCAACCTTTTTGACATTTTCTTCCGTAACGGAGGTTGAAGGCCGCCCAGAACGCGGGTCATCTTTACAGCTTGATCTACCTCTTTTAAATTCAGCCACCCAGTACGCAACCGCAATACTAAAAAAATAAAAAAAAACTCTTTAAAAAAAAACGGCTGAAATATCTAAATCGAAGTGTGATGTACTAATATGTTATTTTCAAAATTTTTATCCGTGCTAATTACAAATAAAACAAGGTTTAGCTTGTATAAATTTCACTCCTCAAACAATTTCACTACCGGGACTACAAATGAAAAAACTCCAAAATAAAAATGTCCGTATTTTAGTGATAGATTTATTTCATATTTTCATTCAGTCATTTTGAAAATTTATTCAAAACAGCGAAGTATTTGATAGCTAGTTGCAACGTTGGCAATTTTACCCTCATAGGTAATAAATAAAAATAACGAATCATGTTACTAAGTATTATCAGAAGTTGATTGATTGATTGATTCTCGACTAGCTGACCTGACCCGACAGACGCTGTCCAGTTCTACGAAAATCCCATAGAAAGTGCATTCCAGTTCCCAAGTTTTCCCATTTCTTGCCATAAATACCTACCTGATTTGGACTAATAAGAACATTTTAAAACCAAAAATACCCCCGACGCAAAAAGCCCGACCATACCAGCCATACCTAAGTTTGACCGCTATGTGAGTGTGTGTCAGTCTGTGGCACCGTAGCTCTTGAACGGATGAACTGATTTGAGTGCGGTACCGTAGACCGGGGTTACTTTGATCAATATTAAACTTTGAAGGTTCATATCTTTTAAATTTGTGGGTGTAAAAAAATACTTAATAAATCTAGTGATCGGTTTTTTTATTACTCTCGATTCCTGTAATAATAAGTGAAAAAAATTGGCTTGATTTTGAGAAAAAAAAATTAAACTGCCTGATCAAAGTTATACGTAGGATGGGGTTACTTTGATACCCCTTATTTTATTGCGTAATTACAAAGTAATTATTGCGTAATTGCAAAGTAATTACGCAATTAAATAAACCCAATTACAATGCCAATACAATTTAAATATAATTACCCAATTATAATGCCAATACAATTTAAAAATAAAAACTATCAACGAGAAAAATAAATATTGTCGCATGGGGTAACTTTGATCTAACAATTGATTTGATTGTTTGAATGACAATATATTTACCTTTTTCAATTAAAATGATTGGTGGATTCCCAGCGTGTCCTCAGGAAAGGATTAAACAGTTGTTCAGTGTTCATAACTCAGAAAAAAAACTACCTAATTGCGTTTCGTTTTAAGTACCTAATTCACGATTTTATATGAAATGGAAGTTTCTATCAAAGTTACCCCGCGATTCAAAGTAACCCTGGTTTACCGATATTTTAATTTCTAGCTATGGTGGATGGATTTGAAATGTGGTATTCTGCTACTTCAATGATACTGGAAGAACAAAGTAGCCTTGAACTGATGCTGCAGCATCAGCTGGAATTTGCAGGATACCCAACTCTTACCAACTTACAGTTACAGCACAGGTATCGTGTTTGGGCTCATTGGAATGGTCTCAAAGAATAGGTTATAGATAGATGATGAACAGGGTCTGGTGATGGAGTAGGAAAGAGAAATGAGAAAATGATTATATCGGGGGTTTTTAAAATTTGAATATAGGTAATTTCACTTGATACTATGTATAGATAAGGTACTCAACTAATTTTTGAGTAAGAATTACATAATTGCTTCATATTGTGCAATAAATTACAAGTGTTGCATCATCGCGCGTCAATTTCTTTTCGACGCAGTTCGACTGTGACACGCACTTATCGACATATTTGTATTATTATTGAACTATGACCCTTAAACAGGGTGGCTCATTAAGAAACTATAAGACATACGAAGATCTCTTCTTAGGAACCATGTAATCGATTTTAATAACAAGAAAAACTGCATTCAAACATTAAAAAAAAACTTGTACTCTACTCGGGAATCGAACCCGGACGTTTTGAAAAATAAAACTAGCACTATTTCTATTTAGATATCGATTGTGTAAGTCTTAAGCAGTAAATGTTACTATAAGACATGAATAAAATGCATTGTTTTCATATCCTTCTATTTATTTTAGTAAGTTTTCGAAATTATTACCATTTTTTTCAATAAAGTCAAAGTCATTTAATTTATTTCAATTAGGCACTTTTGAACGTCAAAATTTATAACAAAAAAAATTGATTCTAGTCGCCCCTTCCACCAAAAGGTAGTTTTCGTAATACAACATTCAACTCGTTTAGGTGCGTAAAATTTTCTCTATGGTTGTTTGTAGCTCTTTGCAGGTGTCGCAACTTGTTACATGCACTGCTTTACCTATGGCATTAAGGCATTCCGGGAGTTTTGTTATCTGTGACAATATTATCTATCTGTGATTGCAATTGCTTACTTCTATTAATCATAGTCATGGTATAATAACATACTTCGCCAGGTATTCTCTTCCCGTGACAGCTGGGTCACGTGATTGGCCTAAGAATACGTCATCAGTTGCGATGCGGCTCTCAAACATTTTTAGTGGGGAAAAAGATAAAAATAATACAACGGGTACTCAATTTTTATAATTTTTAATAAATCGAGTATAATAGTAATTTTAATCAGTCTATACGTGTAGATTGTATCGAGCATACTGTATATACTCTGCATCGACTGACTATCTAAAAGTATAGACAGTCAGTCGCTACAGAAACGAAAGAGTTCAAAATTACGATATTGTTATGTATTAGGTATGTGTCCGGCAGGGACTCGAAAAACACTGATTAATATTTTAGATGAGCCCAAAAGGCCTTGAAGCCAGAGCCGTTAAACCATATTTATTTGAAAAAAATAAAAACTATCTAGCAAGCTATGTCAACATCACTTGAAAAAAAAATACATCTGACTTGGCTGTATGGGCTAAGATCTCTTTGCCTGTCCTGTTTTTTACAGGTTATTATGGAACAATTAATCATTTTTCTTGTGTATCTTTCACAGTACAGTTTTCCTTTTCACAGTAACCAAAGTTTGAGAACCACAGTATTTTGCTCACCGAGCGAAACAATGCTATAGATAAGAGCGACACGACGATAGCGATGAAATGGCGAGCTGTCAGTATGACACTTGTCAATTTTATGTGTGGCCACTGTGTGTGATTGAATTACCCGAGCAAAATGCATTTTTAACATAACAAAGCAATTATGAAATAATAATTCAATATCTTCATTAATTTAAAACTAAATAGATGAATCACACGAGTTACTAAATAGTTTAGCTAGTTAGTAATTTATTTTATTTTCATTAACTAATTGAGAAAGTTCCTAAATTTACGGAAAAGGACAATCAATGGCAACACTTATCGTGACGTAGTCTTAGGCCATCGTCGGAAGAGAATACCTGGCGAAGTATGTTATTATACCATGACCCTAACAATCAATTGAAAAGCCCACTTAGAATAAGTATGTAGATACAGAGACTTGATAAACGAGTTAGAACACCCTATATACCTACGATTCACACTGAATCTATCTTGTTTTTACGCTAATAAAACAAAATAATATAGATAAAACTGTTTACTGTATAAATCGGTTTTCCCCAAGAATTCCCGATACGTGACAGGTTAACCTAAACACCGTATTATTTTTAGGGTTCCGTAGTAAACAAGAAACCCTCATAGTTTCGTCATGTCCGTCTCACCGTCTGTCTGCCTATCCGCGGTTTAGCTCAGAGACTGTCAGTAAGTATTAGAAAGCTGTAATTTGGTATTTATTAATCACGGGCGACAAAACGGTAAAATAAAATCATTAAAAAAAAATGTTTTGGGTACCTACCTCCTCTACACGTAAAGCGAGGATAGTTTTTTTCTTTTTTCGTCTTATCCATGGGGTGTCGTTGGAAAAGTTCAAAAATATTGTGGGTGTGTGACAACGTTTTTTCGATTTTGAGATCCGATTCCAAATTATTAAACTATAAAGTGCTAACTGCCAGCTAAGCGAAGCTAAATATAATAGACGGATTAAAGGAAATTTGTGCCGTAGGATGTGATAACATACCTAATAGCATACTCAAAAGATTTAAATACGTCATTGCCCCTCCCTTGACTCACATTTTTCAGTTATGTTTAACAAAAGGAATATTTCCCAAATTGCTTAAAAAAGCCGTAGTCACTCCTGTATTTAAAGCTGGAGACAAAAACTGCATTAATAACTACAGGCCAATTTCAGTTTTAACGGGCCTCTCAAAGATCTTGGAAAAAATTGTAAACAGTAGATTAGTAAAATATCTTGAAAGTAAAAAATTACTCTCTGATCATCAATTTGGTTTTAGGCCTAAAAGATCAACAAGCCAAGCTGTTCACCAGCTGACAAATTTTATAAGTACAAACCTAGATAACGGCATGCACACCATAGGGATATTATTAGACCTAGCCAAGGCTTTTGACACAATTTCTTGTACTTTGCTTTTGAACAAGCTGGAAATGTTGGGAATACGGAGAGTTCAACTGCAACTATTATCTGATTACCTTAGTGACCGCCACCAGTGTTTAAAAATAGGTCAGTGCATGAGTTCGGAACTTAAGAATAGCTGCTATGGAATCCCACAGGGCAGTATTTTGGGCCCTACCTTGTTTTTAATCTATATTAATGACCTGTGCAATTTGACACTCCAAAAGGGTATAATTATATCATATGCGGATGACACAGCTCTACTGTTTGCTGCAAAATCAATGGCGGAGCTCTACGAGGTAGCACAGAATGGCTTTAATATTGTGTCTAATTGGCTCCATAAAAATCTCCTAACGTTAAATACAGATAAAACCAAGTACCTAACATTTACAATGAGAAACACTAATCCAACGCTTACTAACCTAAATATCCAAGCGCATAACAATTGTAATGTACTTTCTGCTGACATTGCATGCACTTGTCCCACTTTAGTTAAAACCGACCATATCAAATATCTGGGCGTCACGATTGATACAAACCTGAATTTTCGCAAACATATCGATTTATTATGCACCAGAGTGCGTAAACTAATATATATTTTTAAGAATTTACGTAACATTAATTAGACAGGTTTATTTAGCTTTGTGTCAATCTATTATTACCTACTGCATAACTTCATGGGGAGGTGCCGCTAAATCAATTTTACTGCACCTAGAACGCGCCCAAAGAGCAGTATTATAGGTCGCTACTTTTCGTCCATTCAGATTTCCTACACACCAGCTTTACATGGCATGCAAGGTGCTAACAGTACGTCAATTATTTGTTATGAATGTAGTTTTATTTCAATACACTGTACTTTTAAACCCAGTACCTACAGATAAGAGAAGAAAAGATTTGGTTTGTGCTAACTCTCAGACTAAACATGCTTTCACTAGTCGATTTTATTTATTCTTAGGACCCTACTTGTATAACCAGTTCAATAGACTGCTAAAGATTTATAGCTTATGTTATAATAGGTGTAATTTACTAGTACAAGAATATTTGACAAAACTCAATTATACGGACACGGAAAAACTACTAGAAATATTAAAATAAACTTAATATTTTTCTCTACCTTATTTACTTTAATATTATTCGTTAATTTATTTTAACTTAATATAATATAATTTAGTTTTAAAATAATATACTTACCAAATTAATTACTCTTACAATCATTGAAAATATTGTATCTTCTTTTTTAAATATTAATTTGTGAAATGCTGGCCTGAAACACAGGTTTTCATAAACCTAGATCAGGCAAGTCTACTTTACATCTAGAATTAATTTTTCCTCAATTGCAATTAATGTAAATCATTATCTTACTTTATACTTGAATATTTTTTTTATTTATTTATTTATTTTATAGCTACATGGTTATTTTTGGATATTTTATGTGAAAAAATTCACGGCAGTAGTAGGTATATAAAGGTGTTCCTTTTGATATCCCATAACTCTAGGGTATTAATGAGACCATGTCAAAGAATCAACTTGCAAATGAATATTCTTATTTTTTGAAGTGAAAACTTTTTTAGCGGCGTTGTGCACTTTTTTTGTGATGGGAAAAAAATGTTTAACTCGCGTCAGGACACGTTAGCTGATCGAAAATTCGTAAGACGGAAAAATGCACAACGTTAATATTCAATTTTTCACTTCTGGCGGCACTCCCGGAGTGCAACCCGTTTTTTTTTTGTTCATTGTAATTCGATGAAGCCACGATTATTTATGTAAAACTAACCTTTTTTTTTTTTTGGGTGGGATATCATCAGGCGTGTCTGACTCTCAGTGACTAAAACCCAGCCGTGTTCCTTCGGTTGCCTTTACATTGTCAGGGGCCACGGTATCCCTTTAGGACTTTCCCGCAACCCCGGCAGGCATCGGTCCCATCGGACCCCTTCACCCGCTGACTTTTCTTTGAGACGCGCGTGGAACACAACGTGCCGTCGACCCGGGCCTGGTCCCTATCGGAAGGTGTGCTACCCATTGCTCTCCGTCCGCAAGCCCGCGCCTGCGGTGGCCGGGAATCGGCCTGCGATTCCCCGCCCAGGGCGTTTCCTCCTGCGGCGGCTAGGGGCGTGAGGGCGCGAATTTTTTCCCTCACGCGTTCCGCCTCCTCCTTCGCGAGCATTACTGCTTCGCAGAAGCAGGTGACGGCCTCCCATGCCCTCTCGCTCCGTAACATGGCCTGGACCAAGGCCGGACGCGAGAGATCCCCGCCACCGATCGCCTTCACGAGGACACGGTGGTGCTCTGCCCAAGCTGGGCATACCTCGACCGTATGCTCCACCGTGTCCTCAAGGCGATCCACGCAGTGATAACACCCGGGCCTTTCCTCCCGCCTTATCCTAAACAGGAACCTCCCGAAACAACCATGTCCGGTGAGGACCTGCGTTAGACGTGGCGCCTCTCTAGCCGCTCCTTAAAGAAGGAACTTATCGCTTTACTTTTTTTTTAACACCGTTACGTGAACATTCAAAAAAAAAATTGGCCATAAAAAAAAATGACGTCCCATTTTCTTAGCTTTAAATATTAATGATTGGTTTCAATGAAAATGATTTACTCGTACTTATCAATGAAACATGTAGATGACACACGAATATAACATAACACCTAGAGTCTTTACTTAACCTTACAGTTATGGGACATCAAAAGGAACACGTTGTATATTAATTTGTACTCTACTCGATGGACGCACCGCTCGGGTACAGAACCCTATAAAGCCTAGAGACACCAGCTAAAACGCAAAAAATATTGCTGATATATGACAAAAAAATGGCACCGGGTATACTAAAGGGTCACCATGTTATCTGGACGATGAAATAACCTAATAATGCAACTCTCGAGCTCTTATCAGGGAGTCTCATATCACTGGTAGTTTTTTTCATGTTAAGGAAAAAACAGCGTTTTGCTTAAATATCACAAGAGCGTTCACCAGTAGGCCAGTGGAGTTTCTACCTCTGTTGAAACAACTTTAAATTGACAAAGCATAAAATGTATAGAACGCAGTGTGTGCTGGCGTTGGTGGCGTGGTTCCTAGGGTCGGTGCACTCCTGGGGTGAGTATAATAAAAGCGTATTTTTTCTCTCTCATTATCAACGGTATACCGGCATGTCCAGAATTCCATGCTGCTAAGCAATGCTGTTCGAAGGTAGCTCTGCTCGGGTGAAAATACGGAGACAACGAATTCTTCCAGATCGATATGAGACCCAGCTAGATCGATTTTTCGCCCCTGTGGTTATCATATTGCAACTTTCATCGAAATCGTTAGAGCCGTTTACGAGAACGTGATTACAAATATAAGGTTTTTTTATATCCCATAACTCTAGGGTATTAATGAATCCATGTCAAAGAATCAAGTAGCTATTAATTATTTTTTTAAGATAACTTTATGTAACTTTGGTTAGTTATCTTTAAAAAATTAGAAAATGTTAGATACAAACATTGAGAGTCTAGTGGTAAGTTACGCAGTAGACTCTCGATGTGTGTATCTAAGTTTCATTAATAAGTAAAGTACTTAAATCATTTTCATTCAAACCATTGCGACGTTGTTACAAAAATAGTCTGAATAATGAAAGAAAAAAAAAAACATAAGCCAGTTGATTCTTTGATATGGTCTCACATATTTATACCCTAGACTCATGGGATATAAAAATAACACCTTGCATAAAAATATTGCTCGTTAATAATATAGGATTATAGGCTTTGTATGTGCACTTTACCTTGCAGTGGAATAATTAGACAAAATATACAATCTACAACTTCGTTTATTGAAAATAATTATACCTAATAAAATAAAAAAATCACTTTATGATGGTGATGACGTAACGGGTTTCTTTAAATACTGTAAAATCTTGCCAATACACACTAAAATACGAAAGTGGTTATTGATAGAACAGTTCACCAACAAAGAACTGCAAATTAAATTCAATCATGTTATAGCAACAAGATTGGCAGCACAAACAAAACTGGTAGTACCGAGATACAAAAACTATTACGGGAAACGAACTAACGCTTATTTAATACCTACTCTAATTAATGATGTTCCAACAAAAATTCAATCGGAAATAACAAATAATAATTATAAAAATAAATACAAACTTTTCTTTGAATCTCTTTGAAAATGCATCATCCTGTTTAAATTTCATTCAATTGGTAGTATCATCGACGAACTGTTTGACCCGCGCCGTCGTCGTTTTTGTACTTTTTAGTAAATATATTTACTAACTACCTCACAATGTTTTATAAATTATGTTTTAACCTTAGATTTTATAATATTCCGTTAGTATTAAGATTGCTTGAAAGTGATTCAACATCCGGACAAACCTATTGAGGTTTTTGTGATGTTTCTGTTTACATTATGTTTTGTTCCTTAATTAATAAATAATAAAAAAAAAAAAAAAAAAAAAAATTATTATTATGCATCATGAATTTGCATTATTATTCAGTAACAGTCACGCAAACAATCAAAACGAAACTTTAGTAATAGGGATTAAAGTATGAAATTGCCGTTTTATTGTAATAGGTACTTCGAATTGACATAGAACCTTCATGGTTTGAGATTTTGGAGTGAAACTTTTTTCACATGGTCCATATGAAGTTCTTCTTTTAAAAAATGTGCAACATTCGATTATCGACTTTTAGTTGTTGTTTTATTCAGCTTAGAAAAGAAAGATAGATACTTCGAAAATTTATGAATACGAGTTCCGACGCGGAACTAACGCGGCAGAAACAGCTTGCAATATCAATGTTGCGTTTAGAGAGGGGACTGCTAATGAACGCACCGTGCGATTTTGTGGTCCAAGCCGATCCGAGTCAAACTACCCAGGAATTTGCGGCATGGTTTAATGTTACCTTACCAACAATATTGACTCATTTGCGTCAAATCAATAAAATAAAAAAATATGAGAAATGGGTGCCTCATGATTTGACTGATCTGCAGAAAGAAACGCGTGTTGTAACTTGTGTTGCCTTGTTGAATCGATACAGAAAATGAAGGAATATTGGATCGAATTGTGACATGTGATGAAAAGTGGATTCTTTACGATAACCGTAAGCGAAAAATGCAATGGCTGACTTCAGGTCAAACGCCGCAACAGTGTCCTACAGCAAAGCTTACCAATAAAAAGGTAATGGTAACTGTTTGGTGGTCTCAGCATGGTGTTATTCACTATAGCTTTCTCCGATCTGGTCAAGCAATAACGGCAGATGTCTACCGTGCCGAACTTCGAACAATGATACGAGTAGCAAAACTAGCAGTGAAACAGCCCCGACTCATGAATCGATCTTCACCATTATTGCTCCATGATAACGCGAGACCACGTTTCTTGACTGACGTACCTTTCATACAGCACGAGAAAACGTTTTAACTCTACAGGAACTGTAATTAGAAACCATTCGAAATCCTCCGTAATCGCCAGACCTTGCTCCAACGGATTATCTACCATTTTTCTCGTGATTTGGACAATTTTATACGTGATAAAAAGTTTTCTTCTCAGGAGGCAGTACAAAATGCTTTCACAGTTTGTCGAATCTAGATCATAAGAGTTCTATCGCAAAGGCATAAATGACCTCCCTATTAGATGGCAGCAATGTACCTATTTTCATACTTTAACCCCTATTATATGATTTATTTGATTTTTTTCGTTCCATGTACAAGGCAGTTACGTAATTGTAACATTTTCGTTCGATTCCTTTTTTATTCGAAAGTATTTTTTGTTTTAAAGATTGTTTATATTGAAGAAGAAAGAAACAAAGATATACATTATATTTAGCACAGACTAAAAGGACACAACAAAGTATATTGTACTACAAGTAAAAAAAACAAAAAGTGTAAAGTGCGTTGTAAGATATTAGCAGCAATGTGTGCCTCGAGGCTGCGCCAAATAGGCCCAGTTCAGTAAAAATGCCAGACAACTAGTGCCTGACGCTGGTTTCCAACTGGACCTGAGTGACCGACCGATCGACCTGATTTTTTTTCCCCAGTCAAAATCCCTATTCATACCGTGCTCTTTTCATAATTTATTGAACGCAGGTCGTGGCACGCATAGGGACGCATTTTCTACACATTGGCTGCATTCCGCCAACCCATCGCGGTCGTAACCGTGGCCACATCAGTCAATCAGTCATTAGTTAGTCATCAATCTATCAGCTAAAAAATAGATGTGGCGTCTCGTGTAGCCACATTTATTTATCAGCTGATTAGGTAATCAATTTTTCTTTTGTTTCAGACATCGCCATAAGTGCAGGAGATCGACTAGAATTTTACACTAACGGAACAAAAACAGACACCATTCGTTTTGATTCCCAGAACCTCACAGCCATAGTTTACAATGAAGTTCACGACAAGCTGCTGTACGTCAACAAACAGAGCGAAAAGGACACTATATGTGATTATGACATATCTTCCGTGAAAAACAAATGCTACATCGAAAGAAATGGAGGGAACATTCAGGGACTGGCTTTCGACCCAATCACAGAAATGCTTTTCTTCACTGATACTAAGGAGAGAAGCATTAACTGGATGTCATTTAAACCAGGATCTGTGTACAATGTTAAAGGAAATCTTTTGATCAAGATGGCCGACGGGATCCCTACTGACATTGCCGTGGATAGCTCCAGAGGGTACGGTCTACGATACCAATTTAAATTATCACATAATCTTTTCTACTTCATGATAAGTAGTTGTTGTTTTCAATTTACAGGTATATTTACTGGATCAACACAAACCTTACGACGTCAACAATAGAGAGAGCTCGGTTTAATGGCTCCGAGAGAGAAGTTGTTATCAATGCTTCATACAGTTTGGACCTACATAGCTTGGCTATTGACCAACAGACTCAGAAACTATACTGGATTATGCCCGAAAATAGTTTAGAAAGCCATATTTATAATGCAGATTTGAGTGGAGAAAACAAAAAAAAATTATTTAGATATTTCATTCATTTTGGTCAGAAAACGTATGTAGTTCATCCAAATACTTTAGCCATTTCGAAAGAATCCGTCTTCCTGGTGAACTGGGCCGTTTGTCAGAGGCCGTCTTCCTCGTGCGAGAGAAAAGTTTGGAAATTTACAAAGCTATTATTAAAACGTAGTAATGTATACGACAGCTTTCTTGTTCATAATGAAAGCGCCGTCGGTATAGCCAGCAAATATAAAATCAGCGAACAAATTCCGGGAGTTCAGGCTTACAAAGCGCTAACAAGCCTAGACTCATTGGAAATTGCTAGAGAATGTCTAGAGCCGTTTTGTATTCATGGTATTAAAGTTAATGGACAATCTCTTTGCAAATGCACACCTGGGTACTTCGGTAAGCGATGCAATGTTTCAGTTTGTGACAATTATTGCTTGCAAGGTGACTGCAGTTTTAATGAAGAGGGACTTCCTGAATGCAGGTACAACATATTCTACTCATGCTGATGGTCTCTTTGTTTAATTAGGTTTCACCATTTCACATTTTCATCATTTCAGATGCAATGCCGGTTATTCCGGCGAAAAGTGTGAAGTCAACCTGTGTCATGGCTATTGTGTGAACAGCGGTACCTGTTCCTTGAACGCGGAGAATGAGCCAGTCTGTCAGTGCATAGACGATTATTCAGGAGATAGGTGCGAGGTCTCAGACTGTCGAAACTATTGTCTCCAAGGTTTCTGTAGTTTTAGTGTAGAGGGAGTTCCTGAATGCAGGTAAAACATATTTTTCTTCTTCAATTCGCTACCTTGTTTATTTTAGTAATCCTATTTCATATTTTTATCATTTCAGATGTAATGCCGGTTATAGCGGGGAAAGATGTGAAGTCAACGTATGTCGTGGCTATTGTGCGAACAACGGTACCTGTGTATTGAACGAGTAGGATGAGCCAGTCTGTCAGTGCATAAACGATTATGCAGGTGATAGATGCGATGTTCCAGTCTGTCAGCACAACGTTGGCGAGCAGTAACAGTCTTGAACGAGGAGGTTTCAAAATGTAATGACAAAAATAATACGTTATCCTCGCCCCTAATACGAGTACTACATAGTGGCAAGACTCCTAACCCTAGCTGATTTATTTGCTAATTGGCGGAAACCTGTCGCCACAATTTCTTTAAACAAGCTGCGTGCTTGTTGTGCCTTATTATGTTTTACCGAACAATTCATTTCAGTCGCATTTTGTGGTAACCACTTCGGTTTTTAGGAAATATCGTGGTTGAGGAAGGTAAAACTTTTAAGTGTTGAAGAAAGTGAGCGCAGTTTAAAATCATATATAATATTAGAAATGCGAAAATTAGTTTGTTCGTTACGCGTTCACGCTCACGCTGATGAAATTTGGCACAATATGGGTAGACCATCAGCTGGATTAGGTTACATAGGATACTTTTTTATCCCGATATTCCCACGGGGTCGAAACTTATGGTGAAATCGCTGGGCGCGGCTCGTCTAAAATATTTTTTTTTATAGAAATTGTTAATAACGTCATAGTCGTTGCTATGTCAGTAATAGCGACTTTCTCAGTTCATTAATTACTTATTATTGTTATTCGAAGATGATCTTTTTTTTTAAAGAAATACTACAAATATACGTAATATTTACAAGGTCCCGTTAAAATAGGTAGACAAATTTTAACACAGCGTTTAGTACGTCTAACCAAAGATTTCCAAGCAAGAAAAAAAAAACAGATTAAAGTGATTTTAGTTTGACCTAAAATAAATAATATAAATAAATAAATAAATTTATTTCTCAAAAAACTTAATAATAGGTTACAGAAAAATAGTTTGGCAGTATTAATGTCTAATAGGTGGATGTAGCCACTGCAACCGAACTAGGCAATGCCTGTATTTCGGTTTCCAGCGCCATTTCCCTCGATATTGCAACAATAAAATGCCAACAAAAGGTATGGTTGGTTGTACTATTACTTAAATTTTGAGTGACTTAAAACTAACCTACTTAATGCTACATTGTATAAAAGTTTTAATTACCATTATTAATAATAAGCAAATGGTCTATACGTGAGTGAGAAGGGTTTGTGAGTGTGTGTGAACTAGTAGATGATATGTGGAGTTTGATTGATGTGGGTGTGTGTAGGTGTATGTGGGGGTATGGGCGGGTGAATGCGTGTATGTGTGTGTGATTGAAGTGCATGATCATGGTTATTATCTAAGATTATTTTAACATTACTCCAATTACTGCACAACGCTTAGTAATGACTCCGTCTCTTCATAATTTAGTTGTTGCAAATATTCACTTACTTTTAGTACAATAAAATAATAAATGGTATTGGGTCACCTAACATTTTTAGTGTATTTTCGTTAGCTATTTTAGTTTTCTTGTAGGTAAGTAGGTAGTATTTAATGCATTTTTCTTATTATCTTTTTTAACGTTGTCCTTATTTTGGTAGTCTGAGTGATTTCTAAAAGTTTGTCCATCAATTTTAATGGGGCCTTATATTATATTATAAGTACCTACCTAAAGTTTATTTTTAATACTTACTCAAAAGAATAAAAACATGAGCTCGTGGCTAATTATGTAATAACAGGCGCACGGGTCGATCCAACAGGTTAAGCTACACTTGCCAGGGTTGGTCCGTGGACGTGTGACCATTTTTACACACCGAGACTCCTCCGTGTCTCAGAAAGCACGTTAAGCCGTTGGTCCCGGCTGTCATTCGTGGACAGTCGTTATGGGTCGCCAGAAGGCCGAAAATCTGACAACCAGTCTTACCAAGGGGTATCGTATTACCCAGTTACTGGGTTGTGGAGGTCAGATAGGCAGTCGCTCCATGTACTGGTATTGAAAAGGCTAGGCAGGGTAATTTAATTTAAAATAGGTTAGATTGTAATGTAATGTAATGTAATGTAATGTCTGTGTAAATGTAGTGTGATCTATGTGATTATAGTGTAATTCCTAAGCACCTGTGTTTCTCTTGCACCCGTTCGCCGGCTACACTATAAAACTGATTTACATCCGTAAGACGTCCTCGTAACATAAGGTTCAGTTGAGAACCAGCGTCAGGCACTATACTCCATTTGAAATAAGATTAAACATTCAAATAAACCATTTTACAGTCCGTTCAACCGATTTTGACTTCTATTGCGTAGGTGGCATGACAAATGGCAGCTGCAGTAAGCAGTTGGTATTGTAACCACTTTTTGCTTTTAATTCCATCCATATATCTACGGTTTAGAAGTCAAAATCGGTTGAACGGACTGTAAAAAGGTTTATTTATATGTCTAATCTTATTTCAAAATATGGAGTTTAGCTGTTTATGCTGAACTGTGTCTATTTTATGCAGCCGTGAGGCTTGCATGGTTATTTTTTTGTTTTTGTGTGAACATGGTGTGCCTTAGCCGGTCAAATACTTAAATTAATTTTCTTTTTTCTTTCTAAAAATAATAAGGTAGTTGAAATCTCTGTTAATAAAAAGACTAATAAAGAGTTGAGGAATTTAAAACTGACAAATTGTGAATCGATTGACCTTGTACAGTCCTACCAACTTATCTGTGAACTGAAAGAGGACGGCACCGTCGATTCAGTGTTGCTAATTAATATAAGGTGCCCAAAATTGAGTAAGTTTTCAAAAAGAAATTTCAAGAAATACAGTTTTTACAAATTAAAAACAATGATACCTATATAAAAATAATAAATTAAATAAAAAGAATTTGATAATTTACAGTTACGTGGCTTTATCTAAAACAGTAATCCAAAGAAGTGGAAATTCAGCAGATAAAATGTTCCACGGGGGGGATACAACTTTCATTTAATGCGAAGTAGGTACCTACCCTACAAGAGGTACCTGGATGTCTAGCATTTAGTTATGACCGTACCTAACCCCTAACACCAGATTTGACTAATTATAATTAGCAGTGGTAGTTTAGTGTAAAAAAAAAAACAAATTGCTTTACAATAATTTATTGAAAACCAGGTTTACAGTAATTGTGATCTTTAGAGGAACCTGCATACACATCTTCATCCTGGTTGTGAGGCCATACTCCGCTTATATCTGTACCACTATCATCATTATCACTATCGCTTTCGGTTTCAGTGTCACTTACCACTTCTATAATAAAAGGTTTATCTAAATACAAATCATGTTTTAAGTATTCTCCTTCTAACCTGCGAACGTGTTTACAATGCTGTGCCCACTCATGAACTGTAATAGCGTCAAAAGCTTCTCTAACTAGGCGGGGAATTTCAGCATTTTTGTGCTCAATATTTACATCAGCAACTTTTCTTTTCATTGTGCTCCATATGAGTTCAATGGGATTGAGATCACAGTGATAAGGTGGTAAATATAAGCATTTGTGTCTATTGTCTTCTAATTTTTTTTAAATTTCTTATACAGGTTCAGGCTTGTTTCACTTAATTATTTCTAAAAGCTGAGGTTTAGTTTAATTCTCTCCGTAGTCAATTTTTTCTAAAAGCTGAGGTTTAGTCAAATTCTCTCCGTAGTCAATTTTATTTTGAGTCAACCATAATTGCATATCTTTTTTTAAGGAATTCGTATTTGGGACTTTATTCACACAAATAAGGAGCATTATCCATCACTAATAAGGATGGCTCTCGTAAATTAGGCACACATTTTTCAATAACCCAGTTTTTAAAGTTGGTAGGTATTCATCTCGTCATGATAATCAGCACTTTTTGTGTTTGATTTAAACATAAGTAGTGCATTTGTAACAAATCCAGTATCTCCTCCCGCATGAACAATAATATATCTTTGCCCTTTCGATACAGGCTCCAATACTCCGTCTTCACCCTCTCCTTGCCAACATTTACCCGATTTATAGTGAATATAGGTCTCATCTAAATAAATTAAGGGCCGGGGCTAGGGAGATTTATTATTTTTATCCACTGCATGCAAGTACTTAGCTCTCGAAGCTGATATTTCATCACGCCATAAGAACCTTCCGATTGAATTGAGATTTTTTTAAACGAAATCCCATCTTGTGAAGAAGCTTTCGCAGACTCTCTCGCTGTCCTGTGTAATTTATTTCTATCTTTAAGACCACTAGAAGCTTTTTAACAGCAGGGACATCTTTTTTAGCAGAATAAAATTCATGTACTTTCCTCCGTATAACTCCCATGTCAAAATCATCGACATGCACAAATCCACTTTTACTTTTTCTCTCCTTGCCTGGTGTCCGAATTTTGGTACCAGTTTCTTCTCCTGCGTGCCCTTCCTTAACTATTTTTAAAATTAGTCTTGACTCACACCTGAATTATAAGATAGTAAAATAAATGTAAGTAGAAATTTGAAATCTTGTAGCTTAGTTGGCTCATTCACTTAGCAGGCTACCTAATAGATGTACGTTACCGTTACGCTAACCTGCAGCAAGAATAGAAACGAATATTTCTAGGACTTCAATAATTAGTTAAGTATCGGGTAATTTATAACAAGAAAGTTGACAACACTAACCCGTCGCTGCGGAAATTCGGTTGTATATTTGATTAAATGGAATAATCGGACACCCCGCCCGAGCTTCTTCTTCAAAAAAAGTTTTAACCTTTAGAATAATGTTTCGAGCATCACTTTTAATAGCTTTTAATAGCTTATTTAAATTTATAAATTCAGCAATATCACGACAAAACAACCAGAGAACCCGAATGTAGTAGACACTGACAATCTAATGACATTTCAACATGACGGCCGTAGTTCCAATTTTCGCCATTTCACAGATAAGTTTGTAGGACTGTAATAATATGCTTGAAATAAATGTGAAATAATAAATGACTTTACTTTATGACTACAATAAATGAACGAATTAATATTATTGATGTAGGTAATATACCTATTTTTAAATAAAATTTAATAATTTAAAAAAACATATTTTAGTTTGTAATGAATTGTAATAATTTTAATCAATATTACATTATATTATGTAATGTAATCATTTGGTATGAAACATTAGATGGGTGCATGTCTTAATACTGTGTCATACAATTTTAATCATTATCCAGTGTTTTACATGCTAGCAAATAAAAATAAAATATAAATAATATTATTTAAAAAAAAATGTTTTTTTATTATTGTAAATTATGTAATTTTATTTGATAGATTTCAATTTCCAATATATTAAATGTAATTTAAAAGCAGTAGGTATATAAAAAGGGAGGTGAAAGAACCATAGTACATCAAAAAGTTCGTCCGCATCACTGTCAACTGGGCACTCGGACCATATAGTGATTCAACGCCAAACGAAACAATAATAATGTGTGTTTAATAATGTAATGTACCTATAATGTGGTAATGTTTTCCCATTGTTTGTCTTATTTGAGCTTATAATATTATTTATTTATTTTTCTCTTTAAGTATTTATCATTTCCTTATTTAAGTTACCTACTTACAATTTTTTCAAAACTAAAACTTTTTTGTTTTTAGTTTTTTTTTAAACTATTAATATAAATTTATTTTTATATAGGTAAGCTTAGCTTTGTTGCTTGCAGGGTAAGCCAGAATACATTTTTTATATAATTAGGGTATTAGTTTTTAATAGGTATAAGTGTATATCTTTATATTTAAATAAATATTTTTTTACTCAATTATCGCTATTGCACCTACCACTGTTTGTCTCTGCATCACCCAAAGGTTGACTGGTAGAAAATGCCGCCCACCTCTGTACATTTCTGTGCTTGAAGTATAAAATAAATAAACGAAACATACAGGTAAGTTCTAATTACTCGTAGATTGGAGTATTTGCACCGTTTGAGGTTATCTGCATCTGCAGCAGCCGCCTCAGCCAGCGAGAGCCTTTTTTCGATCCACACTGTGGCTGTACAAAGCGGAGATGAGCTGTGCCAAGCTGGCGATGGCGGCACGCAGCGGACGCGAGTTGAGATGTGAACACCGTGCAGTGAACGGCGCCATAATTTCGTTAACATCCAACACTCGTCGCACGCAGCATAGTTCCGCTCTAGCCAGCACACATCTCCGCTCCAGTCTAGCCAGTACACATCCCTAGCTGAAAAACTTCTCGTCTCCGCTTCGGACATGTCCACACATCTCCGCTTTGGTGGAGTCCGGGCCTAATGAAGTATTTGCGTATAACTGATTACATACATAAACTCACGCCTTCTTCCCATGGGGGTAGGCAGAAACTACAGAACGCCACCTGCTACGATCCTTACATACTCCTTTTGCCTCGTTTACGTTCATACATCTGGTCATACACGCACGCCGGCTGCGAGTACTACGCACCTGACCTTACTGAAGAACATCCCCAATAAGGTCAGTCAGACCAGATTAAATTTCTAATATTTATTTATTATTATTATTATATATTTTTTAATTTGACAACATTGGTCCACTGGTTAGTACAAGAAACTTATCAACTTAGGGTTGGTATTTATTTTTATTTAATTATATCTTTAAACTTGATTGTACACCACAAAAATACATAACAAAAAAAAAAACTACAGAATATACAATGGGCGGCCTTATCGCTTTCCGCGATCTCTTCCAGGCAACCTTGGAATGGACAGTGATTTGCGTGGACATAAAATGGGGCTGTCGTTGGTGCAAATAATAAGTATACAATATACTAGAATAGATACACAGATATATACATATCCCAAATTATAGATAAATAAATACATACATAAGTACTTACTAAATATACAGGGTGAAATTGAATTCATGGGCAATCTCTTAAGGGGTCATTGTACTCATCATTATAAACAATTTTCACTATGTGACCAATCCAAAAATCGCAAAAAAAAAAACAGCTGCTCCCTACATTTTGACGAGCTATGTGAACATAAATGTAGGGAAAAGCTGATTTTTTTTCACGAGTTTAGGGTTGGTCCCATAGTGAAAGTTGTTTATAATGATGAGTACAATGACCCCTTAAGAGATTGCCCATGAATTCAATTTCACCCTGTATAAACAACAAAAATAAATGAAGACTATAGATAATTACAGTTACGAGAACAAGATTCAACGACAAGTAATGTTCCTTCACGAGTCTCATTCTCATAAATAGGTAACGATTGCGCGCGTTTTATTTGAACTGGCAATGCATTCCACAAACGAGCGGCTCCCTTATCCAAGTTGCAAACGATAAACGTGAACGCTTAGTAATCTCCAATAGATTTTCAACTTTATACCTAAGAGCATAAAGTTGAAAATCTTTTAAAGACTACTGAGCGTTAGCGACCGGAACGAACGAAAATACTATGTAATCTTCAATAGATTTTCAACTTTATATCCAATAACATAAAGTTGAAAATCTATTAAAGATTACTGAGAGTTTACGTTTATCGTTTGTGACTTGGCTAGGGGGGCTGGACAGTAAAGGATTTGTCGAGGAAAGTTGTGGAGTGCATAGGCATTTTAAGCTTCAAGTTATCTGATGACCTAATTGACTAACAAACTAATAGAGTAAAAATATAAAAACCTAGCCTAACTAATGCTAGTTGGCTAAGGTCGTCGCTCAATGGGTACCCGAAGACGTCGTTACCGAGGCAGGACCAAGAAACGCTGGGGCTACGATCTCGACTCTTTCTTGACTGATTGGCCGGAAAAGGCAGCAGAAGAGACGGCGAAGTATGGGGGAGACCTTTGCCCATCAGCTGGACAGAATAGGTAAAAAAAAACTAATCTAACTTAACATAACATCACGCCTTGTTTCCCCGAAGGGTTGGGCAGAGGTGTACCATCGAAGAACTTCATATCTATGCATCGTAAGGACTATTTCTGCTTGCAGCGCTCGGCCGCTAAAGAACCGGGGCGGTAACAGATGTGGTCATCTTGTTCACGGGATTCTGTTTTCAAACTGCTTAGATATGAAGTTCTTCGATAGTACCTGTAGTACCCCCACATTTCGCCAGTTATGTTTAAGTCCCATGTAATAGGGGGCGAGCCTATTGCCATCAAACGGGCACAATTCCAGACTCCGGGCTACTACTGAGATATTCCTGTTGGAAAAACCCAATAATACTTTTGCCCGACCTGGGAATCAAACCCAGGACCTCATGCTCAGCAGTAGCGCTTGCGACCACTAGACCAACGAGGCAGTAAAAAAAAAACTAATCTAATTGTAAAGGACGCCGAGCATGTTCGTATTTAATTTAGAATATCCAATAAGTAAGATCAAAATGTAAATTCAGAGTCATTGTTGAGACCCTATCTGTGCACCATGGCACAAGTAGCGGCGGGGTCTCGACGAACTTTTGTTGTTTTTATTGGAAAAGGTTAACTTGTAACTAGGTTTTTAGTATCTAATTAGAATCTAATTAGCATTTGAATACTGAAAATAGTATGTGTATTCCATTAAGAATCGTATAAGATCACTAGAAATAATGTTTGTTTAGAAATTAATATGTGTGAAAAAGTTTGGTAATAATTACGTAACTTGAAAATGAGAATTTTTGTTTGTTAAGATATCAGCTTGAAATTAGTGTCAAATGAAAGGTCTAGACTCAAAACCATTTGTGGCGTTTAAATCATGTAAATCGGTCCACGGGTTTTTTAGATATTTTAAGATTTGTGTAATGAAAATGTGTCACAATCAGAGTGGCAACAGTCTATGTTCTGGAAAGTTTTTTATACGTCTAGTTAAGGAAAATCTGGTTATGTAATTAGACTAAGGTGTAAATAAACTGTATTATGGGCAAAAACTGTAACGATCCGACGATGGGAACTACCAAAAACAGGGTTATGCGTAACGAGGACATAGCGAAAATTAAGAGTTGAATTGTTTCAAAAATCAAGGGCCTCGTTACGGTAACAAGCGCTTAGCGCATTTAGTATAAAAGACGGACCATTGGGCCGGAACGTTACAGTCGGATCCCAGCTCTCAACAAGGAAACAAGTCAAGAATAAATCAAGAAAATTCGAAGAAGTCTTTTAATTCAAGTCTTCCCAACATCATACAGTCCACTTCAGTCTGGTCCTTCGAGCCGGATATTGAAGAAACGAAGAAACCCGCCACAGGATCCTGGTCCATCAAGCTGCAAGGAAGAAAAAGTGCGTCAAAGTGCATCAAGAAAACCTGCAGCAAGAGCGAAGAACGGCCGACAGTCAAAAAACTGGTATAAACCTGCCCGTCAGTATCGCAGGTTTAAACCCGACCGGTTGGATTAACGACCCAACCGATCAACCCGACGAGTCTACGGACTAGTCAAGTGACCGACGTGACAACCCGACGCTCAAGAGGAACGCCGAGTTGAAGTATCGTCATCAAGTCAAGAACGTGTGAACCCGCGCACCAGTGACGCAGGTTCAAACCCGACGAGTCTACCGACTAGTCAAGCGACCGACGTGACGACCCGACGCTCAAGAGGAACGCCGAGTCGAAGTATCGTCATCAAGTCAAGAACGTGTGAACCCGCCCACCAGTGACGCAGGTTCAAACCCGACGAGTCTACCGACTTGTCGACCAACCGACGTGACGACCCGACGCTCAAGAGGAACGCCGAGTCGAAGTATCGTCAACAAGTCAAAACGTGAACCCGCCCATCAGTGTCGCAGGTTCAAAACCCAACAGGTCGACCCAACGAATCGGCCGACTAGTCAAACGACGTGACGACCCGACGCTCAAGAGGAACGCCGAGTTGAAGTATCGTCACCGACCTGTCGTGCTGTAGTACGAGGGTGCCGACCTAGTAGTGAAGTATCGCCGAACAAGTCAAGAGGATTTGAAGATGGTGGTCACAAGGAGCCAAGGAGACGCAGCGGAGGTGGAAGAACAGCGACGCATCCAGCTGCAACAGGAAACCCGACGCAGGGAAGCGGAGCTGATAGAACGAGAGCGCCGAAGAAGACTCTCACTGGACCCGCCGGCGTCACCATTCTCCAAGCTAGCAACAGACACCAGTACGGCAGGACCTTCAGGAATTCAAGCATCAACAGTTACGGTGCAAAGAAGATTAGGATCGCCGACCAGATCAGTCAGGTCGCAACGATCAACAGTGAGTGTGAGTACCAGGCTGCGGATGGTGGAACTGGAGGCAGCAGAGAAGATGGCTGCCATAAGGAGAAGGGAGTTGGAAATGGAAGCGGACCTGGTCAAGAAGCGACTAGCCGTGGAAGTGTCAGTGATCAACGATGACGACAGCGTGCATGAAGAGGAACCCGCCCCTCCCCGTGAGGAACCACATCAGAAGGTGGACGAATGGCTGAGGACCAACCCCCTCAGCACACGGGGGGAGGAGGCACGGGACCATCAAGAGGGAACTCGCGAAGAACAGAAACAGCTGCGATTCGAAGTTCAACGAGCAAGATCACCGACTCCAACGAGGACCAGGAACAGCATCGAGCACCTGGCAGCCACACTAGAGAAGATGGCCAGGCCCAGGCCTAGGCACACGGACCTGCCGACGTTCTCCGGAGCAGCCAACGAGTGGTTGCCGTTCAAAGCAGCAGTACGAGACACGACCAGCATGTACCAGATCTCAGCAGCAGAGAACATCCAACGACTGAGGAGCTGCCTCAAGGGGGAAGCAAGAGACGCCGTGGCCGCCCTTCTGCATACGGCCACCGATCCAGACGTCATCATGAAGACCCTAGAGCAGTGCTTCGGAAGACCGGAAGTAATCATTGACAAAGCGCTGGAAGACCTCAAAAAGCTGCCGAAACCAGGAACGTCAGCGGCCGAGCTCAACAGCTTCGCCGTCAAGCTGCAGAACATCATCTGCGTGCTGAAGACAATAGACCGAAGAGGGTACCTATTCAACCCCCTGATGTCAAGAGAAGTGCTGGAAAAACTGAGCCCGCACCTACGATCAAGATGGTGCGACTACGCCTACGATCACGAAGGGACAACGGATCCAGAGATCGTCGTGATGTCACGCTTCCTGATGCGTGAAGCGGACCGAGCACTGAGGTACACGTACGCTCCGGCTGCATGTGCTACCAACGTGAAAAGGGAAACTCGGCCGACAGTGACATTCAAGAAGAAGGCAAACGTATTCAACACTACTTCAGGAGCGGAAGAAGAAAAGGAAAGGTGCCCTAAGTGTGAGCAAGATCACGTCTTACTGAAGTGCCCTAAATACAAGGCGCTCTCATTAGAAGCAAAATGGAGATTCCTAAAAGAAAAGGGAATATGCTTCAAGTGCGTTCAGAAGAGACACAGGCGCATGACCTGTCAAGCAGATCCATGCGGTGTGAACCAGTGCAATCGACCACATCATGCGACCCTCCATTCAGAGCGAGCGGTAAGAAGAGAAGATCCGAAGCCAGCGGAACCGCCAAAGGAAGAAGCGGTCATGTCGATAGCGCCGCGCCTAGCTGTCGGATCAAGGACCGTCCTGCTGAAGATGTGCCCCATCATCGTATCCGGACCACGGGGGGAGGCGAAGGGGGGGAGGCGAAGACATACGCCCTCCTGGATGAAGGAGCCACCATTACCCTCGTCGATAAGGACCTGGCGGAGAGCATCGGAGCAGAAGGACCGTCACAACCACTTCACCTGAACGGGGTCAACATGTCGCAGAAGGAGATGGAGAGTCAGCTGGTGAACGTCCAAGTCAGAGGACTGAAGAACGAAGACAGCTACAAGGTCAGAGCAAGGACCATGAAGAACCTTCGACTGCACCAGCAGTCCATTCCGGACACGCTACTGGACTACGAGCACCTGAGGGACCTGGCACCAGAAGAGGTGTGCTACGAGAAGGCGCGCCCCGGGCTTCTAGTGGGAACGGACCACTGGGAGTGCATAGTGTCCCGCGAGCTCCGAGTCGGCGGTCCGAATGAACCAGCTGCATCAAAGACACAGCTGGGATGGGTGGTGCACGGAACGGCGCCACGGAACGCGATATACCAAGAGGGAAACGTGCTGCACGTGTACGAGCCCGACCGAACGACGGGAGCAAGCAGCCAAGATCTCCACGACTTAGTCGAGAGCCACTTCAAGATCGACGCGCTCGGCATACAAGGCACGCCGAGGATCAAGGACGCGGATCTACGGGCCATGGACATAGTCGGGAGGACCGTGAAGAAGGTTGACAGCGGGTACGAGGTTGGACTGCCGTGGCGACGGGATGACGTCACCATGCCACCGAGCTACGGACAAGCGCTCCGGCGGCTGAAGAAGATTGAGCAGAAGATGGACGCAGACACAGAGTTCGCGGTCGAATACTCCAAACAGATCGTCAACCTGCTGGACAAAGGATACGCGACGCTATGCGACGGATCCGAAGAGAGAAGCGCCATCTGTTGGTACCTGCCACACTTCGCCGTGCAGAATCCAAACAAGCCCGGCAAACAACGACTGGTGTTCGACGCAGCGGCCAAGAGCAACGGCGTGTGTCTGAACGACGAACTGCTGGAGGGACCCGACCTACTGCTGTCGCTGCCCGGAATCCTCTTCCGATTCCGAGAGAAGGCGGTGGCGATCACAGCGGACGTGCAAGAGATGTTCCTGAGGATCAAGATAAGGCCGGAGGACCAACCAGCACAACAGTTCCTGTGGAGAGGCGACAATAGAGAAGAGCCTCCGAAGAAGTACAAGATGACTAGCATGATATTCGGCGCTGCGAGCTCTCCGTACATGGCCCACTTCGTCCGCAACTACAACGCGGACATATACGGGCAGGAGTGTCCACGCGCGCTGGAAGCCATCAAGAAGAGTCATTACATGGATGACCTGGTGGCCAGCTTTGAGGATACCAAGGAAGCATGGAAGGCGGTCGAGGAAACAAGAGCGGTGCACGCGCACGCTGGATTCACACTAAGAGGATGGAGCTCCAGCGACAAGGCGGTGCTACGCGACGTGCCTCCCGAGCTACACGCTACCTCTCCCACGCAACTGGGGGGAGAACAGCCCGAGAGCAAGATCTTGGGGCTGTACTGGAACGCGGAACGAGATGAGCTGGGATTCAACACATCGATGAATCGAGTTCCAGCTGAAGTCCGAGCGAGAACCCGCGCGCCGACCAAGCGAGAAGCCCTCAGCGCAGTGATGTCTATTTACGACCCGCTGGGATTGCTGAGCCACTACACCATACGATCGAAGATAATACTGCAGAGCCTGTGGCGACTCCAGATAACGTGGGACGAGCAGGTGCCGGACGAAGAAAACGAGCTGTTCGCGTCCTGGCTCGCCCGCCTGAACGAACTCACCCAGCTGCGACTGCCCAGGTGTTATCTAACGAAGAGGTACGAGCGCGTCGACCTACACATCCTGTGCGACGCCAGTGAGCAAGCCTACGCAACCGTGGCTTACTGGCGAGTGAAAAACGTCGATGGAAGTGTGAACGTCGTGTTGGTGGCCGCCAAGGCCAAAGTAGCGCCTCGTCGAGTTCAGACCATACCGCGTCTCGAACTACAAGCTGCGGTCATCGGAGCAAGATTGGCCGACACAATCAAGAAGGAGCATCGCATCGACATCGGCCAGACTACTTACTGGACCGACTCGACAACCGTGGTGCATTGGATTCATCACGACATGCGACGCTACACGCCGTTCGTTGCACATCGACTGGGAGAGATCGCCGAGCTGACGAAGAAAGAGGAATGGCGTTGGCTACCCACAGCTAGCAACGTCGCCGACGACGCCACACGGCTTGTCGACACGCCTATCAGCGAAGCAGATCGATGGTTCCAGGGGCCGGAATTCCTATTCCTGCCAGAAGAACAGTGGCCCACAGCAGCAACGGACGAGCAAGAGGACGAAGAGGTCCTTCATGTCACCGAGAAGACGGAAGAAGATAGCTGGCTACCGAACCCAGCCCGCTTCTCGAAATACGAGGTGTTGGTGAGAGCCACAGCGCGAGCAATCGCCTTCACCGACATATGCAGGAAGAAAGCGACCGCAATGGAACATCGTCACATTCAGCGTGCCGAGGCCGAGCTCATCAAGCGAGCTCAAGAAGAAAGCTTCGGGGAAGAGCTGAAGAAGATCCGGTCTGCTCGTCCACTTACGAAGACGAGTCGATTATATCGACTGGACCCAGTGCTGGAAGATGGTGTCCTGAAGGTGCGGGGCCGAATCGAGGCTTCTTCCGCACCCACCGAAACGAAACGACCGACCATACTGGACGGCCGTCATCAACTAACCAAGCTCCTCGTCCTACGGGAGCATTGTGCTGCAGGTCACGCTAACAGAGAGCGCGTGACAAACGACCTACGGCAGCGGTACTGGGTTATCCACTTGCGACCCACGGTACGCGCCGTAGAGAGAAACTGCGCGTTCTGCCGAAGACGCCGAGCGACGCCGCAGCCACCAGCAACAGGGGACCTGCCACACGCCCGCCTTGACCCCTTCCACCGCCCGTTTACCAATTGCGGGGTGGACTACTTCGGGCCAATGATGGTCAAGGTGGGGCGCCGCCGAGAGAAGAGGTGGGGCGCACTATTCACGTGCCTCACTTCCCGCGCCGTGCACATCGAGCTCGTCACATCACTCTCCACCGACTCAGCCATCATGGCGCTGAGACGTATGGCTGCGCGCAGAGGCTGGCCGAGACTAATGTACTCCGACAACGCGACGAACTTCCGCGGAGCTGATCAAGAGCTTCGCAACGCCTACACCGAGTGGATGCCTACTCTGCAAGACGAGGGGCTACTACACCGGATGGAGTGGCGCTTCATACCTCCTGGCGCGCCCAACCAAGGCGGCGCGTGGGAGCGAATGGTGCGCTCTGTGAAGACGGCCCTCAGCGTCACTCTACGAGAGAAGGCACCGGCAGAAGAGATCCTGAGAACACTGCTAACCGAGGCGGAGTTCTCCATCAACGCAAGACCGCTGACCCATGTCAGCGTGAGCCCCAGCGATCCCGAGGCCCTGACCCCGAACCACTTCTTGTTGGGGTCATCGGACGGGCTGCCAACGACGGGACCCTGCGACGACGCCGACAGAAGAACCTGGCGAGCTAGTCAAGCGCTTGCCGACCACTTCTGGCGACGCTGGCTGCGCGAGTACCTCCCTACCCTGGTACCTCGCGGCGAGCCGCAGAACGACGTGCGACCGATGCAGGCTGGCGACGTGGTCCTCGTGGTCGACAACACGCTGCCCCGGAACACCTGGCCGATGGGAGTCGTCGAGCGCACGCACCGCGGACCGGATGGCGGCATACGAGTCGTCGAGGTGCGCACCAGAACCGGCACCTTCCGACGCCCTGTGAGCAAGCTCGTCGTCGTGATGAGAACAGAAGAGGCTACGCGAGCTGCGCCGGGGGGAGGAATGTAAAGGACGCCGAGCATGTTCGTATTTAATTTAGAATATCCAATAAGTAAGATCAAAATGTAAATTCAGAGTCATTGTTGAGACCCTATCTGTGCACCATGGCACAAGTAGCGGCGGGGTCTCGACGAACTTTTGTTGTTTTTATTGGAAAAGGTTAACTTGTAACTAGGTTTTTAGTATCTAATTAGAATCTAATTAGCATTTGAATACTGAAAATAGTATGTGTATTCCATTAAGAATCGTATAAGATCACTAGAAATAATGTTTGTTTAGAAATTAATATGTGTGAAAAAGTTTGGTAATAATTACGTAACTTGAAAATGAGAATTTTTGTTTGTTAAGATATCAGCTTGAAATTAGTGTCAAATGAAAGGTCTAGACTCAAAACCATTTGTGGCGTTTAAATCATGTAAATCGGTCCACGGGTTTTTTAGATATTTTAAGATTTGTGTAATGAAAATGTGTCACAATCAGAGTGGCAACAGTCTATGTTCTGGAAAGTTTTTTATACGTCTAGTTAAGGAAAATCTGGTTATGTAATTAGACTAAGGTGTAAATAAACTGTATTATGGGCAAAAACTGTAACGATCCGACGATGGGAACTACCAAAAACAGGGTTATGCGTAACGAGGACATAGCGAAAATTAAGAGTTGAATTGTTTCAAAAATCAAGGGCCTCGTTACGGTAACAAGCGCTTAGCGCATTTAGTATAAAAGACGGACCATTGGGCCGGAACGTTACAGTCGGATCCCAGCTCTCAACAAGGAAACAAGTCAAGAATAAATCAAGAAAATTCGAAGAAGTCTTTTAATTCAAGTCTTCCCAACATCATACAGTCCACTTCACTAATGCTATTAAAAACTTAAATTAGGCCTTGAAAAATTCCTATAAAGCATTTATTTCAGTTAAACCATTTACAGTCACTTTTGAACTGTCAAAAATTCGGTCAGTCAAAAAATATGAAGCTAGTTGCCCATTCCATAGCGTAGTAGGTACCTATGGAGAAGAACGAGAAAGAAACTCCAAGAACACTCTTTTAAATAAAAAGAATTATACAAAATATTGGTTACATAATTCATTTTGAAATTGTGCATGTGAGAACAATGTAGCAAGACGTGCACGTTCGTAAAAGCGTCCGTAATAAAAAATAAAGAACAATTCAAAAACTTAATATAAATTAAAATAAGCCCTGGCAGCTAAGAGATGACCAGTCCCAACTGACGGCGCCCGTTCACGAACATGACGCATGGCTCCGCATCGTTGTCGACTGGTAATGAACCCAAGATACTGGTGGCATTGCCACGTTGTATGTCAATGCTTAGCCTCTGGCCAAGGTAAACCCTTGGGTCACGGGAAGTGTCAACCAGCCGTTTGGAGATTTCTTTGAATAAACCACCCCACGAACGGACGCACTCGGACACGCACTCGGACCCCACGACCCGATGGTTTCTGCTCCAAGGGGGCTCGAAAATATACTTACCGATAAGGTGTACTTTCACCGATTAAGGGACTAGGTAACTAGGTACTTAAAGTACCTAGTTCTGAAGTGATAAGCGCACTGCGTCGATTGTTTTAATGATTAGGAAATCACACGACTGATCGTGCCAGTTTGAACAGCGCCGTACGAGTCATTGACACAATAGGCGCGAGCGAATTTCGTCCCGCATCACGCGCGGGATTCACCTCAGTTCATCCAGAACTTTGTGTCACCGCCAGATGTTTTATTTTTTATTAAATTAGATTTGTTACAGCTTTAGTGGCAGTCATGTCATTTGGTAAAATAGGTTTTTAATTTGTTTTTTTTTTTGTATAGATTCTCCTCTTTTATATTTTGTGAATGTGAGAACGTTGTAGGCATAACCGACTTTTAGATCTGTCGATCATTTTCTATCTTGCTAAGTACCTGGTATTTGTTGATAGGCCTACAGTGTCCAGTGTCCTCATACCTATAAACACTGTAACTTGAAAAGATTGTAAATACCATTTACTTTTAAAAGAGTAACCGTGGAGTTTCTTGCCGGCTCTTCTCCATAGGAAACGACCAATTGGAACCGTGCACCTAGCTTCTGACGTTTCATAAGTGCCCATGTAGGTTTATGTGAAATAAAATATTTTGAATTTGAATTTGAATAAAACAATCTGCTTAGCCTTTTTCCAACTATGTTGGGGTCAGCTTCAGTCTAACCGGATGCAGCTGAATACCGGTATTTTCCATGGAGCGACTTCCTATCTGACCTCCACAACCCAGTTACTGGGTAACACGATACCCCTTGGTAAGATTGGTTGTCAGATATTTTTGGGCGATGACCTTAACGACTGTCAAAGAAAATAATTACGAATGACTGCAGCAACGGCAGGCACGGAGGGGTCTTGATATGTAATTTATGGTCACCCATCCACGAACCGACGGCGGCCAGCGTAGCTCTACCTTCGATCGACTCGTGCGGCTGTTATTAGTGAGCCCCTGCGTGTTAATAAAAGCACTAGGTACATAATAGTCAATTATCACAAAGGCATAATTGTTTTATAACAATTGCACTAACGACCAATTTGGACTAATTTTTAGTAGGTACAAAAAAACAACATGTACCTATTGATTTCATCTCTTACAAGAGTGTTCAGTTGCTCGTCGTCGGACGAACCGACAGGTTTTGTTAGAAAAATGCTGGGGTACTTTCAGCTTTTTCTGGTAAGAATTTTAATTAGTTTAATAACCGAACGTGACTTCCCTCTGGTGGTGTGCGGTGCTACGCGGTCATAGCAAATGTGGATCAACAGTCCAGCCTTCCCGAAATCATCGCCAGTACGATGTTCAAAGCCGTGGCACGATTGCGCATGGTCGCGTGAAAGCAATCAGGGCGGGCCTCTGCGAACGAAACCGAGGCGCTGCAGTATCGGGGGAGCCCATCACCGCTCTGAACTTCGCACGAACGGACGTAATAAAAACGCGGAGATTTTTTTTCGTGCACTGGTTTTTCAACCCGCTGGGACGAGAGTGCGTCCCAACGCGTTGGATTCTCAACGCTCGGCTCAACACCGAGAGTTGAAAATCCAGTGCGCGATTAAATCCCGCCGCGATATTTGTACATTCGTGCGAACGTGGGCTTTATTGTACTGGACGCGGATGGCGCTGTAGGTAATCCTTATCCTTATACATAACCTTATCCTTACATCCGTATTCTTATCCTCCCCTTAAATATTAAAACAAAGTCCCCCGCCGCGTCTGTCTATCTGAACGCGACAAACTCAAGAACTACTAAACGGATTTTCAAACGGTTCTTCAAATGATTCATGCGGAAGGTTTTGGTGTATAATTCATAAACGTTTTGTGTAAATTGGCTGAAATATGACGATTATTGGTGCTTCACTGGCGTGCGCCGCGTAAATCGTAAAAGATACATAAAATTTATGTTCTACAGAATGGTTCATCTTAAAAAATTTCAACAAAAACGTCCGTGATGGCATAATATGTCTATCTTCTAAGGATGACCCACAGTAGGTAACCATCATTATCTTTCAGAATTTGATTAAAAAAAAACATTTTTATTTCCGAAGCTATTTTGACCGGTATTATATTAATCCTTATCCAATAAAATGGGCATTTAATTTAGATTAAAATATACCTTAACATCATATCATTTAAATAAATAGTTTAAAAGATATCACAGATTCAAAATTACGCGTAACAAAATAATTATGGTTGACGGCAACACGGGCGCAGCGGTAGGAGTCAATGACCTTTTCTTCGGCTATTAGGCCGAAGAAAAAGTCATTGAAGCCGAAGCCAAAAGCTAGTTTCTATTAAAAAGTAGTGAGCCCACATAATGCATGAGTACAGCCATTTACAGACGCCAGTCAACTTTATTTGAACCTTATGCTTTAAAGATTAAGTTGAAAATCTATTAAAGAAATTTGACAGGTTGTATTAAGTTGACGTGCTGGCGTCTGTAGAATGCGCGGATGTAATTAAAGTTAAATTGTATTTTCAGATCACCAGCTTCTTCATATTGGTGACCTCAGATCCGCATGCCAGTCTGACGTTTGATTATCCAAATGTAAGCACAATCTTCATGTAGCTCTTGGCAAAATTCACAAACCACACTTTGCTAAATAAAGTTGGTGTTTCATACAAATATCAAAATTCTTGAAAAAAGAATTAGGTTCGGAATTCTTATTTACATTTGCTCATAGGAATATAAACAATATTTATATTAGTAGTCAAAAGGTATGAAACGCTAGCTTTAAAAGTCAAAGTACGATCTTTGAATTTTGCCCTCAGACTTCGTCTAATATGAGAATGGCCTAACCCCCACAAACTAATTTCATTCTCTCATCGATTACAAAGCCTTGTACTCATTGGGAAACAAGATGGTAAACGTGAATAACGTCATTCGAGCGCCAAAAATCAATCAAAAGCAAGTTATTTATTCCAATTCAAACGAGAATCAGTAATTTTTGAACGTCATCATTACATAAGACAGTCCCCCAAAACACCCCCCCCTTCTCCACTGGTTTAACTAACCACAAGCCAGCAAAACATGTCTATAGTTAGACAGAGTCGTAGCTGTGAACTCGTCGAAAAAATAGCGACGCGACGTGGCGCGAGTGTAAAGTGTCAAGCAGACTAGCGTGACGCGACAGCATTCATTCTTCTACCGTGAAGTATTCAAAGAAATTGTTTTGTTATAGTCGCGTCGCGCCAGTCTGCACAAGGCTTAAGACGTAGCTGTCACGCACACCAGCATAACAAAGTTGGCTTGTTTTTTTCAGTTCTTTTCTCTCTCTAAAGAGATCTAGACATATAATAATCAAAGACAATCATAAAATCTTTATCATATTTTTTGACATTTGACGAGAGATTTCTATTATTAATCACCTTGGTATATTTACAGAGACAGGATGACATTTATGATCAGCCTGTCAACCTAATGACCAAGAAAGCACCACATGAGAAGGTAGGTTATTCTTCAACTCAGCTATCTAATTACGCAACACATTTTCGTAAACGATTACGACTAATCTGTTTCATTTTGACAGTTCAACAACATTCATTGCGTTATTTACGTTGTTGAGCAGAGTTTTTTTTCGAATTTATGAAGCAATGGATTAGCAATTTGTTTCATAACGATTCAAATTCCGATTGATCGTGTATTACGTAATTAGGGTACCTATGGCTATGTAAATAACAGCGACAGGGACTTGTTTAAAACATCATCCGTTTAGACTAAGTGGGTAAAGTACCTACTTATTATTGAAGCTAATTAAAAATACCTAAGCAGTTAATCAAATTTATATGGGACCACTTTTGAAGTAGGTATGACCTACCAATCAGAAAAACAATCATCAAAATAAATTCATAATATGCGGAGCAATCGCGTAAGAAACATAGGTAATTATTAAAAAAAACACATACAGTCGAATTGAGAACCTCCTCCTTTTTGAAGTCGTTAGTTACATTTTAAATGACAAAAACACACAATGATGTCAATTTATTACATTAAGTACCTATGCACTTTCTAACCTGAAGCACAGGCTCAACCGTTTTCGGGCAAATAAGCAACTATACCTACTCTATTTTAACTGTTAAGATCAAAATAAAAAATAAAAACAAATTTCAAAATATTTTATTTCACATAAACCTACATGGGCAGTTATGAAACGTCAGAAGCTAGGTGCACGGTTCCAATTGGTCGTTTCCTAAGAAGAGCCGGCAAGAAACTCCACGGTTGCTCTTTTAAAAGTAGGTAAATGGTTTTTATAATGTTTTCAAATTACAGTGTTAATATGTATGAGAGGACAGTGTAGGCCTATCAACAAGTACCAGGTACTTAGCAAGATAGAAAATGGTCGACAGATATGATCTACAGTCTCACAAAAGTCACATTCACAAAATATAAAAGAAAATAATTTAAATAAAAGATAAATGAAATAATAAAAATAAAGATCTATATAAACCAAATGACACGATTTCCACTACAGCTGTAACAAATCTAATTTAATAAAAAATATAGAATATTGTAGTTACCTATATAATGTTAAATAATAAAAAGAATATCTCAAGGAAGTATGTAAAAGAAAAATGAAGACATTGTTATGTTGTAATGAGGTACCAGGGAAGCCACATGTACAGAAGGAATTATTGTCAAGGTATTTATTGTAGCCACATAATTATATAATAGCCACGTTGAGTAACGATATAACACAAATAAAAGAACGCCCGGCGCTTCGGGTCCTAGACAAAATCCCAAGCGTTAACGAAAATTCAACTTGTATGGAGTTGACATTACCTTTAGAGATGTCACGTGACTGCTGCTAAATTGGTAGACGAATTTATTATTCCTCATGCGGAATGGAACGTCGAAGTGAGTGTGACGTCAGTCACCCTCGCTACCGCCTTATAAAAATTAGGCATTGTCAGTGCCTCTAGCGGCAATGAAAATGCAATGCTTACGGCACTTTAGCCGGCCCTGGCAGCGCCACTATTACGCCGCAAATAGCGGCACTCTATTCACTTCCTAAAAATTATTACTGTAATTATTTTGACGTATATTTCCTTTATTACATAAATATTAATTACATTTTGAAATACATATTTTAAAAAAATGAGGCCCATCGGCATCAGGAATAGGGTCCAAGCTGCCGATGGTCAGGGCTCTAGAGAGAGGAATCTCCTCACTATGCGTGCCGTGTCCTACTTTCTGAATCAAGCCCTTGACCCAGCCGCGCAATGAGAGCCTCCTGAGGTGGTCGAGGCTCTCCGCTATTAGGACATTAACCGTAACGATTATCGGTACAATGATGTACGTCCCATATGTCGACAATGGGTACAATGATTGCAGAGTCCAGTGAGTCCACGTCCTCGTTGTCGTGTCGACAACCTCGTGTGCTAAGTCAAGACTTTTTTTTTTCCAGAATGAGCCAGCAGAACTCCTGGGGGACCTTGGTCTCGACTGGCCTCAGTTTGATCAGTTCGTCAACGACAATAATCAGGACTCTTCGCCAGACCACAACCGAATCAAGAGGCGAGCTCGGGTGAATACTTTTTTTTTTCTCGATTTTTTCATGTGTAGGCAAGGGCAAAATTCACAATTAGCGTTTCATACAAACATGAAGTTTGTTTCTCAGCACATAATGTTAGTTCCATAGATAAGCGCGTTCAAAAAAACGAGCTTATTCGTAAAGATTGTGCTTTAGAAACACACAGTAACACAGGTAGATATGAGTGACAGATAAGACGCTCAACAAAGCTTATCAAAGCTGTGGCTGCACTGAGGCGAATCGCGCGCAGGATTCGAGAAGCGACTGCGCGCATCGATTGTTAAGAACGCTTACTGTCCTAAAACTTAGCAACGTCGCAAATAGCTGTCAAATATTTAGGTACCTGTTTTGATTAATTTGGTAGGGAATTAAGAAATGTGGCTAACTAGTGAACTAGTAAACTAAAACATTGATTTTGAAATGTAATAATTAATATCGTAACCAAATTTTAGTTTTAGATGTAATAAAAGTGTTTGGAAACATTCCAAATGCCTTTTTTGCCTCTAAAACGGTTACAACATCAAATTTAGTGTTATAATTGCAATTCATTATTAATATTTTAGTTCGCTAGTTAGCCTCACTTCTTATTTCCATACAGTAATATTGCCAAATTAATCAAAGCAGCGAAATATGCGACTTATCCACTTTCAGAATAAACGCTCATTACTTGATGAGTCTATATTTCTAACGCCTGCATATACAGGGTGATTGGAAGCTGGGTGCAAAGCTTTAAGGCGAAGATAGTACAGACAATTTAGAACCATTTAAGCCATGGTTGTCTCAGACGAAGTCTTACCATTTTTTTTAACCTAATTTTTATGTCTTTTTTCGAATATTCCCAAAATTTTAACTAAACTGCTTGTTATTGGCCAAATTAAATGATACATGAATTAATTTTTATTTAATTTAATTAAAGTAATGAGTAAGCAATCTAGCAAAACAAGGTGGGCTTCGTTGTCGTTAGACATTTTGTTTACAGACATTTTAAGTTCACAAAAAAAAGTTAAAAAACATAAATACTTTTTGTAAACCTTATAACCTTAAAAAAATATAGTAAGACTTCGTCTAAGATAACCATGGCTTAAATGGTTCTAAATTGTCTGTACTATCTTCGCCTTAAAGCTTTGCACCCAGCTTCCAATCACCCTGTATAAGCGTTGCTAAAAGTTAAGTAGGTAATATTTACATGTGTGTCCACAGCTGTGATATTTTTTTAAAAACAGGCTCATCTATGCGATGTAACTTAGTTTAGCTGCCGGTGGACGATCGGCTTTAACGAGAGCCTAACAAAAATGCTGGCTTTCGCTGGGATATAATAGGAACACATCCCGCAGACGTATTCTGTAAAAATCTTAACGTGAACACTTAGATGAAGTGAGTCTGTCATTAGTGCCATCCCTAGCATCAGGGGAATGACAGCTTACTTATTAAGAATCTATGTTTTTAGGGTGAGATTTTTACTGAACAGACCGACCAGAAGTCAATTTACGACCTAACGTTCGAGCTCATTTATGCGATCCTGGGGGCCAACCACGACCTCCTTAAGCAGTATCATTTTGATGTTATGTCAGTGCGAGAAAGAAGTGGAGCTATACAGGACGTCTAGCTCCATCTCTTTCCCACGCTCAAGTAAGATTAAATTAATACTGCTAATAGAGGTGGTGGTAGGGCCACTGAACTGAGGTTAATTTTAACAGTACCTACGGAATTTTGGATTTTAATTATGATTCCAACCTTATCTTCTTTTATTCTAGCCCAAGAATTCGCGAGCATTCTGATTTTTTTAACGTTTCACACTGGGATGTCACGGGTGCTTTAAGTTGCCTTTTTTGCAATGTTCATCCAAAAATTATTCATCATCTACTAAACCTAAGTGTTCTGTGATATAACCCAACATAAAAGTGTATTAGTGTCCATAAAGAAAAAAAAAAACCACATTATTTGCCGCCTGAACTGACAAGACTATTTTTTGTCGCAGAACGTGAGAAAATTTAACACACTGCTCGGCCCACAACTCCGAGAGCGGCCACATCACTATACTTATCCAGAGCCAGTGAAAGACAGGATCCTAGAGTTCACGACATCGACGAGAAGACCTGGAATCTTACCTGATCAAATGAACCCAGGTGTCATATTCAGAGTAAGAATGTCAGATGCCATCCTGCGAATTAAACAGAGAATGTATGAGGACCCCGAAAGGCATATTGAAGCGGATATCATCTACACTAACTTGATTAAAAAGGTTGTAATGGATGAGATTACAAAGTTCCACAATCTTCTCCTGATGTATAAGACGGACAAGAGCATAAAGGAACATTTGGGAGAATGTGGGGGACGGATCTACAAATTCATCAGCTATATGACGATTAAAGTGCATATCTACTGCTTGTTTGACGCTTTATGGATCGATGGGAACCCTTACGTCATTGGTGATGAGTATTCCGTGACGCCTGTGGAAGTGCCGCCTATGCTGCAGTGCGATGCAGCAGAGTGCAACTCTATAGTGTTTGTGGATTCTATTACGGAGCCTAAAGATCTGGAGGAGTAAAGTTATGGTTCAATAAAATTTTGTGGTGAATTTGATTTGTATTTTTTCCTTTAACTACTCTCCTGCAATGACTCTATCTATACAGATGTACACTATAAGAGATAGCTGGCTGCATGCTTGCCAGTTTTGCCAAAATTCCATAATAATTCTTAATATTATTATTTTAATAGCTGCCCGCCCGGCTTGGCACGGGTAGCACTAAGTATTTATCTACGGCGCACCTACCTACCTATCTACCCTACCCAACATACCTACCTATAGACAGTGCAATCCACGACGCGCCCCACTCCGCTGCGCTCCGCGGTACTAAAGTACAGCTTACAGTACAGTAATCGCGGAGTGGGGCGCGTCGTCGTGGATTGCACTATCTATACATACCTACCTACCTACACACCTACTTACCGACCCTACCTACATACATACCTACCCTACCTAAAAACCACCCCCTATCAACACTTACACATGATCGACGACTATAGGTGACGTGCAAGTCACTGCAGCGTCTGTTCTATGGACAGTCGAGCCTGTTCGCTATCATCTTCAGCACGCTGTTGGGGCTGCCACGCACGCAGTGCGCATCAGAGACGCGCTCCGCTTACGCATCGTTGCATAGAAGCAGTCGACGCTAGCTTCGGCAAACATGGCACCACAGTGCGCAGACACTACTCAAACTCAAAGCATTTATTTCAATTAAACCATTAACAAGAATTTGAAGCTAGTTGCACATTCCAAAGCGTAGGTTCCTATGGAGAAAAACTGGCAAGAAACTCCATGGACACTCTTTTAAATATTCATAATATTGTTACAAAATATTGGTTACATCATTCATGTTGAAATTATAATGTGAAAACAATGTAGAAAGACGTGCACGTAAAAAGCGTCCGTAATAAGAAGATAAATACAATTTAAAAATTAACTACAGATGCACTACAGTGTCGCGGCAGCCCAGACACTGCTTCGTATGCTTTTGGGTGTGATTCGTCAACAGGCTGCACGAGTAAAATGAGGTACAATAAGCTCTGAAGCAATTAGGAAGTAAAATAATAAAGGAGTCGCTCTGTAGCAGTAGTTGATTTGGTCGCCGGTTTGGCACAACTGCCGATGGTATCTGAATTGGATACCAGCTGGTTTATCAAAATTATAATAAAATGTTTATTAGTGATTCAGTGAAAGATAAAATCTAAATAATCACCATTATCATTATCTGCCTAGAGAGCCTATTTTTAAATATGTTGGAGTCGGCTTCCAGTCTAAACATATGCAGCTGAACCGCCTCTGTGGTCTAGTGGCCAGACCACCTATCTCAGATCCAGAGGTCCCGGGTTCGAGTCTGCTAGGTTCAAAATTGTCTGCTCGGTTCGGCTGGTGGTAGGGCTTTCTAAGCCCACCTCACTAGCTACCACCATCTTTTCTAAGTGTCGCCATACTTCAATGTTAACAGCATTGTTGTGTTTCGGCAGCTAGAGGTAGGGTAGCCAGTTCCTCTGTGGATGAGCATTCCGGGTGAAGCTCGCTTCCACCTTTGGCCTGATCATGACTTATCATCAGTTGAGATGACGGCCAAGAGTTTCCGCGCATGCGGTTAAAATGTTTTACATGGAGCGACTGTCTAATCTGACCTCCACAACCCAGTTACTGGGTAATACGATACCCCTTAGTAAGTGGTATCGTATTACTACTGGTTGTCTGACCTTCGGGCTTCTGACTACCCATAACGACTGTCCTTTGTATAGTGCTAAGAGGGGCGCGCGTAGAACGTTACGCGTTACTACCTCGGGTCTTATGTGATAGGGGGCGGCGGATGTCCCCTATTCCGCCGTCCTTGGATCCATTTAGGGGAGCCGGAAGAAGGCAACCTCTGCCAACGCCCAGTGCGCCCACTGCGGGCCGGGAGAGCACTCGAAATCTCCCTCTTTCCGCTGCCTCCTTCTGTGACACGATATTTTCGCTGAAGGAAATCACCACGATCACGCTGTGCCGCCGACCATAGAACGAATCACAGCAGGTAGTGACAGGTTGCTTTTGCACTTCCGAAACGAAGGCAGGGCGCGGCTCCTCCCAAGCTGTACACTTTGCAAGAGTATGCCATGCCATGTCCTTCCAACAGTGGACGCACTGAAGCAGCCGTCCCACGAGAGTACCTGCGTCGCCCTAAATGACAGGGCGCTATGCCTCCACCCGAAACATGACCTAATTCTCACAGTATACCTTAAATACCATCGACTCGAAAAGAAGAAGAAGAATGTCACAGTATAGATGACCACAGTACAATGTTTAATTTCAGAAACGTCGGGGTCGGGGCGGCAAACGACGTAATCGCCAACGGTCTACCACCACTCAACCTGAAGATGATGTAAGTAATGCATTTGTTTTCTATCTATTTTCTAAGTATATCATAACATTACAATAACATCATGCCTTTATTCCCCGAAGGATTAGGCAGAGGTGTGCGTGTCATGCTATTTCACCATTTATGTTTAAGTCCCATGAATAGGTGTGGCCGCGTCCGTCTGTGTCTGAACGCGATAAATTCTTAAACTACCGAACGGATCACAAATGAACGGAGTGATTCATAAGTAAGGTTTAAGTGTGTATTTCATTAAGGTTTTGTGTAAATCGGTTGAAATATTATGACGATGATTGTTGAAGATGTCGGAGGAAAAATCATGCCGGCTGGGAGTTTTAACGGAGCGTAAACTAATAGAGTTACATATATGCAAAGAAAGTATTACGAAATTCTTCCTCTTAGAAAGCACTATTAAACTGTAAAGCTAGGAATACACATGCCAGTAACTGTCACAAAAGTATGCAAGAAGCTTGCACGCCATTGTACCATGGCGGCTTCTTTTACAATGCTATATTTCTATCTGATCTGCATTTTTCATTTCTCTCTGGACCCAATTGTGAAGTCGCGTGCAGAAGGTAATCATTTGTGACTGATATCGCTAATTCACCTTAGCAAGCGTGGTTAACAATGCTCATACCTTCTTTTTTAAGAAGAGGCCTTTGTCCTGCAATAGGATTTATATAATAACAGTATACTGTTTGATTAATAGGCTGGATTTATTTAGAGAATTTATTCCGAAAGGGTTATGTTATGTGTGTGTTTGTGTGGGATGTGGTTAGGGTGTGTGTGTGTGTTGTGGTTCTGTGTGTGGTTGGGGTGTGTTTATGAGTGTGTGCATTAATATTTAACTTGGATTTAGCTTCGAAATCTCAATATTTTGACATGTTGCCTTTGCACCAGTACGAAGCAGGGGCGCGTCGGTGTGCCTATTATAATAAGTACCTGGGCGACGGAGTCCTGCTCTGGTGAAAATAGAGAATGCTCATTTAATAGTATAGGAAAGTTCATACTTATTCCATGTACAGTACATACTAATTCCATGCTGCCATGTTATTATTCCAAGGCGGCCATCTTGTTCTAAGCTTCCGAGTTCTGCTCGGGTGAAAATACGGAGAAAACATTTTCCCAGATATGAGACCTAGCTAGATAGATTTTTCGCTATATTGCAACTTTCATCGAAATCGTTAGAGCCGTTTTCGAGAACGTGATTACAAATATATATGTTTATACAGGCTGAATTTTTAGTCACCGTTCAAATTTTTTCTAGGCATTTAAGTATGATTCACTAACTCCATTTTTGAAAAAAAATCCAAAAAAAAAAAACATTATAAATCATTTTCTCGAAAGAATTATCCGCTCTGCGTGGTATATAATAACTTTGTGATATCTCAATATTTTTGTATTCAGTGATACTAAAAGAAAAAACACGTATTCAATGATTTTTGCCAAAGATTAATACACTTCTGGACACATCTATTGGCCCACCTTAGAGTTTAGGTTTCGATGGCCCCTACCGAAATATGATTGCTAGATTGAACAAAAACTGTTGATGCAGTTTTAAACCTGATACATTTTACCATCTTTTTCGATCGTAATGTTTTAAATTTGAATTCAGAATACCATACGACATGGAGCTACGCCTAACAAGTCGGATATGCGCCTTGTTAAAGGCAATTGATTTTTGAATAAAAAACATGTTTTTATCAAATAAAGGTTTAATTTAATAACGCGTGTTGCCTCCATGGGCATCTACCACAGCTCTCATACGATTAGGCATAGAGTTTATCAACCGCTCTATGAAATTTTGAGGGTTCATCTCCCATTCCTCTTCTATGGCAGTTTTCAACTCCTGCATCGTCTGGGCAACTGGCTGACGAGCCCTAACACGTCTTTTTAGCTCGTTCCACAATGGGGTTCATGTCTGGGCTTCTGGCTGGCCAGTCCATAACTGTGATGTTCACATGCCGAAGATATTCCTTGACGATGCCGGCCGCATGGGCTCTTGCATTATCATGCATAAAAAGGAAATTTGGGCCCACATAGTCCGCGTATGATATCACGTGAGGTTCTAAGCACTCACGAATGTACCTTTCAGCATTTAATGTTGGCAGCCGTGGTCCTGTAACAACCTCAAGTTGAGTTTTGCCGCTAGCGGATATACCGCCCCAGACAGTCCATGAGCCACCGCCATAAGCAACCCTCTCTTCAAAGCAGCATTGTGCGAGACGCTCTCCCTTACGTCGGTAGACCTTCTTCCTTCCATCATTGCCATGTAACACAATTTTAGACTCATCAGAAAAGAGTACACGGCTCCAATCTTGCTGTGTCCAATTTAAATGACTGCGTGCGAAATGAAGGCGCGCTGTTCGGTGGGCTCGCGTTAGTTTGGGCCCATTAGCTGGCTTGTGTGGTACCATATCGCGTTCTTTTAACCTTCTCCGAACAGTTCGAGCGCTCGCAGATACTCCGTGGAAGTTGCGAAGTTGGTTTTGTATCTCAATGGAGGTAAGGTGACGATTTCTCAAGCTGGTCGTCACGATGAATCGATCCTGCCTTTCAGTTGTGACCCGAGATCGTGGCCTTCCTTGGCGACGAACAAAGCCGCCAGTCTCTAGGTGCCTCCGATAAACATTTCGGACCGCAGATCGACTTAAATTAAGTTGAGCACTCACGTTTCTTTGGCAGTGTCCGGCCTGAATAAGTGCCACAGCTTGGGCGGCGACTTCAAGTGAAGTATCCATAGATTATTGATAGAACCTCACCTTAATGTTAAGAATAAGTAATGTTTGTTGCAAAACCAAAGATATCAATCACTTTTTCAAGAATTAAATCCAAGTAAACCAATAAAACCAAGTTTTCTTAGTATTCGATTGTTTGATATCAACAAACAGGCTCCAAATTGTCTTTTGTTTCTTTAAATTCTGTGTTCTAAATTCAAAAAAAGACTTTTGAATGAAATTGTGAATGTGCCAGGTTCAAAACTGCATAAAAACTTTTTGCTCGACCTAATATAAAATTTTAGCTAGGACCAAACGAAACTGAAAATACAAGGTGGGCCAATAGATGTGTCCAGAAGTGTATATCAAAATTTGGACGGTGTCTAAAAATTCAGGCCGTATATATATATATAAATATTGCTCGTTTAATAGTATAGGATAATAACTAATTGATTAATTCATTCGTTTATTATTTATCATTTGCAGTTGAAGAATAGGACCACCTCAGAGGTCCCGATAGCCCGAAGGGGTAAAGACAAAGGACGAAACAGGTCCGGGTCAAAAAACGCTAATTCTGATATCTACGACCCCGGTCTGAAGGTAAAGTACTTATACATTTTCTTCATGCTGTAAATAAAAAAATACTGGCATAAAAATGTGAAACCTTGGCTCCACAGCTAGGTGTACCTGAATTTCAGGAGCTTCTTCCAGTGAGGTTAAAATTTAGCGAGTTTTCTGCCTACCCAATCCAACTATGTTGGGGTTGGCTTCGAGTCTAACCGGATGCAGCAGAATACCATTACTTATTTTACATGGAGCGACTGCCTATCTGACCTCTACAACCCAGATAATAGTCTTGGAAGGTTTCCATTCCTCATTTGAATTTTGTTTCATTGACAGTACTTACAGGCTTAACCGCTGGGTCTAGAAGCACGTGTCACTCCGCGACATGTTTAAGATCATAGCGCATGGTCATATCAACTTGGTAAGTGATTGTTACCGTATCGCCGCGGTTCGTGAGCTTGTCCCGAGGCGAGGCGATTACGATAAGATTCCGATTAGTGTGCGTTGCAGTAGGGAGTTTCATATAAAGAATACTGAATGGCTCGAGTTGATACGGTGACGATCCCTTTCCGAGTTGAAACGTGTGCTGGGTCCTTTAATATGGTCATGCCCTCCATTAATTTGTATTACGTTGTACTTATTTCTTTTTATCGCGATGTTATGAGGTTTCCATAATCAGCGGTGATCACTTCACCACTGTTCACTTCATAGAGCCAGGAGACGCTTTGCTGACCTCTGATAGACGCAACATTGTCAACACTCCATTTTAACCAAGCATGTGAAACCAAGCGTGTCACCGTTTGTGGTGACTTTCTTGTCTGTACTGTTGACCGTTGAGGAGTTCCCTCGACTGGAGTCAAACCTAGGTGCAGCAGACAGGTGATGGAATTTTAAAACAGACTCATCAGCATCATTCTCCTCTCGTTATCATAATTTATTTGAGGTTGGCTCAGCGTCTTTTTCATCATCTCGGTAGTCATTCCCTTTCTAGCCATATCATCTTTCACACAGTCCATGCATCGTTTCTTTGCTCCAAAAAACTTTATAACGGAGTAACGAGTATCATAATTAAATGCGTATATAAAATTTCGTGTCTGTACCGTTGACTGTTAAGGAGTTCCTTCGTCTGGAGCCAATTCTGGGTGTAGAAGACTTTCGACGCCACGAGTTTTCTTAGCAGGTCTCGTTCGCTCTGTAGTAACCCTGCTTGTATGCCCATTAAATAACAATTTGCGTTACTTCCAGGATTGGGAGTCAGGATATATTGAGATGCCTAAGGACCTGTATCAAGCTCATTTAAGACCTGGAGTCATCTTCAGGATCCATATGTCTGAAGCTGTCCTCAAGATGCAGTACCGAAAGTAGGCAGAATGTCACAGAAAAGAAATTTGAAATTGACTACCTCGTTGGTCTGGTGGTCGCAAGCGCTACTACTGAGCGTGAGGTCCTGGGCTCGATTCCCGGGTCGGGCAAAGTGTTATTGGGTTTTTCCATCAGAAATTTATCAGCCCGGAGTCTGGATTTGTGCCCAGTTGATATTAGATTACATGGGACTTAGACATAACTGGCGAAACACGGGTGTATCTACTTTAGGTACATCTCTGCCTGACTCTTTGGAGAATACAAGCGTGATGTTATGTTATGTTGTTATAAATAAAATGTATGTCACAGCAGTGATAGCCTTGTGGTGTTACCGTCGGACTGCCAAGTCATAGGTCTCGGGTTCCAACCCAAGACACGAACCTTTGACTTCGGATTCATGTGCGTATTGTATAATTATCACTTGCTTCAAAAACGGTGAAGGAAAACATCGTGAGGTAACCAGCATGCCTGAAGGATATTTCTTGACGGCATGTGAAGCTAAGTCAGAGGCCCATGGGCGGCTTTAAAACTCTGACACCAGCTTTCTAATTACGCAACATATTTTCGTAAACGATAAAGACAAATCGGTTTCATTTTGACAGTTCAACAACATTCATTGCGTTATTTACGTTGCTCTGCAGTTTTTTTTTTCGAACTTACGGAGCAATGGATTAGCAATCTGTTTCAAAACGATTCAGATTCGGATTGATTTTGCATTACGTAATTAGGGTACTGATTAGTAACTAACACCACGAAAAGAAAAAAAAAAAAAGGAGTGAGCCTCACAGTATTCGCATAATATGATGTTAACATCTGACATCTCACCTTGGTAATAAGCAATATTAAAGGGGCGGGGTCTCGTCAAGGTCGTTTCGGACGGCCAACTCTAGCACCGCGCGCGCTCATTGGTCAATTCAAATAGCGCGCGCTTCCCCGGCTCCCCGTTACACACTTCCGTCTTTTTTCACGAAATCATTCCCGCAGATTATTTGATTTATTATTATTTGATTATTTAGATTTTAATTGCGGGAAAGCAAGAGGGAATATATTTGCAGGATTCCACGCCGTTTGACGAGAGATTTAATGTTGTAGTTACGGAGAAGATAAAGACGAATCAGTAATAGAAGCCGATGTGGAATACCTTCGTTTAACACGGAAAGTAATCAACGATGAGATCACCAAGTTTGAGGACCTACAGTGGCTGATTGGGTGGTTCCATAACCGATCCGATTTAATACAGGAACATATGTGCAATACTAGGTATTATACTGTTGGTAAGTAAGAGCATATATCGTAGTTAGAAAATATATCGCGAGTGGGTTGGCAAAAAAATCCTGGCCAGACTGTGATAAAAAACCGGAAAAGTGCGTGTTGGACCACGCATAATGACGCCCGCGCCGTTAGCATACCTCTCCGCCGCGAAACCATAGCAGCGAAACCGCAGTAGTTCAATTCAATAGACTCGCGTCATGTTCCGCTACTCGAATCGGATGCGAGTAGTGGAGATTCTATTGAAATAGCCAATTTAATTATATATGTTATATTTCGCAAACGGATCCCTGAATCCATAAATTGTTGTTATCAAACTCAAAATAGTTTTGAACAACATTTTGCAACATTATAGGTTGATTATGGACGTCATTCGTCGGTAAATTCCGGACACCCTGGTGGTTACCGCTCTTCTGTGAAACCAAGGCGTGGGTCACAGTCTCTTTTAAAGTCCAGACATAATCTGAGTTAGATCATGTGAGGACTTGATGACCATGTACATTGGTATTTAAAATAGTCTCTTGAGAAAAGAACCACATAAAGAGTGGACTTGTCCAGTGAGTAGTGGGTAATATGCAGCTCAACTCAGAACTTAATTAAGGAGCTCAATGTACGTCAAGTACGAGAATTCCTTCTATCAACTCTCGTCCTCTTTCAGGAACTCCCCCAACGATGTTCACCCACTCCGAAGAATATATGAAGCGTATGTGCTTATTCGACAGCGTGTACATCGACCATATTCCGTACGTCATTGGTGAAGACAGCTCAATAATGGCAGCGGTTGCGCCACCCGTACTGCATTGTGACGCTGCTACCTGCACCTCCGTGCCGTTTATAGACAGGTAAGAGAATATTAAAGCTCTGGCAGGAGAACCAAGGTAACCGACATAGTCCGAAGAATTGCCAATCTTTAGTGGCAGTGGCCAGGGCACATTGCTTGCGGTACCGATGGCCGATGTGGTCGAAAGGTTCTGGAGTGGCAACTGCGTACCGGAGGGCGTAGCGTTAGAAGGCCTCACACAAGGTGGACCAATGACCATGGGAAGACTGCTGGATGCGAGAACCACAGAACCAGCCGATGTGGCGATGCCTGGAGGAGGCCTATGTTCAGCAGAGGACGTGATGATGGCTGAAGTGATGATGATGAAAGCTCTGGCCAAACGAAAGTGGTATTAGTGCTATGTGCCAAGTTACTTGTATATACTTGTTCTAACCATTGAGTTTCAATGTAAACTAGACTATTATAAACAAAAGATGTGGCCCCGCGGATGACAAATGTGAAAACCGCGGTTTAAGCGTATTTTATTAGACTGAAGACTTTTGTTGTCCTGGACAACCGCAAAAATTTTGTTCGCGGTGTCTGCTCTAAGTAGTTTATATTCAACCTCAATGGTTCTAACTGGCCCTTATAGGGCAGGCCCGACGCGACTACTAATGTGATTTGGTGGATTTTGCAATGTGGCCCGCTGCAGCCCGCCGCTAAACGTGCGCTTAACTTTCGGAAACTGCTGAATACTAATATTAACAACAAACCGATCTTAAAACTAATATTAACTTATTAAATAAGGATAACATAAAAAAACAAACTGCCTTCAGCCTAATCAGCTCTCTAATTACGCAACATATTTTCGTAAACGATAAAGACAAATCTGTTTCATTTTGACAGTTCAACAACATTCATTGAGTTATTTACGTTGCTCTGCAGTTTTTTTTTTCGAACTTACGGAGCAATGGATAAGCAATCTGTTTCAAAACGATTCAGATTCGGATTGATTTTGCATTACGTAATTAGGGTACTGGTTATTATTGTAGGTACAGTCGTATGGTACAGTATAGGTACAGTCATATGTGGACGATAAGCACTTCTACCTACACATAATTTTCTTTTCATCCACAGCGTGATGTTCGACGAGCGTCTTTCGCGTACGAACGTGCGCACTCTCACACGTTGTCAGGCCTCGTGTCGTGCTCATTGTCGCAACGACCCAGACTGTCTCAAGCGCTGCTCCGACAGATGTCTGCGTTCTGACTAAAGCTTCAGTTTCCTAAGAAAGCGGTGAACTGTCACACAATAACGGCTGTCCAAATACAGAGCATTTTTCGACACCTTAAATTCAAAAGTCATTTATTCAAACTAGGCTGAGAATCAGCACTTTTCGAACGTCAAAATTACATAAGACAGTCCCCCAAAACGCCCGCCCTTCACCACTTCCTAGTGCTTTTGCTGGGAAGAAGAAGTGGCGCAACAAACTCCCCAGCAGCACAACTGTCTATTCAGTTAGAAAAAAAAAATGATTCTATACAATAGTATGCAAGATTTACATTACGCAAAATATAATTTAAACCACAAATCAATAGCGATATGACAGCTAGCACACGCCAATATACCAACCAAAAATATCGAGAACTCAAGCAGAAATAAAAATAACTAAACGTAAAAAATATTTAAAAAATAAAATAAAGCCTCCAGGCATAAAGGGCGTGCCCGCTTACATATAGTAAAATAAATAAATAAATTAATTAATAGGGTTATTCCGTATATCCACCCTAAGATACTCGGAAACTTATATCCGATTCACCCTATGCCTAGTTGGATAAACGGAATTGATAGGCGTAGGGTGGATTCTCGAACATACGTTTCCGAGTATCCACCTTAGGGTGGATTTTTTGGGTTGGATAAATGCAATAACCCACTTAATGTCAAATACTGGTGAATTTAACAGATTTTTATTGCGGCTGTAATATGTCGAAACCGCTTTTCTAAGAAACCGTAGCTTATTATAAAGAAAGAAAGATAGAAAATACATTTATTTAGCACAGACAAAAAGGCACACACTATTAGAACTAACGGCGCCATCTTGTTTTTTGTTTCAATACCATTTCAAAAAGTTTATCAACAACAACACCCCCCCCCCCCCTGTCATTCAGGCGCCAAAGGATCCTTGTGGCACTTTAGCTGCTTTTACCAATAAATGTAATGACAAGAATGGTTTGTGTTTCATTTCGCTCTTAATCTCTTAATGACTGGGAAAATGTTTAGCCGGGACCAATCCCCAGTGTAGGTAGTGCTAAATGTACTATGCAGATACAAATAAGCTGTGCTGTCAGCCGCGGCTTATGGACGCGTCCGATAATTTGTTCCTACGGTCCTATAGCTTTTACTTCGACAGATGTAGAAAATCACTTTTTAAAGTTGCTAAGTGTAAACATGTTAGTGCTCGGAACTGTACGACGTACGCAACGCAATATGACAACTCATGTCATAGTGCGTTGCATCATGGAACCCTGGATATCTATGATGGAATCAAATTGATTTTTTTTTTACCTTTTTTATTTACTCCTCATAATAGCCATAGGTACATAAATATAGGTACTATGTATGATAGTTCAACTCATCTGTGCGTGCGCTGTAATTATACAGCTTTAATTTGTGTGGCAGTGACGTGACGCGGCAGTCGTCGTCCGAGCAACACGTGTCCTTATCGCTTTTTTGCACAGGTACAGTCGTTACTAAAAATGTCTAGTTATTCACGGAGAAAATGTTTAAGGAGGAGGAGTTTTGTATTTTTAAGGAGTCAGGTTATTTTTAACGAGCTTCGATTAACATTTATTATGATTAAATAATGTAGGTATCCTAAAAAATATTTTTAACGTTAAAGTATTATTATTGTTTTAGACTCGTAAAACCATTGCCAAGGTACACGAAATTCTGAAAAAAGATACGATACACAGCAGGTTACAATAATCATTAAAACAAAATAATTTAAACTAATTTATGTACAATAGTTACTACTCGTCACCGAGTTGTGCTTTTTATTTCAGTTTAAATAACTGTATTTGTATTTTGTACTTGTCTGTACCTCTTGTCACGCACACAAAGTCACTGTATATATATACAAGGTTTACCCACACATAGTGCCGCGCGCACCGATGAGTTGAACTATCTATACTACAGCCCGTTCACAATAACTTGGCCCTTGCTGTCATGTTGGCACCATCGCTTGTTAAGCTTAGTTTCAATACAAATAGAGTTCAAAATTGCGACTGACGGAACAGTACTATATACCAATCGTGTCACGGGACAGGTTAAATGAAAGCAAACTTTGCGTAAAACTTTGACCCAGTAGGTCATTATGCCTAATCAGTATTAGGAACAACCAGAGACCACGGAGACGCCTCGGCAGCCACTGCTAGACTCCAATGTCAACCCTCTCCATATAAAACAAACGTGTCACTGTTCGCTCGCAATACCATGGTCTAAAAAAACAAGGCCTGGCATTCGTTGTAACACGAATTAAGGAAAGATTTTCAGTCACCATTCTGTTAAAAAAATATATAAGTACAAAGCATTGATGTATTAAAAGGAGGAAGATGGCCGCGCTAACATCGCAATCAGTAAACTTGGGCTCGGCGCACGAGCACGACTACATGCATCGAAACTGAATCTGTGATCAGTGTCATCTCACAGTCGCAAAGCTACAGTTACCGATAGACGAGGATAGTGATAGGAGACGGCGCTGACGTGCGAGCGAAATCGCGTTAGCACCTCGCGCATTGTGTGCGTATCGTGTCTTTCACGCACGTTTTTAATATCTATCTCGCTCTCACAAACATGGCGAAGCAAACGTCAAAATATTATTGTAATTTTCAACAAATTAACATTTTTGGCTGTACTTGCGAGTGGTAGGTAATCCCATGTGTCTTATTTTTCTTTCTTGTATTATTAAAGTACTGTTTAGCTGCACAAGAAGTCATTTTGATGCGTAGTTATTGCAAAAAAACTGAAATGATTGAGCTGTGTGATCTACGATGTTCCGTGCGCGACTGAGTGCCAACTACGGGCAATCACTTAGTTGGGTAGGACCAGGCGCTGTGACAAAGTCCCGTATCCTACCTCTTTTAATACATCAATGATACAAAGAATTGAAATTGTCGTTTCGTTTGTCTAATTGTTAATTAAAACCTCATTGTCTTATCGGATTCGCACAGGTAATAAAGGAGGTTGGGGAGTTATTATTACACACTACTGGTAACACAGATGTGATGACGTAGACTTGTGTCTCCCACGTGACCACTGTGTCTCGGAATGCTTTATAGATATTGCAATCCACGACGACGCGCCCCACTCCGCTCCGCTCCGTACAAAAGTATACAGATAGTGCAATCCACGACGATGCGCCCCACTCCGCGATTACTGTACTGTAAGCTGTACTTTAGTACGGAGCGGAGCGGAGTGGGGCGCGTCTCAGTGGATTGCACTATCTGTACAATACCTTATATTATTGTACCATGCGCAATAAAAGTGTCGTAAATAAAGAAGCAACTGGAAGGTCTGTGACAGAAGTTGTAAGTGCGTTTGTCTCCAGCTCCACCGCACGTTTGTCACCAGACCGCACACTGGATCTAAAATCGCGTTTCGAAGACATCGAAGAGTCCATAATATATCAGCTCAATTCATACCTTATCTCGCTCGCACGATACTGCTCGCGGACTGAGTGAGAGCGAGACTGAGCGTCGGGGAGAAGGGTCTAAGGCGCCAATAGTTTGGGTCATTTCTTTTTACGGCGTAAATAAAGGTAATAAAAAAAACACACATAGATAGTATCTTGCTTTATTCTGTGTTCAGTTATTATGCAAACATTCATGATCTAATTTGAAGTATTTTTAATTAATTTAATATATTTAATTTAATTTTATTGATAAGATAGTTTAAAAAAACATTCTTTATCTATACAGGGTGTTAAAGTAATTGCGTGCCATAGCTTAGGGGTAGGTTCAGTATCGATAAAGGAAGCCAGGAAATTTAAAAAAAAAAACGACAAAAAAAATAACAAAAAAAAAAAATTGCAAGATCAACCTAATTTAGTACCTCCTAACTTATAATAACAATCGTTTAGAATTAAAATAATTTTATTTGTTTAAATGCTCTAATTACTTACCTACCTACTATCGAACGCGTTGTCATTTTGTCGCTACAGTTACGCTAAAATAGAAAGAAGAAATACTTGGAATTGTAATTTACATACCGTCGTCGTAGCGTTAGTTCGATTCGCGTTCGATAGTAAATAAGTAATTAAAGCATTTAAACAAATAAAATAATTTTAATTCCAAACGATTACTATTTTAAGGTAGTAGGTGCTAATATAGGTTGTTTTTTTTTCTGGCTTCCTTTATTGATACTGAACCCACCCCTAAGCTATGGCACGCAATTACTTTAACACCCTGTATTATTTTATAACAAGCATAAATTTAAAACCCTCGAAACATACTTTACCCCATTTCTCTTTTCTACTCCATAACCAGACCATGTTGTCTGTTCACCATCTATCTAGAAGCTACGAGTATTCATTGATACCATTCCAATGAGCCCAAATACGACACCTGTGCTGTAAGTTGGTAAAGGAGTTGGGTATCCTGCAAATTCCAGGTGTTGCTACAGCATCAGTGCAAGGTTACTATATTCTTCTAATATAATTGTAGTAACAGAATATCAAATTTCAATTCGATCAGACCTGTGGAAGACACTCACATCTATTCATCAACTAGAAAAGAGCTGATAATCTTCAAACGGCTGAACCGATTTTCTTGAATCATAGCACAGAAAACGATCAAGTCACTTTTTAAACAAAAAAAAAAAACAAGAATACTCGGTTCAGCGGTTTGGGAGCTACGAAAACGCAGACAGACACACAGATACACACGTTAAACTTAAAACACTCCTCTTTTTCCGTCGGGGGTTAAAAAGAACAGCGGTTTGCTTTTCAAGCATTCCCTAGTGGTGGACACACCATTTACCTCTTTTGAATCATCTTTGAATTTCTGAAGTATAAAATTAACACCGTGTGCGTTGGCGTTGGTAGAGCTGTTCCTGGGGTTGGCGCACTCTTGGGGTGAGTATACTAGGAACATGCTGTTTTTGCCTCATTATCAACGTTAATTATTTGGGTTATTCCGTTTCACCACCCCAAGAAATCCACCCTAAGCCAAAAAATTCAGTTGATCCAACAAGGCCTAAGGTGAACTCTCGGACATACGTTTCCGAATCCACCATAGATTAAATTTTTGGGGTGGATACACGAAATAATGTGACTTGTAAATGTATCCCATATGCGTGTGACATCAATAATTAATATCTTACCTTCGTCCCAATTTATTTGGCATCGGCGTAACATGTATTCTTCTTTGATACTTTGGTAGTCACCCCTTTTCTAGCCAAATCATCTTTCACAGTTCATCCATCGTTTCTTGTAGGGATGGGTCTAAAAATAATAAGCTGCTAAATTAACACTGCTAAATTTTTTTAGTGTTAACACCTGCTAAATAAGTTCTGGGATAGCTGTTAAATATAGCAGTCAGTGTCACAACTCACAACAAAGCAATAATGGTCCTGCAGATTCAGTCACAGTTAGATTGATAAGTTTGAGCAAGTTGATTTAATTAACTGCTAAGTGCTAACTGTTAAATCGAATTAACACTAATAAAAAAAAATTGATAAAAATAATAAGCTGCTAAATTAACACTGCTAAATTTTTTTAGTGTCAACACCTGTTAAATAAGTTCCGAGATAGATGTTAAATAAACGGAAACAAAAAATATATTAAATTTGAACAAAAGTAATATTACCAATTGGTATGTAGCTATTAGAAGAAAAAAACAAGATCTAAGAAAGAAATATAAAAGATACAAGAAAAAAAAAACAAAACAAAAAAAATATGATTATTATAAAAAAAAGAAATCGTTGTAAATAAATTGATTCTCATTATAAATACGCCAACAGAAAAAGTTGACAGTTCTAAGCCTGTGAAAAGTATGAAGGAAATGAGAATTAATTACGTTAACAATCCGTCTGTGATTAAATTTAACAGTTGCTAAAAATAACTGCTAATTTTAACTGTTAAATATTGTTAGCATTATCATTTAGCAGTGTTATTATTTTTTAACGTTTAAGCCCATCTCTTTGGTCTTCGCATGGTCTACCTATGGATGACTAGCATGAATTTGTTTAGAAATCAGCTTGATTGATTCAGCTACAATGATTCTTTGGTGATTTAAGGTTTATCCTTCGACCCGATCACAGAATGCTCTTCTTTACTGATACTAAGGAAAGAAGCATCAATTGGATTTTATTTAAACCTGGATCTGACAACAATGTTAACGGAAATCTATTATTCAAGATGGCCGACGGGTTTCCCACTGATATTGCCGTGGATAGCTGTAAAGGGTAAGATACCAATATTAGTTTGAAAATTTAAATGTTCACTTAAGCTTTTATATTTCGTGATAAGCAATTGTGGTTTCTAATTTGCAGGTATATTTACTGGCTCAACACAAACCTTACGAGGTCAACAATAGAGAGAGCTCGATTTAATGGCTCCGAGAGAGAAGTTGTTATCATTGCTACATAGGTACAATTGGGACTAACACAGCTTTGCAGCTATCGACCAACAGACTCAGAAATTATACTGGATTATAATGCCTGAGACTAGTTTAGAAAACCGTCTTTAAAGTACATTATTGAGTGGAAAAAACAAAAACCTATTAGTTGATTATTCCGGGTCCATATTGGCTCAACTAAAGTTCTTTACCCGAAATTGTTCTTCCTAACGATTTGTAATCCGAATGATCACTCTTCCTAAAATTTTTCATCCTAAAGTTTTCATTCATACTATTTGTAGTGCTACCGGCGATGTTCATAACACTCATGTTTCCGAAAATTGTAATTAATAATATCATTAATGTAAATATATTTACTCCTACTGTTTTTTATCATAACGCTTTTATCCCTAAACATAATTACCATAATATTTTCACTCATACTCAGAAAGAAACATTTACCAAGCTGGGAGTTTATACCGCAGTTTTAACCGTACCTAAACCAATAACTATAGGACTGATTCGGTTCTGGCACTTCGCCGGCCGCTGCCGCGGCACGCTCGCTTCGCTCGCTCGGCTCGTGCGTTGTGGTCACAGTTCTAACCTAACCTAAACCAATAATTATGAATAAGACCGATTCGTTTCTGGAACTTGACTGAATGACTGGAGCGTGACTTTGGCTTCCAAAAATACACCAATAAAAGTGATTATTTGAAAGCTATAGCCGCTAATATTAAACTAATTTAATTGAAAAGTGTATATGAAATCATGTATTTAACTACTTGTACCATGGTACTATTATTCTTATTGTATGTTATGTGACAATAAAGTTACGCAAAATTAATGTATATAATACTGATTATTATGAATAAAAAGAAATCTAAACAAAAAGATATGACTTTGAATAATAGTGTAGGTAAAAGATGGATAAGTTGAGAAAATATAGGAAAACAAATAAAAGTATAATAGATGTTTATTGCTACTGACATTATGAAGTTGAATGCTTCGGAATTATGAACATTAGAGACAGAGTAGTTAGGAATTGTGATTGTTAGGATGAAAAATGTTAGGAAGAACATTTTCGGATTTCCAATTATCGGAGTTGAAAATTTAGGTGAACTTTGGCGCACCCGATTATTCCATTGGTGCTCTTTGGTGCTAACAAGTCTGGTTCCAAATAACTATAGTACGAGTATGACCGATGACTTATTAAAAATTGCTAGAGAATATGTAGTCGTTTTGTGTTCTACTAGGGACTATTTAGATGCAGGTAAAATATATTCTACTTTTATGATGGTCTCCTTGTTTAATTAGGTTACCTCATTTCCCATTTTTTTTATTTCGGATGCAATGCCGGTTATTCTGGGGAACGGTGTGAATTCAACGTGTGTCCTGGGTATTGTTTGAACAACAGAACTTGATACAAATAACCATCATAAAAATAAAATATATATATTTTACCTGCATTTAGGCAATCCTTCTTCGCTGAAACTACAGAAAACCGACCTGTACCTGTACCTGTGTGTGTGTGTGTTGTACCTTGGATACAATAAAGCCCACAAACTGATAGATCGCATCGCTCAGCACAGGTGTGCATTTGCAAAAAGATTGTCCATTAACTTTAATACCATGAACACAAAACAGCTTTACATATTCTCTAGCAATTTTGAATGAGTCATCGGTCTTATTATAAAATAGTTATTTGGTACCAGACTAGTTAGCACCAAGAGCACCAATAAAATAATTAACTAAAGTAAGGCCATTTTATTAAGTAACATTTGACAATTCATCAAAATTCAACAACATAACCTTGTAACGCCGGGCATTAAATAATATATTTTTTCGTTTTGCTAGAACTGCACAATTGCTTAACTTTTTTCAATTACGATTACATAATATTTATTGTAATAATGACCGCTACGAGTAATCTTACGATTTGCTTTCACTAAACTGACAGACGTCAAATGTTACCTATTAAAATGGCCTTACTTTAATGGGTTTTGGTTTTTTCTATGTTTCCACTCAAATCTGACAAAAAAAAAACACGTGATGAGACAGCTGACAAGTAACCAACTAAACGTAATATCTGTCACTTCAGTTGTCATGCTACGTCACAGTTGTACTCTGCAATTTAGCAACGTTATAATTCGTTGACGTTTAGAGTTTGGGCTTTTTACAATAGACAGATTACAAAATATTATATTATTATTCTAAATATATATCTCTAAAATTGTGCTCAAGCAGTTACATCTACGAAGAGTAGTTTAAATGAGGAAACTACTTTAAAGATCTAAAATAAATTTAATTTGGTATCATCGTATTTTTAAACAAAAAAGTGTCATCTATAAAAAACACTTTTTACGATTTCTTTACCTTTTTTATCTACCTAAACCTATGGAGCTTTGCCTCAGGCATAATCCAGTATATTTTCTGGGTCTGTTGGTCAATAGCCAAGCTGCACCTGTACCCAATTGTATTCAACGTGTCTGTGTGTGTGTTCAGTGTGTCATAGCCAATAGTATCATCACAATGTCTTGTTTTATTGGCACCTTGCAGCTATTTCCTAATAACTAATAAGTAGTTATGTAATCGTGCTTTTGTATGTTGTGCTGTTTTTTGTGTGCACTACACTATACGATTTAATATAAACGATTTATCTATCTATCAATGAAGCATTGATAACAACTTCTTTTTCGGAGCCATTCAATCGAACTCTCTCTATTGTAAACGTCGTAAGATTTGTGTTGATCCAGTAAATATACCTGTAAATTAAAAACCATAATTGCTTATCACAAAGTATAAAAGATTATGTGATAATTTAAATTATCAAACTATTATTGGTATCGTACCCTCTACAGCTATCCACGGCAATGTCAGTGGGAATCCCGTCGGCCATCTTGATTAAGAGACTTCCGTAAACATTGTTCTCAGATCCTGGTTTAAATGAGATCCTATTAATGCTTCTTTCTTTAGTGTCAGTGAAGAAGAGCATTTCTGTGATCGGGTCGAAGGCCAAACCCTGGATGTTTCTTCCATGTCTCCCGATGTAGCATTTGTATTCCACCGAAGACAAACGGAGTGACAACGACACTATATGTGGTATTATCATCCACTCCACTTATAGTGTCATTGCCACTCTGCTTGTCGACGAACCGCAGCATGTTGTAAACTTAAAGAAAGAAAGAAATATGTTTATCCTGCACAAAAAAAAACGCTAATTTAAAGAAAAAAACACAAAATACACAAATATAAAAGTAGCCAAAAGCCTCGTATTCAACCAAAAAATAAACGCTTGAAAATATTGTTAATCGGTTGATGTCAAGGCCACGGACCAAAGACAATATTGTGTATTTACTGTTGCGACATTACGTTCTCTGTGGTTGCGATGGCAAATGACAACAAAAACAAAATGCCGATTGCAGAGTTAACTACTTTTGTAATAAATAATAATAAAAATTAAGCTGTGCGTCGCATCAGTGCAAGAAGAACAGCATGTCGATTCCCTTAACCACTTCACCGTGAAAACATGTGAAGTAAGCGTGGAGTGAGCTGTCAGTGTCATCTCACCCTGTTGGAATGACAACTCACTTCACCTTAGTTTTCACGGTGAGATGGTTACAGAATAGCACTGCAGGTCATTGCTCAGCGAAATGCTGTGACTTCGGACGAACCTGACGTCTACAGCGCTGGTTTTCAGCAATCACTAACTGCTACTACTACACTACACACACATTAGACTATTATTACTACTCCGTAAGCTAACGCTGTGAGGTTTTGGAAATCAAAACGTACGGCGTCCGTTTGGTTCCGTTAGTGGTATAAAAATCTAGTCGATCTCCTGCAGTTACGGCTATGTCTGAAACCAAAGAATCATTGTAAAAAGCTGATTGCCAAACAAATGATAGGTAGACCATGCAAAGACCAATGACACGATGGATGAACTGTGAAATATTATTTGCTAGAAAAGGGGTGACTACCAAGATAACAAATAATAGAGAAGTGTCGAAGAAGAAGACATAGCTCCACTGTACTTTAGGGACCGCGCGTGCGAAGCTTCATTTTTTTTTTTTGCGTATGTCTTCGTGTAGAACACTTTTACCAAGTGGCACAGCTAGCAAACGCCTAGTTTCCGAGAAAGAAAATCCTAGTTTCGAAAAATTCAACATATTATTTTGTCACATATAATGTTGGAATTCCACTCCTAGGTTGTTCCGTTTTACGTTCAGACAAAGTGATTACGAATTTTAATGGTTTTTAGTATAAATATAGTAAGGTTTTAAGTTTAATTCATTGTTAAATAGCTGCCACCGTAATGAATTCAATTATGAAGCAAACAATATAATTAATGAAATTAAAAATGATAAAGTTTAAATTCCTACTCATATAAGAACGTTGGTAACGAAACGTAATGGAAGGTAAGTGACCCTAACGTTTGACAGTTGTCAGTCTTCGTATATACGAACATTATTAAACCATGTTCCGGTAGCTCTGCTTTGTTCTTTTGCTCTGCAGTTACTTTTGCGACAACTGAATGACTCCAGTTACCCACACCCCGAACCTATCAACCTACTGAGCTTGGGGGCATTGCGGGGACTAGTTCGCTCGCTTCGCTCGCTTACTAGACCCCGCCATGCCTTCGAATTTGACCTGTCCGAGCCGGGATGCCCCAATATAGTCCCGACATAGCTTGACTTAGTAAAAAGGCAATGAGAACTTAGGATGCAAGAGCGAGCGAAGCGAGCTCCGGACTTGGGACTTGGAAAAATCTAACCTAACCTGTTCGAGTACCCCGACTCGTTAGATTTTTTTCATAAACCACACAGAAGTCAGAACAATTTTTTTGTCCTTGACCTTCGAGACTCATATTGACCTTGAAAAAGTCCATGACCTGAGAACTTGTTACAAGGTAATATTCAGGTTTTTTTCTTACCTTGAATTTTGGGGTCTTGACCTTGAATTTTCGCGTCTTGACCTTAACCTTGAAGATGTCATTGACCTAATTATTGTTCAGAACCTAATTTAGACCCGCTACGTAAACTTTTCCAGCCTTAATACTCCCACTATCCCACCAAACCCGAGATAAACTTCTGGCGATTTTTTTCTCAGCATTTATGGTTTTGATATAGTCTACCAAAAAAAAAACCTACTTTAGAAAATCGCTGGTCCCTAAAGTACAGTGCTTCCGAAGACATGTTGCGCCGACATCAAATAAATTGGGACGGAGGCACACGCCTACGGTAATAATTCGTTCCTTACCCGTGGACCCTGCCGTAGTCCCAGGAGGGACCACGTGGTCCATCCTAGAAGTACAATGCTGCCAAATTAAAATAGTACCTGACTCATAATACAGTCAAAGGCAATATTTAAAACGATGCATTACTTTTTATACTTGTTTAGGCCGAATAGTTTATTTATAGAACATGTAGACGGGACTAATATTTTTTGTTTTCTTCCGATTCTTTATTTATGAATAATGGCTGACGATATGGCTGGAAAGGGGATGACGACTAATAGAGAAGTATGGAACCCAAATAAAATTGAGATAAGGTCCAGGAGAATGATGAATTAACTAATGCATAATGATTTAGATACAATTTTAATTCGGCAGCATTGTATTTCTCGGAGGGACGTTACCTTCCAGGGACTACGGGAGGGACCACGGGTAAGGAACGAAATAATTGGATTATTCCGTTCATCCACCCCAAAAAAACCACCCTAAGGTGGATACTCGGAAACGTATATCCGAGAATTCACCCTAGGCCTAGTTGGATAAACGGAATTGATTGGCCTAGGGTGGATTTTTTGGACTGGTTAAACGGAATAACCCAAATTATTAACGTTGATAATGCGGAAAAAAACACGCTTCTAGTATACTCACCCCAGGAGTGCGCCAACCCCGGGAACAGCACTTTCAACGTCAACGCACACTGTTCATTTTATACTTCAGAAATGCAATAATGTTGCGTCCACCACTAGGGAATGCTCTTGAGATATTAAGAAAAGCAAACCGCTGTTCTTATTATAACATAAAATTAAAAGTCGTGACATACTGTCGAGCCATATCGGTGATAAGAAATACTCCTTGATAAGAAGTCACATTATTTTACATCAGCCAGATAACTTGGCGACCCTTGTATAGATAGTGCGATCCACGACGACGCGCCCCACTCCGCTCCGCTCCGTACTAAAGTACAGCTTACAGTACAGTAATCGCGGAGTGGGGTGCGTCGTCGTGGATTGCCCTATCTGTAATGATACTAACGACCCGCTTTTGTTTCGTATATTTGTAAAGGCGACATGTCAATACATCGAGATTTCTGTGCTACCTATATCTATGTAAGTAATAATGTATTATACACAACTAGCTTTTGGCTTCGGCTTCGCCCGCGTGGATGTCGCAAAATATCCCACGGGAACGTACTACCGGGATTACATATCTAATAGCCGAGGAAAAGGTCATTGACTCCTACCCAATGATTATGTCTATGCTCCTACCGCTGCGCCCGTGTTGCCGTCAACCATAATTATTTTGTTACGCGTAATATTGAATCTATGATATCTTTAAAACTATTCATTTAAATGATATGATGTCAAGGCACAATTTAATCTAAATTAAATGCCCAATTTAAATAACATATTTTATTGGATATAGACATATCTATGCCATCGCGGACTTTTTGTTGAAATTTAATTTATTTACTCGTAAAATAATGTTTATGTATCTTTTACGACGCGGCGCGGCGCACGCCAATAAAGCTCCCAATCAACATGTTTTTTTCCGACATCTTCAACAATAATCGTCATATTTCAGCCAATTTACACAAAACCTTAATGAATTATATACCAAAACCTTCCGCGTAACATCCCTCCTTCCATTGGTGAAAACCGTTTGAAAGTCCGTTTTTGAGTTTCTCGCGTTCAGACAGACAGACAGACAGACGCGGCGGGGGACTTAGTTTTATTATTTGAAGGATAATCCCAATTTTATATTTTAAAATGTTTTTTTTTTATTATTAAAAAAATATATATATTTTAAAATATAATTTATAAGTATTTAAATGAAATAAAGATCTCAATAGATTAGTTGGACCAATTTTTTATTTAATGAAGACCTTGCTTATTCCACCAAAGAATTTCATGACAGATGAAAGTCATATATGTGGTCGTTTGAAAATTGGCAGTGTATATGTGCATAGAGCGCTGTAGCGGCATATTAGTGCCACTGCCTCGGGCCGGCTAAAGTGCCGTCAGATTTCCATTGTCATTGTCACTGTCAGTTGTTATTTTGTTTGATTGTTGAGGTTAGGTCGCTGTAAAACACCACATTTACAAAACATTACATTCTCTTGTCGAAACTGACCCTGGCACTCGCCGGCCGCTGCCGCGACGCCGCTCGCTACGCTCGCTCGGCTCGTGCGTTGTGTGGTCACAGTTCTAACCATAGATATAATATAATATTTCTATGGTTCTAACCTTTTTTTTTTGGTCTCGGGGTGGAAAATCCTCATAGATGTCCTCCGCCCTGGGGCGGACGGAGGGGTCTGTCAGACTCGTACTGACTAAAAACCACCCCGGTGTTCCATCTCACACCTACGCCGGGGGTCGCGGGAACGCAATTACTTCCGTGACCCTCGACGCCCGCCACGGTGGGCCTCTCCTCGTTACGAGGGGGGGGAGTGAGGTGTTTGACTCCCCCCGCGACGTCTTATACGGCTGAAAGGTAGGTTAGGTTATGGTTCTAACCTAACCTAACCTGCCTTTCAGCCATGTTCAGCTTTATGATTTTTTTCTCAAAAACTAAATGATTACGCAGTGTGACCTTTTATTTTGTTTAAATTTTCGACTTCCTCTTGAACACGCAAAAGTTACACTATAGTATTACAATTGATCAATTTATGTGAACAACTTTTTTCATTATTAAAAAAAAAATAAAAAAATCAAGTATAAAGTAAGATAATGATTTACATTAATTGCAATTGATTCTATGTTACGTGTATCACGCTTATAAAATGTTGCTATTTTCATACTCTGCAATATATGACACTAAATCCTTTAGTGGCGTGAATTCAGCCATTTTAGTGACTTCAGTCATTGCCTTTTGTTCTATTTATAAAAACCAAATACGATCAATCAATACAACGGGCACCATACTAACCGCAACAATGAAATAAAATAACAAGTGACGGTGACAATGACATTGATAATGCAATGTTTACGGCACTTTACCATGGCCGTGGCAGCGCCACTAGTATGCCGCAAAAAAAGGAAGTATAAAGAGTGAAATGAAATTGTTTATTCTGTAAATAGGATATTGGAATCACTTTTACACGTCATCTTTTAAAAATAAAAAAATTAAATTAGCTAGATGAGTTCGGCGTTTCCTATCTGACTACTCTGAGAAGAAAGGCCGAAACAAACTCAGAGGTCACAGTCTCTTTTAAAGTCCAGACATAATCTTGGTCAGGCCATATGAGGACCATGTAGATTAGTCTGAAATGGTATTTTGAGAAAAGAACCACACAGATTTGAGTGGACCTGTCAGTGCCGTTAGCGGCACTTTATCCCTATCGGATAAAGGGGTTTTATAAAGACGGTCGAAATTTTCATTATTTTTGCGATAGGACACACCATTTTCGAGATACTTAAAAGCAAAAGAAAAGAAAAAATATACAGCACTGTTTTTGCATCTGAAGTCGAGGTGTTCGTGTGATCTTTAGTTCATGACAACTAATAATACTCCACACCATTTTTAGTCGCGATTAAAAATGGTCAGATTTAGTTAGACAATTAAAATTTTTGGTGAAAAACGTCAAATTCAGAATAGCAAAATTGACATTTTTTACGAAATTAAAATCTCAGTACCATCTTAGTGCTGTCACACTAAAATATAATTAAGTTGTGCCACTTTAGTCTATTTCAGAATGGGAAATCATCGTATGACAGGAGTGATTTTTAGTCTAGTTTAGAGGTGACAAGAGATTCGCATTATATATTTAGGAGCTTTAAATTTTAAAATAACGGACCCCCCTGGGGTCACGACCCACACGTTGAAAAACACTGCTCTAAATGATGGTGAAACCTACATCAAAATCGGTTTCGTAGTTTAAAAGAACAAAATGGTCACACAGACAGACATGAAAGGCGACTATAATAGTTATGTACAGACGCCTGCAGGTGTCAACCTACCCGAAACTGTCAAATTTTCCCAATCAACTTTGAACTTTGTTATTTAGTAATAAAGTTGAAAATCTATTAAAGAAATTTTACAGATTTTAGTACGCCAGTACATCAAAACTGGCGTCTGTTTATACATTATTATAAATATTAGATAAGGTCTCATAGCTACATTGTTAAATGTATATATTTTTAGTGTTGTCAGGAAAGTTTTGCTTATGAATGTGGATGGGTATTCGAGTAGGGGCAGACCAAAGAAACGATGGATGGATGGATTATTATGTGTGAAAGAATGATGATAATATTTTTAGATAGTAGTGAGTGAAGAACATTGTAATACCTACATATAGATAGTGCAATCCACGACGACGCGCCCCACTCCGCTCCGCTCCGTACTAAAGTACTGCTTACAGTACAGTCATCGCGGAGCGGGGCGCGTCGTCGTGGATTGCACTATCTGTAATAACGGACGCTTTTACGAACGTGCACGTCTTTCTACATTGTTCTCACATGCATAATTTCAAAATGAATGATGTAACCAATATTTTGTATCTAATTTTTTATTTAAAAGAGTGTCCGTGGAGTTTCTTGCCCGTTCTTCTCGATAGGTACCTACTACGCTTTGGAATGGGCAACTAGCTTCATATTTTTGACTGACCAACCCCTTGACAATTCAAAAGTGCCTGTAAATGGATTTTTTTTCTTTTCTTTATTTATTTAAAGGGGTTTTGTCACTTAGTGATAATGTGTAAATGGTTTATTTGAAATAAATGCTTTGCGTCTTATTACAAAAAGCGGTTTAACTAAAAACCCAAGTTTAAACCTCTATAAACTACGGTTTAAACAAAAATGATATTACAAAACGTGGTTTTTCGAAAAACCATAGACCATTTCATGGTCTAACCCTAAACCTCGGCGGCCCCTAGTTTAAATGATCAAACAGTGGTCTAAATCGTATTTGTCAAAGTTTCTCTTTTAAGTTAAAGCATCTTTTTCATTGTGTTGTGTTGTTTTTACCCAAAAATGGATATTGACATGGTCAATTTTATTGATACTGAGGATATAATGTGGCGTGATTGTGCAATCATCTCACGTAGTATATCATAACACATTTAAAATTTTGGTTATAAATCAATTAAAGACGGATTTCAAGTTCATCGAAGTACCTAATTTATGATTACTTACTTTTTCCTCGGTACTCCAATTCTCAGATCGTTTTTTCTTTTGTTGGTACTTACATCACATTATAATATTAAAATAGAGAACACTACATACATACTATCAACAAAGAGACAATTGTTCTATTAGAGACTTCGATAACTTAAAAATTCCAAAGCTAAATGAACTTTGTTCTACTTGCGATGGTTTTGTTTAATGTTATGGTTTCATATATCGCGCGAGAATGTTACGTTTCGTTACACGTACTAAGATGTATTTTTAGTAATTAATACGACATTAAGTAATGTGCTTAAACCTAAACAAAACTGCAATCGACGAAATAACTAATGTTCCATACAAAATAATAATCTCAATATTTTTAACACTCCTAAACATCATAATAATCATTAGCTTATATTCTTTTCTGAGTATACGGAACGTTGTAATTGAATGATATCATGGTGAACGAGTAGTAATTGTATTAATCTGTGGTTGATATAAAGACAACGGTTCAAATGACGGTACTAAGAAGACCACGGTTTTTTTAAGTTTTGTAATACGGACAAATTTAGACCATGGTTCTGCAGATAAGCCTGGACTTGATAAGACAGGTTTAAAGCCAGGTTTATTTAGTTTTTTGTAATAAGACGGTTTGAGTTTGAGTTTGGACCAGACACAATCAGTAATATCGAATGACACGTTTATTCTGAAATTGGGCAACATCGCAAATAGCTGTTAAATATTTACTGTTTTGATTAACTTGGCGATATTGTATGGAATTAAGAAATATCTCTAACTAATGAACTAGATTATTAATAATGAATTGCAATCATATTTTAACACTGAATTTGATGTTGTAACCGTTTTTGGTGTAAAAAAGGAATTTGAGAAGTTTCCAAAACCATTTTTTTTTGCATCTAAAACTAAATATTCGGTGTTTTGACAGTTATTAGTAATAATGGAAATAATAATATACGTGTCTACCTTAAATCCGCCTTTATACAAACAAATATGGCTGCACTATAAAGCGCTGTGTTGCAGCTGGGTTCGGACCTTGTTCGGACGGACTCATTCTCAAGATAAAGCAGCACAAACTATGGGTGTCTGTATTGCATCCGCCTTTCGAATTTGCCTACGCTACCCGGGCGCAAATAAAGCATTATATATAAAGTTTTGGTAAAGAAAAGCTGGCTTCGTAGGCAGTCTCCGTCACTCATCTGAGAGCCGGTCTCTTTATAAAACTCGTGGTGTCAAAGATTCTTTAATGGTTAGTCTAAACTTGCGCAAGTTAATCGAATGGAGTGTGACCATACCAACTTGCGCAAGTTTGCGAGACGCAATTGTTCTCACAAATGGTTCAGATAGTTGCTCTGACTAATTCATCCCACAGACTTCATTGCATACTTGTGCAAGTTAAAATTTGCGCAAGTATATCGTTAGGAACATACGTTAGGTTACATGAATACTTTGCGCAAGTATTCATGTAGAAAGCTTGTAACCGGTACGGATATGAGATATGCGGACAGAACAGGAGGTATTCATAGTTTTGCCAAATCAGCGCAAACCGTTGCCGATAAGCGCCGACAAGTTCCTATCTGAACTAGTCGGCGCCGGCGCCGGTTCGCAGTGGTTGAAAACTGCCTACAACGTTAGCGGTCATTGAACCAAAACAGCTCTACCTACTCCGATCACTGGATATTAGAGTAAAGTTTGAAATTATTTATTATATTTTTTTTTCGTTTCATATAGAAATTATTGTTACCACGGATATCGAGGGATATGCCTTGGAGGCGTGGCACGTGGCGCCTCGACATTGCTAAATTGGGCTTAAGTATGTTAGAACGGCGGCTGTACGCTTCATTGAGTCGCTTTGCAATTGCGTACAGTGTACTATTGATGCGTAAAAATCCAAAATGCCGAGCTGTGCAGTAATAGTTTGTAAAAATAGGTCTAGTACCATCTACCTAAAGACAAATGGCGTGTCCTACCACCGCGCCACCGGTAAGTAAACATTTAAGTCACTGTTTAATATTTTAAATCAATTTTTAAATCATTTACTAACTTACGTCCGGAGCGATACGAACTGGCCCGAATCTTTCCGAACGGAACGAACGTTTTGGATTTAGAGAGGTGCAATCGAGTGCGTTGCGTGCGGCTGATTTTATCGACATGCGTATTATTGCAGTCGAATCTTTTTTTACAGAACTCAATGGATATTATCGTATTACATGTATAGTATAAGAGTTAAATTTGTTATTAATTTAATTTTGTTTGAAGCAAATAAAGATATTGTTATTTCAATAGCGGTGGGTCGTTGTCGCATTTATGACGAACGAAACACAAACCGTTTTCTTGACGACGATAACGGTTGCAGAAAACGGTCGTCGTCGCAACTGGTTTCAAGACGGCCTATAGGACGAAACTTATGCAACATGGAATAGAATTGCGTTTTCGAGGTTTTCGTCGAGTGAAATAGTTGCAGTTCGTTAGTTCTTACAACTATCAACGATTCAAAATGTATGAAATGGTTAGCTAAATACATAAGTAATTCGTTTTATCGATCGACTTTACTAATTATACGATGAAATGAACTTTCCTTCATACTTTTCCAGGCTTAGGACTGGCTGGGATAGACTTTCATTTTTTTAATGAAATATTGCGAATTCCGATTAATAATTCCAAATTTAGCGATTATCCCAATTCATCGTTCATGCGAGTCGCCTTTGAATTTTAAGTTAACAAAGGTTGCACGGGTTTGACCGCCCCATCACGAACGACTGCATTGACAACTGTTCGACTGTATTTCAGTGACGGAAAGTTCATTTTTTATTGTAAGGACTGTTTTGAAAACGAACGCGAAATGGACGACGCGACACGACGAACGAGTTTGATAGATGTTCAATTATCTATCACACTCGTTCGTCGTGTCGCGTCGTCGCGTCGTCCGTTTGCCATTCCGGTCTCCATTGCGTTCTCGACTGTATTTTCATAGGCGTAAAATAAAAAATCGCACCAAGTAATTCGAGGACTGGTTTGCATGCGTGTGCATTGAATGTTCGCAAATAGCAAGTGTTTACAAGTGAAAGCCCCGCCCATTTTATGTATGTGTGCTATTAGAAATTGATTTAGTGTAGCTGCTTTCTTCTTAGTGTGCGAGTTCAAATTTTAAGTGTCTGTCGTAAGTACACTATTTGTTAATGTTGTAATTATTTTGGTGGGAGATAAGCGGTGCCACTAGGATTCCATACTATTCCGCAATGAAGGCATATCTATGATTGTTACCAATAGTATTGATTATTAGTCTTTTTAACTCAACAAAAGTTTCGTAACCATAAATATGGATACTTCGTCCGAACAAGCCCCTCAAATAGTGGCATTGGTGCGGGAAGGATTGGATCAACGAACGATTGCTAGAAATTTAAATTTAAACCAGTCTACGGTTTCTAGAGTGTACCAAAGGTTTGTAGAGACAGGTTCTTGCAAAAGGAGACCCGGTACCGGCAGAACTCGAGCCACCACCCGTCGCGTCGTGACGACGATTTATTGTTTCAACTTCCCTACGAAATCGTTTCCTCACGTGAGTAAACATCAAAACAGAGCTGACCAGTGTTGACAACCAGCGCTTGACGGCACTGGTTACCAGCTTTCTACGTGGATGACCCTTAGGTACTGACCCTTCATATCTATACATCGTAAGGACTATTTCTGCTTGTAACGCTCGGCGGATATAGAACTGGGGCGGTAACAGATGTGGTCATCGTGTTCACGGAATTTGGTTTTCAAACTGCTTAGATAGGTATGAAGTTCTTCGATAGTACTTACTTACCCCGTCGCAACGCATACACCCCTCCCCGCCTCGTCTCGCAAGTTCAAGTCCGGTGTACGTGCGGTGCGACGCCGGAACGCACCGTGTGGAACACCATGGATATGTTCTATGTTCTATGTTATGGGGTTTGGTTTCCGCACTCAGTCCGTCAGGTGGACCATTGTGCGTGGGCCATAGCGGCCGTTTGGGGGGTTATTCCAACCAGCCCACCTCCCTCCAGAAGTTGATTAGGTCTCCTGGTTTGCTTAGAACATCTGTGTATGATCTGGGTGACCCGAGGGTGTTTATTCTGATCTGGGTGACGCCCGTGCATTCAAAGAGCACGTGCGCAACGGTCTCCTCAGCCTCCATGCACGCCCTGCACAGAGGACTGTCCGTTATGCCTATTGTGTGGAAGTGTTTGTTTAGCGAGCAGTGTCCCGTGATGGTCCCTGTCACCAGGCGCAGGCAGTTCCTGTCCAGGCGTAAAAGACGCCTGGTCAGCTTGCTATCCAACACCATGGATATTTTATGCAAGACTTCGTCGCAGCATCGGCCCTTACTTGTAGCGGATAAACCGCCACTTACGAACTACGCATCAAAGACATGACGTCACACAAATCCTGCATCGCGCAATAAGAGTTTACCGCGTGAACGACATATACTCCTATAAGACTATCCGACATCAACAGTTGGGCAGTCGGCCCGCCAGACACAACACCCGTCTGGTCGGAGGATCCTCCCTTTTCTATGGTGGATGAGTGAACTTTACACCGTGTTCCTCATGCCCCTAAATACTCATATGATTCGGGTTAGCATGATCTAATGTGTTTTGTTTTTGTTAACATTTATACACTGGATTAATTCATATTAATTTACTGGCTTGATTTCCGTACGTATTTTTCCGGTGACCACTGGAAATCAGCGCTGTGCTGTGGATCACCGATAGCTCAGCATTATGCAGTCTTCTTGTCACAGTCTTGACGTGCAGCTGCCGAATATTTATGTTATTTTTATATTGTTGTTTTTTTGTAGGCAGTGTATAGAGTCTATCCCTATCGGATAAAGTACCGTTAGCGGCATACTAGTTGCACTGCCTCGGCCCGGCTAAAGTGCCGTCAGATTTCCATTGTCATTGTCACTGTCACTGAGTCACTGTCACTTGTTATTTTGTTTGATTGTTGAGGTTAGGTCGCTGGTCACAGTTCTAACCTATCCTAACCTATCTTATCTTTCAGCCATTTTAATTTGCTACTTAATTTTTTGTAAAATCAGTCTTCTGATTTATACATATTTATTTTTATTTTTTTATTATCAGATTTATAAATTATCTACAACAAATACGATCAATCAATACAAAGGGCGGCGAGCTATCCTCAACAATCAAACAAAATAACAAGTGACAGTGACAATGCAATGCTTACGGCACTTTAGCCGGGCCGAGGCAGTGCCACTAGTATGCCGCAAATTGCCGCCAGCGGCACTCTATACACTGCATTTTTTGTATGCAATTGTTTAAGTGTTAAATAAACCTATTTTTCTTTCTTTCTGTTTCGCCATCATCAAAGTCACAGTAAAAGTCAGATGGACTATTATTTCAAAGCAACCTGTCATCACAATGTCTGGTTTTCTTCCTTTTATATTTGTTTGTATATTGGCACCTTGCAGCTATTTCCTAATAGCTCATCATCTTCCTGCCCTTATCCCATGTTACTTGGGGTCGGCGCAACACGTTTTCTTCTTCCATTCTCCCCTGTCAACCGTCACGCAATCATCTACACCTTTTTCCTTCATATCACTCCTCACACAATCCATCCATCGTTTCTTTGGTCTTCCTCTCCCTCTCCATCCCTCAACATTTATATTCATCACTCTTTTAGTCACATGCGATTCTTCCCTCCTCATCACATGCCCATACCAAGACAGTCGATTCCCTTTCAACTTTTCTGTAAGTGGCGCAACTTTCAGACTTCCTCTAATATACTAATTCCTTATTTTATCCATTCTTGTCACACCACACATCCACCTCAACATTCTCATCTCCGCTACATGCAATCTTTTTTCGTCCATCTTCACAGCCCAGCATTCCGATTCATACAATACGACAGGTCTAATCACGGACTTGTATATTTTCCCCTTTAACTTGAGGGGCATCCGTGGGTCGCAAGTTGTTCCAGTGACCTGTCGCCATTTCATCCATCCTGAGTTGATCCGGTGTGTTATGTCACGGTCTACCTCACCATCCCCTTTGACAAGCGACCCGAGGTACCGGAAATCGGAACAGATCGGTATGGGCGTTCCGGCAAGAGTTATTTGCGTAGGACTGGAGAGACCGCCGAAATCACAGAATAAGTAGGTATTCTGTTTTGGTCCTACTTAATTTCAGGCCAACATTCTCCAGTCTTTGCCACCATACCTCCAATCTGCTCTGGACCTCTAGGCCACTCTCGGCAACCAATACAATGTCGTCGGGAAACAGCATACACCAGGGAGCCTTTTCCAGGATGTCCGACGTAAGTGCGTCCATTATCACCAGGAAGAGGTACGGGCTTAGAGCCGACCCTAGGTGCAAGCCAACAGCCACATTGAAGCTGCCGGTAGTGCCCGCTGTAGACCGGACTTGGATACTACATCGACTGTAGATCGCTCGAACCAGCTGTACGTACTTCCCAGGCATACCTTTCTCTTTCAGGGCCCACCACAAAACCTCACGTGGTACCCGGTCGTATGCCTTTTCGAGGTCGATGAACACCATGTGCAAGTTTTTGTGCGACTTCTGTATTTCTCGCACAGGTGGCGGATGGCAAAAATGGCGTCCGTCGTTCCCCGACCAGGCATAAAACCGAAAATTTCACTCTGTTCTCTCAGCCGTCTTTCACTAACTTTCTCCCAAACTATCATACTATGTGTATTTCCTAATAGCTAATTAGTAATTATTTAAGTAATCGTGCTTTTGTATGCTGTGCTGTTTTTTGTGTGCACTAAATAAACAATTTATCTATCTATCAAAGGTAGTACGAAAAATGCAAGACAGAATTATCGTAAACTACGGTAAAAATATCCCACAAAAAAAAAAACTCAATTACATAATTCATTTTAATGGTAAGATGTCAAAGCATATTTTAATCTAAATTAAATGCCCAATTTAAGTAACATGGTAAGTAGAGGTGTACCTATAGTTCACCTACATTTCGCCAGTTATGTTTAAGTCTAATACATCAAATTACTTGACACGATTCTCCATTATAATATACCGAAAATACTGATAAGCTAAGATTTAGGATTAATGATAAGTAGGTACTATATCTGTTAGAATTTTATCGATGGAAAAAATCACAAAGTGACTTACCACAAACCGAATAATAAACCGCCAGAATTAAAAAAAAAATACTTCAAATTAGAACATAAAAATTTGCTAACTGAAGTAAATATAGGTTCCTAAAGCAGATACAATGGTTTTCTTTTTTATATTACCATTATTTTCACCGTGAATTCATGCAAATCCTAGCTAGTATGTACCTACTTTTTGTTAGGTTACTGCTCAGAACGGTCTTCATAATTACCTACTTTTCCAGTGGATTTTCCAAAAAATTTAATACTTTCGCGAATTCATGCAAGCCTAGTACTTTTTGTACGGATTTATGGCAACGACAGCTAGAGATATCATAAAAAAATCCATTCCATACAAAATGTATAAGAAAATGATTAATGAGTAATGCCTTTGACTGTAATGACTTAGTTACAATTTTAATTCGGTAGCATTGTACTTCTCCGAGGGACCACAGGTAAGAAAAATACCCGTGGTCCCTAGCTCCTTCTTCCAGGGACTGCGGCAGGGACCACGGGCAAGGAACGAATTTGAGCTGAGGTACTATGGGCTCGTAAGTCCCATGTAATACGGGGCGAGCCTATTGCCATCAACAGTGCCAAAATCCAGACTCCGGTCTGCTACTGAGAAACTCCAGATTGAAAAAAACCAGTTACACTACCCGGCCCGGAAATCGAACCCAGGACCTCATGCTCAGCACTCAGCAGTAGTAACATTTACGACCACTAGACCAACGAGGCATCACTCAAATATAGTGTACCTAATCTGCGTTTGTAATTTATTTACGAGTTTTAGGAAAAACAACTGTAACGCCTACACATAAGCTTCAGTTTTCGCTATAACAACATTTTTTTTTTTTAAATTACATTTTCATCCATACTAGTCAATATAAAATAAGGTTTATTTACACAGATATAAAGTTAATGTTTGTGTAAGTGGAAATAACATCAATTAGAAACAAGGATTTGAATAGACCTTAGTTAAAAAGTAAAACATTGTTGATATTATAATTTTTATTCTTAATCCAAAACCTTCCTTCAAAAATCACATAAAAAATTTACTATGTATCCAATTTCAATACATAATATTAATTAATAACTAATCCTAAGGGTTATATTTGAATTTGAGCTAGTTTAGTTTCATGAAACATTTACAATTGTGACATTATTGAGATATGAGGAAACCCTGTTCCTCATACCTCAATAATGTCACAATTGTAAAGTTCTTCATCCTCTATTATATAGAACTGGGAGGACCAGACGGGTGTCGTGTCTACGTCGGGACATTGTATATTTATTGTAGTCGCGCGGCGAACTTTGCTTGCGCGATGCAGGATTTTGCGTTACGTCAGTGATGCTTAGTTCACATGTCGCGTTGTAGATGCCGCCACATTATCAATGTTGGAAATTTGGAAAAGACGGTGGACGGTGGGCTGCAGCGCATCGCTCGTGGCTAAGTAATAATAGCAGCACGGGTAGATCGACGGTTAGACTGGAAGTCGACTCTTAACATAATTGGGAAAAGGCCGATTGATTGTTGCAAGTGGGCTTGAATTAATTTTTACCGAACTTATCGCAATTTCGCATAAACTCGAATATCTAGTTCACTGGAATAAACTGACAGGCGCTACTGTTACTTTGAAAAATAAAATGCTTGTAGTATTAACATTATTTATTGTAATAGTGATCGCTTAGTAAGTTTTAGAGGTATAATAAGTGTAAAATAAATGTTGGTCTGAAATACATTTTAAGACCACATTATGTTAAAAAGTGACAGCACTTGTCAGATTACTCATAATAATTCGACGTTAGCATCTTTGCGTAAAGGCTGCGTAAAGGCGGCGCGCGGCGCATTCATAAGAGCGCCTTCGGGGTGTTTGCTCGAAAAGTCAAAGAAAAAATTGTCCATAAACTCAATTCACAACTGTCATTCTTTGACAAATGTCAAGTGGTTGACAGGTGGTGTGTATGTAACATCAATTTTCTTATCAAATAATTTCTTTGATTGTGTAGTACAAATAGGGATGACGGATTTGTGATTTGATTGTCCTAAAGATGAATTATTAAAAAATATTGGACACGTATTTTTTCTTTTTAACGTAATCAAAAGATTACGGCGATACATTGAGTTAAAATGTGCATGATCTCACTCCTCGGTAGATTTTATACTGACTTGTGACGTAGCGAGCCCCCTCTCCCAAACTTGAATGCGTTTTATCTAAGCCATTTTTTATTATTATGATAAAGCAAAAAATACGTGTCTAATATTCAGAAACCAGCGGGGTAAAGTCTGCGTAACACTCATAAAATGACAATTGATCGCAATGGGTGTAAAGTTCACTCATACTCTATAGAAAAGGGAGGATCCTCCGACCAGACGGTTTATGTCTGGTGGGCATCTGCCCAACGATTGATGTCGGATAGTCTTATGTATGTCGTTCGCGCGGTAAACTCTTATTGCGCGATGCAGGATTTGTGCGACGTCAGGTCTTTGATGCGTAGTTGGAATGAGGCATGTAGATGGCGCCACAAAAGTGTGTTTCGCTTTCGCAATTACGGTGCAGACCCGCAGTTGAGCAGACGCTCCATGTAAATTACTGGTATTTAGCTGCACGCGGTGGGTCTGGTAGCCCACCCCAAGAAAAGGCGGCAGATTGATCGGGAAGGAAGCTCAATGCTGATACGAATTCACCTTTAGAAACCCGGTGACACCAGGGACTTGTGACAGGACATCTTATTCAATTATGTATAACCAATTTATGCCAAAATAAAAGCGTGGTTGAAGCAGAGGCGACACAAACAATATTTTCTGTACTACGTGAGCCGAGTGCGTGTTGATAGATGTCACATGTCTTCGATGTTTTGCCGTCGTCCTCACGATATTTCGCGAACCCCCATGAGGGTTGATGGACAGTGGAAGATGTAACTCCAGATGTAAGTTAAGTGAGGCTACCTCATATAAGACCCGAGGTGGTGGCGCGTAGTGTTCCACGCGCACCTCTCTTAGACGTCACGGGGGGAGTCAAACACCTCACTCCCCCCGCTTAACCAGTCGGGGGCTCCGTTGAAGAGTAGTTGCCCCGTAGTCCCCGGTGCAAGTGTACACGGGGTGGTTTTAGTCAGTAGAAGTCTGACAGACCCCTCCGTCCGCCCCAGGACGGAGTACATCCATGAGGATTTCCACCCCATTACCAATAAAAAAAGGCTACCTCGACGGACAGGGTTTTGGATGTGGTGCAATATCGCAAACCGTGCTGCACCTCCTATCCTGCCCTCTGTGCCCCCAAACATGCAGTCAAACCCTCTGCACTACCACCGACGACGCGAAGTGGCAACGTTTTGGACCAACAAGATCTGAAATACTGTCGTGCCAGCTAAGAAGAGTGGACAGTTCCTCCATTGAAAAGGAAGGAACCTTTGACCAGACGGGTGTTGTCTCGTGGGCCACTGCCCGTTGGTTTTTGTAGGGCTGTTGTATAATATGTGAAAATTTCGCGGTAAACTTTGCTTGCGCGATGTAGGTTTTGTCTATCTATCAGAAATATGGTGGCAGTTTGGTTAAACTAATTATTTTTTTGTAGTTTTGGGTTTGGGAACCGCCTTTAGAGGACTCTTTTGATAATATTGATTGATTTTTGATTCGGCACGGAAGCGTATCAAACGGTTGTGAATAGATAGCCTGATGACTTGCATAGTTCGTACGTGGTGGTATAGATGTCGCTACAAATTGGATCTGTTTTAAAAGTCTTGCTCAAATTCAAATATAAGGCATGTTTTAACATAAATTTAGCGTTTTTGTTTCTGTCGTTCAATTTATGAGACGTTATTTCCCATGAAGACCTTCGCTTTTTCGTCCGGAGGGTTCGACTTTTGGATCACGGCAGCTGTTCACAACTGGTGCGTTCCCCTCTCGGTCTGTGGAAAGTTATAATTATCATTTTGGTAACCAAAGGTTAAAACAATCATCTATGAGACGGTTATTACTGAGCCAGAAAAAATTGTAAAGCGAAATTGAAAGATAAAGATATATTTATTTGTAAACATGTGTAACATTATACATATAAATGTAAATGTGGATGTAAAAGTGGAAATCTGTGAGTTTCAACATGTTTTGCCACCATTGGCGTACAAAATAAGTTATAGCCACTTGACAATTAAGAAATAAAAATTAAAAAAAAAAAAAAAGCATAACAACATTAAAATATAACACAAATAGATTAGAAACTATCATTTAAAAAATCTTTAACATTATAGTAACATTTTCTAGTAAGTAATTTCTTAATTTCTCTTTTGAATAAGTTTGGCTGGTTTATATTTTTAATAACCTCTGGAATCTTATTATATATTAATGGTGCCATACAAAACACGCTTTTATGAAGGAGTGCTGTTTTCGCAGAGTTAGGCTGTAAGAAGCTCTTATATTTAGTACGTCTATTTCTATTGACAGTGTCTGATAAAAGAGGAAACCAGTGAGGATTGCTTCTAACAAATAAAGCTATTTCCAAGATGTACAGTGACGGAAGTGTCAGTATGTGGTATTTTATAAACATTGGTTGACAGCTGTCGGTATTTTGGATCTTAAACATAGCCCGAATACAACGCTTTTGCATTTTAAACACCATGTCGGTGTTTGTCGAATTACCCCAAAATATTAGACCGTATCTAAGCACCGATTCAACAAGTCCATAATACGCCATGAATAATGCGTTTCTACTCACTGTTGGTGCCAGTTTGTACATCGCAAAAAATAAACTACTTATTTTTGTACAAAGGTCTTCCGTGTGACATTTCCAATTGATTCTACTGTCAATTTTTAAACCGAGGAATTTGGCTGTTTCTACTTGATTTATTATATTATTATCATATATTAATTTAAATTTAATTGAATTTTGAGGTCTTTGACTGTAGTTCATTACATTTGTTTTATTTATATTTATTTTTAGATTATTATTGATTAGCCATGTTATTATAGATGTCAGTGCTTTATTTATGTCGTTTTCAAATAAATTTTTATCATTACATGTAATATGAAATGATCTGTCATTCCGTTTATTTGACACTATTGACACTATTGATTGACTCTATTGACACTCCAAGCTCTATAAATGCCTCATTGAGTTAGAAAAAATATGGAGACGTCACGTTATTCTATACATTCATTTGCAACAAATAAGAGTGAAATACGATACAGAATGTGAAATATTGTTTTGTGTCATTATTTCAAATAAAATAATCGTATTTTTTATAAGAGGCAACAATATTTAAGTTGTTTCTCACTATGGCAACATTTTGTCATGACGTAGTGACAGTTGTAGGTAGGGTTACCAACCCTACTATATTAGAGGCCTAAATAACTACTATATTTCGAAAGAAAAAATATTGTGGGCGAAATTACTATATTTTTATTTCAATACAAAATGGCCAGATAATCGCGATTATTCGCAATAGGGCCAGGATTATTCGCAATAGCGCCAATATTAGTCTTAAAAAAGCTGAATTATTTTTATTTTGTAACCTTAATTTAGAGTGTAAAAATAGTCATGAGACATAAAAAAACTGTTATTATTAAAGGTTCACGCCGCGCGCCGGTAGCACATCTCCGCCGCGAAACCATACCAGCGAAACCGCAGTAGTTCAATTCAACTGACTCGCGTCACGTTCCCCTACTCAAAATTCGAGTAGCGGAACATGATTACATGACGCGAGCCAGTTGAGCTGAACTACTGCATTTTCAGTGCTATGGTTTCGCGGCGGAGATGTGATACCGGCGTGACAAATTATTAGGTAATGTGTCGTTTTAAAATGTAACATGTTTAAATATTTGTATACCAGTCCATGGCGAAACATGTAGGTAAGATCATAAGTCTAAAGGCTGCAAACACAGGCGTGACGCGACACCAGTAGAACAATTTCCGTGAAGTTTTCATAGAAATTGTTTCACCAGAGTCTGAACGAAAATTTATTTTCGTGTGCGGCGGTGGAGCAATATTGTATGCGAGTGCTACGTTCGGGATGACGTCATTCGGTTATTTCCATTCTGAATGACCCGAAGCCCGAACGTCTCGGACGTCAGGTTTTTATTCCGTTCGGAAAATATACAAACGTGTGCGACTATATAGTTGAATATTTTGTATGTATGTAAAGCAAGCATTCAGGTCTCCGAATCAGGAAACCGTGCGGCCAGCCTTAAACTTGCATTTCGGTGACGCGAATACATATAAGTTTATCCACTACTAAAAATCGCTCAACGTGACTAAAAAAGTTTTTTCTTCGATAAATTCTGTTTTCGGGTTTTTACAATCGTATCCGGTCAAATACACACAAGTCCGGCCTTTCCGGCTTTTGGTCAACCCCGCCCCGCCAAAAGATGAAGATGAAAGCGCGAGCGACTCACGCATAACACGCTATAGTAAAAAAATATATATAAAAAGAAAATAAGTACTTATATAAAAGAATATTTTTTTTTACTTTTAAAACCAGTGCGTTCGGCGCTTTCAGGGCAAAATGTCCGGCTAAATATGAATCTTGTGTCCAGCTTTTAAATTATTGGGCCTGGCAACCCTTTGTGCATCAACTAAACTAAACTATTGCTACCTCTTTCTTGCAGATAAAACCAGAAACAGAAGGAGGTAAATGAGAGTTGCAAAAATAAATAATGGTTCGTACTCGGTCGATTTCGAGCACCAGTACCGATGCCGGGTATGTTCCGACAGGGTCCTTTTATTACATCTTTTTGTTTCCTTTTACTGGGTGCTCGTGGTAAGTGTAATGGGCCCCCACATTCCTCGCAAGTCCTGGCACCGTCTCCTAGGTACCAGAAATATTATAAAATATAAGTGCAAGGCGAAAGCGGGTAGCCGATGAAGAATTTTCTTACGTTTTTTGCAATTTGGGGGTCAGTTGTAGGTATGTTCATCTAAATATGATTCACGACCGTAAAAAATATGCCTTTACAGAATTGCATTCGCTAAATATGAAAATTATTAAAGTAAATTGAATGACTATTTTATGATATTCGAGGCCAATTCTAACTTGAGGATTGTGTTGATACTTGTAATAATTCTGAAACCTGCAAATAGTAAAAAATTCGAATTTCGCTGGCTACCTAAATTTAAAAATAATATCATGGGATATATAATTTTTTCAGAACCAAATCTGCTATCTAATTACGCAACACAGTTTCGTAAACGATTACGACGTTTCAATTTGACAAATCAACAACATGCATTGCTTTATTTACGTTGTTGAGCAGATTTTTTTTTCGAACCTAATAAAACACTGGATTAGCAATTTGTTTCAAAACGATTCAAATTCCGATTGATCGTGTATTACGTAATTAGGGGTACAGCTTCGCATCTCACGATTAGCGCCTGTTAGTCCAACTTATAATTGAATCTACTCTTAGCACAAATTAATACAGATGGTTCACTCCGCATTTTAGGTATGACACCAGTAGCACATCTCCACCGCGAAACCGTAGCAATGAAACCGCAGTAGTTCAATTCAACAGGCTCGCGTCATGTCTCGCTACTCGAGTTCCGCTACTCGAATTTCGAATAGCAGAACACGACACGAGCCTGTTGAATTGAACTACTGCGGTTTCGCTGCTATGGTTTCGCGGCGGAGATGTGCTACCGGGCGTGAAGCTACAACAATTACGCGGCGGGCTGGTCTTGTCGGGCCACTTCAGTGAGCGTAACGTAGTCAGTCTTCTAAGAGTTACGCGATGGAAAGAGAGGCAACTTCTAGGTGAATATAACTGTAGGGATTTAGCGCTGTGCTGAATTGCACTTTATTCTGTCGTTGCAAGAGTAGATTTTCATCTAAATGAATTTGCGGAGTGAACCATCTGTATTTTATCTGTACGCTTAGTTCTACGAAAACATTTAATTAGACAAAGGACAAACTTCTACTCAATACGAATCTAAAGTTCACTCATCCTCATTAGAAAAAGGAGGACCCTCCGACCAGACGAGTTTCATGTCTGGCGCCCGGCATCTGCCCAAAGATTGATGTCGGATAGTTTTATATTATGTTGTTCGCGCGGTAAACTCTAATTGCGCGATGTAGGATTTGTGTGCCGTCAGGTCTTTGATGCGTAGTTTGCATGTTGCGATGTAGATGCCGCCACATCATAAAATATGTTCTTATGAACCATCATAACAATTTATATCATAACATCACGCCTGAAAGCGCCTGTAATCGCAGTGGCGTACCCCACAGACTGAACTAATAGATGAGAATAGGATCGCACGAAAGGTGTAGCCACACGTTTACATGCGCGACATACGCGCACCGTGTATACGCGCCTTTGCAACCCGTGCAAGTAACCCACGCATGTAGCCCCCGCCTTTACATTATTTTGATACGCGCACCATGTATAAGTATAACCTTCATAACGACTCCTTATGAAATTTAATAATCCCGTCAGATTTTATTCATGTTTTTTTAGGGTAGATTTTTCAATCTTAAGGTATCAGACCTAATTTTATAATCGTCCGCGTCATTATGCTGCCCAAGGCGGGAAAGAACTCAGCGAAGCCGGAGAGCTATCGGCCCATCACTCTGCTGCCGACAGCTTCAGGGCGGAGCACAGCACGACGCTTCAGCTGTCGAGGGTACTGCACCACCTGACGACAGCGTTAGATAAGAAGGAATGCTCGGTGGCAGTATTCCTCGACATGGAGAAGGCCTTCGACCGCGTGTGCCACGACGGCCTAATCTATAAATTGTCCACGTCCGACGCGCCCCGTCGCGTTGTTAAAGTGGTTGCATCCTTTCTGTCCAACAGAACTTTTAGGGTGGTGGTCGACGGGGCGAAATCCGGCGCCCGCCCAGTGCTGGCAGGAGTGCCGCAGGGCAGCTGCGTGTCGCCTGCGTGTTACACGCGTTACACCGACGACATCCCAACCACGACAGTGACGACGCTCGCGCTATATGCTGACGACGCCGCGTACATCACTACTTCGCTCAATGCGAAGCACGCGGCGGTCAAAATGCAGCACGCCCTCGATCTGCTTCCCGAGTGGCTGTCGAAGTGGCGGCTCTCGGTGAACGTGGGTAAGACGCAGGCAATTGTCGTTGGATGCCTGCCCGTCCCACCACCCCTGAAACTACATGGGGTCAACGTCGATTGGTCGCCCCGGGTTAAATACCTGGGTGTGACCATCGACCGCCACCTCACGATGGGGCCCCATGTCCGCAAGGTCGCCGCGCAGGGTAGGGTCGCCCGCAACCTCCTTAAACCTGTGCTCTCATCCCGCATCCCGGCGCGCGTCAAGTTGGGCGTGTACAAAACGTACATACGCCCAATCTTGACGTACACCGCCCCAGCGTGGTTCGCCCTCACGAAGGAGTCGAGCCACAAGACGCTCCGCGCGCAACAAAACCTTGCGCTGCTGACTATAGTTGACGCTCCTCGCTTCGTGAGGAATGACGTACTCCACCGGGAGCCTGGACGAGTTTGTAGGGTGACTCGCAAAGGTTATATTCGCGCGTGCCGACGCATCTGCCTGGCCCCATGTTAGGCAGATAGCGCCATTGGACGCGCGCCCACCTGACGCGAGACCCCTGCTCCGCGACCTGGTAGCGGACAACTGACCCCATCGCACCGGACATGACGCCTCGAGTAAGCCGTACCCAGCTCACACGAAGTAATAAGACTCTACAGATGTACAAATACATCAGTTGCGTGGCGTGTTCTAAGTTAATATAGGCATGTCACGTAACTAAACACAGACAACCTTAACTACACAAGCATCCTACATAACCCGTGCAGTCGCGACGCGGGCCGCGAGTAGCGGCCCGCGTCGCACGTTGACACTGAGCGGTGTTACACAACAACACAAGCCGCTCACACAAACACGACTGTTTATCCCTCAATCCGTAAACGGCTAGATCTGTAAGCGGGACGAGGGTAAACTACATATCTACCTGTAGGTGCGTCGAGACGGCACCTTCGTCGCTGTTCGTTTTCGTTGAGCCTCCTCCAGGTAACTGGAGGTCTCACTCGACGGGAACAGACCGTGTCGTGAAGAAAGCGACGCTATATGAAATAGCGTCGCGACGCGCCTACAGAAATATTCATAGCAACCATTCACACAGGCGTAGCTTGCTACGCCAAATGCTACAAGCCGCACTAGGCCGAACAAAGTGAGCGGGCCCATAGTAGCGGGCCACTGTTGAGCCAGGGGCAAAGCCCTGACCCCGCTCGCCACGCTTATATTTCTCACAGTTGAGCTTCAACTCTACGCTTCGTGCAACCTCTTGCCATTTAACATGTAAATTCCTGCTCGAGTAACAAGTAAATTCGGATTCAATCTAGTTTTAACCTTAGTGTTTTGATAAACTCTTGTGTAATTAAATATATTGTGTGATTAAAGGCTCGTGCAGACCAGCAAGCGCGACGGCGCAACGCGACTCGAACAATACAATTTCTAAGAAAACTTCACGGCTAACAATAGCCGGTGTCGCGTCGTTTGCACGAAGCTTAACTGTATTGCGTGCAATATACATGAACTATTTACATTTGCTGTTCGTGGTTTTTCTACTGTGTCGAACCTTTAAGAAACCCCCGCCTACAACAACAGACTCATTGTCGTCTAATAGACAGCAGTATTTTAAAAGCATTGCAATTATCATTCGCCTGCCGTTTGTGTTAGTTGACGTTTGCGTGAATATTGGCTGACCAACTAATGTGTGAATGCCTGCGTACAGCGAGCTTCTTGAGTGTGAATCTGTCCGACATTTTTTGTTCGTCCATGGCTGGTACCTACTCAACTGCATCCGGTTAGACTGGAATCTGACCCCAACATATTTGGGAAAACGCTGGGCAGGCTACTCGGCTGTCCCCACTAAACTGTCAGACTTTGTCACAGTTTTTAAAATAAACATTTGGATCGTCGCGCGTCGTGGCATACGAATCAACAAAAATAAGCTGATGCTTTTGTTCATGCAATGTGTTTTCTTGTTTTAAAATTGCTATGATAAAATTATAATTTCTTCAAGCTTGCTCGATTTTCCAAATTCATTATGATACTCCTTTAAGGCTCAATTCACACAGAAATTACATTATAAACTTTATGTGCAATATCTAAAAATGTGGATACCTACGCTTGATAAATTAGCGGCTGCTGTCGGCTCGCGCCGCGCGAGACAACACGACTTCCCGCGCTTTGTAAACTTTATAATGCCTTGTCATTAAAACTGTACCTGGTACTTGCTGAAAGACGTACACTGTCCTCCCACATACCTAATATAACACTGTTATTTGAAAATATTGTCATAGCCAATTATTTTTTAAAGAGTAATCGCGATTTCTTGCCGTCTCTTCTCCATAGGAAACGACCAACTGGAACCGTGCACATAGCTTCTGACGTTGCATAAGTGCCCTTGTAGGTTTATGTGAAATCAAATATTTTGAATTTGACTTTGAATTTACTACCTACTCGCCCCATCGTCGCTGCCGGCCGCTGCCATTTCAGTGTGAATTAAGCCTTAGGGCCAATTCTTCAGATAAAAATTTAACTCACGATGGCTTAGTGATCACTAAGCCGTCTTTTTATCTGAAGAATATAACAGTTTAATTAATATTTTTATACACAAAAGCCGTCCAAACCGTTTTCAAATCAGGAATTTCTCAGTAGCAGCCCGGAGTCTGGATCTGTGCCCGGTTGATGGCAATAGGCTTGCCCCCTATTATATGGGACATCCTTCGATAATTACAGGCGTGATGTTAATAATAAAAGTTATCTAAAGATTGAAAAATCGACCCTAAAAAAACATGAATAAAATCTGATGGGATTATTAAACTTCGTTAAGGTAGTGTCGTCAGCCTACGACATTACATTACAGTTTCTCATGTTAAGCTGGCCAAGATCATCAATATAGCAAAGGAAGAGGGGGAGACCTAAGATACTGCCTTGTGGGATTCCAATTTTTATCGGTCTTTCTTCACTCAGTGTATTTTCTATCCGAACTGACTGACATCGATCTTGTTGACCTTTATTTCAAGATGGCGGCTAACGCCCTCAAGGTCGAAAACTTTGATTTATAATAGACATCCGTAACTAAACAATATGTGTCAAAATCGTTTCTACTCCACCTTTTGTAGAGCAAAAATACCTACAGACTGCCTCGGAAAGCACGTTAAACCGTTGGTCCCGGCTGTCCTACGTAACTCCTACAGTCAGTTATCCAGTTACTTGGTTGTGGAGGTCACATAGGCAGTCGCTCCATATAAAATATCGCTATTCAGTTGTATCCGAACAGACTTAAAGCCGACTCCGACTATGAGTAAAGGTTAGGCAGATTTTGATTGAGTGGAAGATAGAAATCATTATAGTTACATTAATTTATTTGATCAAATATTACGGCCAAAATCGGAACTACCCGCCGCCATCTTGTTATTTCAATCAAAACATTATCACAAATGTTAACCTACAGCGCCCCCTCTGACAACGTCATTAAAGCGCCTAAAGATCGTTGTAACTCTGTACACACGGCTACACATCCAGCTATAAGTACATTTCCAGAATAATCTGACCTCGCATTATACGGAAATCCTATAAATAGGGAAGATGCTGCAGTGAACGAAAATCAACACTGTGCCGGGGTAAAAAAAAAATCAAATTCTATTTAGTCCGTCAGTCAGTTAATAAAAAAATATTAGACACGTATTTTTTGCTTTACCATATTAATAAAAAAATACTTAGGTACTTTAATTACGTAAAAAAATTAAACTTCGTGTCCAATATTTTTTAATTATCTACCTGACGGACAAAAAAAATAGTTTATAGTCATCATCCCTATTGCGAGATCAGCTTAAACTGGAAATGTATAGCTTGATGTGTAGCCATGTTGTCAGCACATGTTGTCCAGTGGTATGTTTTAATATTTCATGTCCAATCGGTTCTCGTAGAATTAATAGTAGATAAGTTGGACTAACCCTGCTGAGTATTTACGCGTTCATTTCTGCTGTGTTCCACGACACTGTTCTCGATCACTCGAAGGCGCGACCTGCTCCGCCCGGTACCAACCGACTTTTTTGAATGGCGCCGCCGACGACCTCGGCCCCGTCGATTGGCCATGTAGACGTTCTGAGCCGCTGTGCAGATTCCCGCGAACCGTGCTGTTGAGCGAGAGAAGTCGCTAGAGAGCGCGAGAACGCGCACGGATGCCCGGGTATCCGCGAGCACGCGCTTCTATAGGTACGCCACAAGCCACAACCACCGGAATACGCGCGGTTAGGCGACTGTGACACGCGTGGGGCATTAGGTTTTCCAAATGAAAAAAATAATTAAAAAGCGAAAAACAGTTTTATCCCGATTTTCATCAAGTTCAGTTAGGTATATAACGACTGGAAGAGCATTTAAAAACCATTGACGTGGGATATTGCTATCACTTTTACACGTCATAATAAAAAAATATAAAAAATTAGCTATATGAGTTCGGCGTTTCCTATCGGACTACTCTGAGAAGAAAGGCCGAAACAAGCTCAGAGGTCAGTCTCTTTTAAAGTTCAGACCTCTTGGTCAGACCATATGAGGACCATGTAGATTAGTACCTGAAGGTATTCTGAGGAAAGAACCACACCGATTTGAGTGGACCTGTCCAGTCAGTGCAAGCATTTGTCAGTAATCGTGGAGCTCAACTCGACGAACAATACCAAAAAAAGGACATTGCCAGACCATCATTAAAACTAACTGAGAATGAAAAAAATAATGAAAGAGAAAAAAAAATCCAGTCCTCACATTATTCACAATAATTAAAATAATATACTACTTTACAAAGTAATCATGTCATTTTGTTGTACATCATTTTCAACAATGTCATGTGTTTAAGAAACTGGTATATTTTAATGATTTTAGGATGAGCGAGCAGCTCAATCCCAAGTTTTTTTTATGTAGGTACCCTTTTTTACAAAGTTTGGTTTTAATACAGCTTTCAAATCGTTAAAGGTAAGTTTCGAGCTTTCCATGGGATAGCACAAGGTTTTTAGGGTTGCTGGCTGGGTGCTTGGGTATAAACTAGTCTCACCACCTAACGATATTAAAAATAGTAGCTAAGTACATGCGCGTTTGCGACGTTTGCCATTTTTTGGGTCGATATAGACTGGGCTAAGCGTCCGTCAACCGTTTAATCATCTATTATTTTTGGTGAACTTGTAAGGTAGAAGCCACAGCAAACCATTTTGCTTAGTACACACGACTACACATCAAGCTAAACATTTCCAGTTTATGTTGATCTTGCATTGTTTATGATTTCCGTACAATGCAAGGATAGCTTATACTGGAAATGTATACCTATCTTGATGTGTAGACGTGTGTAAATGCTGTGTGCTAGTGCTGGGGAACATGAAAACTCAAAATCAATTACAGACAATTTTGAATTGTCAAGGACTCTGGTCAGTCAGAAAGAAGAAGCTTGCTGCCCATTCCAAAGCGTAATAGGTTCTTATGGAGAAGAACGGGCAAGAAACTCCACGGACACTCTTTTAAATCATGCTTCTAGTGTACCAACGTATGCTTTTACTATTGTAATAGCCACACTGGCGCTTGGTGCCATGCAACATGGCTATAATGCGGTGTCCAAGCAAAAAGGGTCCAGTAGTGGGGTATTGAGTTAAGACTAGATTCGCTATCCAAAATAGTAAACGCTGGCTTAACGCTGGTCCAGCTCCACAAGGGCGCATAAACTAATTTATTAGCATTCGAAAATATTGTTGGAGCTGCTGAATTTAATTGAATTGTATAACTTCAATCTATTTTTTATTGTATAATTGCATAGCACATGTGAGCACTGAGACCATGTACCTACCTTTTATATTTACTGGGTACGTCTTTCATTGACTTGATATGCCCTGGCGGCTATGAGTATGTCATGCTCACTCAAATGTCTCGCTGGTGGTGGCGTGCGTGTTGGATCGTTGAGTTCCCTTCAAAATGGTTGAGCTAAACGGTGCTGATCCATGCGTCATGTTCGTGAACGGGCGCCATCAGTAGGGACTGGTCATCTCTTATCTGCCACGGCTTATTTTTATTTTTTTAATTGTATTTCCTTTTTATTACGGACTCTTTTTACGTGCACGTCTTTCTACATTGTTCTCTCATGTATAATTTCAACATGAATGATGTAAACAATATTTTGTAAGAATATTTTTTTTTTTTTTAAAGAGTGTCCGTGGAGTTTCTTGCCCGTTCTTCTCCATAGGAACCTACGCTTTGAAATGGGCAACTAGCTTCATATTTCTGACTGACTGACCCCTTGACAATTCAAAAGTGCCTGTAAATGGTTTAATTGAAATAAATGCTTTGAGTTTGAGTTTTAAAGATTGAAAAAATATAAAAAAACTGGCACACATTTTTTTATCAGACACTTGAAGTTGAAATTCTGAAAAATCGTATATACTTAGTCATTTACTACAAGAAATTGTAGATAATTGAGCATTTATTAATGATCAATAATATCTCTGTGCAATAACTCCTGTACTATGGAAGACCTATGCGAGGCCCATTATGATAACGCTGTCGAAGTGACCGAATTCTGTTCGAAGCTTATTTAAAACAATTATAAATGAAACCATTGATGACGAAGAAGAAGAAGTGACTTGATCGAGCTACGTTACCCACAAAGTGTGGCCCCCACTCCAAGCCGTGAGGATTTGGCCTGAGTAACACAAAATAAGGTCGGTGGGTCGTCATAAGGGTATAAAATTAACATAAATTTATTTTCATTATAGCTCGTGGGACTGACACCCTAAGCCGAAGTTCATGCCACACAGGGGGTGCCTTAGCGTGTTGTCACTTAGTTTATAAGTTTTACGCCCTGGCTGCAGGCCTTAATTCATTAAGGCATTGACAGAATAGCCTGATTTGGCAGCCTCTTAAGGTGTATCTGCGAGATGCCCTATGGAAATAAAATATTATGGGACTTACTTAAATTTTGAAAACGTCCCAAGTCAATCTTCTGCCACACGTTAGCTTCGTCACTAATTCGACGCGTGATCCGTTTTGTGAGCTGCGGCATTGCGGCCTGCTTATACTGGTGGTCACAGGCTGCGCCATACCGATTTTGCAGGACTTTTACCTGTTTCGTCATAATACACTTTGAAAGACCAGCAAATTTATTTAGCGGCAGCATTCTTTAAAAAACTCCACTTCAACACATCAATTATCAAAAACACGAAATATTTGAAAGACAAATTCAGTGACAGATTTTTAAAGTTATGTCTGACCAGCCAGTTTTTGGCATTTTTTTGGTGCAAACTTCCTATTTCGTTTCAAAACTCTATAAACTTACCTGTTGCATGTAAGGATGTAGCCGATACATATGTTTATTGTTTTTGAAACTGTTTTGTTTAGAAGCCAAAGATCATTGATTTCTATGGCAAAGATTGTTTATTTATTTCGAGAGGGGGGCCCACGACATTTCATGATCTGACGGATAAAAGGAGTTCTAACTAGGAAACCGCGTGTCGTACTGACGGAAAAAAATTAAAGCTGTTCGATTATCAAACTACATAATATTTCATTTCATTGTGGTAGCCAGTGACAGATTTGATTTTGAAAGACCTAAGTAGTTTTTATTTCTTATTTTTCGCAGCTTATGTCGACTCCGTTTTAAGAGGGAACAGGGGCTGCGAGGAATTTGAAAAATAGGTATTTGAAGAAACTATTGCCGTCGCGCTGCGCCCGAAAAACCGCGTTAAACCCCGTAAAGTGCGATAGGGACAACTGCAGCTCAGACCGATTATATCACAAAATTTTTGACGAAAACGACGTTTGGCATTCTCCTTTTTTCTCCTCGAAAACTTTGCCGATTTAATAATTTTTTACATTTAAATTTTAAGAAAGAGTATGTCTAGGTTCCTATTATTTTATTTTATGCTAAAAACTTTTCCGAATTAATCACGGCGGTAAAAATGGGGCATTTTTGTAATTTTTGGAGGGTCATAGTTTCGTTACCTACTTATTGATTGCTGAAAAAAAGGAAATGACAGGGACATGCCTAAAGAGACCCAGATTTTATAAAAAAATAATGACAGCTCTAGAGGCATTATTCTGGAAGAAAATCGGGGAATACGTTTGTATGGAGAATCGCGGGCCCTGTTCCCTCTTAATGAGAGGATTAATAATTAAAGTGCTAAAAGGATATTTTGGCGCCTGAATGACATTGACGCCGGTAGCATACTTCCGCCGCGAAACCAAAGCAGCGGAACCTACTGCGGTTCCGCTGCTTTGGTTTCGCGGCGAAACTCGAATCGGATGCGAGTACCTAGCGGAAAATTACGCAAGTCTATATTGAATTTAACTACAGCGGTTTCGCTGCTATGGTTTCGCAGCGGAGGTGTGCTACCGGGGTTAATATTATTAGTGAGTGTAGTGTAGTGTAGACTTGTAGCGGTTGCCTATTCGCGTGAATTTGTATTTTATCATTTTTATTACAATTATCCAGCATGAAAAGTAGCCTGCGTCCTTCTATAGTCTCGTCTCCGCACATTAGCACACCTCCGCTGCGAAACCATACAGCGAAACCGCAGTAGTTCAATTCAATAGAATCGCGTCATTTTCCGCTACTCGCATCCGATTCGACTAGAGAACATGACGCGAGTCTATTGAATTGAACTAAGTACTGCGGTTTCGCTGCTATGGTTTCGCGGCGGAGGTATGCTACCGGAGTTTTTACAGAGAGCGAACTTTGTGAGTTTGTGTATATTACGTGGAGGCTAATCTCCGGAACCATAGCTCCTATTTGAAATATTCTTTCACCATTTGAAAGGTACATTAGTCCAGATGAACATAGGCTATAAATTAAGTAAATACAGGGCGGGGAAAAAGTAAAGTCTTATTGTGAATGTGGTATAGTTTTTGCAAATGACGCCATATTGTTATTGTAATATTGGTTTGCAGTATACATAAATGTTGTAGACGGATAGAGAATTTGTTGACAATGCAATGGAGCGATACACACAGCCACACAACTCAGGCAACGATGGAGATTTTTAAACACCATTTTCCGGGCACTGGGATCTCACCTTTTGGTGATTGGAATTGGCCGGCCAGATATGACGACGCCTGCAGACTCTTTTTTAAATCATGCATTTACCACAACAAACCACAAACCTTGCAAGTCTTATAATCCAACATTGAAGAAAAAGTCACCTATTTGGAGGTTATTTTGCGAGAAACAATTCAAAATGCCGTACAACGAGCATAAATATGCATCACTAGACGGTCATTCTTACATACAAACGTAGTATGGTGATTACTCGTATGTTTGACGGTGTACGTTCAAAACTAAAAATTATATCAATTTGTCTTGTTATTATCTAGCCCTGTATAGAAGCAGAATTGGAAAAAAAAATTGGTTTAGAAGTTTTGAGCGTCGACACTTCCATATTTCCACACTTATTTAAATTCTTCTTCGTCTTTGGGCGTACATAAATAACTTATGTAGTAAAAAATTGCAAAATAAAAATCGCACAGGGATAGATAATTTATTCAAAAGTTCAAATAATTTTATTTTGAGTAAATACATCCAGTAGTTTTTCCATAATATCTATACAACCAAAGGTGTGTTCATGAAATTTTACGCGGTCGTTTTCGTTATAAATCATCGTCTGTTTCACTAATTTAATTAATAAATATATCAATAAACACCTCAGGAGGCTCTCATTGCACGGCTGGGTCAAGGGCTTGATTCAGAAAGCAGTACTTCTGGACACGGCACGCATAGTGAGGAGGTTCCTCTCTCTTTAGAGCCCTGACCACCGGCAGCTTGGACCCTGTTCCTGATGCCGATGGGCCACTATTTTTTTATATTTTTAAATGTTTTTATATAATTTTTTTATTCTTATATTTAAAAATAAAATTTATATGATGTAAATTAAAATAAAGGAAATAATATAAATAAAAACAAGATAAATAAACTCTAAATAAATAAAACTAAATAATTATAGACTAATTATTAGCATGCATATGAGTCACGCCCACCAACGAGTTCAAGCCGTCCGTCGACTAGTGCTCCCTAATGTCGTACAGTCACGAGCTTTAGTTTGGGACCCATTTCCGTTAAATGTTGTTAGAACAATCATAATGCAATAAGGTCGAAACTTTGAAACTTTGCTTTAAGGTTGAAATGTTGAATGTCAAGTTAAGACATAAAATGTCTTATCTAATCGACCCATGAAATGATAACCTCGTTGCAAAACGCTATCATTACGATTTTCTAATTACGAACATGTGTCGTGTCAGTGTCATTTACGAAAATAGTTTAATGTGATATTTTCACAAAATATAATTTACCAATTAATAAAATGCTTGCGGCTAATCGTGACCAAATAAGGCTCCAAATTATTGATTTGCACGAACAAGTAGTAGGCATTCACGAGATATCGCGACGAATAAATGTGACAAGAAACACAGTTCGCCGCTGGGTTCGACGCCACGGGAACGAGGAAAATATTATTGACTTACGACGAAACAACCATCACCCGCAAGTTATAACACAAGAGCAGAGCCGCTTGATGCAAAGGCAATACCTGATGAATGGATTTACGCCAACGAGGCATTTTGCGGAAGCGTTTGAAGTCCACCCTTCAACAGTTAGAAGGCATCTTAAAGCTATGGGACTGCATCACAGGCGGCCTGCAAAAAAAATTGCGTTGACGGATGCCCATAAAGCTGCTCGACTTATTTTCGCACGTCAGTATCTAAATTTTGATTGGACGACGACGGCTTTCATCGATGAAAAGACTTTTCAATCTTCCCAAACGGGCAGACTACATTTGTGGCGAATTGACAGGACGCGATACACGGAAGACCACGTCATAGCTAACAACGCGTCTGGTCGCATTACAGTTAACATGTCTGGCTGGATTAGTTCAGCCGGCATTGGAGAACTAATAAATTTACCACCCAGGGCCACTGCTCAAGATTATGTCGATTTATTAGACGAGAGTGTCCTTCCAACATTGCAACTATATTATCCACAAGACGATGTTGCTCCAATAAACTTTGTTCAAGATAACGCAACAATTCATACGGCAAGAATCGTTAGAACTTGGTTCGACAATAATAGAGCAAATTTAAATCGTATTCCGTGGCCTGCAAAGTGTGCCGATTTAAATCCTATAGAAAATTTATGGGGCTTAATGGTTCAAAAATGGTCAAATAGAAACGAAAGAACTAGAGAAGCACTTATGGATCACTGCCTCACAGTCTGGGAAAGTTTAAGGGGTACTGACATATGTGACAAATTGATTGGATCCATGCGTAACCGGTTCCAGGCTGTGATTGATAATGAAGGTGGATATACGCGGTTTTGAATATTTATGATAAAAAAATTACTGGAGAGATTTAAATTAATTTAGTCGTAGCCTTCGGTGATAAGTGTTTATTTTGTGCACCGCTAACCATGCTTTCTATATAATTGTGTTAAGATTGAGGTTTGTGTCATAAATGTCTTAATAAATATAAAGAATAAATAACTTTATTTTTCTAAAGATTTTATTAATCAATATTTTAGCTGAAATCTTCTAAGGCCCCATAATCATAAACGGCCTTTAAACCTATTTTATTTTAAATATGTTGTTTTGGTCCGTCACTTTGATATTTATGTTTGAGAAAGAGACAAAACTTTTTAACTAATATAGGTTTGAAGAATAAGCGGGTTAGTTGACTAGCTATCATATATTGACAATATAATTTTGTTCTTTTTTATTTGTTTCTTTTTTCTTATGGGACCACAGGACCAAAAAGTAGTCCTCGCGCATATTTGGGAGTGGCGCGGGGAGGCCAAACGCCGGGGCTTGACTCCGATGCCGCGAGAAATCGCGGCACAGCGGACAGAGCTCCGACGGGATCTCATGGCGTCATGGAGAGTGCGATTGTCGCAACCCAGTGCTGGGCACGCCACTATTGCGGCGATAAGTCCCCTCTTTGAGGAGTGGCTGGAGAGGCGCCACGGCGTCCTCACCTTCCGCCTGACGCAGGTCCTCACCGGACACGGCTGTTTTGGGAGGTACCTGTTTCGGATAAGGCGGGAGGAAACGCCCGGGTGTCATCACTGCGTGGATCGCCCGGAGGACACGGTGGAGCATACGGTGGAGGTATGCCCGGCTTGGGCAGAGCACCGCCGTGTCCTCGTGGAGGCGATCGGTGGCGGGGATCTCTCGCGTCCGGCCCTGGTCCAGGCCATGGTACGGAGCGAGAAGGCATGGGAGGCCGTCACCTCCTTCTGCGAAGCAGTAATGCTCGCGAAGGAGGAGGCGGAGCGCGTGAGGGACAGGCAAATTTCGCGCCCTCACGCCCCTAGCCGCCGCAGAAGGAGACGCCCTGGGCGCCGGGAATCGATTGCCGATTCCCGGCCACCGTAGGCGCGGGCTTGCGGACGGTGAGCAATGGGTAGCTCGCCGTCCGGTAAGGACTAAGCCCGGGTCGACGGCGCGTTGTGTTCCACGCGCGCCTCAAAGAGATGTCAGCGAATGAAGGGGTCCGATGAGACCATTGCCTGCCGGGGTTGCGGGAAAGTCCGAAAGGGATACCGTGGCCCCATGATTTCCCACCCAAAAAAAAAAAAAAAAAGGACCAAAAAGTAATTATTACTCGGAAATCGGTAATGATTGTTTGCCCTCGCTCCAGTTGACGTTAGCCCCTAGAAACGTAAAGTTGTCGATGGTAAACATTATGACGTTTATTGTTTGTGCAGTGACAGCGTTAACATAATAGCTCTAAATGGCGAAAGTTTGCTACACGATATTCAACCTTAGGTGGGTCCCAAATTAAAGCTCGTGACTGTACATTTTACACCTTTATAATAAACTTTCCGTGAAAACAGAGCCTAACTTTTTTCATTCCAACAAAATGGCGGCCAATTCACATTATGACATTACTTTTGCCCCACCCTGTATTTACAAAAAGAAGTAGGTAAGTACCTACTTATTAATACCAAATGAAAAATATTATCTCGAATTCATGCGGGCCTAGTATGTACCTACTTGAGGTTAGGATAAGTTCAGAATTTGTGCACAACGTGTCGTGAATTCATCTGTGGTCATGAACAGAAAACCGTCTTCACATGTTTTTGCACTCGTGTGAAGCCTGGTTGGATCGTTATACGGTAAAACTTTCCATTATGGGCCATCGATTTATGGGTCGGGGAGGGGTGGGGGGAGAGGGGGGCGGGAGGGGCTACCCCCTGTCACCCCACCCCTCGCAGCCCCAATGGTTATGGAGATATCCATGGTTAAAGTTTTGAGGTTAGGTTGGGTTAAAACACTAATTTCAATGCAAAGCATGCAGCATGCAAACAAGCATGCAGCATGCAAGCAAGCATGCAACATGCAGCAGGCATGGTTTCTGTCACGGCTCCGGCGCTGCGGGGCTCCGGCGATCCCACGCGAGTTTATCGTCGCAGATGGGTTTAACGCTCACCACCGCAGCTTCGGCTTGCTGGCCGGCCAGCCTCAGCTGCGGCGGCGAGTGTTACAACCACCTGCTCCTCAACTCGCGGACCGCCTCGCCCCTCCGCGCCTACGCGATTTTAAATTACACTCTAGGGGTAGAGCAGACAAGACTGCGTGGAGTCGGATTTACAGCGATTCGTTTCTGTCACAAAAACCAAAAAAAAAAAAAAACTTCCAACTCGACGGCCCATAATGGAAAGTTTATCCCGTTATACTACATAAAAGATAGCATGATCTCTGCGACATAATTATGTCAAACTGACAGTCCTAGGGTATTAATTAATTCATTAGGTCGGCATCCCCATAAAGTATGACATTGACAGTTACTGTAGATACTATTAAGAAAATCAGGACTTCATACGAGGTGATTTTACTGACAGCTGTCGCAGAGATCAAGCTATCTTTTATGAAGTATAGTTTGTCATATTTTATTATGAATGTTAGCCTTTTCTTTAAAAGGGGTAAATTCAGTACCACAATTATCTGTAAAATGAGCATGAGTCAGTTTAGCAAATATTTATGTAAATGGTTCTAAAGATGATGTCAGGTAAGGTACCTACCTAAACGACTACTACTTTTAGGGAAAATAAACAAATTAATAGTCCATATTCACTAAATGGAAAATACACAGCTATTTAGTGTTTTTTTAGGAACATGGATTTAGTAGGTATAGTTAACCGCACAACATGGAATGGCTACAATTTGAACTGCCTTTATGGTGTAACAGTAAGGACGATTTTCGTAGTTAAATTATTACCACTAATGTAAAGTTGACTGTAAGTATATATTACGCACGGTCCAGGTAAGTTGTTGGCAACACTTCGTCAAGTTTTTTTTGTCACCAATCGAATCCCGCAATGTTTGAAGACTAAGGTCTTCACAACCAGTGCGTCCTGCCCGTTATGACATGGTGCCGAAACGTGGATGACAGTTGACTGGTACACAAATTCAAGGTCGCTCAGCACGCTATGGTATGGGGTATGCTCAGAGTTCCTTTGCAAATTTATTTCCTTTCTTTCTTTGAAAGATAAAATCAAATATTAGGTTAGTGTGGGATGCCCCCAGCTAGATGAACCGACGACCATAAAAAGACTGCAGGCTAGTGTATTGTAACACCTTTAAAGTTTTGGTGACGCACCACCGAATGTGAAATGAAGGAGATGGTCATCAGGAAGAAGTGGTGACAGGCCAGGCACCTGACGAGGAAGCGACTTATCATCGATTTTCTCGCTCAAAAAACATACAAACAATTGTAGGTGCCGTATAAGTAAAAGAGATTAGATCCATATATTAAGAGGGAACAGGGCCTACGATTCTCGATTCGAATACAAATGTATTCCCCTTTTTTCTTCTTGAATAATGCCTCTAGCTAGAGCAATCTTTATTTTTTTTTCATAATATCAAGGTCTGCTGTAGACACGTCCCAGTTACTCGTATTTCCTTTTTTTCAGCAACTTATTGGTAAAGAAAATATGACCCTCCAAAAATTACAAAAATGCCCAACTTTACCGTCGTGAATATAGGACTACCAGACAAATTCGAAAAGTTTTTAACATAAAAGAAAATGATAGGAACCTAGACAATGGTGCCGATTCTCTTGTACACCGAACTAAACTAACTAAACTATCACTAAAATTCCTTACTTTTGGCTATGAGAATCCTAAAGCTTTCTGTAGTAAAAAGTCTCTAAATTTAAAAAATATTTTGACACAACTAAATCGAATTTGACGATTGCGACTCCACGTGGTACATACTTGTTTGCCCTACCCCGTGAATATTTTTAGAGCCGTACGTGTTGAGTATTAGGTTTATTAAGGGTTTTATAAAGGGGGACGAAATTTTCATTATTTTTGCGAAATGACACACCATTCTCGAGATATGAGCAAAAGAAAAGAAAAAAATCCAGTACAGTACTGTTTTTGCACCCGAAGTCGAGATGTTCGTGTGAATTTTAGTTCATGACAACTAATAATATTCCACACCATTTTCAGTGGCGATTAAAAATAGTCAGAATTAGTTAGACAATTAAAATTTTAGGTGATAACGTCAAATTCAGAATAGCGAAATTGGTGCCGATTCTGTTGTTCACAAACTAAACTAAATTTAAATTCAGTGCATCTTTTTCTTTCTATTTCTTTAAGAAAAGGACAGAAGATACATTTTAGTTTAGTCCTGTCAAATTAATCAGTGCCTGACGTAAATTGACGTAATTTTAGTGGGCAAGTTTTTAATCATGTCAAAACTTGTATGGATTAGTGTCAGGGGCTGATCTCAGTACAATTTTAGTGCTGTCAAACTAAAATATAGTTAAGTTGTGCCACTTTAGTCTATTTCAGAATGGGAAATCATCGTTTGACAGGAGTAAACTACATTTTGGTGATTTTAGTCTAGTTTAGACGCATTTGTGACAAGAGAATCGGCACCAAAATACTCTTTCTTAAAATTGTGATGTAAAAAATAATTGAATCGGCTCAGTTTTCGAGGAGAAAAAAGGGGAATACGAAACGTCGATCTCGTCAATTTTTATTGTGATATACTTAATCGGTCTGAGCTGCAGCTGTCCCTATCGCACTGTACGGGGGCAGACTTGAGGTAACACGACGGCAATATTTTCTTGAAATAGGTACCTATTTTTCAAATTCCCGACCCTGGGGCTTTATTATGAAGTACTAATGTCATCATTATTCCACTGCGAAAAAAGGATGGTGCTAGCGGCCTCATTTATAGCTCTGTCTCTCACTCACATAGGAAAAATGGTGGCATAATACGGCCCCTGTTCCCTCTTAATAGTTGGTCGCTGACAGTTGACACCGCCGCCGAGTACTCGGTTGTCGCAACGACAAGAGCTATCAAAGAGAGTACTCGCTCAGCGACGCTCGCTTGGCGGGCAGGCAACTCACGCTTGGTACTGACGCATACCAAGAATCACTCTTCGTCGTCGCGCACTCGCTGCTCGCTGCTCGCCAACTCGTTTTTAGTTATTAGCCCTACTTGCTTCTCATTACGGCGAAAGCGTCCCGGTAGCCCGCGAAATTCAAATTTTCTTATAATGTTTAGCATTTTGCAGGTCAGTAGGTATCAGGTTGTATGTTGATCTGAATATCATTTTCGAATTATAATCATAAAAAACCGGCTAAATGCGTGTCAGACCACGCACAATGAAGGGTTCCGTAGTTGGAATGAATTTATCGTAAGAAAAACATGTTCTCCCATACGGAATATATGGGAGAACATGTTTTTGCAACCGCAAATTTAAGTTGGTCAATTAATACTCGTAAACTTGTAAAGCCCACTTAAGTGTGATAGTTTTCCTTTAAACTTCGTTATAAATAGGTACTACTGCCGTGACACTTAAATTTCTAACTACAACGGTTTAGTTGGTAGAGGGGGGGGGACACTTGAATCTAACGAAAATTAGTACTTTAAAGCTTGATAAGTCACAAATGGTTTACTTAATCAAAAAACGGTCTTGGCAAACCCCTAATGTTTTTGAAAGACCTATCCAACGATATCCCACACTATGGGAAGGACGAAAAAAAAAAAACATCTCCACTTTACATGTAGGGGAGGTACCCTAAATAATTGTTTTTTTCCAAATTTTATTTTACCACTTTTTTGACGTCATTAACTTGTATACAACTTTCTAGAACCAATAGTTTTTGAGCTAAACCGCGGACAGACAGACAGACAGACAGACAGACGGACATGGCGAAACTAACGGGTGATTTTTTAAGCGTAGTTTTTTTTACTACTTAGGTTTTTTTACTTTTTTAGGTACTTTTTATTTATAAATGATAGATTTATTATTTTTAAATGTAGAAAATACACAGATATTGAGTATTTAGTTTGGCTGCACATTAATCACAACACAACGCACACACACATGTATGTCACAACATTTTATTTGATTTTGTATGGGTTTATTTTATTTATTTTTATTTTAATACCTTTAAAATTTATTTATTATAGCGGACAGACACTTTCCTATAGATATTTATAATTCTAGCGTATGGCACTCGTGGGTTGCAGCTGAAAATCAGCGTCAGGTGGTACACTTTGTGTTGTCATCTGACATTATGCTGAGCTGAGGCCCTTTTGGCATTATAATAATTTGTTTTCTGTTTTATAGTTTTAAGCCAATAAATGCATTTTTCTTTCTTTCTTTCTTTTCTTTCTTTCTTTCTTTTCTTTCTTTAAAGTCGAATAAAACACTCAATTTGCATCGTATATTCAAATTTTTTATTGAAATTGATAACTTGGCCTTTGCCATTTACATTTTAAAGATAACTTCATGTAAATGTTGTCTGCGGCTCCTTTTCAAATGGTCCATTCGGAAGGTCCAATTTTGCGTTACTTTTTCGAGCATTTCGGCCTGTATCCCACGAATTACGCGTGTTATGTTATCCTGTAAGGCTTCAATCGTGTTCGGCTTGTCCACGTCCACATACACTAACGACTTTACATAACCCCACAAGAAATAATCCAGAGGCGTCAAATCGCATGATCTTGGCGGCCAATTGCCGCCAAGATCATGCGATTCACAGGGCCATTTCGAGAGATAAGCTGCTCACCAAATTCACCCTTCAACTTGTCCATTGTTTCACGAGCTGTGTGGCATGTGGCACCGTCTTGATGAAACCACATGTCAACCAAGTTCAACTCGGCCAACTGGGGCAAAAAAAAGTTGCGTATCATGGCTCGATATCGTTCGCCATAATATGGTCGTAACAAGCGATACACATTTTTCACAGAACACGAATTTTGATGATAAATTTCAACAATTTGCAATCGTTGCTCGTTTGTAAGTCTTTCCATGATGAAATGGCAGAGTATACTGAAAACTTTTCACTTTGACAGATGACGTTTGGATGCCATTACCAACCAGTGCCGCCAACCTGAAAATCTTAACTCTTAAAAAATCACCCATTATAAGGGTTCCTTGTTGACTACGGAACATTCATTCATTCATGTAATCCTACTGAATAACTATTTCATGAAATCATGACATTTGAGGAGCATACAACCTGACACTGTCCTGTAAATTGCATAAAACGAAAAAAAAAATCGCGTGCTACCCTGGCGCATCCCCCTTAATAGCTGGCGGTAGAACAGGTGCCTTAAGGCCCTTCGAACCAGTGGGGTGCGTTGATGAAAGATTTTTGTCAAACCTATTATTAAAAGCCTGTGATGTCCCAATCCAAAGTAAATGCCTCCCTACTCTTTCCACTTCTCTCTATTCAAAACTACTAAGAACCAGACGGTCCTTTCTGTAAAACTCACATCATGAAAACTTGGATGAAGTGAGCTTTCATTGGTGTCATTCCCTAGCACCAGATGGCAGAAAAATACTATATATTTAGTAACCACTTAAATATTCCTAAAGAGTCATAAAAACCCTGTAAGAAATCAACACGTGTTTCACTTCTCAACCGAACCTGTGTGGCAACACGCCGTGTTCGGATTCGCGACAAGTCAATCGTCAATCTGAGGATGCCTTGTTGAGAGGTGAAACACGTGTCGATTTCTTACAGGGTTTTTTATAAAGAACTCTTTAGGAATAGTTAAGCGGAATGGGTTACCAAATATATCTACATCTGTAGTATTTTATAATGGATTTCCGCGTGGTCACGCCTGAATCAATTAACTATCAGATAGCAGCTCACTTCAAGCTCAGTTCACTCAGTTCTGACGTTAAGATTTTTACAAAGAATAGCTAGACTGGTTGTTCTTATTGAAGGAGTCCAGCTCATGCCTTCTTCTCGTCTGGGTCAGCTGCGATATCGCTTGTCATTCAGGGGAACCATTTGGGTCGTACCTTTGGCCATTGGTCTTCTGAAATGCGGGACATGTGTTCAGCCAGCCCAATTGGATTTTAGCGTGGCAGCTTCTCGACTGACATCACATCTTTGTGATGGAAATCATGGAATTGATGGTCGCATTCCTAAGCTACGGTTTCCTAGAAGAGTGTTGGCCGCAGTACAGCTGCTATGAAAATGAATTTACGGTGTCAAAAACGCACTCTAGAGAAAAAAAGAAACATACCGACTTCGAAAAAAAACACTACAAAGTGAAAAATAACTTTTATTTCGGAAGTCGATGTTTTTGTTTTTTAATTTTAGTTTTTTACCATTTTTCGCTTTTTAGTTGTGTTACCTACCCCACACAGATTCGAATACCACAAATAACAGTGACAGGAACTACATCATAATCATCCACACAGACTAAGCCTTTAGTGGGATAAATACGTATTATTGAAGCTAACTCAAAAACTATCCAAGCAAAATTAAAATAAGAGGCCACCTCGAAAGAATATCTACCCTTACAAACAAAAAAAATCGGTCCATAATTGACGGATAAATCGGTGGACAATCATAAAAAAAAACATACGCTACAAATATAAAACCTCTTCCTTTTTGGAAGTCAAACTCAAACTCAAAGCATTTATTTCAATTAAACCATTTACAGGCACTTTTAGTCGGTCAGTTAGTCAGAAAGTTGAAGCTAGTTGACCATTCCAAAAAGTAGATCTCAATGGAGAAGAACGGGCAAGAAACTCCAAGGACACTTTTAAATATAGAAATTACAAAATCCTGGGTACATTACTCCTGTTGCTTTTATAATTATGTGAGAACAATGTAAAAAAAACAAAATCTATAAAAAATATAAGATTAAAAATAAGCCCTGGCAGATAAGAGATGACCAGTCTCCACTGACGGCGCCCGTTCACGAAAATGTTGCGTGGATCAGCACCATCCAGCTCAACCATTTTGTAGGGAACCGAATGATCCAACACACACTAGTCGGTTAAAAATACACCAATTTACTTTCAATTTAGCGTCAGTCGACGGTAAATTGCAGCCAGCCCAGTCTATTAATTTGTTGCCCAGATTATTCATATTTTTCCTGCCCATATTCCAATTTATTCGAGGTCAGAGTAACATTTGTCTTTTTCTTCCAAAGTTCTCTATTAGTCGTAATGTAGAATACTACCTACTAACACTTTAATTAGCCATTACCATAATCATCAAGGTTTCATCTGTTAGGTATTTGACAGAAAACTTGTAGTAATTTAATGATGTTTTTCCCTAAAATTTATATTCTAAGCACATCACAACATCCTTCTACGGCTGTGTGTTCACAAGGCAACTACCGTTGGGCAACACGGCTCTTGGCTGACTTACCATAGGTTGCCCATTTTTAGGGTTCCGTAGTCAAGAAGGAACCCTTATAGTTTCGCCATGTCCGTCGTTCTGTCTGTCTGTCCGTCTGTCCGCGGCTTAGCTCAGAGAATGTTGTTTTAGAAAGTTGTAATTTGGCATGGGTATACATACTCGTATTAAGGCTCGTTCAAACCAGCGCGACGCGACGGCGTGACGCGACTCGAACAATACAATTTCTAAGAAAATTTCACGGTATAACAATAACCGGTGTCGCGTCGCGCTGTCGCGTCGCGCTGTCGCGTCGCGCTGTCGCGTCGCGCTAGTCTGCACGAAGCTTAAATCACGCCGAGAAATTGGTCAAATAAAATCATGAAAACAATTCTTTTTGGGGTACCTTGTACTTGCCCCGGAGACGGACAATGGTGCCGATTCTCTTGTACACCGAACTAAACTAACTAAACTATCACTAAAATTCCTTACTTTTGGCTATGAGAATCTTAAAGCTATTCTGTAGTAAAAAGTCTCTAAATTTAAAAAATATTTTGACAACTAAATCGAATTTGACAATTGCGACTTCACGTGGTACATACTTGTTTGCCCTACCCCGTGAATTTTTTTAGAGCCGGAGGCGCGCAGTGAGGCAGTCTCGACGTGTTTTATATGGAATTTTTCACTTTATGTATGGAAAACAAATAAAAAAATTACCTACGTGTTGAGTATTAGGGGTATAGGGATTTTATAAAAGGGGTCAAAATTTTCATTATTTTTGCGATAGGACACACCATTTTCGAGATATAAGCAAAAGAAAAGAAAAAAATCCAGTACAGTACTGTTTTTGCAAGTCGAGATGTTCATGTGAATTTTAGTTCACGACGACTAATAATATTCCACACCATTTTCAGTGGCGATTAAAAATGGTCAAAATTAGTTAGACAATTAAAATTTTAGGTGAAAAACGTCAAATTCAGAATAGCAAAATGGTCATTTTCACTAAATTAAAATCTCTGTACAATCTTAGTGCTGTCAAAGTAAAATATACTTAGTTGTGCCACTTTAGTCTATTTCAGAATGGGAAATCATCGTTTGACAGGAGTAAACTAAATTATGGCGATTTTTAGTCTAGTTTAGACGCATTTGTGACAAGAGAATCGGCACCATGGTGTATTTGTTATAAAATCTGTGAAATACCATATTTCAGGCAAATAAATAAATCGAAATCTATCTATGTGGAAGTCAGTTGCATAGTGAATACACAGCCTTTTAAGCTTCGTGCGGCTGCAGCAGTGGGAATCTTTGTTACTCATCGTGAATAAAGTTTTAAATGAGTATTTCAGTTATTTAATCAGACATCTCTGACTAACAGTGAAGGATAACATCGTGAAGAAACCCGGACTTAGCTAAACAGCAACACAAACACACGCATTGGTTCCCCGAAGTGGTACACCCACATGGGACTTAAACATAACTTGGCGAAAAATGGGTGTACTTTTTTTTTATCATCAAATGACTTCTCCCGCTCTGGGTGGAGTGGGTGGGCGTGTCAGACTTACTGACTAAAACCCACCCGTGTTCCTTCTGTTGCCTGTGCAATGCCAGGAGGCCACGGTATCCCTTTCGGACTTTCCCGCAACCCCGGCAGGCAATGGTCTCATCGGACCCCTTCACTCGCTGACATCTCTTTGAGGCGCGCGTGGAACACAACGCGCCGTCGACCCGGGCTTGGTCCTTACCGGACGGCGAGCTACCCATTGCTCACCGTCCGCAAGCCCGCGCCTACGGTGGCCGGGGATCGGCGATCGATTCCCGACGCCCAGGGCGTCTCCTCCTGCGGCGGCTAGCGGCGTGAGGGCGCGAATTTTGCCTCTCCCTCACGCGTTCCGCCTCCTCCTTCGCGAGCATTACTGCTTCGCAGAAGGAGGTGACAGCGTCCCATGCCCTCTCGCTCCGTACCATGGCCTTTGTAGGAGGTCCTCCTACATCTACGCATTTGTAGGGAGTTGGAATATACGCTTAGGGGCACTATGAGCTGAGAAACTTTTTTTTTGTAACAATTTTTTTTTCGGTAATCTCCCAATTTTATTGAAGTTTCGGGTTACTTTTTTTAGAACGCTTTATATTTCGAATATGGTAGCTCGGATGAAAGTCTTTTCTGGAAAGAAATAGTTGCTCTAGTCGTAAACCATAAGATGGTGTGATAATAACCCAGGAAATATTGAAAAAAGTATCGGTCGATCTTTTTTATTCTAAGCCCAAGTCCCAAAAAAAACTTGCTCCATAGCACCCCTAAGGCTACACTTCAACTGCAGCATTGAAAATCCAACAGACCGCATCCCAGCGCCTCAAGACACGGTGCTAAGCAAAGCGTTAAAAATCGAGTGCGCGAATTAAAATCGCAGCGATAAAAAAACGCCCGTGGGATCAACAATAGGCTCGCCCCCTACTAGACACATGGGACTTAAACATAACTGGCGAAATGTGGGTGTACCATAGATACACTTCTGCCTAACCCTCCGGGGATTACAAGCGTGATGTTACGTGAATTTATTAGATTCCAATTTAAAAAAAACATCACAATGGCATCAGCCATTACTGACATGTTTTTAAATGGCGACCACATTTATATTATACATCTGCTTTGATCCGCGTCCAGTTCGCGCCGAGCGCTCGCTAAACGACCTTGTCACACGAGGAAAATAAGCTGAGAAATACAAAGAACCGGCTTCCGAGAACTCATAAGTGTGTTTTATAAAATATTATGTTTTAATTGTGCAACTTTTGGTGCTGAACGTTGCTCGTGGACGCAAAGGTGGGTGACGTTTTGATTTTTTTTCGGGAAGTCTATTCCAGACAACTGTCAAAAATATTTTGTGCCAGAAACTTTTGTTTTTTGTTTTTGTGGTTTAGGGACGAGTTTTTTTGTTATTTGTGATGGTCACTTAATTATTATTTGAAGCTATGTAATCAATAATCATAAACAACGCATAAAAGCTGAGTAAATTATATAATGTGCGATAATTTTCGAAATTGCCCTAAACGTGGAAAGGCGGCAGGTTTTAAATGATGTTACTAAAACGATGAATATAGATAAGTGCTAGTTTGTTTAAGTACTTATAGAAAACCTTGCATAGAAACCCAATAAAGAGAAAGAAAAAAGAAATATTTTTTTTGGAGATGTACAGTCTAACACCGCAAAATCCCTTTTTTTTTCGCCTTACGTCATTTCATTACCTGTCACCCACGGCTTCACCCGCCGTTTTATTTGTCGTAGCGTGATCCTCGATAATTAGGCTAAAAAAAAGATGTCTTCAGCTTTATCAGATAGGCTTTAGTACCTACTGCGGTAGTATCTCAAAGAAAGTCCAATTTATTTAGATAAATGAACCTGGGCTGTGGACATAAGTAGGTATCTACGTATGATTTCCTTACTTAGGCTGTAGGAAAAATGCTTTTTGTGTATTCAATAAGGAAAAACATTGCCTAGTAGGTATGTTTAAGTAAATCGTTGCAGCGATAAACTGTAATCACGATTCCATGGTTCAAAAGTTTATCGATACAAAATAGGTAAATAAAAATACACTTTACACCATTTTGTTAGTGTAGTTCTCAGATAATTATTGTGGGTGTGTATAGAAAATGTTGACCAATCGTCTTCAAAAAAGCATATTGATCTATGTTCGTCTGTATGTTTTTTTTTTTGTTGTATTTTCATCAATAATGGACCGATTTTGAAAATTCTTTTTTCATTTGGTAGAAGAAGCTTGCGCGGTGGTCCTATATAAATTTTATTAATTTTGCTTTGGCTTTGGACCTACAATAAGACGTACTTTATAGCACTATATAGCTTCTGACGTTTCGTAAGTACCTACCCATGTAGGTCTATATGAAATAAAATATTTTGATTTGATTTGTCTTCGACTGTACCGTATGGTCATTGGTCTTTCAATTTTTTTTAAAAGTACAGTTATCGCACGTCATATCTAGTACCTAGTACCTAGATACCATGTACCAAATTTGTACCTTTTTGAGATAAATAAATTATTAGTAAGGTTACACTTGAACAACGAAAACTTAAATAATTTGCCCAATTTATGTTTTTTTTAACAATAAATATGTTACTTTGAATGTCTTTCATATCTACCCCAAAATTGTTTGAATAATAGGTACCTGGGTAATTAAAAACTTAATGTTACTGTTCACTATGACATCATAGATATTTTTACCTTGTTTTTATTGTCAGTCAACTAGCTGACCCAACAGACGTTGACCTGCTCTTGAATCGTGAGTTACCTATAGTCTTAATAACATAACATCACGCCTTGTTTCCCCAAAGGGTTGGGCAGAGGTGTACCTGTATTACACCCACATTTCGCCAGTTATGTTTTTAAGCCCTATGTAATAGGGGGCGAGCCTATTGCAATCAACCGGGCACAATTCCAGACTCCGGGCTACTACTGAGAAATTCCTGTTGGAAAAACCCAATAATACTTTGCCCGACTTGGGAATCGAACCTAGGACCTCATGCCCAGCAATAGCGCTTGCAACCACTAGAACAACGAGGCAGTCAAAAGTTATTTTCATAAAAACCAAATTCGGACAAACAAACAAAATTTTTCTTTCCATAAAAACCTAATTCGGACAAACATTTTAAAACAAGAAAATAGCCAAATCATTCCAACCGTTCTCAGGTGATGCGCACCGACAAACACCATTAAGTATGTAATTCATTTTTATTTATTGCCAATAAAAAAATAAAACAAAAATCCTGTCTTATTAAAATGATTCCTCAGCTTCTTTTTACTTGATCAACTTGAATTTGAAGCGAAATACCAGTTTATTATGTTGTTGACCTCTACAACCTTTGATTACTTATACCGACTTAAATTTCGCACTGTGATTAAAATAATAAAAAGTTTTACGATTATTATACAAATACCTACATACTACGACGCTTAGTAAATACCTAAATAATAAGGCTGAATATCTGTGTTATCAATCATTCATAATGAAGGCTCGTGCAGACCAGCGCGACGCGACGTTGCGACGCGACTCGAACAATACAATTTCTAAGAAAACTTCACAAATTTATTTCAAAATATCCATTAGAAAACAAAAGATCTGGCTGGGGTAACGTTACTCCAGCCGGAAGTGTTTTTTTATCAAATAATTAAAAAACTATCAGCTTACCAAATTTAAAAATCTGCTTACCAATTACAGAAGCTCTAATTATAATTATCTATTGCACTTAGATGACAATTTGCGACATTATCTGGCTGGGGTAACGCATACAAAATAATATTAGCCAGATCTCATGTACAAATATTACAATCATCCGTATATATCATAGACATCCGATATCCGTGGTATATATAGTCAATTCCGAGATACAGCAATCGTGCAAACGTTACTCCAGCAGGATTTTAAATATCTTAGCAAACATAGCAAATACAAATTAAGTTGTACCATTTATTTCTAATTATTTAGATTAAAATTTATTTCAAAATATCCATTAGAAAACATATGATCTGGCTGGGGTAACGTTACTCCAGCCGGAAGTGTATTTATCAAATAATTTAAAAAAACTATCAGCTTACCAAATTTAAAAATCTGCTTACCAATTACAGAAGCTGTATTTCTAATTATCTATTGCACTTAGATGTAGATTTTTGACATTATCTGGCTGGGGTAACGCACACGCTTCTAAGGGGCGTACCTAGCTTGATGTTTCATAGCCTTTATGGCTTCCTCAAGAATTGGGCTATCAATTGCAAAAAATATTTTTTTAGGTCCGACTATTTCCGGATAGTATCAAACAATCAAACTCTTCAACTTTATTATTAGTATAGATATTATTTGATTCCTCGTTGGTCTAGTGGTCAAGCACTACTGCTGAGCATGGTCCTGGGTTCGATTCCCGGGTCGGGAAAACTGTTATTGGGTTTTTCCATCTGGAATGTCTCTGTAGAAGCCTGGAGTCTGGATGTGTGCCCGGTTGATGGCAATAGGCTCGCCCCCTATTACATGGGACTTAAACATAAATGGCGAAATGTAGGTGTACTACAGGTACACCTCTGCTCAAGGGGATTACAGGCGTGATGTTATGTTATGTTATATTATTTGATTTAAAAGCTGAAGTTTTAAGCTTCGTGCAGACTAGCGTGACGCGACAGCGCGACGCGACACCGGCTATTGTTATACCGTGAAGTTTTCTTAGAAATTGTATTGTTCGATTCGCGTCGCGCGATCGCGTACCGCTGGTCTGCACGAGCCTTTATTCGACTTTTGTTTGACAGGTTTCGCAGTCAAGTTTTTCTGTATTGATATTCTAAAAAAACGTACTACGTAATTACTTTTTATTTTTTTACTTGTTAGGAAATAATCAAATGAATACAATTGAGTTTTAGTACCTATATATATCGCAGACATAACTTTTTGCTCATACACTACGTAGGTAAAGTAATTGCGTACCTAAGCATACAGAATTCGAGGAAGCATAAAAAATATTTATTGTTTGAAAATCTCAGTACTGTGCCACTGTATAAATAAGTTACAGTATTATATCTTCATAGAAACCGGCCGGAACGACGCGCTTTGAAATCAGTGTAAGTATATCAGGGTCCGTATTATGACGTATTAATGCCACGTTATGGGCATGAGGAACAGGGTGTAAAGTTCACTCATCCCCCATAGAAAAGGGAGGATCCTCCAACCAGACGGGTGTTGTAAATGGCGGGCCGACTGCCCAACTGTTGACGTCGGATAGTCTTATACATATTATGTCGTTCGCGCGGTAAACTCTAATTGCGCAATGCAGGATTTGTCTGACGTCATGTCTTTGATGCGTAGTTCGTATGTGGCGGTGTAACCGCTACACCACCATTATTCTAGTGCGAGTGAGAGATGGAGTTATATAAGTCCGCTAGCACCATCCTTTTTTCGCAGTGGAATAATGATGGCATGAATACTTCATAATAAGGCCCCAGTACGCAACAGTATTGAGTGCGCGGCAGTTACGCACGGGCGCGGAAGGTTTATCTACCGAGCGGCCGTAGGTAATTATTTCAAGTTCACTGCCGAGACATAATACTGTTACTGTATTTTACTGTGACAGAACGTTGGGTTTTATAATTAAATATTGATTAATCTAGGTACTTTATGGCTCAGCGGTCTAGTCTAGGGGATTCCCAGTCGTAGGCACCTATAAAGCTATAAATCTATGATTTACTCGCTCAAGAAAATATTTTAGGACCCGTCTATAAGAAATACATTATACGAGGGCGGCAATGAAAATTTCGGGATTCAAGGAAGTGACACAACATTACTATTTAAAAATGTATTTATTGCCTTTCGAAGTATTCTCCGCAAAATTTGACACATTTTTCCATACGATGGAACCAATCATTGAAGCAACCATTCCTTTCGGAAGTTGGGGTCTCCAAAATGGCCGTTTTGTAGGCGTCCACAGCTTCTTCAGGTGATGAAAATCTCTGTCCACGCAATTTATTCTATATTTTAGGGAAAGTATAGAAATCATTAGGGCTTAGGTCGGGGGTGTACGGCGGATGGTCTAATAATTCTATGTTTTCTTGCTCTAAAAACTCTTTTGTTCTGTGCGCGGTGTGAGAACTCGCATTGTCGTGATGGAGGATGATGCGGCGGTTGCAGTTCTCTTTACGGAGTTCAGAAACGACCTGTGGCAAACAAATGCTAGCATACCATTCTGCATTAACCGTTCTTTGTCCCTCAAGAGGAATAGTCGTAACATGGCCGGTTTTGGAGACAAACGTGGCCACCATTTTTTTTGCAACAGTCCGTGAACGAATAATTTTTGTTGGCTTCAAATCCTGGTTTTTTGTTTCGGGTTCGTACGCGTATATCCAGGATTCGTCACCTGACACGATGTTGTACAGCATTTGAGGATCCTGCGTGGAATCTTTCGAGAGTTCTGACGCACCAAGTAACGCGAGCCGCTTTTTGCTCTTCACAGAGCGAATACGGTATCCATCGGGAAAACAACTTTTTTACACCTTCATTCAAGTTCATGCCAGATTATTTCAGGTATTTGACTCATGCCAAAGTCTAAAGTTGGCTGAATTTCGCGGTATGTCACATGTCGATCTTCCTCAATCAGCTTACGCACAGCAGTTGAAATTCAGCAAACCAGCGATAAATTGTGGTTTTGGATGGGGCTTCATCACCAAATGCAGAAATCATCCGGTCAACACACTGTTTTTGTGTTAAACCACTTCGAAAGTCATAATAAATCATCGCTCTTGAATTTTCTCGAGTCAATTCCATTTTCTCAACGACTAAACAAGTTTGTCAAAACCTTGTGACAAGACCGAGAATCTTTTTAAAAATAAATAAATGGTATTCGATTTTTAATACCTACCAAAGAATTTTCAATTAAAAAGATTTTAATATGACAGGAACAGTGGAAATATTCCATTCCCGATACTTTTAGTGCAGCCCTCGTATACAGGGTTATTTTAAATTGGCTAGCTAAACTCCGCAGACGCGACACGATTAAATAAAATGAAAAGATATGATGTTTTTTTTAAGGAGATCAACGATCGCTGTTACATTTGTTATTTGAAGTATGAGTTGAGAAAAAGTGTTGTAAAAAAAAAGTACTTTGGTTAGTAAAGTTATGTTCAGGACACACCCGCCGTCATATGGTCGTCATAATTATTTAAGAGGGAACAGGGCGTGCGAGGAATCGGAAAAATAGGTATTTGAAGAAACTATTGCCGTTGTCTTACCTCAAGTCTGCCTCCATAGAGTGGGATAGGGACAGCTGCAGCTCAGACCGATTATATCACAAAAAAAATTGACGAGATCCACGTTTCGATTTCCCTTTTTTCTCCTCGAAAAAAAAGCCGATTCAATTATATTTTACATAAAAAATTTAAGAAAGAGAATGTCTAGGTTCCTGTCGTTTTCTTTTATCTTAAAAACTTTTCGAATTTGTCTGGAAGTACTCTAATCACGGCGGTAAAAATCGGGATTTTTTTGTTATTTTTGGAGGGTCATATTTTCTTTACGAATAAGTTGCTGAAAAAAGGAATTAACAGGGTCGCGTCTACAGCAGTCCTTGATTTTATGAAAGAATAATATTGCTCTAGAGGCATTATTCAATAATAAACCAATTTTTTTAACCTAATATTTGTTTTTTTTTTCGGATTTTCCCAAAATTCTATGTAAACTGCATAATTATGGCCAAATTGAATGATATATGAGTTCATTTTTTATTTATTTAATCAAATTAATGTGTAAGCAATCAAGCAAAACATTTTTTAGGCTTCTGTGAACATTAGACATATTTCCAAAAAAAAACTTAAAAATTAAGTTTAAAAAAATTGGTAAGACTTCGTCTAAGACAACCATGGCTTAAATGGTCCTAAATTGTCTATACTATCTTCGCCTTAAAGCTTTGCACCCATCTTCCAATCACCCTGTATATTTTTATCAGCTGTATGTTCCTTTTAGCCTTTGCTAAATAAATGTTTTATTTATTTCTTTCTAGATACATAAAAATTTCGTGTATCTCAGCCTTGCCTTGACCTCTATGTTATGAATCACTTCGTGGCAACAACCATCTAGGTGACCCCAACGCGATCACTTGGAAAAACCGCTATCTTAAGGTTAAATCAGTATCATTATATTTTATGTTTATTATCACTGCTCATTTGCACATAATTTTATTACTAAAAATAAAATAGATTCTGCCTAGCCTTTTCCCAATTAAGTTGGGGTCGGCTTCCAGTCACCGGATGCAACTGAATACCAGTATTTTACATGGAGCGACTGCCTATCTGACCTCCACAACCCAGTTACCTACTGGGTAATTTTTAGGCTTCTGATTACCCTTAACGAATGCCAAATATGCGCTGCGTGTATGACCTACAATTAGTTGTTCCGGTACCCTAATTACGTAATGCAAAATCAATCCGAATCTGAATCGTTTTGAAACAGATTGCTAATCCATTACTTCGTAAGTTCGAAAAAAAAAACTGTAAAGCAACGTAAATAACGCAATGAATGTTGTTGAACTGTCAAAATGAAACAGATTTGTCTTTATCGTTTACGAAAATATGTTGCGTAATTAGAAAGCAGGTCTGGCTGTTTGTGTATATATGAGTTTAAATGTTTGTAAACGCACCCACAATACAGGAGAAATCCCTAGTGTGGGGCAACGTATAAAAAAAAAAAAAAACTGTTAGGTAATGACAGCCGGGACCAACGGTCTTACGTGCTTTCCGAGGCATGGAAGGGGCCTTGATTTGTAGGTAATGGATGGTGACCCATCCACGAACCGAACTCTGAAAGCATAGCTTAACCTTCGATCGACGCCCTCTTAAATGTTTTAATACCACCAACCAGCTCATCATTTTATTTTATTATTTGCCGGTTTCCTCACGACGCAGACGTCTTCCTTCTCCGGGCACTTGAAAATAACTATTATTTTTACTCTAACATTTGATATACAAAACGCGCTACCAATCCAAAGGTTGATTCCGGGCTTGGGTTTTTTTCTATGGAACCAAAGTCGTCTCCTTTCAGCTTCTTTTCTAGTATGGTAACGTACCTTGCAATATCCCAGGTATTGCAGACGTCAATATTGTCTTAAGACGCAGATATATGGCAGTGACCTTGAGTTGTTAGCTTGCGTGTTCTGTACTGAGCTCACGCCACGCGTCGTACGTCCAGCCAGTAATAGGACTCGCCCATCAAGGAGCGCTGTCCTATACCTACATAAAACAAAAGGTATTTTAATACTAAAAGATCAACAATTAAATAATCTTTAAAACCGTGAAGGTATCAGAAAAATACGCTTGATGGATTCTGCGTAATTCTCTGTTTTTTATCTGCGTTAGACATAACTTTACAAATTAATTTCAGTATGTAATATAAACAAAATCTAAAACATTCATATATTAAGTTTTTAAGAAAATGCTCTAATTTAACATATATTTTTTCCAAATCATTAACTTTACTCGTTTAGACGTGATATTCAGTATAAAATCATTAAAAGTCTGTTATCGTCGCCTTAAGGGGCCTGCGGAGCATGCGTTGTTCATACAAACGTAATACCAAAATAATTTGTAAATCAAACATATTCTTAAGCTAGTGTGTATTTATTCCGATTGGATTACAGAATATCTAGGCTTCCAAATATATTTTTTGAATGGACACTGATATAAAGACGAGATATGAGGAATTTAAAATTTCTATAGAAAACTTAAGTTTCTCATAACTCGAATTTAAATCAGTGTCCATTAAAAATATATATTTGGAAGCCTAGATATTCTGTAATCCAATCGGAATAAATACACACTACCTTAAGAATATGTTTGATTTACAAATTATTTTGGTATTACGTTTGTATGAACTACGTATGCTCCGCCGGCCCGTTAAGTTTATCGGTGTCGGGGTGTATCTCACTTCGACACCCTAAGTGGCGCAACCATGCTCGTGCTGACAGTGAAATATACATCGTTTTATGGTTGGTATCTCACCTGGGCCTCAAGTCTGCTATTACAATAGTGTCAGAATGGTATATCATTGATTTCATAATTGTTGATTTTGACAAGTTTGGTAATCTATTAACATATTGGCGTCATTATGACTTTCCAATGATCAGCCACTGACACTCCATTGAAAGAAATGGCATCTATTGGTAATCTCGTACCTAATGAAAAATGAATGACTGACTTAGGCGGTAATCTGCTAAAATTTTGACAGTTCCTTTGATCAGTGACCTACCATGAGAACGTCACTGTGCAGTCATTGCTTTTAATTCGTTACGAGTATCGTGTTTGTGGAATACAATGATCAACCAGTGAACGAACATTATGAATTTAGCAGATTACGAACTTTTAGCAAAATTACAATGGGATCGTGTTGGAATGACGAATTTATAAAAATAGCAGACTTGGGCCCCAGGCCACACAGCGTAGGTACGTCCGATCGGTTGCACCACCAACCATACATTTTTTGGCAGTGCGACCTCTTCGTCCTAGTGAGATAGGGCTTTAAGTATCAGCCCGAATTCACCCATTTACCCACTGGTGTGCATAGGCTTTTCTTGTGTCAGCCTCATCCAGGTGCTGCGTGCTACCCGCAATGGTAACAATATCGCCCGTCCATCTCACAACTCTGCCTACCCTCCTGGAAAAAAAACAGACGTGATGTTATGTATGTGTTCTCCACCATTCTCCACCACCAGCACTTACTATCAAATGCTTGATTGCCACCCAATAATATAAAATAAAAACAGGAATAGACAAAATTATCAGAATACCAGCGCTGCAGTATTTATTTTTATATATCGTATTATGCTGAGATAGGAGCATTTTTGGCATTGCACAGGCACACAATCATCTAAAAGTTACAGACCTTGATATAAAAAAAATGCAGGATGGCTCGATTTAGGAGTCCGGAAGTCAATTTTTGGGTCTCGCTTCTTGGGTTAATCCAACAATATGTGTACCCAGCTCTAATCGAATTTGTAAAATAACATTCAACTTAGCAGCACTAATGGCAAATGCAAAAAAATATATAAAAAAACATCGAGAAATTACTGTAATAATTTAACCGATTATTGTCGACAGTAATCGGTTAGTAATCGTTAATCGATTTGATTACTTGTCTAACATTAATTGATCGATACTAACGTTTTTTTTTGGAAAAAAAAATTGTTTGGTGCAATCGGCAGGACTGGTTGGTCGAACCTAGGGCTGCGGGGTTTATATTAATGTAAGTGTTATAATTTTATAATCTAAATAATTAATTATAATTTATTTTAAATAAGTAATTAGTTTTTTTCCGTCATCAAATCATTTTCTTTCTAAATGTTTTCAAATTAATATTCACTTCTTAGGTTTGAATAAACATCAAACCTAAGAAGTGAATATTAATAAATAAATTAAAAATACATATTATCTTAACTTAATTAAAACAAAGTTAGGTTAGGTTTTAAAGAACTTGATAACAATTAATAATTATAATAGGTGTCGGAGAAAACTATTAAAACCATTAACAAATAGTACCTAAATATTTTAATAAACCTCTTTTACTTAAGCATTTTTGTTTTATCTGACTAGCTGCTCCAAAATACTTTGAATATCTTCATTTTTTTGAGGACTTATTAAAACCATAAGAATATAATAGAATAGAACATATTTATTTTGCATAAAACATAGTAAATAAAACGTCTTAAATATTAATTAGTTCCACATTATTTTGCTTATTTATTTCTGCATAGAAAACATACCTCAAAATAAAATTAATTATAATCGAAAACACTTCGATTATTAGGTACAACTGGGATCATGTGATTGATACTTTAAAATAAAAAAGAACAAAGAACTAAGATAATATCGCTGGTGTGTTCCCCGAAAGTTTACGGCAGAGGTACGGTACAGACGCCAGCACGTCAATTTACTACGATCTGTCAAATTTCTTTAATAGATTTTCAACTTTATAACTTAAGCATAAGGTTCAAAGTTGATTGGGAAAATTTGACAGTTTCGGGTAGGTTGATGTACGCCAGTATATCAACCTACCCGAAACTGTCAAATTTTTATAGAGAAAAAAAAGGAAGTTTGCAAAAAAAAAATAACCGATTCTTTTTGTGAACCTATTAATTTAAAAAAAACATTTCTCACTAATATCTAATTATTTTAAAAGTATTCCAAAAAAAACTCGAAAATCGGAAAACAACTGCATAAAAATCCATCTACTATAATTTTGACGCCGACTACCCGGATAAAAAGGTTAGTCAAATTTGTCATGCGACTGTCGCTCTTAAGACCTTGTTGCTAAGGACCTTAAAAGGTCAAACAGATTTGATTAAACTTGTTTATTACTCTTAAAAGTATGTTTACAAACGAACACAGACGAACAGTAGAAAATACAACGTCTAGGGGAATTCCATTTGATTATTCTTGAATATAAATTACGCGTTAATGAGCGACTACCAGTGATTTGCATGACCGATGACATGATGACCATAGTGCAAGTATTTTTAGGTTCCGTACTGGGCCTCAAGTCTGCTATTACAATAGTGTCAGAATGGTCTATCATTGATTTCATAATTGTTGATTTTGACAAGTTTGGTAATCTACTAACATAATGGCGTCATTATGACTTTCCAATGGTCAGCCACTGACACTCCATTGAAAGAAATGGCATCTATTGGTAATCTCGTACATAATGAAAAATGAATGACTGACTTAGGCGGTCATCTGCTAACATTTTGACAGTTCCTCTGATCAGTGACCTACCATGAGAACGTCATTGTGCAGTCATTTCTTTTAATTCGTTACGCGTGTTTGTGGAATACAATGATCAACCAATGATCGACCATTATGAATTTAGCAGATTACGAACTTTTAGCAAAATGACAATGGGATCGTGTTGGAATGACGAATTTATAAAAATAGCAGACTTGGGCCCCTGGAAGGATGGCAAACGGAACCATTACCTACTAAGTCTCCGCTGTCCGTCCGTCCGTCTGTCAGCGGGCTGTACCTCATGAACCGTAATAGCCTAATAGGTAGACAGATGAAATTTTCACAGACTGTGTATTTCTATTGCCGCAATAACAACCAATAATAAAAATTAAATAAAGTTATTAATTAAAGCTTGTTTTTTCGGCGTGTTTTGCACGATACGGTACGGAACCCTACTCGCATTTGGCTGGTTTTTTTCCGGTTTAGATGTAAAAACAATAAAGGCGACCTTCCACTGCTACGTCAGGATGTACACGGAGCGGTTAGCTGCGCACTTCATTTAGGGAATGCAATCACGATCAAGCCATTTATGTATGAAACCACCTCGTTCGAGATCTCCACCGCCGCGGCCGTGTTGGTCGAGATTACGAACAAGGTGTCGAGAAAGCGCGCGCGATTTAGCGCACTATGCTTCTAGGGAAGCCGTTTTCAATATAATAATGTATGGATTTAAAGTGTACGTGATACATGTGTGCTGATTTGTTGCGTTATGATTATTACTTAAATAATCATAAATATTTTTGTTTCGTCCTAAAAAAAAAAAAAAAAAAGGGAAAACATTTACTTTCTTAAATAATCATATCATAGATATTTTAGTTTTGTCAAAAAAAAAAGTGAAAAAGAAGGAAAAAATATACTTAAATAATCATAACAAAGATATTTTTGTTTCGTCATAAAAAAAAAGAAAAAAAAATGGAAAAATAAGTAAATTAGAGAAAAAACTCAAGTCGCGTAATATTGAACATTCTTGCAAAAATTTACGTCGTTAATTTAAAACCAATTGTGTACCTAATAATTACAAGCATCGTTTACAATTCTAACAAGATAATGATTTAATTACAGGTATTTAATAAATAATTATGTTCAATCAATATTTTTTCTGTCATTAGACAAATAGATACCATACCAATTCAGTCCAGTAATTGCAAAATTAAATCCATACGTAACAAGGCACCCCGTAGATCTGGACACGCGCGTATTCCGCGCGTTCACGCGCGTGGATACGAGCGTTTTTGTATGTATACGCGCGTAAAGCGTTGTATCTGGAGATGTTATTATAGGTAATCCATTTGAATACCTAGTAAAGCAAGAAGATACGTACTATCGAAGAACTTCATATCTAAGCAATTTGAAAACAAAACCCCGTGAACACGATGACCACATCTGTTACCGCCCCGGTTCTATAGCCGCCGAGCGCTGCAAGCAGAAATAGTCCTTAGGATGTATCAGATATGAAGTTCTCCGATGGTACAGACGCCAGCACATCAACCTACTACAATCTGTCAAATTTCTTTAATAGATTTTCAACTTTATCACTAAAGCGTAAGGTTTGAAGTCGATTGGGAAAATTCGGCCTCAAGCGACGCGATTTGAGACAGGCCGCGTCAGCGGCCGCGTGCATGCGTGTTGAATAGAGATCAAGTGACACGCTCACGCCTCTCCTCTTTCCGTCCGTCGCTCCGCGAGTCAAGCAAGTCGCCGCGCCGTGACTCGTGGCATAGGTACTCTTCTAACTAAGCAACTTCTTTCATTTGTTTCCTCCGCAGTCCCCATCACAAGACGCGTGTGGCTCGTGGCCATGGGATATTTATTTTTATCTCATTTCTTACGTCCTCTAAATTCTATTGTTTTTAGGGTTCCTCTAACCAGGCGACGTAAATGATTATCCGCCTGTCTGTGTGAGTGAATCTCAAGATCGGTTTTCTCAGGAACGACAGGAGGTATAGAGTTGAAATTAATATTAAATATACTAAGGTCAACCATCTCCATTGTTTTGTGAAAAATCCAATTATTTTTATTATATAAAAAAAATTACGGCCGAACATTATTTATTACTTAGGGTGGTCGCACATCTGATGGAAGATGCGTTGCGTATCGCGTAACGGACAAGTTGGTAAGACAACCCTACTGTGAGTTTGCATTGGCGAAACATTCACATAAAAACATGTTTAAAACTCTGTTTTCCGTCAGTGTATTGACTCGCGTTCGCATTGTCACGCAACTTGTTGACGCGAAAAATGTTTGACATTTGACATCAATCGACATGTTTTACAGAAAAATTGAATAGCAAAATGTTTCTGTATGAATCTTTGCAACATTTTATCTACTACATCTACATGTTTCGATGTTTACCGTCTCATTTGGCAAAGACATTGCCTTGTAAGCCTCGCACTAAACACAAGCTATTGACAAGTTTCGAGACACAAACAAACAACAGTGCGAACGCAAACGTGTCAAATCTGTCATTCTAAACATGTCTATTGAATATGTTTCTAGACAGTGCGAACGCAGCTAGCAACAAATCTTGAGATCTGTCTTAAAACATACTCATGTTGCGCGCAGTGCGAAACTGCGAACGAAAATTCAACAAAAGCAAGTTATGTGATCTGTTTCATCTGACAGGTTTCGAAACATCTACACGTTGATTGTTTTGATAATGCAAACACATCGGTAGACACACTTAACCGATGATGCGTTAGTGAGTCGAGCGAATAAATAGACACGATCGAAGTTACGTCTGGGTTCGATGCATCTTCCGTCAGATGTGCGACCACCCTTACTTAATCAAGGTAGGTATGTAGTTTCCAGTTTTAAGCACCTCATTTTGCTTATCAATCAATCAATCAATAATTATTTATTTCGATCCTTAAAAAGATGATATTTAAAACATTTGCCAAAAAAATATTTAAAAAATCCAATCATAATATAAGATTAAATAGCATTAAACATTATAAAATTTAAATTAAATAAAAATCTTAAAACAATAATTATAAATATGAAAAATAAAAATGATTAATAATACGCCTGCCTCTGAGTCATTTGTTTGTTTGTCATTACATTAATCATAAAACAATGGTTAATGTACTTACTGACAATCACACCTGTTCGCAAATAAACAGGCTTAAAACAGGTTTAATTACTCACATACTTACCTCAAGAAAATCATCTGCATCTGGTATACCTACTAACGAACCAACATTTAAAAAAGAAAATCACCCAAATCGGTTCACCCGTTCTCAAGTGATTGTAGCGCTTACCATCGAACAAAGTTAGTTAATTCAAAACAAGCCCACTTACTCAAACATTTACAACCTCATTCACAGTGAATACCTAAGTACTTAACAGGAAAACGGTAAACAAAACAATAATGATCAAGCATTCTAGCACATAGTTAGTGTGTAAAAACAAACGCCCAGATGTTGAAACGTCATAATAAAAAGTAACATTTTCCGATGTTATATAAATAAATAACTAAATAACTAGTCACAATCTAGGTTTTTTTTTCGAGAATTACAAAATAGGGGGCGTTTCGAACCTCCCCCCGACTCCCTTGGTGAAATGTCGTGAGATTTGGCTCGACCCCTTCCCGCCAACCTCACGTGAGATTTTTCACTTGATTGCGTTGGAATAAAAAAAAAAAACAGAATCACAGTGATAAAATCGAACAATAAAGCTTCAATAAGGCTATTGCTATACCGTGAAGTTTTCTTAGAAATTGTATTGTTCGAGTCGCGTCGCGCTGGTCTGCACGAGCCTTAAAATGGAACTACTAAAATTCTTTTCGCAGTTCAGTTTTCTCGCAATAGGCGGAAAACTACACTGTTACTTGTAGAAAAAAAAGATTTCCATCTCCCTCACGTGAGAGTGGGTGAGATTCGGCTCGACACCTCCCCCCACCCATTCCAATTGGTCAAACGGAAGATTATGCGCTACTGTACCCCGCAAAATTCAAATTTTCTTCCGTTCTTTTTCAATTTACAGGTCAGCATACAACCTGACAGGTTGTATGTTGATTAAAATATGATGCGCGACCGTAACAAATATGGCTTTACAGAATTATAATCATTAGAATCAGCAATCAATCTGCCCAGCCTTTTCCCAACTATATTGGGGTCGGCTTTCAGTCTAACCGGATGCAGCTGAATACCAGTATTTTACATGGAGCGACTGCCTATCTGACCTCCACAACCCAGTAACTGGGTAATACGATACCCCTTGGTAAGACTGGTTGTCAGACTTTCGGGCTTCTGACGACCCGTAACGACTGTCAAAGATCCACGAATGACAACCGGGACCAACGGCTTATCGTGCTTTCCGAGGCACGGAGGAGTCTCGGTATGTAAAGATGGTCACCCATCCACAGACCAACCCTGGCAAGCGTAGCTTAACCTGACGGATCGACCCGTGCGGCAGTTACTACTTAGCCACGAGCTCCTCCATTAGAATCAGCAATACAACTCCTTATGTTAGCATAATCCTCAAATGTCATGATTTCATGAAATACCTAGTCATTCAATAGGATCACATGAACTTAGAAAGTTGTATTGGTGACATTTATGATTATAATTCTTTAAAAAAACATTTGACACGGCCGCGAATCATATTTAGATCCACATACAACCTGATACTGACCTCGCGGGCTACCGTGACGCTTTTGTCTTAACTCTTGGCATTTGGAAAATCCTTTCTTAGTGCATATCTGATACCTATCTATAAATGTACAATAGTACCTCCCGTATAATTATGGAACTCACAAAAATCCTATACTTTTTGTCAACTTTGCCTATTCAGAATGTTTAAATTCAGTAATGAAGTACAAGTATGTAAACAATATCTCCTACAAATATAAGTTCAAACAAAACACAAGTTCTTTAGTTGTCTTTAGTAATTACGAACAGGTTTTTAACAAGTTTGATGATGTCATATAGGAATTTTATTCTTACCGTTTGTAGTCCTAAACCCTCGTGCAGACAGACGGTAATTGTTCTATCTACCGTGAAGTTTTCTTAGAAATTGTTTTGTTAGAGTCGCGTCGCGCCAGTCTGTACGAGGCTTTACTCGTTGTTATGCAGTTGGAGACAGCGATACGACAATAAATGAAAACGCTGATAATAATAATGCATAAGAGTATTTTGGAATATCAAATAGATCCTAACATTGAAATTAATTTTCGTATGCAGACTGGGAACGTCATTAGAATACGCAGTTTAATTGATTGGCGTACTATTGTCTTCCCCACCTTGTTGAATATCTATGAAATATACCAACCAAATTTTCCCGAAAACTGCTGCCTATTTTAGGTATTAATGACCTTTCACCTTGATGATTTGATATACAAGGTGAAGATTTAGTCACCAGCCGATCTCTTGTGTAAAAAAATCTCACCGTAAAAACTTAGCGCTATAGTGACATTTGCATCAGGTGAAATGACAGCTCGCATCAGCTGAGTTTTAAACATAATAGACCGGCTCCATCCGTCAAGGGGTTGATTCACTCATAACCGATTCGTGATAAACAAAAACTAATTCATTTATTATACAACAGTTGCTGATTATTTCGATGTTTCTACTCGTAAACTACGATGCGTAAAAAACTTCTCACAAATTTTTTTTACGCATTTGTTTGGGTTTTCTTGATCCGTTTTTTCTCCGGATCGACCAAATATCACCAATGCGCGATCTAGAGGGCGTGGCCTCTTTATCACCAATTTAATTATTATTCGAGAATTTGATTCGAATGAGGCTGAAGCGAGAATAAATGTTTTAATAACAACAAGAAACATTCGCTTCAAATAAATTAAGTGACCTGACCTCAACGACCACCGATAATTATGTTATCTAACTACTTATTATTATGTTAAAGTTTATATTCATTTTAATTTATGTAAGTAAAAGCACTCGTTCGCACGGACGTAATAAAAAATCGCGGCGATTTTCTATCGTGCACTGGATTTTCAACGCTCTGCTTTGCGCCGAGAGTTTTAAATCCAACAGTTTTTTTTCAACGCCCTGGGACGAGAGTGCGTCCTAAATCTAGTGCGCGATAAAATCCCGCCACGATATTTTAACGTTCGTGCATACAGTATTTTTATCTCACGAAGCGACGCGTGTTTTACTTGTGGTTAGCAACTGTATAAAGACGCTGTGAATGTGTGTGTAAGCGCAAGAGCTCTCGGTTGGTACCGTTCGAGACATGGGCGAAGTCGGAAGTTTGTGTCAAACTCAAACTCAACTCAAAGCATTTATTTCAATTAGACCCTTTACAGGCACTTTTGAATTGTCAAAGAGTCAGTTAGTCAGAAAGTTGAAGCTAGTTGACCATTCCAAAACGTAGATCTCTGTGTGTGTTATTCTGGATAGGAAGTGTATGACACAGCGTGTTTGTTCACTTGGATACCAAAAGTAAAGCGCGCGTCGCTTCGTGAGATAAAGAGAATAGACGTATTTAAGATTTCATTTAAATGTGAGTATAGCTGAAGAAGGATCTTTAGGCGCATGGCCAGTCGGAACTAACGCCGCCATCTTGTTTTTCCAATACATTTAAAGAAAACAAAGAAAGAATACCTAATATTTATTTGGACACAGTTCATGAAACACTAATAACAAAATAAAAAGTGAAAATAATCATATAGCAATATAATAGTGTGTGCCTCACGGGCTGCGCCAAAAAGGTTCATTTCAGCAATAATGCCCGACAAATGCTGTCTGACGCTGGTTTTCTAATGAACCCTATGGACAAGTGACGAGGAGTACCAACAGTTTCACAAAATAATAATGTTTACCAACATCACAGTCATTCGAGCACCAAAAGATTCTAGTAAAAGTGTAACTACGACTCTTTCAGTATGGTTAATTCCGCAAAATCATTTAAATAAAAAGTGACTCTTGCTGCGACACAATAAAGTGCAATTCAGGGCCTCAAGTCTGCTATTACAATAGTGTCAGAATGGTCTATCATTGATTTCATAATTGTTGATTTTGACAAGTTTGCTAATCTACTAACATATTGGCGTCATTATGACTTTCCAATGATCAGCCACTGACACTCCATTGAAAGAAATGGCATCTATTGGTAATCTCGTACATAATGACAAATGAATGACTGACATAGGCGGTAATCTGTTAAAAAATTGACAGTTCTTTTGATCAGTGACCTACCATTAGAACGTCATAGTGCAGTCATTGCTTTTAATTCGTTACGAGTATCGTGTTTGTGGAATACAATGATCAACCAATGATCGACCATTATGAATTTAGCAGATTACGAACTTTTAGCAAAATGACAATGGAATCGTGTTGGAATGACGAATTTATAAAAACAGCAGACTCGACCCCCAGGTGGCGCAGCGCTAATTACCTACAGTTATATTCACCTAGAAGTTGCCTCTCTTTCTATCGCGTAACTCTTATCTGACTACATTACGCTCACTAAATTGGCCCGACAAGATGAGGCCGCCGCGTACTTGTTGTTCATACCTAAAATTCAGAGTGCGCCTTCTGCATGTCGATTCCCGTAATCACTTCACCATGAAAACATGTGAAGTGAGCGTGGAGTGAGCTGTCAGTGTCATCTCACCCTGTTGGAATGACAACTCACTTCACCTAAGTTTTCACGGTGAGATGGTTACAGAATAGCACTGCTGTAGTTCTTTACTATTCTGTGATAAAGTTCACTTCAAATCTCACTCGGGTGACCCCGCAATTCAATCACGAACTCATTGGTTTTCAAATCATCACAGACTTCAGTTCAAACTTTTCGATTTTATATCGTTCAATTTCTCTTCCAGATGTACAAAATAATACCCATCCTCGTACTGGTGGCAGTTGCCCACGGCCAGGACTCTGGGGACCTGGATTCAGTGCTCAGCCAGATCTTCGGGCCTGCACCTGGGGCTGGAAGCACAGCACAGCCAATCCAGGACAAGACTCAAGCTTCGACCATCGTGCCACCAGTGCAGACAAACTCAGGGACAGGTAAACATAAATTTGACAGTCACCTAGTAGAATTATCGCATTTAGGCTATTCTCACACGGGCTGACGGCAACTCAACCTAAATTGGTTGGATCAATTTTAATATAATTTTTATGCTCTGACGGCATGCGTCTGCCAGTCGCACGTGACGTTGGCTCGGCGTTGAAAACTAGTTTCCGACAAGTTGCGTCGTGCGAGAACAACCATAGAAATGAAGGTGCTAACGCGATTGGTTGCCGACGCGTTGATAATTTTAAATACATTGTCATAAAACGAAAGTTCCCTGAAATATTAATACAACTATTATATGAACAGTAGGTATATTTTAATTTCATGCCTTTTCTGTTATGTTATTATACACACACCGGCGAGCACAATATTTAAGGCGCGGTAAGCAGCAAATCTTTAGGTTTTTCCGGAGGTGACTATATTTTAGTTTGACAGCACTAAGATGGTACTGAGATTTTAATTTAGTGAAAATAACAATTTTGCTATTCTGAATTTGACGTTTTTCACCTAAAATTTTAATTGTCTAACTTAAAAATTAGTTTTCATGAACTAAAATTCACACGAACACCTCGACTTCGGGTGCAAAAACAGTACTGTACTGGATTTTTTTCTTTTATTTTTCTTATGAACTCGAAAATGGTGTGTCCTATTGCAAAAAGTGAAAACTTCCATATAAAACACGTCGAGCCTGCCCACTTGCGCGCCACCCACCGGCTCTAAAAAAATTCACGGGGTAGGGCAAACAAGTATGAACCACGAGGAGTCGCAATTGTCAAATTCGATTTTAGATGTGTCAAAATATTTTTTAAATTTAGAGACCTTTTATTGCAGAATAGCTTTAGGATTCTCATAGCCAAAAGTAAGGAATTTTAGTGATAGTTTAGTTAGTTTAGTTCGGTGTACAAGAGAATCGGCACCATTAGTGCCGCATCTATCGGACTTGAGTGGTGGCGTAGGATAGAAGGATTTTTGAAGTAGAACTTCTTAGGCGGCCATTCGATAATTGAACAAGAATTGAGTGACGTTTAGGCACATTTCGTTACATGCCAGAGGAGAGAGATATAACTCTCTCTGTCTCCCACACTAAATCTCTTTTGTTCTTTATCTTTTATGAAGTTTCACTTCTAATACGAGTACGGTGCTCCTCACGCATTTTTTTCTAAAGGGGTTAAGCGGAGTTAAGCCCACGTTCAGCACCGACGTAAAAATATCGCGGCGGGATTTTATCGCGCACTGGATTTTCAACTGTCGGTGTTGAGCCGACCGTTGTGAATCCAACGCGTTGGGGTTTGAAAATCCAGTGCACGAAAAAAATCGCCGCGATTTTATTAGGTCCATGCGCACGTAGGCTAAGGGTTAATAAAATGTTAGTTTGTGTGCTAGTTCGTCATTTATGTCGATGGAAAATCCATGGGGCGTACGGCTTTTAAGTTGTAATAATGTAAGCATTATTGTCAACAGCAACTGAAGAGGATTTGTCATGCAAGATGCCTGACGGTCAGGAGGGCGAGTGTGTCAGCTACTACCTCTGCAACGTCGCAAATAACAGTGTGATTACTGACGGTATCGGCGTCATTGATATTCGGTAAGTTATCAATTTTTTTATTCCTTATTATTAAGTATCATAATTTTTTCTTTATTTCCTCGTAACTTGTCCATAGAGGTTCATTAGAAAACCAGCGTCAGGCAGCATTTGTCTGGCATTCATCCTGAAATGAACCTATCAGGTGCAGCCGTAAAATTATTTTCACTTTTTATTTTGTTACTAGTGTTTCACGAACTGTGTCAAAATATAGGCTCGTGCAGACTAGCGCGACTTGCAGCGCGACGCGACACCGGTTCTGCCGTGAAGTTTTCGTAAAAATTGTTTTGTTAGAGTCGCGTCGTGCCGGTCTGCACGACGCTTAAACGTTATTCTTTATTTCTTTCTTTTCTTTATTATAAATTGTTCTAAGTCTTACAAGAGCCCCTAGCTCTTGTAGTATTATGAGAGCAGTGGTAGCCCGGGCGGTAACATCCAGCTCCCGAACTGCGTAACATACGATCAATCACAATTTGAATCATTTTGAAGGATATTGTTAATCCATTGCTTCATATGTTTGAAAAATGTCTGCTCAACAACGTAAATAACGCAATGAATGTTGTTGAACTGTCAAAATGAAACAGATTGTGACTGATCGTGTGTTATGCAATTAGTCAAAAAGGGCACTTTTGAAAGTCTTAATTTACAAAAAATAATAATAATTGATTCTAGTCGCCCCTTCCAAAGGTAGTTTTCGTATGGAGAAGAATGGGCAAGAAACTCCACCGTCACTAGGTACTAGTACTCCACCGTTAGGTATATAGGATTCAGGTTATAAAATATCTGTGTGCCTACTTATGGATACTTTTAATTCCGGTAGTACGTTGCCGTGGGATACTAGTTCTAACTATAAATTTACCTCCCCAGAGTCCGTGACGGCCCCTGCGAGTCATACATCGACACCTGTTGCCTGGTACCTGACAAAAGACCGCCTGACCAGCCCGTCAAACCTACCCCTAAGCCTGATGAGCCACAGGTATGATAAACCTTTTTGAATACTTTTTAGTCGTGCTTCGGAAATCACGTTAAGCCGTTGCTTCCGACTGCCATTCGTGGATCTTTGACAGTCGTTACGGGTCGTCAGAAGCCCGAAATTATTACCAGTCTCGTGTTATCCAGTAAGTGGGTTATGAAGGTCAGATTGGCAGTCGCTCCATGTAAAATACTGGTATCCCGTTAGCCTGAAAGCGGACCGCAACATATTTGGGAAAAGGCGTGGCAGATATATGTAGTTCGATTCAAAGTTAATGGCGGCTCGGAAGTTAGCTGCTCACTGCGCAGTACCGCATCCCTCACCCCCGCTGACCCATGAATTTGTTACTGCACAGCGACTTGCCTCATGTTCTGAGCCGCCATTAAGTTTGAATCGGGCTGTAGGATTCCGTCAACTCATCTGCCATTTCCCAACTATGATAACGTTGAGTTGCAACCACAAACCAACTTGCTGCGTTCTACAATGTTTCGAAAATTTTGACAAATAACTGCCTGTCGAGGTATTAATTATGTTGATTGTTTTATAAAAAAAATAGGTGTACAACAACGCCACGGATGCTTGGGAGTCGGCGGCGGTACGTCATTTTTAATTTGTGGGTCTTCATCGAGAGTGGTTTGTTTTTTATTTTTCTCCGAGTGAATCGTCTGCGAATTTTCTGTACCCTTTTTTTTACGTGCTTAAATCCTCGCGGGTGCCTCCTACCTGAGGCGGGCAGGGGTCTGTCAGACTTCTAACGTACAGTGTTCCTCAACTACAGTCATTTCACAGACATTATAACCAATGTCATAATTACAGTGATCTACATTTTCGTCACAATAAGGTTCCTGTAGGGTTGCTGCACTGGCAAGTCAGCCACAATCACAGCGACCCTTATTCTCGTTGTAATAAGGTTACTGATGGGTTTCTGCAGTCAGAAGTACAATAACTGAAAGGACTGTGCTTACCTTTTGCGGGGGGTGAATTTTGTTCTCGCATTCATCTTTACCCCTGGCAGATAATGGCCCGCTAATGTTAAGGCGGTCCAGCAAGAATCATTTTGACTTTACGTCTTATCTGATTTCTGGATTTTTTAAAGTGATTCTTCTTTGGCGGCTATTCGATAATTGGACAAGAATTGAGAGTGAAATTTCAGGGACTCGTCACGTTAAGGCACATTTCGTTACATGAGCGAGAACAAAGATATAACTCTCTCTATCTCTCACAACAAATCTCTTTTATTTTTTAAGATGTTTCACTTCCATCACGTACTACGGTGCTGCACGCATTATTTTATATGCTTAGGGTATAATTATTTCATTGCTTGCTGCACTTACAGTAAACACCAAAGCTGCAACTATCCAACAACAAAGCTTAGCTAAAAAAATAATGCAAACATTTAACATACTCACTTATTTATCGTATTTCCACTCGATTTTAAACTTCTTTGAAAATCTGAGAAAAACTAGTCCAATAAATGGAGAATTTATTGGGTTTATAGGACAGATAGGGATCTACCAGTTGTGGCAATACCACGATACTTATTTCTACCGCTGATGCAGCGTTACTGTGGTCCAGTGTGAAGGGCATGCGTGCTGGTGCTAAGTACAGGAATATGAGATTTTTTTTAGGCTTTGTCTCTGAGATAAACTCGTGCTCGAGCGTACTCGTGCGTGAGGAGCTCGTGGCTAAGTAGTAACTGCCGCACGGGTCGATCCGTCAGGTTAAGCTACGCTTGCCGGGGTTGGTCTGTGGATGGGTGACCATCTTTACGTACCGAGACTCCTCCGTGCCTCGGAAAGCACGTTAAGCCGTTGGTCCCGGTTGTCATTCGTGGATCTTTGACAGTCGTTACGGGTCGTCAGAAGCCCGAAAGTCTGACAACCAGTCTTACCAAGGGGTATCGTATTACCCAGTTACTGGGTTGTGGAGGTCAGATAGGCAGTCGCTCCATGTAAAATACTGGTATTCAGCTGCATCCGGTTAGACTGGAAGCCGACCCCAATATAGTTGGGAAAAGGCTAGGCAGATTGATTGTCTCTGAGATAAACTCAAGGCATTAATTTCCATTAAACCATTTACGGAATCGCTCGGGTCACAGGGCCAGAGTGCGCGTCAACCTCAGAACTTCCTTTTTATGATCTGAGGCGTCACCATTTGAATGAAATTTCTCGCTGACTGGTCGAAACTTCACAATACCAGAGGACTGGTTCGTTCTTTGACTAAAGATGAAAAACAAAGAATTTTGCCATTCAACGTCGCAGTATTCTGGGCACGTTTCTGGATGAGAGCGATGCGGACGCTTAAGTGTCCTTTTTTTTTCAAGTATTTGTAAAGTGAGTTAGTTATTTAATTTAGTACCTAGTGTAAATAATAAAGTATAAAAAAAAACTTTTACCGTTCAAATATATAGGTACAATAAAAAAACATTTACAGGCACTTTTGAATTGTCCAGAAGTCGGTCAGTTAGTCAGAAAGTTGAAGCTAGTTACAGTAGTTGCCCATTCCAAAACGTAGATCTCTATGGACAAGAACGGGCACGAAATTCTTTTAAGGCGCTACTCCGAGCTAAGTGGCGCCCTCATTGAATAAAAAATCGTAGCATAGCATAGAAAATAAAGAAAAAAAAAATGGAATCTTGGAGTTTGTTACAAAGAGGATAAAGTATTTTTACGTTGTTAAAACAGGACTCAAAGTGTTTCGTATCCAAAGTAGATAGCAAAAGTGTCAAAAGCGGCCGTTTTTGACACTTTTCACTCTTTGTAACAAACTCCAAGATTCCATTTTTTTAACTTTATTTTCTATGCTATGCTACGATTTTTTATTCAATGAGGGCGCCACTTAGCTTGGGGTAGCGCCTTAAATCAAGATATTACGAATGTAAAAAGATGGCAATGCCTTTGATACTATTTTAGCAGTGACCTTAAATGGTCATTTTATTGTTGTTAGCTAACAAATAAAATAAAACAATGTGTATATTAAGTAAACGTTTTATGTATCTACCTAAGGACCAATGTCATTTCCAAGATCAAATTGCCGTGACTAAATAATTTCATTTTTTATTATTGTTGTTATTTTTTAATGAGCTTATTAAGTAGGTACGAGGAATGACAAAGAACGGAACGTAATTTATTATCCCATACAAGGAGAATTATTGGCTTTGTAATTGTACCTACTCTATTATCAAATGACTGACTCGTTGGTCCAGAGGTCGCAAGCGCTACCTACCGTCAATGAGCATGAGGTCCTGAATTTGATTCCCGGGTCTGAAAAATGCGAATAATGAAATCAGATATTATTTCCGATCTGTTCACAGTTATACAAGGTGTTCATTTTGATATCCCATAATCATAAATCTTTATTTATCTCAACATTATATATTACAGGTACTGGTTAATAAAATGCACAAAAGGTGTCTGAGGTAGGAGTTGCCTGAGTTACAGATCACCCGGCTCTCTTAGATAAGAACATAATTCTAGGGCAGACTAGGGTATCGATGAATCAACTGGCATAACTACCTTTAAATGACTTTTCAATTTTTTTTTAAGATAGTTAACAACATTTTAGACTCGCTACGAGTAAATCATTTTCATTCAAACTAATCATTCATATTTAAAGCTAAGAAAATTTCTGATATTTTGTATTTATGAACAAAAATAGTCTGAATAAATTTTTATTTTTTATATTTTCGTAAGAATTCTTTTCATAAATAATTGTGTCCGACGAATTATTTAAAAAAAAAAAAAAAAAAAACTTTTTTCTTATTTTGAAAAATAATTCATTATGCCAGTTGATTCTTTGGTGGTCATGGTCTCATACCCTCGAGTTATGGGATATCAAAAGGAAAAAAAATTGTAGGTATATTTACTGTTGTGACTTTAAATATATGTGGAAACTGTAAACTTATATTTGCGGTTAGTTCACGGTCAACCAAACTAATAAAACCTGAAATGAGTAAAGGTGGCCCAATGCTAATGGCCCCGACACGAGTTGCAGGTCGTGGGTTCGAAACGAAGTACCTAATCGCTTTTCTTTCAGTAGTAAGTAAATAATTTCATTAACACTGCTTTCAAAACGGTGAAGGAAAACATCGTGAGGAAACCGGCATGTCGTAGAACCAAAAATTCGAAGACATGTGACGTCTACCAACCCGCACTGGGCACGCGTGGTGGATTACGATTTACGACCCACTCCACCTCTAGAGAGGTGGTCTCTGCCCAGCAGTGGAGAACATTATGGCTGATTAATAACGCTAACCACATTATTCTTTTTGAAAATGACTTTAAATGACCTTTCAACCACATAAGTATAAATAAATAATTTTATTTCTAGATGTTTTACAATTGTTTTACAAATTAAACTTAGGCTAGTTTGGAGTACAAATAAGATAAGAATCTGTAGCCGAAATAGGCAACACCTGTAGTTTGGCTATCAGCGCCATCCCCTCGGATAATTTTACTTATAATTATCATAGTTTAGGAGCATGAGGAACAGGGTGTAAAGTTCACTCATCCACCATAGAAAAGGGAGGATCCTCCGACCAGACGGGTGTTGTGTCTGGCGGGCCGACTGCCCGACTGTTGATTTCGGATAGTCTTATCTATGTCGTTCGCGCGGTAAACTCTAATTGCGCGATGCAGGATTTGTGTGACGTCATGTCTTTGATGCGTAGTTAGTATGTGGCGGTGTAACCGCTACAATAGCCATTAACATTTTTACAAGATAATTTGACAGTAGTGTTATTTTACACATCTTAAGGCGCAGGGTTCCGATTTGCCTTTGTCTCTGTCTTTTTCGTTACGTGTAAAGAGTAAAGAAAATAACCACACTTTTGTACTTTTTCAATGCTTTTCGTTGTTTTTTTCATCATATTGCTCATAATACTCATCATAATCCATTACTGAATGCAGGTTGACATTAATGTACATGTTGACATGTTATGGTACCTACTTATACTTTTAATTATAATTGTTAGTGAAGTTATAAACTGCTTTTAAAGACAATTAAGAGGTGTGTTTGAAGATTTTTTTAAGCATTAATGTATGTTTAATTATGATTTGAGTTCCATCACTGTATTAAAATAAGACTTGAAAATATCATTTTGTTCAAAATTATTTACGGTTTAAGAGATACACTGCTTTATAAACCCCCGTTTTCGGAATGTGGGTATATTTTATTATAACATTTAATAGAGTATGAATGCGTGGCCTCCCACCATAGAGAGTATTAGTCTTTGCCTCCCACTGTGCGGAATGAGGTATGAGCATAGATATCCATGAGTGTGTGAATTGAGAGAGAGTGTGTGGGGGTGTGTGTAAGTGTGCGTAGTTCATGAGAAGTAAAACATTTGGAAACTTATGCGTGAGATCTGAGTGAATTTTGTTTAGATCAATCAAACATGTTAATGCTAACGTGATCATTGAGAATTATACAGTAGAAGTTCAGTCTCTTCATAATTTAGTTTTTTCAAATATTCAGACACCTTTTTTTTGCATTGACTTTTTGTTAGTAGGTATATATTTATCGCCCTGTTTAATCTATTGTAAAGAAGGGGTCCAATAAAGTTCACGAAGCGTTGGCTAAATTTCCTTATAAAGAGAGAGTATCATTTATTATTTAATAAGTACAGACGCCAGCACATCAACCTACTACAATCTTTCAAATTTCTTCAATAGATTTTCAACTTTATCACTGAAACATAAGGTCCAAAGTTGATTGGGAAAAATTGACATTTTCGGGTAGGTTGTTGTGCTGGCGTCTGTACTATGTTTATTTAATAATAAATAAACAGCTTTATTTTTGTGCCGTTTGGGGTTGAAACACTAGGGCCGTGGGGTCTGAGTGCGTATTTCAGGACATCGCCAACCGGTTGGTCGAATCTTCACGTGACCAGAGGGCTGGCCAATTTTTTGTTCAAAGAATCCACGCCACGTTTAATGGCAATGCTGCCAGACTTTTGGGCACTTTTCCCACAGCGATGCGGACGAATTTTTGTCTCTGTTTTCTTGTACATAATTTATATTATTATAAATGCGAAATTATAAGATAGTTATAAAATGGTGACTATTTACGTGGATAAGAATTCTAACTTTTGACACTTTCTAATTTCAAGCAATTACTAAACTACATATGGAATAAAAACCATTACTTTTACTTGTTTCGGGTGTTAGTATTGGCTCCTTATTAATTTTTCTTATCAATCCCTTCTTTTTGCCATGAAAATGGTACTTACATGCTTCCATGGAGGCTCAATAACAGCGCACGAGTCGAAGCCGATGTCGGGAAGTCAGACAACCACTCTTACCAATGCGTATCGTGGCACCCAGTAACTGGGTTGTGGAGGTCAGATAGGCAGTCGCTCCATGTAAAATACTGGTATTCAGTTGCATCCCGTTAGACTGGAAGCCGACCCCAACATGGTTGGAAAAGGCTAGCGCTTCTAAGGAAACTTCGCCTTTACTTCATTCTTTATTCTAGTCCCTGCATCAAGGATGGAGAGTGACAAATGTACTTGTTCGCGCCAACACTACGCGACCTGCATGTCGATTCCCGTAATCATTTCACCGTGAAAACATGTGAAGTGAGCGTGGAGTGAGCTGTCAGTGTCATCTCACCCTGTTGGAATGACAACTCACTTCACCTAAGTTTTCACGGTGAGATGGATACAGAATAGCACTGCTGTTCCGCCTGCGCCTCGCGCGCGTCCCATCACTATAGTACACCCCGCGCCTGCCCTCACGCCCCGCAACGCGTCTGCGTCGAGCGAGCCGCAAAGTATTCCCCGTTTTTCTTCCTGAATAATGCCTCTAGAGCTGTCATAAAATCAGGGTCTCTATGGGCTTGTCCCTGTCATTTCCTTTTTTTCAGCAATTAATAAGTAAGGAAACTATGACCCTCCAAAAATTACAAAAATTGCCCCATTTTTACCGCCGTGATTAGAGGACTACCAGACTAATTCGGAAAAGTTTTAAGCATAAAAGAAAATAATAGGAACCTAGACATACTCTTTCTTAAAATTTTAATGTAAAAAAATATCAAATCGGCTTAGTTTTCGAGGAAAAAAAAGGAGAATGCCAAACGTCGTTTTCGTCAAAAAATTTGTGATATAATCGGTCTGAGCTGCAGTTGTCCCTATCGCACTTTACGGGGTTTAAATCGGTTTTTCGGGCGCAGCGCGACGGCAATAGTTTCTTCAAATACCTATTTTTAAAATTCCTCGCAGCCCCTGTTCCCTCTTAACTAGTTGTTCAACTGAGTGTTTACTTCGATTCTGAGTGTAAGTCGTGAAACCCACGCGCTTACAGTACTTTTGCATGTAATGTAATTTAACTCCTCCTTTAACAGGTAGGCTGCCGAGTGGATAGCTGTGCTCTACACAGCTATCCACTAAATATGTTGTGACTTTTATTTAATAATAAATAGGTACTTTTTCTTCTTTAGGGTTCATGCACACACGTCTGTCACGTCAACGACAAGTCACCGTTCAGTCACGTCAATTTCAGGGACGTGTATGAACATGGCAGGTAGTCAGTCATTCGGTCATAGCAACGCCGGTTTCGTTCGTAGCAATATAAGTTTTGTCTTGCCGGTGACGCGACGTCGACTTTAGACGCGCCGGTACTGACGTGACCACGGATATCGAGGGATATGCCTTGGAGGCGTGGCACGTGGCAGCTCGATATTGCCAAATTGGGCTTATGTTCGAACGGCGGCTGTACGCTTCATTCAGTCGCTTTGCAATTGCGTACAGTGTACTAATGATGCGTAAAAAACCGAAATGCCGAGTTGTGCAGTAATAATTTGTGTGTGCATTGAATGTTCGCAAATAGCAAGTGTTTACAAGTGAATGCCCCGCCCATTCTATGTATGTGTGCTATTAGAAATTGATTTAGTGTAGCTGCTTTCTTCTTAGTGTGCGTGTTCAAATTTTAAGTGTGTGTCGTAAGTACACTATTTGTTAATGTTGTAATTATTTTGGTGGGAGATAAGCGGTGGCACTAGGATTCCTTACTATTCCGCAATGAAGGCATATCTCTGGATATCTATGGACGTGACTGATGTATGTTGTGTAGCCAACGTCCTAGGTAAAACATCGACGTAACTATATTTATTAACAAGACTGATCGGCGACTTGATGTTGACGTCACTGACGTGTGTGCATGAACCTTTAAGGTTACAACGTCACGCAAAAATACACCCACTAAAACCTTGTTCATAAAATATAATTACGTAGAAGTTGTAGGACGTTGGCTGCATACATCAGTCGCGTCAGTACCGGCGCGTCTCAGTCGACGTCGCGTCACCGGCAAGACAAAACTTGTATTGCTACGAACACGAACACAACACATACACACATACACTTGTATTGAACGAAACAGGCGTGGCTATGACTGACTGACTATCTGTTTACACACGTCCCTGAATTGACGTGACTGACCGGCGACTTGATGTAAACGTGACTTGCGTGTGCCAATTAAATATTGGACGTTATTCCTTACCGTTTCTTTTGTTTGTTTAATCGTCCGTTTTTTTCTTTTCCTATGCATTTTTTTGACGCTTTTTGACTTCTTCTGAAGTCTTGTAACTGGCTTTTTTATTTTGTTTTTTCTCCGCAAACTAAGAGGGTGCATTCAGCTCCTTATTTTGAATCATATTCCAGTGAAAATTTTCTCAGGAAAATTTTTATTCTTTTTTCGGGTTTTCAGTTACTATTCCTTTATTTCAATTTAAAACTACATTCTCTGTACGCAGTACTATATCAATGTAAATAAAACAACTAAAATAAAAAAAACAGCAATGGATGTTGAAATTCTCTAACGAGCTACGCGTGAAATCAGCTGTTCTACCTCCGCGGAGTGGCGGGGACCCGCCCGAAAGCTCGCTGCTCTGCCGTTCGCTACGTGCGTTTTGCCACGGTAGCGATACATTGCGTGTAAGGTAATAAAACAAATCTGTACCCTAATTACGTAATGCAAAATCAATCCGAATCTGAATCGTTTTGAAACAGATTGCTAATCCATTGCTCCGTAAGTTCGAAAAAAATAACTGCAGTGCATCGTAAATAACGCAATGAATGTTGTTGAACTGTCAAAATGAAACAGTTTTGTCTTTATCGTTTACGAAAATATGTTGCGTAATTAGAAAGCAGGTTTATTGGATTCCCATAACGTTCCTGAAATAATTTCATGTATCGGTCATCTTAGTCTGATATACTGAATTCACCCCATCAGTCTGCGGAGGGCTGTCCCTTACACCCTGTATATGATTGTGCTGTCTCTATGTTTGTATTGATGTCAAACTTTCATGCTGTCTTAGTGCTGTGACGCGAGTTCTAAATAATAGTACATCTACGGCTGTGACAAATATGTTATGGCATATTTATTGCGAGGTGCAAAATAATATTATACCAGCGCGCCCTATATTATACCAGATTGAAACCCGGGTAATAAGGGGACAACCTATAAATTGCCTTTGGGCGCGACACGACACGAGTGCCACGAATCTAGACACTCAAAAACACTGCTAGCCCCGAATACTCGCGTTTGCTAATAGACGAAGGAAGCCGGTCTAATACTCAGACGTGCAAATAATAATGTGATTTGAATTAAAAAAATCAACAGGGTTAAATCTAAATAGGTAGCGAAACAGAAAGAGTTACAATACAATACAATAAACTTTATTTTCTCACCACAATATACATACATTACTGTACAATGGTATACATTACTGTACAATATACATACATTACTATACAATGGTACACAATTCAGGTAAGTATATACTGTGGGAGACTGGTGCCTAAGCTAGGCTCGTGGCCTGTGTTTCAGGACACCAGGATCCCACCCATTTACATTTTTATTTTATAAATTATGTACTAAGCGCGCCGAAAGAATATAGTAAGGAATCATTAATGTCTAGGTTAGGTATGCGAGACGAATGTTAGTAGATGTGTAGTATGTGTGTATGTGTGTGTTTGAGTGTGTGTGAGAGAGTGTGTGAAGGTGTGTTTAGGACGTTATAAGGATGTTTTCAGTATCAATATAGTTTAATTGTAGTAGCCAGTCAGTTAGCCTCTTTTTGCATATATTCTTTGTGAGACTAAATATGTGTAACACCTCTAGTCTCACAAAGATGGATAGGTGGATCGTTAACGAATGAAATTACAATCTTAATTTCAAGTACTTACGTCTGACTACAGGTCAATGGCCGCTGGTAATGTCAGCACCATTATCATAATTGGAACCTTTCTTCTATCCACTGCTGAGTGCAAGTTCTAGTCTTTGCAACTTAGGACAAGTTGTAAAGACTAGAACTTTCGCTTAGGTACAACTAGTCTTTAAACATCAGCCAATCTGCCTAGCCTTTTCCCAACTATATTGGGGTCGGCTTCCAGTCTAACCGGATGTAGCTGAATACCAGTATTTTACATGGAGCGACTGCCTATCTGACCTCCACAACCCAGTAACTGGGTACCACGATACCCCTTGGTAAGACTGGTTGTCAGACTTTCGGGTTTCTGACGACCCGTAACGACTGTCAAAGATCCACGAATGACAGCCGGGACCAACGGCTTAACGTGCTTTCCGAGGCACGGAGGAGTCTCGGTATGTAAAGATGGGGTCACCCATCCACGGACAACCCCGGCAAGCGTAGCTTAATCTGAAGGATCGACCCGTGCGGCTGTTATTACTGAGCCATGAGATCATTATCATTCTCCTCTCCTTATCATAATCTATTCGTGGTCAGCGCAACATCTCCGTTTCTTCCATTACTTCTCTATCAGTCGACATCTCGGTAGCCGCCCCTTTCTAGCCATATCATCTTCCACACAGTCCATCCATCGTTTCTTTGGTCTTCCCCTGCTTTTATAGCCATCGACATTCACACTCAAAATTGTCCTGACACTTTGCTTATTCTACAATAAATTATTATAAGTCAAATAATGAAATAGCTAACTTTACAAGACTGGTTCGTCGCGCGGTCGTATGGCCATGCATGTAACCGGTATTTCAAGGCTGTTATAATAATATGGGTATTATAAAATGTATTTTTGGTGTAAGCTTTGTTGGTTGTCCTTAAATAAATAATATTAAAATGTTTACAAAGACAGAGCGGGTCGTGCCTAGATAACGTACTCCATGTAAAATACTGGTGTATGCATCCGGTTAGACTGAAAGCGGACCCCAACGTGTTGGGAAAGGCTTGGCAGGTGGACTTCAATGGTGTGATGTGGTCGTTCTTCAAGAAATGACTGTTTCTTTTATTAATAATTTTGATAACACTCGTTCGTTCGGCCGTAATCATCACACAGAATTGTCGTTCCATGTATAAAAATACTGTTATGGTATCTAACAATTTATTAGTACCCACGGGGGCCTTATTATGAAGTATTAATGCCATCATTATTCCACTGCGAAAAGAGGATAGTGCTAGCGGCCTTGTATAGCTCCGTCTCTCACTCACACTGGAATAATGGTGGCATTAATTGATACTATACATAATACAGGGTGGCGATTTAGTCACCTGCATCCGTTAAGGGGTGATTCTAGTGAATACTATACAAATTTTCCCGATTCGGAAAAGAAAAACCGGCCAAATTGCGGTGCTGAGAGACGGACAGACAGACGGACAGCGGAGTCTTAGTAATAGGGTCCCGTTTCACCCTTTGGGTACGGAACCCTTGCCTTACAATACTTAGTTGAATAAGATGTGAAACATGTAATAAGCAACATTAAAGGGGCGGGGCCTCATCAAGGTCGTTTCTGACGGCGAACACTTGTACCGCGCGCATTTTTTTTTTAAATTTACTTTAGAAAATGCTCTTGGTTTTGACTGGGGGTGCCTACCGAGATGACGTATAAGAAGTATGGAAGAAAGGGACATTTTGCGTCGACCACGAATAAATTGGGTTCACTATATTATATAGTGTAGTATTCGATAGCCATTTTGTTTTTCACTCTTTGTTTTTTGTAAGGTATTGCAGACGGGACAAACAACCTTAATATTATGGTGTAACTTTTGTTTGTCCTCGTTACTCTACAGTCAGTATTCCCGATTGTCACAGTAAATTTTTATATATTTTTTAAATTTGTTGTAAATATATTCTTGTGTTATTTTCCAGCGCGAGGGATGCGGTTGGGCCAACCCTGCTGGAGCTGATCTCCGGACCACTGGAGAAGTAAACGGAGAGACCAAATTCGGAGAGTTCCCGTGGATGGTCGCTATTCTCAAGTTAGTATTTTATTTATAACTCAACACATCCTGTACTGCGACGCGACGGCGAGTCCCATGGAATAGGGATGATGACTAAAAAAATGTTTTTTCATCCCACCATCTCGGAAAGAGTATTTTTAATCTTCAGTATCTGAGTGGAAAAGCCGTTTTTATTCTCTAGAGGATAAAGTAAATTGAATTTAGAACATCGTGTGCACTAAGTTTGTGAATTAAAAAAAAACATTAAACCTATTTACTGCTACCTCTATGGTGCCGAATATATCATACAACTTTTTTTTAATTTGTTAAAAACTCAGACTCGGAACCTTCTTGGTGTTCTTTTTCAATTTGCTTTGTACGCGGTTCTTTACGCGGCATTTTTTCACGTCATTGTTAAACCTTAGGTATATTAAAAACAAGAAACTTGAAAACAAGTGAAAAAACTAAAATGAGTGATTCTAGCGACGAGGAAGTTTGCTTGACGCCAACAGAATTGACTGAAACTGTTAATAATGCGCAAACGTTTTTTTTTTTTGCATTTAGTCATTTCCTCGCTGAGGTGGAATGAAAAGTTACGTGTTGCACTCGAGTGCAAAGATTTTTCACCTCGTGCTCTTTTGATTCCCTCGCTAACGCTCAGGATTCTAATTTTGAATCCTTCGCTTGCTCGGTCATCAAAATTGAACACGCGGTTAAAAAGCAACTTTGCACTCTTGTATAACAAATAACTATTTTCATCCCACCATCTCGGAAAGAGTATTTTTAATCTTCAGTATCTGAGTGGAAAAGCCGTTTTTATTCTCTAGAGGATAAAGTAAATTGAATTTAGAACATCGTGTGCACTAAGTTTGTGAATTAAAAAAAACATTAAACCTATTTACTGCTACCTCTATGGTGCCGAATATATCATACAACTTTTTTTTAATTTGTTAAAAACTCAGACTCGGAACCTTCTTGGTGTTCTTTTTTCAATTTGCTTTGTACGCGGTTCTTTACGCGGCATTTTTTCACGTCATTGTTAAACCTTAGGTATATTAAAAACAAGAAACTTGAAAACAAGTGAAAAAACTAAAATGAGTGATTCTAGCGACGAGGAAGTTTGCTTGACGCCAACAGAATTGACTGAAACTGTTAATAATGCGCAAATGAGCTTTCTCCCTCAACAATCACGCGAGAAGTATTTAAAACAGTACGATATGTTCAACACGTGGCGACTAGCAAAAGGAGCCAAAACTTTCTCAGAAAACGTTTTGCTGGCATATTTTATAGAATTATCCGAGAACAAGAAAGCAAGCACTCTATGGAGTACGTATTCGATGCTAAAAGCAACAATAAAGATGAAAAAAGACAAACATATCGATACCTATCCTAAATTAGTGGCATTTTTAAAAAGAGCCTCATCTGGTCATCAACCAAAAAAATCGAAGGTTTTCACAGTATCTGATATTGAAAAGTTTCTTAACGAAGCACCCGATTCCGTATATTTGGCGGCAAAAGTAAGTCAGTTGCACATTCAGTATCTACTTAAGTATATTAATCTCAATTAAATAGTATACTTAGTAGATGTTGATAGGCATAATTATGCGTTCATATCAATTTTATTCATTTATCTACTACAATACTCTTTACGTTACAGGTTGTTCTTATTATTGGAATAAACGGAGCATGTCGAACTAATGAACTAACACAACTTAATGTCAAAAACATTGAGAAACATTCAGATGACTTACTATTAATTAATTTACCTAATACAAAGACAAAAAGAGACCGCAACTTCGTCATTCGCAAGGAATACGTAACGATTGTTGAGAAATATCAAGCCTTACGCCCGCCTAACACTCCAATCAATCGATTTTTTCTACAGTATCGCAATGGAAAGTGTGTTAGACAGCCTATGGGTACTAATAAAATTGGCAGTATCCCACGAGAAATAGCAACATTTCTTGAACTTCCAGAACCCCTGTTGTACACGGGTCATTGTTTCCGACGAACTTCAGCCACACTTTTGGCTGATTCCGGAGCTGATCTGCTGTCCCTTAAGCGCCACGGAGGCTGGAAGTCCAACGCAGTTGTAGAGGGATACATAGAGGATTCCATCCAAAATAAGTCTAAAATATGTGAAGGCATCGTAGGAGCCATTACACTGAAAGAGCCTCAATCGGATCCTTGTACTGGCCCTTCTACATCAAAAATAAGCCGTTATGAAACACCTAACCATCTCTCTCTCTCTCCAACATTCACGCCAAGGGAATCCGATGAATCGGTACAACTATTAAGTATGACAGATAGTTTACCGAAAAACAGTACACAAGTGACTAACACCAATATTACAGTACCAAACAAAAATATTACACTCAATTTAAATAACTTTAGCAACGTTACTTTAAAATTTTCTTAATTATACCTTAGTATTATTTTGTTATAATTTAAAGATTATTCTGTAATACTTACCTGTCATAATGTAGTAATTAATACCTAAACTGAAATAAAAGTGTACCTATCTTGTGATTGTAAACGTTTTTTTTTTTGCATTTAGTCATTTCCTCGCTGAGGTGGAATGAAAAGTTACGTGTTGCACTCGAGTGCAAAGATTTTTCACCTCGTGCTCTTTTGATTCCCTCGCTAACGCTCAGGATTCTAATTTTGAATCACTCGCTGCGCTCGTGATTCAATTTTAGAATCCTTCGCTTGCTCGGTCATCAAAATTGAACACGCGGTTAAAAAGCAACTTTGCACTCTTGTATAACAAATAACTATTGTCCGTCATGTAGACTATGAAAAAATAACGTACACGTATTTTTTCTTTTTTTACGTTATCAAAAGATTACGGCGATACATTGAGTTATAATGTGCCATGACGTCACTTGTGTAGATTTTATACATACCTACTTGTGACGTGTCAACCCCCACTCCCCAACTTTAATGCGTTGTATCCAAGTCGTTTTTTTATTAATATGATAAAGCAAAAAATACGTGTCTAATATTTTTTTATTATCTGACTGACGGACTAAATAGAATTTCTTATTTTTTGACCCAGGCATCATCCCTATTGGGATACCTATTACCAATACCCCGTCTCAAATAGGTACAGACTTAAAGACAGATACTGCAATTCTAAAATCAGCCTTACGTCTACGACATAAAGGTGCTGTCAATGTCTAAATTGCACAGTTGACTGTCATCGAGACACTTGAAGCGAATATAAATCAATCCAAAGACACGAGTTTCTCTCGCGTAAGTACGCGCGAATCCAGATATCTGGGGCACTTGCGCCCAGTATGATACGCGAGAATCACGCGCGTAAAATGCCTTGTCTGAACATGCCTTATGTCTGCCAGTGCCATTGTACGGTCGACTTCACGTCGTTGGTAATACTATAACATTAAGCTGGCCTTTCTTACGTACGGAGTTTCAATAGAATAAGAGGCCTGATAGCACAATACTAGGACCCTAAAAAGACGATTTTTTACCTGGGACCCCGGTTTAGTGGGACTTCTAATAGGGTTGACATCTAGCAAAATTACGTATGGTATTTCACTTGTGTAGAAAATATACTAAGTATGTAGAATGCACTAGAAGGTTCCGTCCACATTGCCACACATCCAGAAACCCAGGGCACCTTGCTTGTTGCGTCCAGTATTACGTAGGTACGTTGTTTATGTACATAAATTTGAACGTGCACTTTGTCTGTCTGTACCGTCGTAACTCCCAAACAAATGGACCGATTGCAACGCAGTTTTTTTATTGACATTCTATTGCAGCGTACCTGTGGATGGCGGAGAAATATCATCATTGTGAGTACATAAAAGATAGGTGGAGTAAATATAGAGGGCGCTAATAATGCACTATGAGTGAAGTTGAATTTCTCTTTCTTACTCACAGCCTGACGTATCGTTCTCTCCTTCCCTCACAGTTTCGCTCTACTTTAGTTCAAGTCTGGTTTTTGAACAGCTGATTCTGGATTTTTGTCGTCTGTTTTTAAGACCATGCTGGTAGATTAGCCATCATCTTATAAGTGTGATTTTTCTCATTATATATAAAGGTCACTTTTCACTATGACATATAATACAGGCCAATAATTAGGAAGTACCTATACAACTTTAAATTAAGATTATTTTTATTACAAACGAAAATTACCGGATATTTTTCTATACTCAGGCAGGAACTTGTACTTAGAGTAATTTATATCACCACCAATACTTTCAAAACAGCGAAGCAAGAAATCGACGACTATTATTATGTCATCCACCAATTAACCGGCATGCTAAATTATGGTCCACTGCCTCTCACAGATTGGGAATTGTGTCCCAGAAGTGACCAAAAACCGGCCCACTACGTGCTGCCGCACCATGCTTAAAACAACCATTTAGCTGGCAGAAGAAGACACACTTGACTCTCAAAAACATTAGCACTTTCAAGTTTAATATTTCGCAAACGGATCCCTGAATCGAAAAATAGTTTTTTTAAGGGAACGTACGGCAAACATTTTTCTACGTTTTTATTTTCTTCTAGTTTTACGGCGTAACTAATATTATACCCATGACATTTTCATGGAAACCCAAATTTTTAAGGCACTTGCCGAAATATTGATTCTAATTGTCTCACCCTTTTGCTGTTATAACTCCTTCAACTACCATTTTTCTGTCTTCACCACCACTTATTGCACTCCTAACATGTCCCTCTTCTTCTCAGGATCGAGCCAGTCAACGAGAATGAACCAGACGGCATGAAACTCAACGTTTACGTCGGAGGAGGGTCCCTGATCCACCCAAGCGTGGTGCTCACTGCTGCTCATTACGTCGCCAGTGCCAAAGCCCTAAGGATCAGAGCTGGGGAATGGGACACACAGAGCACTAAGGAGATCTATCCGTTCCAAGATAGGGACGTGGCAGAAGTTGAGACCCATAAGGACTTTAATAAAGGTAAGTCAATAAGAATAGCCAAATTATTTTTTTTGTTGTGGCAGTATCGGCTTTTATGGGTATTAGGAACAGGGTGTAAAGTTCACTCATCCACTATAGAAAAGGGAGGATCCTCCGACCAGACGGGTGTTGTGTCTGGCGGGCCGACTGCCCGACTGTTGATGTCGGATAGTCTTTTATATGTCGTTCGCGCGGTAAACTCTAATTGCGCGATGCAGCATTTGTGTGACGTCATGTCTTTGATGCGTAGTTCTTTCGTATGTGGCGGTGTAACCGCTACAGCTAATCTGAATCTACCTCGTTGTGGTCTACTGGTCGCAAGCGCTACTGCTGAGCATGAGATCCTGGTTTCGATTCCCGGGTCGGTTAATGTGTTTTTCCAGCAGCAGCAGCCTTGAGTCTGGAGTTGTGCCCGGTTGATGGCAATAGGCTCGCCCCCTATTACATGGGACTTAAATATTACTGGCTAAATATGAGTGTACTACAGGTACACCTCTGCCTAACCCTACGGGGAATAGATAAAGGCGTGATGATGTTATGTTATTGTGTTCACGACTGGATTTTTCGAAGGGGTTGGCTTGGCAGAGTTCACTCACATTTTGCCAGGCTGTAGATAAATTTATAATGAATAAAACCATATGACTGCCGCAAGAACCTAGTGGTCGCAAGGTTTTGTGATCGACTCTCATGGTATAGTTACCATCGAGTCGATCACAAAATAACGCCTGTATATATGTAAAGGGTAATGCAGAGAAGTATGAACTACACCCGCATTTCGCCAGCTATGTTCAACTCCCTGATACAGAGACACGAATCGTACAATAGTAAATCTGCGCCCCGCGGTTTTATCCGCAGAAGTCCCGATCCCGTGGGAATATCGGGATAAAAAATATCCTATGTCAGTATGTCCTAATCCAGGGGAATCCACCACCTCTTTAAGCAGTATTATTTTGATGTTACTTCAGTGCGAGAAAGAAGTGGAGCTATACAGGACGTCTAGCTCCATCTCTTTCCCACGCTCAAGTAAGATTAAAATAATACTGCTAAAAGAGGTGGTGGTAGGGCCCCAGGTCATGGTCTGAACCCATGTCCCGAATTTCATCCAAATTCATTCACTTGCTCAAAAAACGGTGAAGGAAAACATCGTGAGGAAACCTGCCTGAGAGTTATTTCTCGACGGCATGTGAAGCCAAGTCAGAGGCCCATGGGCGGCTTTAAAACTCTGACACCAGGTTAGTCACTAACCACACGATAAGAAGAAGATTCAGCCGTTTTAGCGTGAAAGCGTAACAAACAAAATCACTTTCGTCTTTATAATATTAGTCAAGATTAGGATTGGAGTCTGAAATCACCAACCTATCTTGAGTAGTGTGGTGATCAATGCTCATGCCTTCTCTGTATGAGAAGAGGCCTTTGCCGTGCAGTGGGGCGGTTAGCCCAGGTTCTCAACGTATAAAATTTATACTATTAGTTGATTTGTCAACCCTTATTTCAGGCAGTAAATAGTTTTTAAGGCATAGTGACGTAGAATTTTTTATCGCGAGAAAATTCCCGAGCAAATGCGCAGGCAAATGGTAGTACCACCCAAGACCTTTCTGAGAGCCTAGACAAATGGCCATCGCTACCAAACGATAAACGTTAACTCTCAGTAGTCGTTAATAGATTTTCAACTTTAAACACTAGAGCTAAAAGTTGAAAATCTATTACAGATTGCGGAGTGTTAACCACCGGTACGAGCGAAAATGCTCTGTAATCTTTAATAGATTTCCAACTTTATACTCTAGAACATAAAGTTGAAAATGTATTGAAGACTTCTGAGCGTTTACTCTTAACGTTTGGTAGCGATGGCCATTCGTCTAGGCCCTCTGATCACAGTGATAACCAAATTTTACTTCTCTTTCAGGCAACCTGTTCTACGATATCGCGATCCTCTTCCTAGCTTCGCCAGTAGAATTATCTCTCCATGTGGGAGTGGCTTGTCTACCACAGCCGAAGATTAAGCCCGACGACGGCACTCGGTGCTTCGCCACTGGATGGGGCAAAGACGTATTCGGAAAGGAGGGACGTTATCAAGTTATTCTGAAGAAGGTTGGTGAAATGAAAAACTTATTTTTGAAGTGAAAACTTCTTTGCATTCCTTCTAAACAGTGAACGAAACTAAACCGTCCGCTCGGGTCGGTGATGCTAAATCGGATATATGTACCTACTCGGCTCCAGTCGTAAGTTTTCACTTCTATCGTCTGGTCGTAAGCACACGCCTCTTTTTAGGTTTCCGTATCCGAAGATTGCCAAACGGAACCCTATCACTAAGCCTTCGCTGTCTGTTTGTTCGTCTGTCTGTCAGTGGGCTGTATCTCATGAATAGGGCATGCAATATATGCCGGATACCCGGATAACCATAAAAACCGGATAACCGACTGCTTTGAAACCCGGGTTTTTTAGAATAACTAAACCGGATTTTTCGGTTTTTTCGGTTTTGCATAGTAAACATTCTAAATAAGCATTTTTCGAGTGCTACACCGACGGCGACGACAACAGGAAAACGTAGACCATTCACTAGTAAATGTTTCACAGAACATCAAGGACTAATTCGTACAAGTTTACAGAAGGCAAAAATGGGAGAGCACTTAATAGGCGTGACAACAATAGGTTATGTCAATTGAGGTGTCAAACCGCTTTGATGCGCAAGAGTGTTACTGCATGGGGCCAATTGTTTATAATAAATTACCAAGAGATTGGAAAGATTTAAATGCTTGGCTGTTTAAGAATAGACTACGTAAATTTTTGATAAATAAAACGTATTACAGTGTGACTGAGTTCCTATATGAGAAAAATATTAGTTGACTTTTCTAGTAATCGTTATATGGAGCTCTAATTTAATAATTATTCATTGAATGGTATATAATTTAATAATAATTGATCTAATGACATAATAATTTGATGTGAATAATATATGATAATAATTTGATGTAAATGTTAAATACAACAATAATAACTTGATGTAAATATTTGCATGCCGAATGGCAAAATATGGCTGATCTTTGTACTGTACTAACACCTATTGATGTATCACCTACCCATATATGCAAAAAAAAAAAAATCTTATTCTTAACAAAAGCATATAAAGCTTTGCAATCTATACCTCCGACAAGTGTGGAATCAGAGAGAGCCTTTTCATCAGCGGGTCTCATGTGTAGTAAAATCCGTAGTAGGGGAGAGTAGCCCAAAACGGGTAGCCCGCCTAAAACAGGTATGCCTTTTAAATTGCGTGCCGTTATTGCTAGTGAGAATGTGTGCATGCAGCGCGGGGCCCCTGCCACTCGCCAATCACAGGCAGTCGGCGCGCTTCTCTCGCGGACACGAAGTCACGGTAAGACAAAAACAAAGTTTTTTGCAATTTCCACTAAAAAAAATCGCGTTACATTGCTTTTGAATACTCGAAAATGGTTTACGATATGTTCTTACTAGTTTTGTGTTATTATTTTGCAATAAATAGACGTTTTATTTGTGCAATAGGTTGGCGAATATCATTTCGGTTTTAAGGTTAAGAGTCGATTGAAAAAAAAAACATGCTTGTGGGCAAAAAGGGTAGGGGTAAAGTGGTTACCCGTTTTGCCCCTACCCGATTTGCCCTGTCTAAATTAAATGAGTGTTTATTAGTTCTTTTACCATTTAGTTACCTAATATTACTTATGCAGATGGTTAATACATATATAAGAAAGACCACAAATGCATCGTGGGATGAAGGAGTTATGAAGCTTGCGATAGAAGAAGCTCTCAAAACTTGTCAATGGTGCAGCAAAAAAATATGGCATCAACCTTTCGACTTTACAGAGACATGTAAAGAAGGGATGTCCAAAAAATAAACTAGGAAGATTTACAACGGATTTTACAGCAGCTCCAGAATCAGAACTAGTTGAGTATCTGTTTCATATGGATAATCTGTTGTTTGGACTGACAAAAACAGAATTCTTGAAACTAGTGTACCAATATGCTGAGAGAAACAATAGTACAAATCCTTTTAAAAACGGTGCCGTAGGTGACGATTGGTACGTTGGCTTTAAGATGCGTCACTCCGAAGTTAGTCAATCAATCAGTCAACATCAATTGCACGTGCCAGAGGCTTCAACAGACCTCAAGTTGAAAGATTTTATGATTTACTTGAAGCAGAAATCGAAAAGCACAACATAGATGCAACGCGAAATTACAATGTTGACGAAACCGGCATCCGAACTTCAAGCAACAAACCTCCAAGAGTCTTATACAGGTCTGAAAAAAAACAAGTTGGTGTTATATCCAGCGTCGAACGAGGCAAACTGACGACTGTTGTATACTGCTGTAATGCAGCAGGTTCTTTTGTACCTCCATTTCTCATTTTTGGCCGCAAACGAATGGTAGACAGGTTTTTAGATGGAGCTCCACCAGGATCAACAGCTACTTGCAGCGACAATGGTTGGATCAATGGGCCAGTATTCTTGGAATTGATTGTTATAAAACTGTTCTAGTCATTGATTGACGTTGATCTCATTAATTTAGTCCCTACCCGCTTTGCCCAATAGCCTTACCTGCTTTAGGCCCCCCCTACGGGCAAACCGGGTAATTCGAAAGGTAAAGTTTTTTGTTATTTTTTTATTCTTAATGTAGAAAATTATTACATTTGTCATTTATTTTATATTCCTTATTAAATAAACATTTCAAAATGTACAAATAAAAGTTCAATTTGCATCTATAATTTGTTTTATTTTATCATCAAGCTTAGCTTACCCGTTTTGGGCTACTCTCCCCTACTCTAAATGATGACTCCCTTGATGCACTCGTATCCTTACGGTCATTCTATCAAAGTAAAAAAATACTAATTTGGTTTAGTTGTATACTTAACTTTAATTTTTAATATATGTCTTTAAGAATGACTGATTTATTTTATTTTGTTAAATTAGGAATAAAACGTCTATTTTATGCGTTAATTAAATAATTATTTTGATCGCATTTTACGTACTGTTCATTTTGCCTGTTTATATTTTATGACGTTAAATTGTAGTTTAATATTCTGTGATTTTAGATTTTGTGTACCTATCAAATACCCAATTTTGTATGTTAGGTAGCTTAAGTTTTGAAGAATATGTTATTTTCCTAAATAATAAGCTATACGTTAAGTATAAAGAAAATGAACTTTTTGTATTGTTACTTAGTAGTTGTAGCTTATTTCAGTCCAAAAAAATGCTCATAATTATAATAATAAGCACACATATTTCTAATTTCTTTAATAAAAATTGAGCCGAAAAACCCGATTTAACCGGTTTCACCGGTTTTGTAAACAAAAAACCCGAAAAAGACGGTTTTTATAAACAACCCGGTTTTTGCATGCCCTACTCATGAACCGTAATAGGTAGAGAGTTGACATTTTCTCAAATTGTGTATTTCTATTACCGCTATAACAAAAATGAAAGTTAATAGTTAAAAGGGAACAAGAAACTGCAGCGACACTATTCAAATAACCACTGCTTGCCCACATCTTGTCGCTGCGATGTGGTTGTGGTACGTGTGCAGTGGCCAAGAGAAGGTTCAAATCCTGACCAAATTGACAGGCAGTTGTTTTATCCTAATAAATCTTCTCTTCCAGATCGAGTTACCAGTAGTGAAGCACGACAAATGCCAGGCATCTCTTCGCAAGACTCGTCTTGGCAGGTTCTTCCAGCTGCACTCTTCGTTCATGTGTGCGGGCGGTGAGCCTGGCAAGGATACCTGCAAGGGAGACGGTGGTTCACCACTGTCTTGTCCAATTGAGGTAAGAAGGAATTATATATTTTTGTCATGTTGATAAAATTACCATCTTGATTTCCTCAAAATATTAACGGACACTCTAATGTTTATAATAAATATGCCCCTTTTTGTGATACTCTAATTCCCATTTTGGTGTCCTTGGAATACTAAATAGCCAATTCATTGCGGCCAACTTAGATGTGGCGCGGTTGGTCGATAGAACTGTGACTAACCTAACCCACTGCGACCAACACAGCTCACGCGTATTTTCAAAAATCTTTCCTTAGTGCTCAGTTTTGGTGAGGAGCTCGTGGCTAAGTAATCCATCAGGTTACGCTACGCTTGCTGCCGGGGTTGGTCTCTAGATGGGTGACCATCATTACATACCGAGACTCCTCCGTGCCTCGGAAAGCACGTTAAGCCGTTGGTCCCGGCTGTCACTTGTGGATCTTAGACAGTCGTTACGGGTCGTCAGAAGCCCGAAAGTCTGACAACCAGTCTTACCAAGCGGTATCGTAATAACCAGTTACTGGGTTGTAGACTGTGGAGGTCAGATAGGCAGTCACTCCGTGTAAAATACTGGTATTCAGCTGCATCCGGTTAGACTGGAAGCCGACCCCAACATACATAGTTGGGAATAGGCTAGGCAGGTTGAGATTGATTGAGTGCTCACATTTGTTAAACCTATCTATATGAATGAAAGAGAAAAGAAAGAAAATAAATTTATTTGAGGTTAAGGCACGCAATATTCATATCACTGAAAACCAGCGCTGGGGCTCTGTCTCGCATAGGGTCCCAGCATTATGCTGAGTGATGGCCGTTTTGCGTGCATGTGACGCATATTTTCCCTCAAATTTGTTTTTAGTGTTTGTTCCTTTGCTTGCGTCATATGTACCGCAAATAAACGTATTTTCTTTCTTTTCTTTCAAACAAAGAAAGAAAAATCTTTTAAACAGTATTGTTTTTCTCACGGCTGCGCCAAATAGGCCCTGCAGTTCAGCATAAAATAAACTGGTGCCTGACACTGGTTCAACACTTTCGACTATACCCACTTTTGATAGAACTCATACGCCATGCCGCCATGTTGGAAGTGAACCCTCCGGGAGGGTTGCTGGCATTACGTTTGCGATTAAGTTAACCATTGCGGACGGTCAACGGCAATAGGTTTAAAACCATGTTATAAAACACTGTAAAATTGTGTTTTCAGGGGGTCTTGTCGCTATACGTAGTTTCCAACCTTTAAATTTTTTGTACATATTTGTAAACGTGAAACTTTTTTTTTTTTTTTTTAAGTTGGATTTTAAAACTAACGCGTATTCTAATCAATCTTGTTAAAATATACATCAGATTTTATTTTTACGGTTTATAAATCCCGGCACTGAACATGTTAAGAAACTTCTGTGCAAAAATTAACGCGTCTAGACCCAGCGGTTTAGGGTATGCGTTGTTTGTCAAGATGTATTTTGTGTGGCTGTACACCAAGAAACTCTCTAATTCATTTTGTTCTCTTCCACAGTACGAGAAGGATCGTTACGTTCAAAGCGGCATCGTCGCGTGGGGAATAGGCTGTGGTGAGGACGGAACTCCTGGCGTCTACGTCGATGTGTCCGTACTGAGGGACTGGATCGACGACAAGGTCGCAGGAAAGGGCTACGATCCTAAGACCTATACTTATTAAGAGACGATCGTTAAGAGTCAGTGGTTTGAAAATGTTAAGAAAACTGTCCGCTTTTACCACTGGACGATATTATAAGTGAAGGGTACTTAAATAGGTTACCTACCCAACATCCGATCTTCAAACCCGGCACACTATTTGTACACATAAATAACGTAGTATTGTAATGTCACAATATAGAAGACAAATGGTAGTACGACGGCTTGGCATACATAATGCTGACATGTGGGAGCATGTCGGAATTATCGGGAGCGAAAGAGACAAGTATAGGTATGTTGCTTCCGTTAACGCCACCGCGCCGGCGCGACACAGAGATCAGAAGGCCAATTCTCGTACAGCCCGATTCAAACTTAATGGCGTCTCGGAACATGAGGCGAGTCGCTGCGCAGTAACGAATTCATGGGTCAGCGGGGGTGAGGGGTGCGGTACTGCGCAGCGAGCAGCTAACTTCCGAGCCGCCATTAACTTTGAATCGAACTATACATATAAAACGTTCACTCACATTCAAGTCACAATCTTCCAAACTTGTCAAAAATGTTGATAAATACCTAGATTGTATTTTTGATAGATGACAAATGAGATACGAATGCGAATCTTGTTAAAAATTACGGGAATTGCCCCTCTTGTTAACGTCCAATTGCGAAGCGCGTTACATAACCTACCTATCTTTTTACTTAAAATATCATAGCCTAGTTGTATGAAATCATTCGCTTTTTTATTTCGATACTCGGCTGTTTTTAGCTAGCTGCTACAAACACTGCAAAATCGTCAAAAAAAACATGACGTAGGGAAAAAAAACAAAAAAATTATCAGTCTTTTTAAACTATAGGTACTTACCTACAGTTTTACAGATAATTTGTAAAGCTTAAAATATTGTGAACAATAAGATACCTACTTTTCGAACTTCAAGTGACAGTGAATGTCAAACGTTAGCTATGCGGCCCGACAAGCTATGTGCGGCCCGATTTAGTCAATGCGACCCGCCTTAGCACTTTCGAACTTGTCACAAAAATGTATTTTTAAGCCACTGTCTGACAAAAAACTATATAATATGCTCAATTTTACTTCAAGCACTGATCTTTGACAATAATAAATTGATAATATGTATTGTACCTGTTCTATTCATAAATTAAATTGTGATTTTGTACAACCCGGTCACATTATCTCGAGACCTCGCTGGAATGCGAACCTACCGCCCCGTTCTCCTTTCACCTCCCCGCGCTCGCCACGGCGCGTCAGTACGGTTAGCACTTTCGTTGCCGATACGACGTGACGTCATCGACGCCAGGTCTCGAGATAATGTGACCGGGTTATACTTCAGATTTTTTTTAAACGTGCTTTGATTGTTGCCTTTTATAAAAAATAATTAATGTAGGTATTTCTCAGTTTTGACTATAATACACTCCCAAACTCCTAAATCGAGCCACCCTGCACTTTTTTGTATAGAAGTATTAAACTTAGATGGGACATAAATATAACTAGCGAAATATGGGTGTACACTTCTGCCTAACCCTTCGGGCATACAGTTATGTTAAGTGTACTTTTTAAATGGTCGTGAATTCAAATTTGGAAAAATGATGACCCCAAAATGTTGGCCATTATGTCGCCTTCAAAACCGCATAAAAACTTTTTCTTTGACCCATAATTATTTTGATGTTCAGGACTTCAATACCTTACCTACATGGAATTGCACGGTGGTTCGATTTAGGAATCCGGGGGAGTAATCAACAAACTTAGCATGCCTAAATGACGATTACCATAAGAGATTTTACTTGTGTCTATTACCTACTCAATGTTTTTAAGAAAAAATACTTTAAGAATACAAGGTTGTTTTATTTAAGTTCAGTTTTGGCAACTCCCACTAAGACAATGTTGAGGACAGAGACTTCTGGTTGCAATGAAACACGACGTGTACACTTTACAACCAGATGTATTGTTGATATTTATCCACAGGTTTAATTTAGGAACTATTAAATACACTGATTCAGGCAGGCAAACAGGGATTCAGCTATACACAAACTTTTACAATACGCGGTTATGACAAAAAAAATATGAAACGTCTGAACCTTGTAACGTCTAGAAGCGAACTACGCCACCAAAAGAAGTGGGCGGAAAAGGCTTACATTTGAATCAACTACCGGTTTCTAGAAAGTTCGAGAATGTTCCAGCGTGTTCTACAGTGCTACTCCTAGCGTAGAGGAGCGCCAACTACAATATTCATATCCATATAAATTCTAAAGTAACTGAGCGAGCTCAAAAATTGGATCATCTTGAATCGGATAGGTTAGATTTTGTGTTATGTTACTAAATCAATGCAAGAACTTTAGAATAAAATTAGACCGCAAATGTAGCCTTTGTAAACCAAATTAAGTAATTTTTCATTCTTTCATTTCTGTCTGGTTGTGTCGGATTGCCGTCCCATAGAATTCTCTCAAGAGAGGAGAGATTGCACTTGTGTCGGCACACACACTCATCTACAACGAACGAACGAAGCGAACTACGCATCACACTGACGTCACACAAAATCAGCGTATACGCGGATTGCGCGTTGCAGGATTTTGCGTGGCGGTATACCGCGCAACGAGCATAAATTAATAATACTTTACAGGGTGTAAATTTCACTCATCCTCTTAAGAAAAGGCAGGATCCTCCGACCAGACGGGTGTCGTGTCTTGCGGGCAACAAAGCCCAACGATTGATGTCGGAAAGTTATATATATGTCGACCGCGCAGTAAACTCAAATTGCGCGATGCAAAATTTTTGTGTGACGTCAGGGTTTTATGTGACTTCAGGTCTTTGATGCGTAGTTTGCATGTGACGACGTAGATGGCGCCACATACACTATATTAATATCTCCCGCGTCAAAGGCTAGTCTCCGATGAGATTGGTCACCATAGTCGTACAATTCGGTCTGGAGGACTATTTCTGTTTACAAAGTGTTGAAGCAAATGATAAAAGCTAATTATAATATTATAAGCTTTATTATTTATATCAATAACCAACATTTCTACTACATAATTAGTACATTAGGAACGCGCATTCAAAATTTCAACAAAAACAAACACAAAATAAAAGAAAAATATTTTGGTCTCACGATTTAATACTTCGAAAAAACAATAAAATAATTTCGAAAACAAAACTATTTACAAATGAAAATTAAAGAAAAAATGTAAGTATTGCTTAGAGCTAAGAAAACCATGGTTTAAAAATCTGACAAAAAGAATTTCACGTCATATTTGGCAAACACTTTTTCCACAAACCAACGGTTGCTCAAACATTGGCTTTTAATGTTGTCATGTCAAAAAAATATCGCCAAATATAACGAAAAACTCTATACTATATGAAATACTTGAACATCACTTAAAAAGAAGTTGCAACTCTTATAAATACTTTGTTTATTATAATTTCTATATATTTACCAACTTTCTGGAATGGACTAACACAAGTCAAATTGGCACTAGCATGGAGGGATCTTTTTTCTTTATTACTCTTTCATACCCTTGGTTTACTGCGAAATTACTTTTTTGTAATCCATTATTACCAAACAGAGCCCGCGTGGTGGATTGCGGCCCACTCCCTCTTACAGAGAGGTCTGGTCCCAGCAGTTGGAACATTATTGGCTGTTTATTACGTATGTATTTATATTGCATGAAATGTCGTTGGAAATCGGGAATGGATTGCAAAAAATATGTAAAGTAGGAGCAGACCGTTATTTTTTGACGAGCTTTTGAGCTTAAGCCTGTTTTAGGCAATGCGGCCCGCTGATCATATTTATGCGGCCCACTGAACGTTTTCGTACGGCCCGTCCGACATTAGTCTTTTAAAGACATTATTAACGTCATAAAGTAAGATTATTTGAGATTATTTTCAATTTACTTTTTGTGATCGGGCCCAAAGTTTATAATCATAATTAGATGTTGGCAAAAGACTCATCAAATACAGGGTTATTATAACTCTAATAATTACTATGCGTTTAATACAAGCTCAGAACAATATCGTTGTAGTTTTCATACAGGAAGTTAACTTGCATTTTATTTAAAAGTTAAGGCCATGGTTTCTAAAATAGGCTTTTTGTAAGACTTTGACAATGCATATTGAGTTAAAAATATATATGTCACATTGGTAATTTAAATAGATTTATAGGCAGTTTTAAAGTTATTTATATACTTACGTAATTAATACTCTTAGGAACCATCGAGCAATTCCGTGCGGCCTGCTTGACTTTTGCGGCCTGTTTGACATTATGCGGCCCGAAGGGATTTTTTTAAAACTCAATATGCATTCTCCAAGTATATTATTTTATCTATTTATAAATATATTATTCACACCCACATTTTATTAGTTTCTTTGTATCCGTAGGCACATTATCGGTTTTCCAACATCCTTAACGTTATTATCTACATAATTAGAATACATAAGCAATTTATATATAAGCAAATACGCAGTAAGAGTATATAGTTGCGTTTTCAACATCGAATAAAAACTAGACGAGTTTTTAAAATTTAAATTTAGTGTCACATGAAAATCGATGTCAAAAATCGAATTTAGAATTGATCGATTTAGTCTTTATCTATTGTCTATGCGTAGAGGCACCGTTTTTCTAACCGTATTAAATATATCGAAAACATTTCTTAGTTTAATCGACTATTATTAACAACAATAAATAGTTTTGGAATTAATTTGAGCTCAAGAAGACGAACTATCGAGTTTAACTACGGCACCAGATTTTGACGTTTGCAAAACGTCATTAGTTATAAAAATACGATGTTTTAGTTAATTCACATTACTATTCAGTGAGAGAAAGAGAGAAAAGTCAAAAAGTCTTAGAAAAAATGCAATAACAATAAAAAATATTAAAAAAAAACAGTCCCACAAAAAAATACTCAGAAAAATATTGCGCTTACTCAAATGATTCTACTTAAAATATGTCACAGAAAATACATGTCATCCAAAAATGGTTTTATATCCCAAAACAGGTTGGCAGAGCATACAAAAAAAAGTTTTTGACCAAGTAGGTGATTTCTCTCTTACTGAAAACTAAAACATCGATAATTTTCTCAAACTTACTCTCCAGCATTAATCGTGATGGTCTTGCCTTTGGGATCATCGAAACGGTCCATGGTTCTAATGTCCAGCATCATCATGATTCCGTAGAAGGTGATGGCCAGGAGAATGAAGACCACCATAAGTCCTGCCCAGATGGGGGCGGAGAAGAATCCGACGCAGTAGAAGGAGTCACCAAACTCTTGAGTCGTATTGGTCTCGAAGAATGGCTGGATCTGTGGATGATAGTGTTAATATTGTTTAGTTTTTTAATGATAACATAAGAAATGCCCGATGGGTTAGGCCGAGGTCTACCAGTATATTTCGACAGTTATGTTTAAGTCCCATGTAATGGGGGGCGATCCTATTACCATTCTACATACGAACTACGCATCAAAAAGACATGACTTCACACAAATCCTGCATCGCGCAATTAGAGTTTACCGCTTGACCGACATATAAAAGACTATCCGACATCAACAGTCGGGCTGTCGGCCCGCCAGACACAAAACCCGTCTGGTCGGAGGATCCTCCCTTTTCTATGGTGGATGAGTGAACTTTACACCCTGTTCCTCATGCCCCCAAATTGGTGACGCCGACGTGATGAACGTCAACGCCGCCTTCGTGCAACTACTTCAGCGTGACGTCATCATCATCACTCCCGCAAGCTTTCGTGAGGCGAGTCACACAGACAGCCAGCACCCACGTCTTCAGCGGGTATCCTGACCACCAGCATGCAGCGAACGCGCATTCCTGGTCATTACCCTCAGCCTCATCAGCAACCTTGGCACAGCACCTGCACTTTCGGCCGGTCTCACAAGCAGAGCCCATTCTACCCTCTCCTGGCCGACGCTAGCAGTCAGCCACAACCCGGCGCTATACGACATCCGACTCAACAACTCTAATCGGGCACAAATCCTGTAGTCTGTTTTTTATGTTACTACCATAATGGTCACCTAGGAATCGAACCCAGGGTGGGGTTCGATTCCTAGGTGACCATTATGGACGATTCCGAGGTCCAGCAAAGTGTTATTCAATAGAGTCAGGCAAACGAAAGTAGAGACAGAAAATAAAAAATATAAGCAAAGCAACCCCAAAATTAGTATGACATACCTGGAATAACCTAATTTGATACTTTAGAATTATTTGTTTGAAATCATGCTATCCAAATCAAAGAGGCGTTTCTTGAAATTTCGAAAAATCAGGTTACTTCGTCTGAATAAAAATACGACTAGGTAATATTAAAGAAGCAAAGCGAATTTAAAAAAAAAAACAATAAGTATTCTATAATAATGTTGGTTTATTCACTACCATATATGAATCTAAAACTTCCATGTGAAAAGATTCAAGAGTCATTGAGTTGTAATTTTTGAGGTTGACCCCAAATACACATAATATTATCACTTTATCACACAAATATGATTTTATAAATTTTACCTATTAACACTGTTATTTGAAAATATTATAAAAGCCTTATATTTTTAAAGAGTAACCGTGGAGTTTCTTGCCGGCTCTTCTCCATAGGAAACGACCAATTGGAACCGTGCACCTAGCTTCTGACGTTTCATAAGTGCCCATGTAGGTTTAAGTGAAATAAAATATTTTTCATTTGAATCATAATGTAGTTAATAAACCGTCATAGGTTCTTCATATAAAAATGACTCATAAATCCCTGATCCTATTTCTATCATAGTCTAATAGGGCTCTTAGTAAAGGCTTCATCAAGATCACAACTTACCAACAACACGCCATCTTGTTTTGACAAATTGAGGTCGACATTATTGCCAATAAAAAGTTTGCGTATAATTCGAGTGTCTACTTTCGTTTGCCGGACTAACACTTTTCCTAATAATAGTATTTGAGTGTTTTAAAAGAAACTTGCTTTTACTCGCGTCGTAGTCAACTATACTAGGGCAATCGGCAATAGTGTAGACTTAAGACGCAGATATATGCCCGTGACCTTGAGTGGTTAGCTTGCGTGTTCTGTACTGAGCTCACGCAACGCGTCGTACGTCCAGCCAGTAAAAGGACTCGCCCATCAAGGAGCGCTGTCCCCAATTAGACGCAGTGTTGATTAAAACGGAAGGTATTATCAATAGATCATCAATGGTTGATCCATTGATGATCTATTGATAATACCTTCCGTTTTATTACATCAAGGTTTCAGAAAAAAATTCTTGATAGATTTTGCGTGATTCTCAGTTTTTTATCCGCGTTAGACATAACTTTACAAATTAATTTCACTTTGTAATATAAACATAATCTAAAATATTAATATAATAAATCATCATCATCATCTGCCTAGCCTTTTCCCAACTATATTGGGGTCGGCTTCCAGTCTAACCGGATGCAGCTGAATACCAGTGTTTTACATGGAGCGACTGCCTATCTGACCTCCACAACCCAGTAACTGGGTAATACGATACCCCTTGGTAAGACTGGTTGTCAGATTTTCGGGCTTCTGACGACCCGTAACGACTATCAAAGATCCAAGAATGACAGCCGGGACCAACGGCTTAACGTGCTTTCCGAGGCACGGAGGAGTCTCGGTATTATTAATATAATAAATAAGTTATAAAGAAAATGCTCTAATTTTTTTTTTCCAATTCATTAGCACTACTCGTTCAGGCGTGATCTTCAATAAAAATCATTAAAAGTCGGGTATCGTCGCCTTAAACATAACTGGTGAAATGTGGGTGTACCATCGAAGAAGTTCATATCTATACATCGTAAGGACTATTTCTGCTTGCAGTGCTCGGCCGTTATAGGTCCGGGCGGAAACAGATGTGGTCATCGTGTTCACGGGAAATCGTTTTCAAACTGCGTCGATATGTAGGTAAAATTTCTTTAATAGATTTTCAACTTCATCACTTAAGTATAAGGTTGAAAATTGATTGGGAAAATTTTACAGTTTCGGGTAGGTTGACATGTTGGCGTCTGTATTAAGTTTAGGTGGGTACACCTTCTGCCTAACATCGGGGAATACTGACGTGATGTTATGTCATAAATTTATAATATAAACTTATTGCCGTTTGAGTCTCTCTTGGGTATCGTAAAAACGCGATCACGAAATTATTTATTTTACACCTTCTATAAGTACATTAATTAATTATGTTAGAGGTAATAACATAACGCCTATTCCCCGTGGGCGTCGGTAAAGGTGATCCCAATATAATACTAGATATGTTTTTTTTTAAATACATTATGTAAAAAAACCCAGTCCAATCCGAATGGGGCACATAGGTACTGCAATAACTTTACCAAAAAGTTAAAAAAATATATACTTATTATTGAAAATAAAAAAGTTTGCTATTTAAAAAATTGCAAATTTTCAACAGGTGGTGGTGTGTTATGAGTTGTAGACCCCCACTAAACGATGGCCGCCCGCGCCCCATCACTCGGTAAAATATCCCATTGAGAAAAAACGTGGCGATTTATTTTTCTTTTTTCCTGAAAGTTATCACTTAAATAGACTCTCAGTATGATACTTAACAACACCCTCACGGATCGGACAGGGTTTTTTTTACGTTATATTGTTGGTACGTGAGCTTTTTACCAGGTCCTTGACGCAGAACGTCTGATTCGCAAAAGTCAGGTTGAAAAGAGAAACGCCCGACCCGCAGAACTTCCGGTTTTCTTTAAATGCATTCATTTTAATTTTAATTGTAATTTTTGATTTTGTTATTTTCATGTCTGCAATAAAGTTTTTTTTTTAATTTAAAAAGTAACAGGTTTAATACCGTACGCAAAATACGCGCTTTAACGTGGAGTGGCGGAAACCAGCCCGTATTACCGTATTACCTAACATGTTTAATATGCACTAATTATTATCGTTTGATTTTTAGGGTTCCTTACGTCCGAATGAAAAACGAAACCCTTATAGAATCACTCGTGTGTGTCTGTCTGGCTGGTTAGCTATCTGTTCGTCACAGCCAATTTTCTCCGAATCTACTGGACCAATTAGTTGGTACACATATGAATTTCTGTCCCAAACACGGACGTATAAAGTAAATAAATGAATTTTAAACATGGGCTCTTTGGGGGCAAATTGGAAAATTTTAAAAAGTTTTGCAAACTGACACTATGTGACATATCAAATGAAAGGGCTTGTTGCGAGGATCTCATTTTTATAAAATAAATTTAAAATACATACTTTGAAGATTAAGAAAATAGCTGAAAATTTACCATTCCCCCCATTATCTCCGAAACTAAAGAGCCAAAAATGTTGAAAAATAAAATACTGAGAATGGTTCTTTACTTATAGAGAAAATATAAATGTCTATGGTCTTAAAACCACATGGTAAATCTCTCAATATTGTGCGTACAAACTTACATTTGCAGTTGGAATGTATGGGAGAATATTATTTTTCAACTACAATGTCAACTTTCATCTTGGGATAAACACCATGGTAGATAACATATTTTATCGTACGGAACCCTCACCACGTGAGTTCAACTCGCACTTGTCCGGTTTCATAGTTTGTAATTAATAGTTCCTACCAATAAATAATTCATAAAAAAAAATAATTTGTAATAAAATATTCTTTTTTACTGTTTTATGAATCAGACGTTCTACGTCAAGACCAATGCCCGGGCAAAAATCCAGACAGGCCGCTAGTGAAATATTGCTAATATATATATTTTTAATTAGATAATTATCCACCATACCTTCATATCCTCAAAGGTGACAGAGTAGGTCTGGGTCTCATTTATGCTGGAGAAGGTGACTTGCTGGGCACAACGGTAGGAGAAGCCAAGGATAGCAAACACTCCTTCATCAGATGGGTACAAGATGTCATTTACATCTCCTATGTTCAGGACGACAGTATCTGTGAAGAAGAATGGAGGTATTAGTCTATGTTGGTTGACGTGTGCACATATAATTATCACTACATATTATAAATCAAAGTCGCCCCCGCCGCCTTTGTCCGTCTGAACGCGATAAACTCAAAAACTACCGAACGGATTTTCATACGGTCATCACCAATGGACGGAGTGATTCATAAGGAAGGTTTTGTGTAAATTGGCTGAAATATAACGATGATTGTTGAAGATGTCGGGATAAATCAGGCCGACTGGAGCTTTACGGGCGTCCGCGTTACGCGGATCATTATCATCCGCGGGATCATTTCCGACCTCCACACGGGCGAAGGCGGCAAACGCTAACCGCTTAACCGCTTTTTAGGGTTGAGTACGGAAGAGTCCCAAACGGAACCCTATCACTAAGCCTCCCCTGTCTGTCCGTCCGTCCGTCCGTCGGTCTGTCTCTCAGCGGGCTGTATCTCATGAACCGTAATAGGTAGACAGTTGAAATTTTCATCTTTCTTTCAAAAGTTCTGATTGTGTATTTCTATTGCCACTTTAACAACAAATAATAATAAATACACAAACGAAACGTTATCAAGAAACTTTTCTTTTTTCAGTGTTTTTAGGATTCCTTGCGCGAAGGTCAAACGAAATCCTAAACCTGACAGTGGGTCGTCTTAGTGGCGAAGGAATAATTAAAGGAGGTCCCCATACAAGAAAAGTTTATTTTTTGGACTCGCACTTAGCCGGTTTTTATTGATTAAAACCTCCTGCCTTTGGCATTGGACTAACGCCAAAGTGTCTACTTCAGTTAAATCTGGGCTAAGATCAAAGACTTTCAAGAGATATCTCGTTAGTCTTTTCTGTTTCTATTCCAAACGAGGAGATATTCAAAATAAAATTACACTCAGACATGAAAACAGACTAAACATACCCACTTCACGATTAAAAATGCACTCTTCTGGTACATATGTTATGTCCATTAAAATATATAACAAGCTTCCGGAAAACATAAAAAATATTGACAAAAATAATATATTTACTAATAAATTGAAACAATTTCTAATAACTAAAAGCTATTACACTATTGACGAGTACTTAAACGATAAATTTCAATAGCATTATAACCATTTAGACATAAAAATTTAGGTGACATTTAATTTTTTATTTAATTTTTAATCAATTACTTATCTTTAAATCGCAAAAATACCATTAAAATGATTAGGTACACTATTTAATTGTATGTATTATATTTTAGCCTATACCTATATAATTATATTTATAATTTTAATTTAATACTTAAATTTAATAATGCAATAACATAAAACCAACGACCCTTATTAATAGCACAAAAAAACTACTGTAGGTACTATTTCATTTATTTATTTTTTCTAAATAAGAAGCGCCTTCATCCTCTCTCCTAATGAAATGTTTGTAAATAATAGTTGTAAAAATCCACTTTGCTGTGCCCGACAGGGTCCATAATTGATTCTTTGTTTAACATACCAACTGTTTTTATGTACACATTATGGCATGCAATAAAGTATTGAGTATTGAGTTATGCAAAAAAATCTACTATAGGTAAATGTTTTTACAAGACAGATGTGATGTGTGGTAAACAGTCACACTGTTGACTCTGGGCTGATATACGAGTGCCACCGACGCCTTAACCAGGTGGGAAACCTCAATAATATAAACGTTCAATGGATCAACAGCGGTTCGCGGGGCAACGACGCAGCCGACGAACTTGCCAGAAGGGGTTCGAGCATGGCACCAGTGGGGCCTGAACCCATCGCGCCACCCTCTCCTTCGGGTACCTACGCACTCTGGTAAGGAAACGAACCAGGGAACAACATCACAAACTATGGTTGGACCAAGATGAGTGCAGGCGGGGTATCGCACGATCTCCTACGAGGCGGCTTGCGCACTGGCCGGATCCCCCGGATTTCCACCCTGGGACCTGGAGGCGAAAGTACTCGCGTCATTGCATCTGTGGCGCGAGATGTGGGAGCGAGGTGAACGACCGATGCGGAATTCCTGGTGGCGGAATGGCGGGACAGGCTCTCACGCCCTATCGCCTCAGCACCATTGAGGCGGTCCGGCCAGTGCTCGACACTTGGCTCGGGTGGAGGCACGGCTCACTGTCATTTCGGGTGACGCAGGTGCTGTCGGGGCATGGTTGCTTCGGGAAGTACCTGTGTCGTATAAAAAGGGAGCCGGACGCCCGGTGTCACCACTGCGTCGACTGTGAGACAGTCATCTCGCAGAAGGAGGCTGCGGAAAGGGAGAGGGAGATCACATCCTCTCAGCCTGCCCGCAGCTGGCGCACTGGGCGCCGGAGGAGGGCGGACAACGCTCTCTTCCAGCCCCCCTAAATGGGTCCAGGGGCGACGGACTCGGGGACGTCCATCGCCCCGCATTCATCGGACCCGAGGTGGTGGCGCGTAGTGTTCCACGCGCGCCCCTCTAAGACGTCACGGGGGGAGTCAAACACCTCACTCAAAACGAGGAGAGGCCCACCGTGGCGGGCCGGCACCAGTCGAGGGTTGCGGAAGTATCTACGTTCCCGCGACCCCCGGCGTAGGTGTGAGATGGAACACCGGGGTAGTTTTTAATCAGTACGAGTCTGACAGACCCCTCCGCCTGCCCCAGGGCGGAGGACATCCGTGAGAATTTTCCAACCGGAGACCAAAAAAAAAGAAGAAAAGGTGAGTGCAGGCAGGCCAAGGACGAACGACAAGAACGATCCGTACAATCGATGGACGCCTCACGAAACTGGTTCTCCGACAAACGAAACAACAGCTGCGTACAGTTACAACAGCCGTCTCTGGCCATGGCTCATTTAATTAACACCTTTGTCATAGGAGTCACAGAGAGTCAGCTGTGCAGCCTGCATGGAGGATGACAAAACAGCAGCTATGTGCTGTTAAACTGCCCGGTGGTCGCCACATACAGATCAAAGTAATCCAAGTACCCTACGTGAGATTGCCAGTAACACCAAGGCGTTGCTGGCCTTCTTTAAGTAGCTGGAGTGGATCGAATAACCGATTTTCGCACCCGTACGCAACTTACGCGCTTTGACGGAACAGGAAACGGAAGAAACCTTTCTCAAGAACATCACCAATAAGGTCTTTCAAACAAATGTCCTTCTAGGGCGTTCCCTCCCGGCGTTTCCACTCACATCAGCATGGCCACCGTGGAAACGGGTTTTGTCGACGGACGAATAGACAAAATGACACCTAGCAATCACAATCTGTAATTTTGTCTATTCTTCCGTCGTTTAGAAATGTTAGGTGCGTAGTACTCGCAACCGGAGTGCAATATTCATTCGTATAGACAAACATGCGATCCGGCGCCGTTGCGGCTCCAGGGTCAAGCCTCACGCTCAGTTCGGTGACGCTGAATCGGGTATGCTCGGCTCCAGTCGGTTGGTGACGCTGAATCGGGTACACTCGACTCTGAGTCGAATATACTCGACTCCAGCGGTAAGTTTTCACTTTAGGGTGTGGTCATCCTCTTTCTTCTTCTATTCTTATTTTTTCTCTCTATCACCCCCCTAAATTGACTAAGGTTTAGTCACTCAGACATATTTTGGTCTCTTTAGTAACTTACTCCAGAAGCATGTACCAAGATAATTATTCTTTTCCCCAAAGGCTTAGTCAGAGGTATAAGTACCTATAGTACACCCACACTTCGCCAGTAATGTTAAAATCCCATATAATAAGGGGCTGGGCCGCTACGGAGGAATTAGTGATGGAAAAACCCTTTATTACTTTACCTGACCTCGTAATTAAACCCAGTACATCACGCTCAGCAGTCATGCTTGAGACTAGTAGGCCAACGAGGCAGTTAATAACGTAGTAAATTAAGAGAGTTCATCAAAATTGCATAATAATTATTATTCTTTTTACTTTTAGTGTGTCCATGACAGTTACGTATGATTGTATAAGTTTTCCATTAAAAGCTACTCAACATTTTCCTGCCGTTATCTCAATTTATTTGGGATCGGCATAACATGTATTTTTCTAACAAGCTTCACCCCTTTCTAGCCATATCATGTTTCACACAGTCTATCAATTGTTTCTTTGGTCGTCCCCTACTCTTATAGTCTATAACATATGTAATAAAACAATATAACTTACCAAAGAACCAGTAGCCAGCCTTTGAGATGAAATTTAGAGTGATCGTAGTGTTGTTAAAAGTCATTGTAGCATTCACAGACGTTTCGTTGAGCAGAGAATTCTGGGCCGTAACCTCTGCCAATGTCGTCGAGCTGTTCCCAGTCTTGACCAAAATGCTTGTTGTTGTCATACGGAGACCATCCAGAGTGTACATGCGGGAGTTTCGTGCACCTTCCACAGCACGACGGACTCGTGACTTTGTGACTGGAATAGTCCACGAGGGGTAGTTGGCCGTGTATACAGCAACAATGTTCAACTCTTCTGGCATCTTCGCGATCGTTTCCTGCATGAATGCGTCATGGCGACGCAGCATATCAGCCCTAGATTCTCCTTCCCGGGCGTCATTTAGGTTGATGAATACAAATCTGGCTCCAACAGGGACAAAATCATCAGAAAATATGTTCACGGCATTGGCGCCAGCTGTGCGGTTCAGGGTGGGTAACGCATCCTTTACAGTAGGTAAGTAAACAGCTTCATTTAGACTGTCGTGCAAGTAAGGGAAGGCCGTCTCACCATTTTCGTTTTTCAGTGAAAAATCTTCAACAGACAGCGTTTCTTCGATGAAAACGAGCGTCACAGGGTCTTCTACCAACACCTGCTTGAAGATTGCCGCAAATTCGTCGCTGGTATAAGTCGTCAGGGGATTTGATTTAATAGAACTTTTGAGCGAGTCGCCCCATAGAAACACTGGGACTTTTGATGCATAACAGCTAATTACACTTAGAACTAATAACGGGAACACCACACGGCAAAACGCCATTTTTAAGGCTAATTCTATTGGACGCAAAACGGACTAAAAGTTAGTATTTTAGCCCAAATTTGTCATAAAAAGACAGCGTTCGGGCAATGACGACTGACCATGGGTCATGTGAAAAGTGATCATATGATAAGTTTGACGCCTTCTCTATGGTTCGCTATTGTTGCCATTATTCGTTTTCTAAACTGCCAAAATAGAGAAAAAAGATTCAACTCAATACTCATAAAATTAAATTGGTTTACTGTATCGTGGCTATATGTGTCTGCAATTCATTAAGAATATTTAACACGCTAAATTTATTTAACAATAAAAGTTATACAATGGTATGACTGTTTAATTTTTGAACGAAACAAGTCCTCCATAGACTGTTTTTTTTCCCAATTTTAGGGGTACGCATATTAAATTATTATTAAATTTATTTATTTGTCTCTGTGTAGATTTCAAAGCCAATAGATATAAGTACTTGAGACTTTTTTATTGTTGTTGTGTTTTATTGAGCGTCTTGAATAATTTAAATTACCCTTTTGAAATGGCTACTAAATGTATACACTAAAATTAACGTGGCATGAATATGTCAATAACCAGTCAAATCGAGTACATTTCATGTGAGTTCTCAGCCGATACCCGATACATTACTTTCCTCTATGGTTCTCAGTTTCGCCACGCCGCGCCACTGTGAAACACTGTACATCATGGAACTAGTATGTACTACGTACAACTGGAAGGTTCACTCTGATTATAAATGCGAGCCGAAAGAGAGGTTTCAAAACTTTACCCGTCCTTGTCTAAGTAGGGTAACCATATTTTATGTAATAGGTAAGTACATCAATTTTACTAGGCCACCAATAATTACTCTATACGCTCGTCGATTCTTGATGCTGTTTATGTTACATACCTTTTCATCAGCACCTAGTAGCATGACATTTTCAATCGTAATCACTAGGTATATCTTTAAAATTACAGCGATCACACGTCATTATTTTCCATCTTGTCTTCCATCGTCATAAATTATACTTATTAAGGGGAGACAGAAGCACTTACTAGCATGTTTTGAATTAAATATCTTAAATTCCCACCGACAAATCACCCTTGGTGGGGATTTAATTTGACATTATTATCCAGTGGGGATTTTTCATGTTTATATTCCTGAATTCCCCTTGAAATTTGCTATAAGTCGTGGTGGGGATTTCAGAAAATAAAAACATTATATCCCCACCAAGGGTGATTTGTCGGTGGGAATTTAAGATATAATTCAAAACATGCTAGTAAGTGCTTCTTTCTACACCAATTAAGTAATTCATGACGTGACATGTTTCATTCCAACGTAGGCCCCACAGACTACATAGGGATACTACGTATGTAGGCCCCTACCTTTATGAGAAGAAAATAATTACCACTTTTGGGTACCTACTTTCAATCAATGAAATTTTGTTAGATTTGTCAAGAGGCTGTGAAGCAGCTTTCGCAGACTCTCTCGCTGTCCTGTGTAATTTATTTCTATCTTTAAGACCTCTAGAAGCTTTTTAACAGCAAGGACATCTTTTTAGCAGAATAAAATTCATGTACTTTCCTCCGTATTTTAACTCCCATGTCAAAATCATCGACATGCACAAATCCACTTTTACGTTTTCTCTCCTTGCCTGGTGTCCGAATTTTTGTACCAGTTTCTTCTGCTGCGTGCCCTTCCTTAACTATTTTTGAAATTAGTCCTTGACTCACACCTGAAATATAAGATAGTAAAATAAATGTTAGTAGAAATTTGAAATCTGGCAGGATAGTTGGCTCAAACACTTAGCAGGTTACCTAATAGATGTACGTTACCGTTACGCTAACCTGCAGCAAGAATAGAAACGAATATTTCGTGGACTTCAATAATAAGTTAAGTATCGGGTAATTTATAACAAGAAACTTGACAACACTAACCTGTCACTGCGGAAATTCGTTTAATATTTGACTAAATGGAATAATCGGAGACCCCACCCGAACTTCTTCTTCAAAAAAGGTTTTAACCTTTAGAATAATGTTTCGAGCATCACTTTTAATAGCTTCCAGCATATTTAAATTTATAAATTCAGCAATATCACGACAAAACAACCAGAGAACATGATTGACCCGGCAATCGAATGACATGTCAACATGACGGCCGTAGTTCCGATTTTCGCCATTTCACAGATAAGTTGGTAGGACTGTACCTAGTCGGCTAGTCCACCATTAGTGGTTCTGTCAAAAACAAGAATCAAGAATAATGTATCCGTTCGTTTTCTTAACGTTTATTTATCTTATGCAAGCAAGTTATGTTGGTGCTTTAAACACTGTTCCTGTGTTTTTAATAGATTACGAGCAAGTTATGAGTCACGTTCAAATAGACCCAAATCCCTTTGCCAAGATGACGTCCGCTGCATTTGCAGACATAATCCACGACTCCGAGAAACGCAGTGCAGGAGTCATAATTTTTGTTGAAGAAACTTTTAGCGCTGAAGCAATAAGTACAAAAGATAAAGAATACGGCACTCCATACAAAAATTTACATGATTCCCTCCTTGCTAACAAGGACAGAGTGAAATATTTCCCATCTGTCATTGAACCCTTTACACTGCTCAAACAAATATTCCCACCAAGAAAACACAACGTTTTTTTTCTGTCACAACGCTCGAAATTGCAACTCCAGGATAATTTTAAGTATCTTTACATTTTTTTCCAAGACGGAGTAGCTGAGTCGAAGGCAGATGTATTGCTAAGACATGATACTATCATAAAGAAAGTCGTGGACGCGGTACGTCAGTTGAAACCTGGCCCAGTCGTAGCGTACTATACGGGGAAATCGAACCCAATAGTTGTAAAAAAGGTAGAATTTGTACAGCGTGCGTCAACTGTATCTGCGAGAGAATCAGGAATTTACATCGCTACGCCTAGGGCTCTTTTCCGGTTTTTTGGTTAGTCAGTTATGGTTTCGCTTGGTAGTGGGTATGGGTAAAGTGGGTGATAGACGTGCGAACATAATGTACACTGTTTTCAAGTTCGCGAACTTTCTCGGCTCGCCGTCACGTCAGTGACACACTTGAAGCTTGCTCACACTGTATCGCGATGTTGTCGAATTTGACACACTTGAAGCTTGCTCACACTGTATCGCGATGTTGTCGAATTTTCTGAACCAAAATAAACAAATATTTCCCAAATGTCGAAACAAAATAGCAGCTCGCGACTCGCGGCTATGACAGATGAACGAAACTACGAACCAAGGTGGGCTACGAGCAAAATTTCAAACCTGTTGGATCGCTGACGAACTTACTCAACGGTTTTAAGTACGCGTACTTGCTCGTGCGTCTATTTAACATGTGAACTAAGTAATTACTGCGACTAGGGATGTGAAAAAATAATCGATTATAGAAAAAATCGATTAAAAATCGATTTTTTTAAAAATAATAATCGATATTTACAATCGATTTATATATTTCAAAAAATCGATTAATAAAAAATCGATTTTTTCTGTCTTCACTGTCGATTTATTTCACCTGCAACGGCCACAACACTCAGTTTTTTAGTCAGGAGCGCGAAGCTGCAGTGCCGCGAACCACGAACTACGAAGTTCGTCATTGAATGACGCCATCTGTGTGTTTAACGCTATGTCATCAATTCTGTACGTGAAAATCTAAATTATCCCTATTAGCGTGTAGGCACCTTCTGGTTCCGACTTCTTCGACTCCAGCTGAAAGATAATTTTCGAAAGCTGGCTCCATACTAACAAAGACCAGGAGCCGAATACTATCAAAACGTTTACCAAAACTTTTATTTGTTTTTAACTTTCATTGCCCACAGACTTTTAATTTATTTATTATAAAGAAGCGAAATGGAAAAAAAAACTTTTTACCACTTTAAGCCAATGTAAATTTATAACTTGTTGATTATTAAATTAATAAAACAGAGCTTTAATGCTGTGATGGTGTGATTATCGATAAGACAAGTGTAAAATTTAATCTGTCAACAAAAAATAACGGAAAAAATCGATTATTTTAGAAAAATCGATTATTATCAATACAGAAATCGATTATTTTTAAATCGATTTTTTATGTACAATGTCACATCCCTAACTGCGACCAACATCGAAGTGGAAACTGTTGTGTCTGTTATGTTTTTTTCTTCACATACATTTATCATAGGTATATTTAAACGGTCGTCGTTTCCACAGGAATTAACATGGCAACGCCCACACGTCGCGCCGAGTTCGACCGACCCCTGACTATCTCTGAGGAGACGTACACTCGGGACGAATTGACTACGAGGTTTGCATTCTCCGAGTTCGAACTCGAGTGGAGGTTTACTTTCAAGACCGACATATGGATATTAAGTAGGTTATATTTTTGGGTCATTCGGTCGAATATTAAAAAAAAATGACATTGACAGCTGTCAGATTACTAAAAAGGTAAGAAATACGTTTGTGATCCATGACTACAGCATGGTCAATAATCAAACAGGACTGAGCTCTCGTACCAAAAACACGAGCAGAGAGAGATAATGTATACGGAGGCTGTCTCTTTCTAATAGAAAAGAAAGAAAGAAAAATAGGTTTATTTGTCACAGAAACACGTGCATACAAAAAGACAACAATATAAACTTAGAAACATAACAGAAATATTAGGCAGCTGCACGTCATGACTGTGACAAGAAGGCTTCCACTTAGCATAATGCTGTGATAAGGGGGACACACAACACAGCGCTGATTTTCAGAGGTCACCCGAAAAACACGTACGGAAATCAAGCCACTGGAGCCAACATTACGGCATACGAACTATTTGATGAAACGCATTATACTTGAATTCCTGTCGATGCAGTGAACGAAACTGTGTCGATGTATATTTAAGTCACCGCACCGTTTATTTATGAACTTCGTTAGTTTATAGTCTATTGTTATTTCCTGTCGAAAAATTGTGACTTTTGACTTTTTATGAACTGGTACCTATTAAACTTGCTTACGATGCGAACGTAACGTACCTTACGCTAATAGTAAATAAATAGCCTGCCTCATCATCATCATCATTTCAGCCATGGGACGTCCACTGCTGAACATAGGCCTCCCCCAATGATTTCCAAATTGGCCGGTTGGAAGCGACCTGCATCCAGCAGCTTCCTGCGACCTTTATTAGGTCGTCTGTCCACCTTGTGGGTGGACGTCCTACGCTGCGCTTGCCGGTACGTGGCCTCCATTCCAGAACTTTTCTGCCCCATCGGCCGTCAGTTCTGCGCGCTATGTGCCCCGCCCACTGCTACTTCAGCTTGATAATCCGTTGGGCTATGTCAGCGACTTTAGTTCGTTTGCGGATCTCCTCATTTCTGATTCGATCTCGCAAAGAAACACCGAGCATAGCCCTTTCCATAGCGCGCTGAGTGACCTTGACCTTTCTTATGAGGCCCATGGTGAGAGGCCACGTTTCATTTCCGTATGTTATCACTGGTAACACACACTGGTTGTAGAGTTTCGTCTTTAGGCACTGAGGTGTGTTGGACGAGAAGATGTTGTGTAGTTTCCCGAACGCTGCCCAGCCGAGTCGGATTCGACGATTGACCTCCATCTCGAAACTGGACCTACCCAACTGGATCACTTGTCCCAAATATACATATTTGTCAACAGTTTCGAGAGTAGATCACCCAACCGATATTGGGTAGGGCGCAACATGGACGTTTAACATGACTTTCGTTTTGTCCATGTTCTTCTGGAGCCCTACTTGTTGGGAGACTCTATTGAGGCCAAGGTGTTCCAGCGATTCTGCCATGACCACAATATCGTCGGCAAACCGAAGGTGAGTGATGTACTCGCCGTTAAAGTTGATGCCAAATCATTCCCATTCCAGGAGCTTGAAAGCGTCTTCCAATGCAGCGGTGAACAGTTTCGGAGAGATAACATCTCCCTGTCTTACGCCTCGCTGCAGAGGAATCGCTCTCATGCTCTGCTCCTGTACTCGGACCGACATAGTTGCGTTTTTGTACAAACACTTCAGCACCTCGATGTACCGATAGTCAATATGGCACCGCTGGAGAGATTGTAGCACTGCCCAGGTCTCGATCGAATCAAAGGCCTTCTCATAGTCCACGAACGCCAAGCATAATAGCAAGTTATACTCCTCGGTCTTCTGTATAACTTGCCGCAGCGTATGGATGTGATCTAAAGCCACATGGTGCTAAAGCCTTTTCGGAAACCGGCTTGTTCGGGAGGCTGGAAGTCATCGAACCTACGTGCGAGACGATTCGTGATGACCCTCGAGAACAGCTTGTAGACATGGCTCAGAAGCGAGATGGGTCTGTAATTCTTTAAGGAGGTATATCCCCTTTCTTAAAGAAGAGTACCACCGCACTTCTGTTCCATGCCTCTGGCGTTATTCCTTCGAGTAAGACGGAGTTGAAGAGCCCATGAAGGACCTTAGCCTGCCTAGCTGCGAGCAACTTGTGCAACTTGGATTGGAAGTAGAGCTCGCTCGGCTCGCGCGCGGTTAGTTACAATTCTAACCTAACTGTGCGTTTTCACTGGCGAAACATCACAATAAAACATGTTGCAATCTCTAGTTCCTGTCAAACATTGTATGGACCAGTGACAGAAAATAAAGATGTGAACATTGTTTTGTTGTGAATGTTACACTCAGTTCATAATTTTTTCGACAATTTTATAATTTTGCGGAAATAATACCAATAGTAAATAACTGTTCTCACTCTTACGGTGACATATACTTACATCTTTTTGAAACTGTTCTTATCGCTGAAGTAGATACTTGGTTATACGATATTTTTTGTTTCCTATCTGTCGTCATAGAGTTCAATCGTTCACAAACGATATTAAACCGTAAACATCATACAAATAAAGTTTAAATTAGTTGTGGTTTGCTGATACCTTACGGAACCAGCCGAAGATAATCGGTTCAAAACTTTTTCACAAAAAATAAAACCGACTTCCAAAAAAAACACTACAAAGTGAAAAATAACTTTGATTTCGGAAGTCGGTGTCTTGGGTTTTTTATTTTAGTTTTTGTTGCCACCGACTTCCGAAATCAAAGTTATTTTTCACTTTGTAGTGTTTTTTTTTGGAAGTCGGTTTTATTTTTTGTGAAAAAGTTTTTATTTTTCACTTTTTAGTTGTGGTACCTACACAAAACCCCCACAAAATTTTTAATACCAAGTAAATTACAGTGACAGGAACTATTAGAATATCATCCACATATGCTAGGTGGGAAAAATATGTATTATTGAAGCTAACTCAAAAACCCTTCATCAGATCTTGACCAAATTTATATGGGACCACTTCTGAAGTATGCACTACCAAACAAAAAAAGAATCATCAAAATCAATTCATAATTGGCGGAGTAATCGCGTAACAAACATACAAAAAAAAAAAAAAAAACATACCGTCGAATTGAGAACCACCTCCTTTTTTGAAGTCGGTTAAAATGGTACATATAGATAAAATGATAATGATTTAATTTCCTTCTATTATCCCTTTAGATAAAGTTTCTATATATGAGGGTAACGAAGAAGTTGGCAACGCCATATTGAACGTACAATCTGAGTGGAATACCTCTTACTTTTGTCCGGAACCTATCAGGATTTTAAATAGCAGAGATGGGAGTACAGTCACCATTAATCAAATCCACGTGAGTTCTTACATGATACGACCTCAGACCAATGATATTAGAAGTAAAAAGACGTAGATAGGTTACCTACCTAACATTCTATCTTCAAAAACGGCACTATGTCACACTATTATATGACACGTGGAAGTAGGATGGCATGTCGTAATTATCGGGAGCGAAAAAGAGACAAAACGAAGAAAATGTGGCTAATTAGCCAACTTTTGACGTGCCACTTGCGGAACGTTTATAACCTATCTACCTCTTTTTACATACTTATAATATCATTGCCTCAGACCAAATAAGAAACTACGACACAGCGCTGCGAATAATACAGACAAGTGAAGCATGCCAAAACTACACCTCCGCTCTGTGCATACCTATGTCGTGCCCAGTACGCGTAGCATGACCACCGTAGAAACGGGTTTTGTCGACGGAAGAATAGACCAAATGACAGATAGTCAATCACAATTTGTCATTTTGTCTATTCTTCCGACAACAAAACCCATAGAAAACGCCTTTCTATGGTTGTCATGTTTACGCGTGCAGCGTTGATAACGCTTTTGCTAGTAGTTCGGTAAACCGGACTAACAACCGAACTAATGCTACTAGAGGGTACGGTTTAGTGCGGGGGTTGTAGTGTAGGTACAGACGCCAGTAGGTCAACCTACCCGAAACTGTCAAATTTTCCTAATCAACTTTGAACCTCAGCTTTAGAAATAAAGTTGAAAATAACTTAAAGAAATTTGACAGATTGTAATAGGTTGATGTGCTGGCGTCTGTACGTCCCAAAGTTAGGACGTCGATTTTACTGTACGTAAGCAAAACGGTAAGTTAAAAGTAATTCGAAAGTTATGATGGATGAGCCCTGAAAGATCCATATTTCCAGGGCACAAATCTAGACTCCGGGCTATTACCTACTAAGAATTTCCCGATGCAAAAGCCTAATAAATATCACGTTGCCCGTCCCGGGAATCTGCAAGACCTCATTCGCAGTACTAGTCACCACTAGACCAACGAAGCTGTAAAGTGATTAAATTTGTGTTCTTATCTTGTTTATCCATCAGATTGAACCAAGAGTGCCTCATTTGCCGCATAATGCTACTGATGGTGGCTATGTGGATTTCAGCCCAATCCGTCACTGCGCGCCGTACTTCAGCGCGGGCATATTAGCCGGCCTGATGATTACATTTTTATGCTTAGGCATCACAATGTATGGAGTTTTATCTATTTTCGATGTCTCCGCTAACGACCGCTTCGATGATCCCAATGGCGAGCCTCTGTCTCATGAGATGGGACACATTGACGTATAAGAACGGTGATGCGTTGATCAGGCGCGGTACCCTGATGTACGACGACTGTCCGTTGCATACACAATTACACATAGGTATACTGAGCGCATTGTTTTTTACTATTTTTAGAAATAGGACTTCATAGAATAAGAACATCGTGCCTGGTTTATTTTAATTACTAAATAAAAATACTTTAAGAAAATGTTGAAATATTTTTATTTTACAGTTCTGATGGCCAATTCTCGTACTTATTCAAATCGCAATCTCAACACAATCACACGATTAAACAAGATTTTTGACAAGTTTGACAACTTGTCAAAAATCTTGTTTATCAAACTAGGCTGAGAAATCAGTACTTTTCGAACGTCAAAATTACATAAGACAGTCCCCAAAAACGCCCGGCCTTCACCACTTGCTAGTGCTTTAGCTGGGAAGAAGAAGTGGCGCAACAAACTCCCCAGCTGCACAATTGTCTGAATAGTTAGAAAAACTTAGGCGAAATAATTTCATACATTTAAATCAAACGAAGCGATGCATGTCACGTCGATACGTCCAGACACAATTTAGTGACGAATTTTTTGTAGAAATGTTTGTGCGCGGCAAGTAGACAGAAGCGTTCGCGCGCGGCAGTCGTTCAAACAATGCACGGCAGGCCGCGCGCGACAACCGCGCACTACAGCCGCTTAATGTTTGGACACACCTTAACTAATATTATAAAAGCGAAAGTGAGTTTGTCTGTTATATCAATTACCTAGCTATATTATGTTACAACATTCGAGAGCTCCGCCGTTATAGGGGTTCGACCTCGAGGAATAGAGGTGTTAGAGCCTGCGCACACGATGCGTTGCAGCGGCGGCGAGGCGCCGGAGCGGTGTCGCTACGGCGTCCTACATACAAATATCCCCGGCGTGTCACACGGTGCGTTCCGGCGTCGCACCGCACGTACACCGGACTTGCAGCCCGCGAGACGAGGCCGGGAGGGGAGTACGCGTTGCGACACCGGAGCGGCACCGCTTAGTTGTTTTTGCGTTGTCAAAAACAGATGTTTGTCAGATTACAATTTAGGATTTTTGCGTCGCGTCGCCGCTACGGCGCCGCAGCGCCCGTGTGATCTCCAGTGCGACGTAATCTTTGCGGTGCGGCGCCGCTACGCGTCGTGTGCACCTGCACTTACCGGGGTGATTCATTAATATATCTATCCTAATACCAATCCAATAAAGGTTATGTTTAAATAGAAACAACAATTTCACTGAAGTTATTTATAGTGAAGTTATTTTGCAAACGTGTAATGTTATAGTACGACAAGGTCGCAACACTCTTCGTCGTCGCCGCAGTCACTCTTCATCTCCTCTATGGCTATCTGACTGTTGGTCTCCTCGACGATGGGTAACATATTCGAAGCCTTCCTGTGATCGCACGGGAACACCGGCTGAGTGGGATACCTCACATCGCCAAAGTCTTCAGTGTCAAAAATCTCCCTGTATGGTTCAGTGGCATCCTATATAAAAAGAAACGGTTAATTAATATTTTTAGATAAAACCAAGCCTACACTAATTCAGTTAATCTTTTCGAGACGTTCACAAAATTGGGAGATAGGGGCTGCGAGAAATTTGAAAAATAGGTATTTGACGAAACTATTGCCGTCGCGCTGCGCCCAAAAAACCCCGTAAAGTGCGATAGGGACAACTGCAGCTCAGACCGATTATGTCACAATTTTTTTGACGAAAACGACGTTTGGCATTCTCCTTTTTTCTCTTCGAAAACTAAGCCGAAATAATATTTTTTTACATTAAAATTTTAAGAAAGTCTAGGTTCCTATTATTTTCTTTTGTGCTAAAAACTTTTCCGAATTATTCTGGTAGTCCTCTAATCACGGCGGTAAAATGGGGCATTTTTGTAATTTTTGGAGGGTCATAGTTTCCTTACTTATTAATTGCTGAAAAAAAGGAAGTGACAGGGACATGCCTATAGACCCCGATTTTATAAAAAAAAAATGACAGCTCTAGAGGCATTATTCAGGAAGAAAAACGGGGAATACGTTTGTATCCAATGGAGAATCGCGTGTCCTGTTCCCTCTTAATGCTGTGCGTGCTAATTACTCTATTCCCTTTTTGCAATTTTGTCGAATACGGCGTAATCTAACACTGTTCGTTTATTCCTATTTGCTGTTTCTGTTTTCGGTTGGCTGCATTGGATTTATACGTACCTACAAAGTACAAGTATAGTAATGTAGTATGTAGCAGTGTAATTTACTAACTTCATAGTTATATGAATACGGCTTATAAGGATTTTGGGCCCAACTCAAACTGTATTCGTCGTATCTCATGTCTGTGCAACTGTTTCTGAAATCACTGTCCGAGTCGAATGATTCGTGAGGCTTGGAGTAGTCCCCCATAGCATCCTGCGACGCTACATCTATTGGATTCGGGTCTATGTTCATTATGGTCAATTTACTGTTTATCACCATATTAAGTGTTTTCTGCCAGTCTTCTAACAGTTTTTTTATACTCTCCATCTGAAAAAAAAAAACTGTCACGTCGAGATTCCACATAAGCAGTGGACAAAAAGTTATTCATGTTATACGAGTTACGGACTTTTTTCTGCAACAATGCTTGTTTAGTGGCTCTTCGTAGTCTCTTCTGTTTGATGTAATGCTTTAGATAAGCTACTTTATAAACGTTGGTAACTTTCACGACCTTCACTTGACAGTCCGGTTTCAAATCGACGTCGCTGACTGAAGAGTGCACGCTGTTTTCGGGCGTGTTGGGGTCGGTCCGCGAGAGCTCTGAATACTCCATCTTCTCCGACTGCATCTCGGGGTACGCCGAATCCTCGTACTTCAACTCCTTTAATAATTCCACCATGAATTCGTAATCTGAAATATAAAAAACCGGCCAAGTTCGTGTCGGACCACGCACAATGAAGGGTTCCGTAGTTTGGATGAATTTATCCCAAGAACAAACTTAACATTGTAGTTGAAAAACATGTTCTCCCATGCGGAATGTATGGGAGAACATGTTTTGCAGGCTGCAAATGTAAGTTGGTCGTTTATTACTCGTTAATCTGTAAAGCCTACTTAGCTGTGATAGTTTTCCTTTAAACTTCGTTATACAGGGTGTTTGGCGCATGGACCGACACAATTTTTTCAGGGATTTGGGAGGTCATTAGCTAGGTTCTAGCTAAGTTCAAAATAGCTTTTAGTTTTTTTTATAATTAATTTAGAAGTTGTAAAATTTCATTCATTAAATACAAAAATTAACTTTGGAAGCTTGTAAGGAATTTTCTTGAAACCAGTTGTATAAAACAAAGATGTTTTTAGATATAAAGGACTTTGGAGAATGCAACAAAATTAAAGGACACATTTTGGGATTTTTTTTCATTTTAAAAAAATAATCATATGTAACCAACCGTGACATTTGGGACAAAGGGTGTATGGGTAGAACCTAGCTAATGACCTCCCAAATCCCTGAAAAAATTGTGTCGCTCCATGCGCCAAACACCCTGTATATAGGTGCTACTGCCTTGACATTTGAATTTCTAACTACAACCGTTTAGTTGGTAGAGGGGGGGGGGACACTTGACTAACAAAAATTGGAACTTTAAAGCTTGATAAGTCACGAACGGTTTACTTAATCCATAAACAGTCTTCAAAACCCCTAATATTTTTGAATGACCTATCCAACAATATCCTACACTATAAGAAGGACGAAAGAAAAAAATATCATCTCCAGTTTACATGTAGGGAAGGTACCCTAAATAATTGTTTTTTTCAAAAAAATATTTTACCACTTTTTCGACGTCATTAACGATAGGTACTCATGCCAAATTACAACTTTCTAGCACCAATAGTTTTTGAGCTAAACCGCGGACAGATAGACAGACAGACAGACGGACATGGCGAAACTATAAGGGTTCCTTGTTGACAACAGAAACCTTTTTTTTTTTTTTTGGGGTGGGAAATCATCAAATGACTCCTCTCGCTCTGGGTGGAGCGAGAAGGCGTGTCAGACTCTTACTGACTAAAACCCACCCGTGTTCCTTCTCTTGCCTGTGCAATGCCAGGGGGCCACGGTATCCCTTTCGGACTTTCCCGCAACCCCGGCAGGCAATGGTCTCATCGGACCCCTTTATTCGCTGACATATCTTTGAGGCGCGCGTGGAACACAACGCGCCGTCGACCCGGGCTTGGTCCTTACCGGACGGCGAGCTACCCATTGCTCACCGTCCGCAAGCCCGCGCCTACGGTGGCCGGGAATCCGCGATCGATTCCCGACGCCCGAGGCGTCTCCTCCTGCGGCGGCTAGGGGCGTGAGGGCGCGAAATTTGCCTCTCCCTCACGCGCTCCGCCTCCTCCTTCGCGGGCATTACTGCTTCGCAGAAGGAGGTGACGGCCTCCCATGCTCTCTCGCTCCGTACCATGGCCTGGACCAGGGCCGGACGCGAGAGATCCCCGCCACCGATCGCCTCCACGAGGACACGGCGGTGCTCTGCCCAAGCCGGGCATACCTCCACCGTATGCTCCACCGTGTCCTCCGGGCGATCCACGCAGTGATGACACCCGGGCGTTTCCTCCCGCCTTATCCGAAACAGGTACCTCCCGAAACAGCCGTGTCCGGTGAGGACCTGCGTCAGGCGGAAGGTGAGGACGCCGTGGCGCCTCTCCAGCCACTCCTCAAAGAGGGGACTTATCGCCGCAATAGTGGCGTGCCCAGCACTGGGTTGCGACAATCGCACTCTCCATGACGCCATGAGATCCCGTCGGAGCTCTATCCGCTGTGCCGCGATTTCTCGCGGCATCGGAGTCAAGCCCCGGCGTTTCGCCTCCCCGCGCCACTCCCAAATATGCGCGAGGACTGACTACAGAACCCTAATGATCTACGGCCTAAGAAATTCAATAGTACTTTATACTAGGAGACGAGCAAAGGGGCAGTCGTAGAGTGGAGTCTATGCGTAGAGTGGACCGTTACAGAATTTGGAACTACATGGACCGTATGAATGTGAAGAGTGACCTTCCTTGTGCGGCGCGGAGCCGACGGGCATGTCGCGGTCGGCGTCCCACGCGGCCGCGCTCTCCAGCGCGCGGCGCAGCGCGGCGTTGCCGACGATGACGTCACGCACGCGCGTGCGCACTCGCCGCAGCCGCTCCACGGCGCGCCGCAGCTGCTCCGCTTGCTCCGAGAACTCTGCTTCCCGCATGCAGACTTTCGTGCACACTATCTGAATCTATTCACAATAAAAACGTTTCAAGTCCGCTGGCGCTCCGCCTGATACGACGACATAAATCCAGAACAGGCTGCATCTAACCTGGAGTTGAATGTCTTCCATCTCCGTTTGCATCTTTTTTATTCTCTCCCGAGAAGTCACGTACTTGTCTTTTATAAATTTGTACAAATAAAGTACCCTCGGCACATACTTGAGAATAAATATCAACTGCAAAAACAACTATTGCGATTAATATTGACGTAGAGATGTGCATGGTAATTTTTACTAATGAGTACTAGTAGGTACACATAAACATACCACATTCATGAGTGTAAGTCGTACGTAAACGGAATATGTTACACTAACAAAGTAGTACGCGAACGGGACGCCGTATTGTTTCATGAGATAGTTCCAAATACTGCTGAGACCCCATGTGTGGTCTCCGTTCTGCTCCTGCGCGCGGTGCTCCTCATCGTTCATGTTATGGGTTCTGAAATGGAGAGCCGAGATCGCCCCCATCACTATTATTAAATTCAACATCTAAAAGTATAATATTTCATACAAAAGTTTATATAAAAAACATTTATACGTCTATGATGTGAGCATTAAATAATTATGCAAAATTCAGTGAACGAAAATTTTCGTTCACTGGCAAAATACGAAAAATTATTCTATTCTATTTTTCTATTTTGAAAATTAAAATCTTGACATTGACATTTCTTCGTCATGCCACTGAACTAATTGGCATTTAATTTTATTCTTTAAAAAATACTTTTTCTTCTTGAAAAAAACTTTTTCACAAAAAATAAAACCGACTTCCAAAAAAAAACACTACAAAGTGAAAAATAACTTTGATTTCGGAAGTCGGTGTCTTTGGGGTTTTATTTTCGTTTTTTTACCACCGACTTCCGAAATCAAAGTTATTTTTCACTTTGTACCTAGTGTTTTTTTTTGAAGTCGGTTTTATTTTTTGTGAAAAAGTTTTTATTTTTCACTTTTTAGTTGTGGTACCTACACAAAACCCCCACAAAAATTTGAATACCCATGACCTGCTATGTAAATTACAGTGACAGGAACTATTAGAATATCATCCACATATACTAGGTGGGAAAAAATACGTATTATTGAAGCTAACAAAAAAACCCCTCATCAGATCTTGACCAAATTTATATGGGACCACTTCTGAAGTATGCCCTACCAAACAAAAAAAAAATCATCAAAATCAATTCACAATTGGCGGAGTAATCGCGTAACAAACATACAAAAAAAAAAAAAAAAAACATCCGAATTGAGAACCTCCTCCTTTTTGAAGTCGGTTGAAAAAAGAATTGATTCTACATTGATTGACAACTCATTGACACGTTTGATGACACTTCTTTCTAATCTAATTTTGATTTTTGATGGTTGGATTTTGGATAATTGGTATAAGTTTGAATTGATGTGCTGTATTGTTAAATTGTGTTTCATCAGGTGCTGGGCGAAGTGCCAACGGTGTCGATCGACAAAACGGACGAATGTCAAATCTACCTGTCTCCGGAGTCGCTGGACGTCGCGATCGTCAGGTCCAGGTCCTCCGAAATGAACGTGCTCCTGCCTCAGGGCAACGGAGATTAAGTGAGTACAAGCCTTCTTTCAATTAAGCCAATTACCATTCTAAACTGGACTTTATACAAAGATTGTCCGTTGCGTGACAATGACAATAAGGAGTATCTATGTACCTAAGGAGCAGTCATTATGCTAGGTAATTTAGTTTAGTCGTAAGACAAATAACGTAGCTTCTTTATTTAATTTAGAGTTTGGAAACTTTCTCTTCTTCAAGATGTAGGTAATTGAAATTTAAGCATATTTTATTGTTAACTGCCTCGTTGGTCTAGTGGTCGCAAGCGCTACTGCTGAGCATGAGGTAATGGGTTCGATTACCGGATCGGGCAAAGTGTAATTGGGTTTTTCCATCTCGAATTTCTCGGTAGCAGCCCGAAGTCTGGATTTGTGCTCGGTTGATGGCAATAGGCTCGCCCCATGTTACATGGGACTTAAACATAACTGGCGAAATGTGGGTGTATTATAGATACACCTCTGCCTAACCCTCCGAAGAATACAGGCGTGATGTTATGTTATGTTTATTGTAAGTGTATTTTACTTGTGCGATAGTTAGGTATTATACCGATTTCCATGATGTTAATGAGCTGGTTGTTGGTTATGCAGTTGGAGCACCCGGTGCCGGAGCAGTTCAAGACCTGAACAAAGCGAAGAGCGGTATCACCACTACGCCCGTCGAGAGCCCGGGCTAGAAACTCGCACACACTCGGGAACAAACCTCGTCCACTAGCCAGCTTTCAGTACCCATTCGAGGCGAGGCGAAATCTTTATTTAAATTGTTTGCACGGTCTAGTTCAACATTAGTTCACGTACCAACGATTCGCCTGGAAGCAACCACCAACAAGCACCAACTATCGATGTACCTTCAGTCGTGCGACCGACGTTCTCGAGTCCCATGTGCGTCTATTTAGTCTTGTATCGATCATCTTATTTAGGAACTGTCTTCATTTCTTGCTCATTGCGCTCGATTGTAGTATTTATAGTACATTACTGTCGCGGTCTATAATGACTACTTTGCTGGTCGCGTTGATGATGGCTGACAGCGCAGCTCCAGGCCGACACAGCGCGGTCAGCGTGCAGCACTTGATGGACGAGCTGAGATAAAGGCCGAGGCCGTAGGTCGAGGCCTTTACAGCGAGGACAGCAAGGGCTGCAATGATGGCCAAGCTGGAAGGCCTAGAGCGTAGCTAGGCTAGCTCGAGGCAATCATAGCGTGACCAGCGAAGCAGTCTTATTGGGCCAAGGCTTGTATAGTGCTTTACTCAAAAATGCAAGTACCTAATCTAAATAAAACCAGCAAGTAATTTCAATAAAATATATATTAATTAACTAGAAATTTAATTAAAATGACAGTTATGAAAAGTACAGTTACTAAAATTCAACACAGACTTTCTTGTATTTTTTTTTTTGTAGGTACTTCTTTGTTTTTTTTTTAAACAATGGTAGTTGGAACTATACAGCCAATTAAGGAATAAAATCTTTTTGTACCTATCTCTATAAATACAAACAGCTGTGTTTTAAATAAAATCTTTTTGCATTTCATTTTTTTAAACGTTGAAACGTCAAAATAGCGGCCGGCAATGTTTTGCCGGCCTGTTAGAGTGACCAGCAAAACTTTGCCGGCCGCTCCTTGAAACAGAACGGCAAGGTCGACTGCTCAAATAAGGTTGTCAAAATAATGACCCCACATTACCTACATGCATTTTTGAGTAAAATATTATAAATCTAATACGACGTAGAAATAACTGTAACTCAAGTATTTACTGGCCTTTGTGTGTAATGTAAAGATGTTCCTTACACTAACATTTGAGATTTTGACTTTGTGAAGAAGGAGAAAAAATGTTCAAGGAGGTGTGTTCTTTTTATTTATTAATGTGAAATGATGTATATTTATGAAGACAAAACAAATACTTTTTGAAATAATGGTTCTATTTTGTAATTAAAACGACTTTAGTAAAAAAAAAAAAAAACTAACTAGATTCTAACTAGAATTGACATCATATTAGAAAACAAAAGTGGACCTAATCTATACATAATCTGTTAGCTAATTTAATAAAGATACTTAGAACATAACTTGAAGAGAGCTACCTATCGTAATTTTAGAGATATCGTCGTTTTAATCACCTGGGTCCCGTCGGGCCCGGGACCACCCACGTCGCGTCCACAGACTGTCAAAATTTTGCAAAATGGCAACCACAGTTGAAGGGCATGCTTTGGAGTACCGCTCGGTACGGAGTTAGTTAAGTTAGCTGTAAGGTGTGTGACTGTCTCGAGTATGAGAAGTAAGAATGGTTTGCATTGTCGACTTTCGATATTATCTCTATTAATAATGTTAATAATTGCGCGGTCATTAAACCCCGAAGCTTGACACGCGTGTGGTCTAATTTTCTTACTTGTATTAAGTACTTCCTTTTGATCATCATCATTGATTATTTTATGTCGATGTCTATCTTATTGGAAAACTCACCCAGATTAAATTTTATCCTAGGACATTTTATGACGTTATATCTTACATTTCTTAAGATACCTAACACAATAGTTTAGTGATTGTATCAAAAACAAATATGCTAGTGATGTCGAATATCGATAGTTGCAAACCGATATTCTTACGAAAGAACATGAGAGACAGAACATGCACGAACTGAATGCAATTGGGGGGCCTGAGGTAAATTGCGTAAATAAATGTGATACTTATAATTATTTAGTTTTATTATAATTTCACACAAAATTTAAATCTATTTTCCTTTCAAGCTGTAAATAGTGTGATTAGATAAATTAAGTAACACATTTATTTACGCGGTTTACATATGGCCCCGACCAAATGCATTCAATTCGCGCGTGTACTATACTATGCCTACCTGAACTATCTTAGAAGTTTTAAACTAATTTGATATTTGACTTGTTTTAGATGGTCCGAAAGTATATTAGGAAAAAAGAAAAGAGCTATTCAAAAGAAAACCTTCTCGAAGCACTTGCTTTGGTTAAAAACAAAACGTTAAATAGTTACGAGGCAGCAAACTTTAATGTTCAGAGATCTACTATAATTTCACATTTATATGGCACACGCGGTCAGAAACAGGTGAATGCTGGAATGAAGACAGTATTCACAATTGCAAATATAAATGAAAAACGAACACTAGTTTTATTTTACTTGGGTAGGTACCCATAATTATCGATTACCTACACATTTTCCAATTTATCGATTTTTTTTTCTTCTACACAACACTAATCCTATAGAAAATAGTCACATAAGCCCCAAAAAATACAAAACATAGGTACTTTTAGTCTGATCGGGACTCTACTGGTTCAACTCAGAGATCATTTTTGCGTAAATTTCACACTGGGTGACATGTGCTCCGATTTTGAGCATAAAAGCTACAAAAACCAATGAGTTAGTTTAAATAGTTGCAATTACCCCCAGATGGGGCTAATGTGACTTTTTCTGCCCGGATGGGTTATCTAATAAGATCTTAACTAAATCTTACAGCGTTTTCGTATTATCTTAGGCCAAAACTAATCTCAGATATATGCTTGATCATATAGATTTAATATGTATATCAGAACGTTCGGCCAGTCGAGATAGGGAACTGGCTACTATTCCAGTTTTTAGTGACGATTATGTGACGCATAAAGATGCCAGCCAAAGAATTTGTGACAGAACAGTTCGAAAGTTAGAAGCATTTATTTATGGCCGAACGACCTGATATCAGAACTTTCGGCCAACCTGAATCTCCATAACTGAGGACCTTAGAGAAACTGTTACTGAATAAAGATTTAGTGACGATTTGGTGACAAACAACCAATGCTTTACTTTTACTCGTATTGCCACCGATTAAAAGTAAAATGAATTTTGGTTCCTGGAACATCAGGACGTTCGGCCAACGTAATCTCCATAACTGAGGACCTGAGAGAAACCGTTAATGAATAAAGATTTAGTGACGAGACTGAAACGAATTATTATTGCTTAATTTTTTTTGTGACGGCCCCTATAAATAGTAAAATGAAAATTTAACATATAACCTCAAAACATTGGGATTATCGATTCCTCCACAAGGAAGAAGCCCAGAGAAACCGTTAATCAATAAAGATTTAGTGACGACACTGAAACGAACTTTTATTATTTATTTTTATTTTGTGACGGCCCCTAATAAATAGGAAATTGAAAATTTAACATATAACCTCAAAACATTGGGATTATCGATTCCTCCACAACGAAGAAGCCTAGAAGACTCGTAAAACGCCTGATGTGTTATAGGTTTTCAGTGCAATAGTGTCAGTATTTTTGTTAATTCAAAATTAATCCATAAAAATGCACTATGGCGGATGGCGACTGAAATAGGGTGACCATGTATTCCAACGAAACAAGTATTTATCGAGTAGGTACCTATTTATCTACTGAATGAAGCCAAACACGTCGAAATAGTTGAAATAAGGTGACGATGTAGGTATTGCAACAAAATAAATAGATACGCGGACGGAGGAATATGAGAAGAAGTGCAGTTATCTAATATTTTATATAATAGGTATGCATTAGAATTAAATTGTTATAAAAAACATTACACACACCACCATGCGTTATGGTGTGGCCTCTTTGCTTTACTTTTAATTATTTTTCTGTGTCTGTCACTGTCACATGAATAAAAATAATTGAAAGTATCGATCAAATTTCGACCGACCAATAGGCCACCACTAGTTTTACTTCATTCAGTTCATTTGGTGTAGTTATTGTATAATCTTACTGTGATTTATCTATAGAACTGTTATTTAATTTTAAAATGTGTAATGTAGTTTATCAAACTAATAATAATACTGTCGGGCCACAAGTTTCAAATCTAATCACCTAGCAGTAAACACAAGAAGCTGTCAAATCGATTATCTTCTCTCGTGGTGAACCAATTTAACTGTAATTCTAAAAAGTACAAATTATTATGTACAAAGTCAAAGAATTTATTTCAATTAGGCACAAAAAGGCACTTTTGAACGTCAAACTTTACAAAAAATAATAAAACTGATTCTAGTCGCCCATTCCAAAAGGTAGTTTTCGTATGGAGAAGAATGGGCAAGAAACTCCACCGTTACTCTTTTAAAAAAATCATTATATCTTGTATAAACTTATTATATAATTATATGTGAGAACAATGCACCTAGAATAAGATTACTATACCACGATAGGTAAAAAGAATGAAAAATGAAGGAATGACATAATTATGTGATAGATGCATGGTGCTCACATACTTACAAACATTGTAAAATTATACTATATTTCTAACATTATAATAAGTAATACTAATAATAATAAGTCAGTGTGTGAGTTCAAGTAATCACAAAAAATTAAATAAAATAAATGTTAAAAAAAAATAAAAATAAAAATTATACAATTAAATTAGCCACCAGTTCGATTTTGTCTAGATTCTGAATTGTCCTATGGAGCAGGACCAGCATGTTTCCAAGCATTTTTATCTTGGATATAATCCTCTAATTTGTAATATGCTTGTTTACAAAGTGTACATTTTATATGATTTTTAAATTTTCTTTCATTTAATTCTAATATATCACAAGGTATTCTGTTGTAACATTTAACACAGTACCCCATAAAAGATGTACTTACTTTAGATAGTCTGATCTATTTTATCTTTATTTCTAGTATTAAAATTATGTCTATCACTTATTTTATTAAAAAGATGTAGATTTTTTCTCACATACATAATATTTGAATAAATGAATTGGCAAGGTACCGTCATAATATTAATCTTTTTAAATAATTCCCTGAGAGATTCGCGACGACGTAGATTTTAAATGGCTCGGACAGCTCTTTTTTGTAAAACAAAGATGGATTCAATGTCAGCAGCCCGACCCCACAGTAAAATGCCATACGACATAATACTGTGGAAGTAGCTAAAATAGACCAAACGCGCGGTTTCTACATCTGTTAACTGTCTTATCTTTCTAACAGCATAAGCGGCCGAGCTTAGCCGCCCCGCGAGAGATGTTATATGGGGTCCCCATTGTAATTTCTCGTCTAGCGTGATTCCTAGGAAAACTGATTGATTAATAAATTCCAGTTTTTCTCCATTCAATATGATGTCACATTCGCTACTTTTAACATTTGGTAATTTAAATCTAATGCATTTGGTTTTTTTATTATTTAGTACCAAATTATTTACCGTAAACCAATCTTGGACCTGAACAATAGAGCTATTCACGTCGTGAAGATTTGGTGACCGTCGGTTTATTTTAAAGGTCAATGATGTGTCATCTGCAAATAACACCATATTTGGTTGATTTAGAAATATTTGGGGTAAATCATTAATGTAAACTATAAAGAGGAATGGACCCAATATCGAACCTTGAGGAACACCCATTACCATTTCAGACCCTAATGAGTTTGTGCCGTTGACTTGAACTTTAACCTTTCTATCTTTCAGGTATGATCTTAACAAATCATGAGCTGTATTCCTAATCCCATAGTGGTCCAGTTTCAGCAGAAGTGTCTCATGGTGTACGCAATCGAACGCCTTGGAGAGGTCGCAGAAGATTCCAATGGTATCTTGTGCTTCTTCCCAAGCGTTAAAAATGTTCTTTATTAGGGTGACACCGGCGTCAGTGGTACAGCGCCCTTTGGTGAAACCGTACTGTTGGTCATGAAAGATGGAATTTTTATTAAAGTGACGTAACATTTGATTGAGTATCAACTTTTCAAACACCTTACTGAGAACTGGCAGAATTGACACAGGCCTATAATTGTTGGGTTCCTTATTATCACCGGATTTGAACAAAGGAACTACTTTACTGTGTACCTAACTACCTACCGCTTTTTTAGATGATTGATTACAAATAAAGCATTTTTAATTTGTTTAGGTACCTATTTATTGAAGTATTCTTGTACTTAGTAAAAATTTCCCGATTCCCAATGTCAGTCACCTTTCCAATTTCGTTTGCTTGTAGCCAAAATAGACTCGATTAATATAACTAAAACTTCACAAGTGCAGTTCACTGGTATGCAGGCATCAGCGCAACGTTGCTTGTACCTATATAATTTAATATTACGACGTGTTTTGCTTCATTGTTTAGGTAATTAAGTACTCGATAAATACTTGTTTCGTTGAAATACATGGTCACCCTATTTTAGTCACCATCCAACATAGCGTATTTATAAGATTAATTTTGAATTAACAAAAATACTGATACTATTGCACTGAAAACCTATAACACATCAGGGGTTTTACGAGTCTTCTAGGCTTCTTCGTTGTGGAGGAATAGATAATGCCAATGTTTTGAGGTTATATGTTAAATTTTCAATTTCCTATTTATTAGGGGCCGTCACAAAATAAAAACAAATAATAAAAGTTCGTTTCAGTGTCGTCACTAAATCTTTATTCATTAACGGTTTCTCTGGGCTTCTTCCTTGTGGAGGAATCGATAATCCCAATGTTTTGAGGTTATATGTTAAATTTTCATTTTACTATTTATAGGGGCCGTCACAAAAAAAAATTAAGCAATAAAAATTCGTTTCAGTCTCGTCACTAAATCTTTATTCATTAACGGTTTCTCTCAGGTCCTCAGTTATGGAGATTACGTTAGCCGAACGTCCTGATGTTCCAGGAACCAAAATTCATTTTACTTTTAAGCGGTGGCAATACGAGTAAAAGTAAAGCATTGGTTGTTTGTTACCAAATCGTCACTAAATCTTTATTCAGTAACAGTTTCTCTAAGGTCCTCAGTTATGGAGATTCAGGTTGGCCGAAAGTTCTGATATCAGGTCGTTCGGCCATAAATAAATGCTTCTAACTTTCGAACTGTTCTGTCACAAATTCTTTGGCTGGCATCTTATGCGTCACATAATCGTCACTAAAAACTGGAGTAGCAGCCAGCTTCCTCACATAATCGTCACTAAAAACTGGAGTAGCAGCCAGCTTCCTATCTCGACTGGCCGAACGTTCTGATATAAGTACATGATTTAATGGATTACCTCATAAAGCCAAATGGTCATTTTTGGCAAAGGTTGAAGTTTGAACATCATTTTTTTATGCCCAATAGCCTCCATTGACCTTACTTCTTTTACACTTACGAGGTCTCATTACATTTTAAGAAAAAAAAAAAACTTTTCGTGCATTTTACGCAAGTTTTTATGCAAAACCAAAGAAAAACTAAAGGTACGAGGGTCATTCAATAAATACTTAGCCTACAAAAAGTTAATGAAAATTTTGGAAAAGTAGCAATTTATTTTTCAACTTTGTCTCCTTTTAGTTCGATACACTTAGCCCAGCGATGCTCCAACTTTTTTAACCCGTCCGAAAAATAGTTTTTGTCAAACTCTGCAAAATAGGCCTCCGTGGCGGCGATGACCTCCTCATTCGATCCATATCTATTCCCGGCGAGTGATTTTTTCAGATTAGGAAACAGAAAGAAGTCACAAGGGGCCAAATCTGGAGAATACGGTGGATGGGGCAGCAATTCGTAGCGTAATTCGACCAATTTGGCCATGGCAACGGCAGACGTGTGAACCGGTGCGTTGTCGTGGTGAAACAGCACTTTTTTTCTTCGCCAGATGGGGTCGTTTTTTCTTTAATTCGCCGTCGAATCGGCCCAATAAATCGGCATAGTAAAGCCCTGTAATTGTTTTACCCTTCTCGAGGTAATCGATGTAGATCACACCTTGTTAATCCCAGAAAACGGTGGCCATAACTTTTCCGGCCGATTTTACAGTTTTCGCCTTCTTTGGAGCACGTTCCCCGGTCTGGATCCATTGTTTTGATTGCTCCTTGGTCTCTGGTGTGTACCAGTGGATCCAGGTTTCATCGACGGTCACAAAACGACGCAAAAACTCCGCTGGATTCCGCTTAAACAGCGCCAAACACGTCTCCGATGTGGTCTCACGGTTGCGCTTGTTTTCTGGTGTGAGTAAACGCGGCACCCATCGCGCCGACAGCTTTCTCATGCCGAGTTCCTCGTGAAGAATATGATGCACTGTTCCTTCTGAAATGCCTACAGTCTCAGCTAGCTCCCGAACCTTTAATCGGCGATCTGCCAATACGAGATCATGGATTTTTTAAATGTTTTCCTCCGTAGCAGCTGTTTTCGGTGCACCTGGACGTGGTTCATCAAAAACCGGATAGCAATGGCGGACATCCCTGCCATTGCCATGAACCGGACCCAAATCCAGTCAGGACAGCAACTGAGAAAATTCTAAATCTTCGTAACGTTAGAAATAAAAAACCATAAATAATTCTTAGTAGTGTATTTGGTAAAGCTGAACTACCTACATATCAGTAAATTATGTAGAAATAAAAATAAAATAATAAGAACAAATGGCCATAGACAACAGCTCTGTCGAAAGACCAAGTTATATACATTGCGCTGCAGTTGTACAAGGATCATTTGGCGCGTGGCAAAAATTCCAACTAACACTTGTTTCTTCAATACATTTCATGAAACAAAAACAAAATGTTTACCAACAGCGCCACCCTGTGAACGTCATTCAAGCGCCAAAAAATCTTTGCAACCCTTTAGTTACTCGAGATAAATATTCGAATAAATAACAGATAAAAACATCGTGAATTTTCGTTTCTTTTCGAGCAATGTCGGGGCACATTTCTTTCATTGTAATACTAAACTTAAATGCATTAGTCCTGATGTGTTGATATCACCACAAAATGTGCACTGGACATTGAAAACTAATATATTATTATATCTGCGTTTTTTTTTTAAAACAGAAATATTGTTTTGCATACGCTACTAAAATAAGTATGACAATTGAAATGAACATGGCCGGTCTGAAGTTTGCGCAGGAAGCTGCGGTATAACATTTTTTAGGAAGCAAATGGTGACGTGAGGCAATGGAACATGCGCGAATATATTGTATCTGCTAGTCTGATTGTAGTTTTTACTTTTTTTTTTTGAATATCTGTCAAGGGTGATTGCCTGTATTTCTACATAAAATTCCCCCATGGCTGTTTCATGAAGTAAATAATTATACTTCACAGCCGGTCGAACTTTATTATAGTACATTACTACTGAAATGCATGGTTTCAAAATTATGTAGCGTATGCAAAATATAGTACAGTTACCAAGCGTTAATATTACACATCTGCTTTTAGAAAGAGACACAGTTGTGTGAGAGATGACGCTTTACGAAGTCTGTACTTTTTTCTAAACTCTTTGTGGTATATTTACGTGCGAACACTGTAATTCAGTCCTTAAACGATTATGTGGTACTGAGATAACGGCCTATATTCATTGATTGAGACTTGCGGTCATTATTCAATATTTTGGGTGAAAAACTGAATTAAAAATCATTGAGATGTGCAAGGCGGAATATAACGTGCTGCGTTTAAAAAAAGTAAGATAAAATAGGCGGAGTTTCTAGGTTTGAAAGCAAATTACATCAATGTCAATTTGATCATAATTTTCCTTGGCGTAGCAATTATGCTTAAATGGTGTGATTTAATTGAAGAAAATAAAAGTCGCACCGTGTACAGGGTTTAGACGACGCAATTGTACGCCACAGACAAGAAAAATTGCACCCTATAATAATGGGTCTTGAATGAAGAATTGATTTCCCTGCAGAAATGGTGATCTGTAAAGGTGTAATTTCAACAAGGGATGTAAAAGGACAAGGAGATAATAATTCAAAAATATAAAGTTAAATTATTTATAATTTAATAAAAAATAACGGCTGCAAGTCCCATCTTACACTACTAGGATACCACGAGCCCTTTTACACTAAATAACAATTTAATATTTAATTCTAATGTCTAAATTTAAAATGGCGTCTACAACTGATGGGAAAATGTGAAATATTGGACTACTGGAATTTTTGTAGATACAATATTATGCATTTTCTGTGATAGGTATGTTATTGCTACACAGTGGTAAGATAAAATAATATATTTTATTATACCTATGTGCGGCAATCCGACTCATTGCACAGGACTCAATCTGGTAACATTTTTGTTCAAACAACTCTATTGCAAAAAAAATAAAGTGTGGATATTATGATACAAGTGAAACTTACGACTGAAGCCGAATATACCCGATTCAGCGTCATCGACCCGATCGGTTCAGTTTCGTTCACTGTTCAGAACGAACGCTTAGAGCTGGCCAAAATGTTATTTTAGACTAAAAAAGCAACGTGGGTCAACGCCGTCGATGCTCCTGCAATACCAGAGACACCGTAGATGAGTTGACATCACTGAGTCAAAGCTGGAATGCCTCGTGTGCCTATTTTTCTTGTACATATTTGACAATACAACGCTACCACATTGGGCCACTGTGTATCGAGTCGTTTTCAATGAAACACTAGCGCATGAGTAGACAAGAATTCGTGCCTTACCTCAAATTAAATGTAGGGATGACTCGATCATGCATACATCTTAATTTCATAACAATTCCAGCTAATATTGGTAATATGGTGACCGAGGAAAAAGGGTTCGATAGGAAGCATTTATAATAACTAAGAATCCTCGGGAAAGCACGTTATGCCGTTGCTCCCGGCTGTGATTCGTAATCTTTGATAGCCGTTACGGGTCGTCAGAATCCCGAAAGGCTGACAACTAGTCGTACTAAGGGGTATCGTGTAACCCAGTAACTGGGTTGTGATGTCAGACAGTCAGGCACTCCATGTAAAATACTGATTAGGCTGGCAACCAACCCCAACATGAGTTACCTACGAATCACTAGTCATCAATTATTCGGTTTAAAAAAAGTCAATATATTAAATTTGTTCACAAGGTGGATCGAAGACCTAGGATATAATAATGAAGGTCGCAAGAATCTGCTGAATTCGAGAAGCGCGGGACCAGCCTTTGTGACGACACTTAGGGGAGCCCTATGTCCAGCAATGAACGTCTTTCGGGACTTAGATCTCGTTCAAAACCTTACCAACCTTAACTGGAGTTTTTACCAAAAGAATCAACTGTTTCAAGCATACCGCAAAGTATTAGTATGGAGTGATATCGACCAATCAGAAGTGAGCTTTGTGATGCGACGCCGGCGTTCGACCAATGAGAGACGTTCTTCTTAATACGTCACTCTATACTAAACACTTAGGACATACATTATAGTGTGTCATATTATTAGGTTTGCGAATAAATAATTTACGTCATATTAATTTCATAAGTAGCCCTGCTTTCTGTGGTATATCTAAGTTAAATAATTAATGTTATACACATAAACCTAACAGAATAAATTCTTAAAATGATGGTGAATACCGCATCGAAAACCATTGTGAAGTTTAGAAGAACTAAACGCATACACCGACAGATATGTAAAGCGACTTTGTTTTATACTATTTATAGATTATGACGTAAATTACCATCAGTCTCCCCTAATAATATAGCACGTTATTATAGACCCGCTATCAATCTTGTACATGCGAGCATACCGCGCTAGTCGAGTACTGGGAGTACAACTCAACTAAGTGTAACTTAGTTCGAGTACAACTCAACTGAGTGTTAGTTACTTAGTTCTTTTCTTCTTTCTTTTCTTGATTCTGTTGATCGGTTGATTGGGTAGTCTGCTGCTGCTGGCCTTCGCGTTCGGCTGCCATCTGGAAAAGATTTTAATTTTATTATAGTTTTTATAAAGTTTTGGTTTTTAGGGTTCCATAGTAAACAAGGGACGCTTATAGTTTCGCCATGTCTGTCTGTCTTTATGCCCGCGGCTTAACTCAGAGACTCTTCGTACTAGAAAGCTGTAATTTGGCATGGCTATACATATTAATCAAGCCGACAAAGTGGTATAGTAAAATCATGTTTTTTTTTCAGGATTGTGTGTCCCTCCCCTACACGTAGTCCCCACTTGGAAATATCGTTCAAAAGTATTGAGTTTGTGCAAACCATTTTTGGATTCAAGAATCCATTTGCGAAATACATATTAGGCTTTAAAATGCAAATTTTTGTTAGTCAAGTGTCCCCCCCCCCTTCACGCTAAATGGTTGGTTTTGGATATGTGAAAAAAATTCACGGCATTAGTAAATATAACGAAATTAAACGGAAAACTATCACAGCTAAGTAGGCTTTACAAGTTAACGAGTAATAATCGACCAACTTAATATAATATAATAATTAATATAACATAATTGGCCTTAGCCCAATAGTGGGACCATACGGGCTCATAATAATAAACTTAACTCGTTGGGCTAATGGCCCGCAAGCGCGACTGTCAAATTCTGTCTGTCAAATTACTTCGGTAAAATTTGCTGAGTTCCACGAACACAGACTCCACCGTCGCGTGAACGTCGAGACAATTCAGCTGTTAGACAACACAAACATAGTGCGAAGACAAACAAACCTTTTGAGTTGGAGTAGTGTAAAAAGCGTAGAAATAATAGTGACAATGGACTCTAAGAAAGTGAAACGGACTTGTGTAAAGTGCAATAAACACTATAATTAACACGTAAAAAATAAAGTTAGATTATAAATACTTATTAATCTTAAAGGTTAGATTGTAGAACTTTTCCTTATGGGATTTGTTCTTATGGAATGGAACAAATCTAACTTAGAAAGATTATTAAGATTATTTGATTATTTAATAATTGTAATGATTATTTTTCGTAATAATTTGTTACGGTCGTGAAACATAACTCGATCAAGATTTAAACTGACACAATGACCTGCAAATGCAAAAAAAAAAACGTAATAACAATGATTTTCGCGGGCTACCACTGCGGATCCTCTTTAAGACAAGAAATCGGTGAACAAGTAAATAACGGCTGTCCACCCGAATGTCAAATATTCGTGAAAATGACAGATTTTAATTAAGGCCGTTATAATATAACTGAACTGTGGCGGCACATAGATTTCCACATGCGAACGCATCACACTAACCTCACACAAAATCCTGCATCGCGCAAGCCGTGTTTACCGCGCGACTAGCATGTATACAACGTCCCGACAACAATCCTAGGGCCAGTAGCCCACCTGAGACAACCTTTCAGGTCGGAGGATCCTCCCTATTTAAAAGAGGACGAGTAAACTTTACACCCTGTTCCTCATAGCTGTATAGAACCGTTCGTCTAACAAACCGACTGGAAGCTGACTTCAAAGTAACCAGGAAAAAGGTTAAGATTGATGGATGTGTAGTTGTGAGTACCATGTAGTAGTCATATATCGTTCAGCTCGCTTCGTAGAACTAAGCTGTTTGATATAGCGACTACTTCAATTTAGCACACGTGCTTGACCAACCGGGCTTTTAAGAAGGCAAGATGGCTCAAATGTGTGCGTGGTTTTGTTAATGATTTTCTCGGGAATGAATAATAAGATAGTAATGGGTATGTATAGTTTGTTTAGTCCACCGTGTAACACAATACCACTTTTGACAAAAAATCCCTATAAATAATACGAACTTTACTGAGGTAAAAAACAGACCCTGCGCACGCGCAGACGCCTCAAATGTCTATGGACGCGTCGCATTCTACGCGCGCGCGCATGTTTCGAACGGTTCGCGTGCAATAATCCACACCTGCGCAATTGAAACTGACGCTCACCAACCGTGCTTCGAACGATGTGAAACTACTGAGTACATCCGAGGTAGCACAGGTATACGGCATGCACGCGATGGTATGTCTGTCTATAGGGTGATTTGTAAAAGAATTACGAGGTCGACTAAACATAGTTAATAGTGACATGTATTCATTGGAAACAAAGTTGAGAAACAATGGCGCAACAATGTTCCTCGCTCGTTTTTGTGCTGCGGGAAATTATATTGTGCAAATTTGTTTCCCAGTGAATACGAGGGATTAAGTGTTAAGCTTGTAGGGACGGTTAGAAAACATGGAAGGATTGTGACGAAGATGATATGGCTAGAACGGCAGGAACACTGAAATTATGACTGATATAAAAAGACGAATTACATTCAAGTCGAATTCGTACGAAGTCGTAGATTCGAACCCTGACAGGCGTTTAACTTTGTGTATATTACTTCATCACCACAGCTCTCAAAACGATGAAGGAAAACATCGTGAGGAAACCGGCATGTCCTAGAATCGAAAATATGAAGTCATGTGACATATACCAACCCGCACTGGGCCCGCGTGGTGGATTACGACCCACTGCCTCTCTAGGACGCCTGTGATCTAGCGGTGGGAACATTATAAAATGATAATGTTTGTAATGTTCACCTCAATAAACAAACACAATAAACAAAGGACAGGAGTACGAAGCTGATGCTATTAATTAGGCTAAGAAGCAGCCGAAACGCCCACCCTTCACCACTTCCTAGTGCTCTAGCTGGGAAGAAGAAGTGACGCAACAAACTCTCCAGCAGCACAGCTGCCTGTTCAGTTAGAAAAACTACTTTAGATTCCGATACCAGCAGTGCTATTCTGTAACCATCTCACCGTGAAAACTTAGGTGAAGTGAGCTCGGAGTGAGCTGTCAGTCCCTAGCACCAGATGGAATGACAGCTCACTTCACCTAAGTTTTCACGGTGAGATGGTTACAGAATAGCACTGCAGGCCTCTGCCACTCGTTCGAGGTCACGCACTATCGCACCTACGGCTCGCGTTCACCCGAACGAAAAAAAACCAGTAGGTACTTTCGGGCGTCCGCGTAAGGTACATTTTAGCGCACACGCAACGCCTGTAATTTTTTATAGGTAATTATAGCGTTAAGTATCTATCTTTTTCTATGGAGTGAATTTGTATCAATACTCATCAACTGTGAAGATCGCCAATAAATTAAAAAAAGGTCTTTTATATCCTTAGTAATATTGGAGTTGTTTTTCTTAGACCGTTTTTATCTGTACGGACGGATGTACTATGGTACACCTCTGCCTATCCCTTCGGGGAATACAGGCGTGATATGTTATGTATTTATCTATTGTTGTTTTGGAATCAACTCGCACTGGGCCTGCGTGACTCAAACTTAAATCATTTACAGTAGGCGCTCGGTAATCCGGTGCTCATTAATCCGACACGTCCAATAGTCCGGCATTTCCTAACGTCCTCCTAGGTCTCCTACGTTACGCTATTTTATTTGTTATTTAGGTACAGACGCCACCACGTCAACCAACTACAATCTGTCAAATTTCTTTAATAGATTTTCAACTTTATCACCAAAGCATAAAGTTCAAAGTTGATTGGGAAAATTTTACAATTTCGGGTAGGTTGATTGTGCTGGCGTCTGTACAATAGGGATGATGACTAAAAAAATGTTTTTAGTCCGTCATGTAGACTATGTAAAAATAACGTGCACGATTTTTTTCTTTTTTACGTTATCAAAAGATTACGGCGATACATTGAGTTATAATGTGCTATGACGTCACTTGTATGTAGATTTTATACATACTTGTGACGTAGCGAACCCCACTCCCCAACTTTAATGTGTTGTATCTTAGTATTTTTTTATTAATATGATAAAGCAAAAAATACGTGTCTAATATTTTTTTTATTATTTGACTGACGGACTGAATAGAATTTCTCTTTTTTTGACCCAGGCATCATCCCTAATCTTTGATGTATATTGTGTATTTCTAAAAAAAACAAAAAAAAAATTTAAAAAAAAATGGCAAAACCCAAGAGGTAACCATTGTCGTCCTGCAGTTCGGCCCGATTCTACGAGTAAGTATTATTACGTAAACTAAAAGATTTTTTACTTTGCAAATCTGTGTTAAAATTATTTCTTACTAGCCTGCTGATATTTTGTATAGAAATCCGGTGCCGGATTACCGAGCACCTTCTGTACTTCAATTAAACAAATTACAGACACTTTTGAATTATCAAGGAGTCAGTCAGAAAGATGAAGCTAGTTGCCCATTCCAAAGCGTAGTAGATTCCTATAGAGAAGAACGCACGGACTCCGCCATTGTTCCCAGTGTGGACAGTCTAATCCCTCTCACAGAGGGCCCGAGCCCCGGCAATGCTCACATGAAGCCGTGCTTACCTTCTTGTAGGCTTGCTCGAACAGCTTGAGGCTGGCCTGCTGCAGCGTGCTGGTGGCGGTGCGGATCGCTTCAGGGTCAGCTGTGTCCTTCTGCGCGAGCAGCTCACGGAGTTTCACGATGTCTTCACGGAGTTTGTCGCACTGTGCGTGGAGGAAAAGTGTTAATTAGTTGTCATAATTTTTCACATGACCTTGGGGCTAACTAGAAACAGTCGCGCGGGTCGATCAAGGTACTACGCTTGCGGTGGTCGGTCTGTGGAGTCTTGTGGATATGGGATTATTTGTAAAAACTATACAGAGACTAGTGTTGTCTCGCTCCCGCGTTTTAGGACCGCAACTTCGTCGCAAGTAAAGTTTTCTTGCCCATGGGTCTCGGACTTGGCTTCACAAGCCGTCGAGAAATATCTCTCAGGCATGCCCGGTTGAAAATAGTAATAAAAACATTTTCACAAAAAAATAAAACCGACTTCCAAAAAAAAACACTACAAAGTGAAAAATAACTTTGATTTCGGAAGTCGGTGTCTTTGGTTTTTTATTTTCGTTTTTTTTGCCACCGACTTCCGAAATCAAAGTTATTTTTCACTTTGTAGTGTTTTTTTTTGGAAGTCGGTTTTATTTTTTTGTGAAAATGTTTTTATTTTTCACTTTTTAGTTGTGGTACCTACACAAAACCCCCACAAAAAATTGAATACCCATTATCAGCTATGTAAATTACAGTGACAGGAACTATTAGAATATCGTCCACATATACTAGGTGGGAAAAATACGTATGATTGAAGCTAACTCAAAAAGCCCTCATCAGATCTTGACCAAATTTATATGGGACCACTCCTGAAGTATGCCCTACCAAACAAAAAAAGAATCATCAAAATCAAATCATAATTGGCGGAGTAATCGCGTAACAAACATAAAAAAAAAAAAAAAAAAAACATACAACCGAATTGAGAACCTCCTCCTTTTTGAAGTCGGTTGAAAATATAATGTGCCGCGGTTTCTAGGAAAGCGGCGTGCAAGTGGCACGCCACTAGCTGGTGCCGCGACTACTCTCGCACCGCTGCAAAAGTGTTCCGCGCACTGGCGCGGACACCCATCGGCGGTGCTTATACAAATTTATTTTTTTAGCCTGCCCTGCTATGAGATTGAATCTCGAAAAATGCCTCGAGATCTAGATAGCATTCCCTAGCTCTGCCTTAGTCAGTCTATTCACTTTGTTGCTCTTTCCAGGTGCCCTTTAGCACGCTGACGAAGTAGCAACTAGCAATCAACGATTTTGAAGCTCAAGAAACGTACAAAAGATTGTGGATCCCGTGTGAGTGAAAGACTGTTCACACCACCAGCGAGTACTCGTTTGTCGCAGTGACAAGAGCTATCAAAGAGAGTTATCGCTTCAGCGACGCTCGCTTGGCGGGCAGGACACTCGCTGAGACTCACGCTTGGTCCAAAGTAGCGGCTCATTGCCTTCGGGGACTCGTTGCTCGCCAACTCGTTTTTAGTTGCTAGCTTCTACTCGCGTCTCGTTGAACCCTTGGCGTAACAAACACGTCTATAATGCAGTTGGCGTGCAGATGCAGACAACTCACCTCTTCCTGTGGCAGTTGGCTCTTGTACTCGTCCATCTTAGTCTCAGTGTCGTGTAGAACGCCCTCGGCCTGGTTGGACACCTCGACTCGCTCGCGCCTCTGTTTGTCTGTGGCAGCAAACTGTTCTCCGGCTTTCACCATGTTCTCAATCTCGTCTTTGGATAGACCACCCGATGACTGGATCACGACTGTTGGGGAAAAAGATGAGGGTATAAGACGTCAGTGTGAATAAGTTCCTAATATTATAATATAATGATAATCGTGTAATCACATTATCGCATTGGGTGTGAACCTGTAATGATAGTGAAAGATTGTATAAATAAATAAATTATAGTTGCGATATTAACTGTACTCCATTGGTTTTAGATAATTAACTAAAGGTACCTAAATAAATAGTAAAAATGGATTTTATAATTAACAATTTCTTGTTTGAAAATACAAATTAAATTAATTTTAGATTTTACAATAGTTTCCTCTTATTTAATGTATTTAAACTTTATAATTTATTCTTAAACTATGCGTTGATGTTACTGCTTGAGCACAATTTTTTTTTTGTTAGATTTATAATAATAATATAATATTTCTTAATCTATCTATTGTAAAGAGCCCAATTTGAAACTTAAGCACGGTTAAACCTCAAAGAATTATAACGTTGCTAAATAGAAGAGTAAAATTGTGACGTAGCATGACAACTGAAGTGACAGGTATTACGTTTAGTCGGTTAACCAGAAGCCTTTGACAGCACTCGTCAGGTAGTTTAATTGTTTACCTTTATTTTACAACCTAAACCAACGGAGTATACAAGCTAAGTAATTGTAGTTGTTGCTAGTTCAGTAACTGTAGTAAAAAGATAATGTGCCGCGGTTTCTAGGAAAGCGGCGTGCAAGTGGCACGCCACTAGCTGGTGCCGCGACTACTCTCGCACCGCTGCAAAAGTGTACCGCGCACTGGCGCGGACACCGATCGGCGGTGCTTAAAATAAATAAATAAAATATTTCTTGTTCACAGACTGAGTAAATATGCTTGTTTTAAGATCACACAACTAGTTGGAAAGAAGAAAATCAAAGAACAGCTAAGACCTTTCTCAGATGAGGTACAATTTATTATGCCCGTACAGTTCGCGTCAAATAACTTTGCCGCTCTGACAAATGACTGCGTCAATTTTCCTATGGGGCCTTTTTACTGTCATGCGTGTTTGCGCCCGCGTGCAGGCCAGGCACGCATGCGTGCTGCCCGCAACCTATCGTATACATGTTTTTATTGTCATGCGCGCCACACGCACGCGGCACAAGGCGGAAATTATCTGCTCTGCGTGCGGCCCGCAACAAGCACGGTTGCGCATGCGCAACCTAACTTTAGAGCGGCAAAGTTATTTTCGGTTTCTTTATGGTACCGCGTATAAACCGCGCCGTAGAAAAAACTTGTCAATCAACAAGCTTCCATAGTGATCCACACAACACTGACGACCGTCACGTTGTCACACGGCGTATAAACAGTAGTTTTTCACGGCAAGAAAAATGTGTGTACAAAAGGGCCTAAACGGTCCGACAAAAAGTGCGAAAATCGAACATAAATATATTTTAACGCAGATTAGAGCCTTTATTCCCAGTAGTTCCATGTAGCTAGTTCCACATGCAACCTAAAAAATGATTTTTTGTACCATTACTTCCATGTAATTTTAAACTAGTTTATCCGACATTTATTTCATATGGAACTGCTTTTTAACATTCTATGTGATTATAGTTGAGTTCCATATTTGGAATATAGATTTTTCGCAAAAACCCTAGGGATATTGCAAAAACACGGATAATTAGACAATGGTGACAACATTTCTGTGAGCAACTTAGAAAAAGGTGGTCACAGTTCTAACCTATCCTATTTCACCCAGTTCAATATGACGAATCATACAATTTGCTGCCTGCCCAGATAACTAGACAAAAGTGAAAACATTTCTGCGACAGATTGTATGATTCTTCATTTTGAACTGGGTGAAATAGGTAGAACTGTGACCAACCGCGCGCGAGCCGAGCGCGCGCTACTTCCAAGTTACTTGCAAAACATAGAATTACTGAGTATAAAGGCATTAGAGTGCTAAAAGATCCAGCAGTGTACTTCCATGGTTGTAACAGCTCTACATATAATTAGATATTATCTTCGGGAGTTCGTATTTCCGAACATAGACGATGATTACCGAAGCGCGTACTTTTCCATGGAGGGAGATCTGTAAGTACTCTGTTGCCGTGGAGTTTCTTGCCGGCTCTTCTCCGTAGGAAACGACCAAATGGAACCGTGCACCTAGCTTCTGACGTTTCATAACTGCCCATGTAGGTTTATGACTTGTTTTTTACCCTGGCAGGCACGGGCACGATGCCGTTGGCGTGCAGATGCAGACAACTCGCCTCTTCCTGTGGCGTACCAATATCGAGACCTATTTCTGTTAGTTAGTTTATCCCTCCCGCCTCACTGAACAGAGAGACTCACTCTGTTGCTCCTTGCCCGTGCCCTTGTCGCGCGCCGACACGTGCACGATGCCGTTGGCGTCGATGTCGAAGGTGACCTCGACCTGCGGCACGCCGCGCGGCGCGGGCGGCAGGCCCACGAGCGAGAACTGCCCCAGGAGCTTGTTGTCGGAAGCCATTTCACGCTCGCCTTGGTGGACCTTGATCTCGACTTGAGTTTGGCCATCGGCAGCTGTAACGATAATTTGTGTTAGAATGACTCAGGCCGATAACAATTTTTGCTTGTATTCTAAAAATACTTATGACAGATTATAAGTTGTTAAAACCACCGGTTTCTTTAAGGCTAATTCAATTTAAAAATCAGCACTCATTGTAACAGCTGTGATTGGCTGGCTGGGAAAAAACAACCAATCAAAAATCACTCGAAGTTAATTTTGTATGGGAGGGCATTGGTAAATCTATCAGAAATCGGGTCTTCTCCGAGTCACAGGCTTAATGTACATGACGCCGGAGTCGCACAGGCTCTAGGCTACAAGATGAAAAAAAATCATAATGTCTCAGATCTACGTCCTGAGTGATATTAATTCATACACACAAACATGGTCTCCAGCGCCGGTGCACCTCCGGCGTTGTGTACAGGAAGCCCCACTATCCAGTACACAACAAATAGGAACCCTAAGAAATGTTATCCTAAACTCACCGGTAGAGAAAACTTGGCTCTTCTTGGTCGGTATAGTGGTGTTCCTGGTGATCAGCTTGGTGAAGACCCCTCCCAGGGTCTCGATGCCCAGCGACAGCGGCGTGACGTCCAGCAGCAGGATGTCGGTGACGTCGCCGGCCAGCACGCCGCCCTGCACGGCGGCGCCCACGGCCACGGCCTCGTCCGGGTTCACGGCGCGCGACGGGGCGCGCCCGAAGATGTCTTGCACCGTCGTTTGTACCTGAGGGGGACGGAATAGCACTTTATATCCTTTGTGCAGTGGATTGAATATTACACAATGGCTGTGGAAACAAAGTTGGAACAACACGCTTCTTTTTTGTAGGTCCAACTCTGAAATATAAAAACACTTCTTTTCTCTGGGAAATAGTATTGCATCTTTTAGATGTTTCATGTGTGGACCCATAGTACAGATGAATATAAATGGTTCACTCCGCATTTTAGGTATGAACTCAACTTGTCATTGAGCGTAACGTAGTCAGAAGATATAAGAGTTACGCGATAGAAAGAGAGGCAACTTCTAGGTGAATATAACTGTAGGTATTTACCGCTGTGCGACCTGAATTGCACTTTACTGTGTCGTAGCTATTTAAATGATTTTACGGAGTGAACCATCTGTACTTATCTGTAACCATAATGAAAGTTGTTGATATTCATGAGTAAATACTCTAATTTTTTATTTGTATAACCAGTTTTAATGTATGTGAGCGTATAACCCGTCCGTGTACAGACACGGCCGAGGAATATAACCCCAGTTCAATCTGGCACCCGTCTGATAGCGTCTGACCGCCTAGACAGCCATGAGGGACTGACATCAGCTTGTGCTGTTAAGGTGCTTACTAAGCATTATACTACTATTTAAATTTATTTCCCGAATCAGGGTAGCAGCCAATTATCAACCCTAATACCAACCGTGACTAAGAAGTCATAGCTTAGTGGTGTGACCGTCGGACTGCCAAGTCATATGTCTCCAGTTCGATGCCAAGGCACGCAACTCTGTCTTTTCGGATTCATGAGCGTATTTTATAATTATCACTTGCTTAAAAAACGGTGAACTTGCAAAACTAATCCAATCGCTGTTCATAATGATGTGCTTACCTTGGGCATGCGGGTCATACCGCCCACAAGCAGGACCTCGCCGATGTCCGCTCGCTGCACTTCGGCGTCCTGTAGCGCGCGCTGGCACGGAGTCACTGTGCGCTTGATCAGGTCGCCGACCAACGATTCCAGTTTTGAGCGGGTCATCTGTCGAGAAAAAGTATTTTTTAGAAAATCATCATTTTTATCATCTTCCTGCTTTATACTATTGATTGAGAGTATACAGTTCTTTAGCAGTTATTTTACATCTGACAGCAACCTTATAACAACGAGAATAAAGGTCACTGTGATGCAAAATCAGAGGTAAAATTAGTTTGAAAAGACTGGCAAACGCTGAGAACAAAAGAATGTGTTTTACGAATTAAAACTATCAGTTCCTAATCGAGGGACGCATTCTCTCAGTGGCCGGAATATAAGCAGAGGTTTCTTAAAAAAAAAACATCACGCCTGTTATCCACGAAGGTTTACTATAGGCAGAGGTGTCCCTATAGCACACCCACATTTTGCTAGTAATGTTTAAGTCCCGTGTAATAGTTTGCAAGCCTTTTGATATCACCCGGGTACAAATCCATACTCCGGGCTGCTACTGAGAAATTCCAGATTGAAAAACCCAATAACACTTTGCCCGAACCAGGAATAGAACCCAGGACCTCATGCTCAGCAGAAAAAAAGGTGCTAATATAATGGCAGCAACATTACTGGGCGTTTGACTGAATAGAAAAACGCTCTGCTTACTACAGCGCCTGCATGGTAGTGACAACAGCATTCTAAAAATGATCACTGCCAGACCGGACTGTCCCTTTCAGAGACACTGAGTGGGTCTACATAAATAAGTATAATTCGTGAAAACTAACAATACTAACGTACTTTAAGCACCATTGTTACTGACACAAAAATATGGACCTTAAAGTCCTAAATAAAGTTTTTAATTCCTGTTCAGGCCTGGCGGCACCCCGCGCGCCCGGTCCGTAAAGGTTGGCGCGGGAACCGACCCTTCCGGGTGCCGCTAGGCCTGAACTGCTGCGGTTAATTAATTAATTTCTAAAGACGGAAACATTATGCGACCGTTACTGCATTCTTACGAAAACCAAACTACAGCCGTCTTAGTAGTCATCGCTACAGGTTGGGAATACACTACTGGGAATTCCCAATGCAAGTCCGAATTATGACGTCTCCCGCTCTGGGTGGAGCGGGAGGGCGTGTCAGACTCTTACTGACTAAAACCCACCCGTGTTCCTTCTGTTGCCTGTGCAATGCCAGGGGGCCACGGTATCCCTTTCGGACTTTCCCGCAACCCCGTCAGGCAATGGTCTCATCGGACCCCTTCACTCGCTGACACTCTTTGAGGCGCGCGTGGAACACAACGCGCCGTCGACCCGGGGTTGGTCCTTACCGGACGGCGAGCTATTACACTACACACCTGGGATTCGAAACCAAAACTGCTGCAGTCGCGCTAGCGACCACTAGACCAATAAGTCGTCCTGTTATTTCATTTCGTAGATAAATGTATGTGAGCGTATAACCCGACCCTGTACAGACATGGCCGAGGAATATAACCCCAGTTCAATCTGGCACCCGTCTGATAGACCGCCTAGACAGCCATGAGGGACTGACATCAGCTTGTGCTGTTAAGGTGCTTACTCATCGACTAGTGGAGTCTCATTTGTGTCTGGATGGCAACAGGCTCGCCACCTTTAGATGCGACTTATAACCACACATGAATATAGATGGTTCACTTCGGATTTTAGGTAAGTACGCCGTACGTCTTGTCGTTCCAATTCAGTGAGCGTAACGTACTCAACGTAGTAAGAGGTGACCTTACTGCCATTAATCAGACACAAATCCAAACTCCAGCTGATACTAAGGAATTGTTTACACTTTGATCAATCCCAGGACAAGGAGTGCATGCAACTACTAAACCTTTAAGTGGAAATAAAAAAAGGATTCTTTTTTTGTTCTTACCTTGAGGTTCATGTGCTTAGGTCCAGAAGCGTCCATGGTCAGGTACGGAAGGTTGATATCGGTCTGCAGGGAGCCTGACAGCTCGATCTTGGCCTTCTCAGCGGCCTCCTTCAGACGCTGCATGGCCATAGCATCTTTACGGATGTCCAGGCCTTGCTGTGAAACGGAAACGAAGATTAGGATAATACTTTACAGTACACGATATTCCATACGGTCACAACTATACCATAGATAAATACAGATGGTTTATTTTGTATTTTAGGTATGAAGATACAAGTACGAGACTGGCTCGACTTGTCGCGCCAATTCAATGAGTAGTCAGAAGATCTAAGTGTTAGAAAGAGAGGCAACTTTTATGTGAATATAACTGTAGGTAATTACCGCTGTGCGACCTGAATTGCACTTTTTTGTGTTGCAGCAAGAGTCGCTTTTTATTTAAATGATTTTGCGAAGTGAACCGTCTGCATTAATATGCGACTATAGGTAAAAGCGCTCCCTCATCGGGATCATTCGCCTGTTGTAATGTAACAATTCAGGATTTTACTGTAACGGCTAGGACTTTTCAAGTAGACTGTTCAGTAGTAGAGAGATGCAGTGTAGAGAAATAATTGAAACCAGCTGGATAGGTTAATACATATAATAGGGATGATTCCTGCCTTTTTAGTCCGTCAGTCAGCTATTAAAAAAAGGCTTAGATAAAACGCATCAACGTTGGGGAGCGGGGGCTTGATAGATGTCAACTAATGGAATAACGCAATTTTGAATGCAATGAGGGTTTTCATGAAAATTCATGCCACCAGTGGGCGCCACTTTGACAAGAGTTCTTCCTTTCCACATCATTCAGTCACGACTAATGAAAATAAAGGCGCTTTGGAACTTGACAGATGCCCGGACCTGACGTCTCAGTGCTGCCACCTAGTGAACGACATTTCAGAAAACCCGCATTGGAGCGGGGGTGGGCTTGGTTAAATATAATGTGCCGCGGTTTCTAGGAAAGCGGCGTGCAAGTGGCACGCCACTAGCTGGTGCCGCGACTACTCTCGCACCGCTGCAAAAGTGTACCGCGCACTGGCGCGGACACCGATCGGCGGTGCTTATACTAAAACTAAGTTGGATTTTGGGCGTGTTTTAAATTTTTTAACGGGAGTGGGGGCTCGCTACGTCACAATTCAGTATACAATCTAGAAAGTCATGACGTCATGCCACATTCTAACTCAATTTATCGTCATAGTGTTTTGATTGCGCTAAAAAAAGTTTGTCATCATCCCTATTGATTTTTTATCGGAGACCCTAATTATATTGTTTTACATTAGTCACCTTTAAAGTAATCTAAAACTAAATGATTTCTATTACTTCAATAATTTACAAAAAAGGAACTAATTAGAAGTTTTCACTGTCAGGCGCAGACAGAGCAGAATGCTCGAGCAATTTTGTCGTTGATAAATTGATAATGAACTAAATCACAATTAAAATAGAGTTCAAAATAGCTTGCAAGAGATGGTTCCCTGTGTCGACTGTTATACCATATGCTTGAGCATTTTGCTGCTCTGTTTGAGATGACACTAAGGCTTCACGCAAAAAAAACCAGAGGATCCTCCAAACACTTAGGGCAGAAACACATAACCGCGTTGCGGCGCCGAGCCGCTAAAATCGGCGGTTTGCGTTGCGGCGTTCCGGCGTCGCGAAAAAGAGCATTTTATTTTATTAGAGCATAATTATATTATCGTATGGTAGGGTATCCAGTTCCTTGTGATTTTTGATTGTGGATAGACGTGTCTCTGCCATGGACCATCGTGAGAAACTTATTGCTTATTTGTTATTAAAAAGACATTACTCTGTTTTAAATAAACGGCAAAGAAGACACTGGATACATCCATTTAATAAGGCTATGAATCCCGATGGCGAGTACTTTTCTGAAAATACAAAGCATTAAAGATAGACGTAAATAAATTTTTCGCCTACTTTAGAATGAGTATATCATCATTTGAGGAGCTACTTAGTATCTCTATGTAGTCTGTGAAACAAGCAATCATTGTCAACAATATGACATCATAACGCTGGAACTAGCGCCACGCTGCGGTGCCGCGCCGCTACAATCGGCAGTGCCGCTAGTCCGCTACTGCCGATTCTCGCGGCGCGGCACCGCAACACGGTTATGTGTTTCGGCCCTTAGGCCCACGATTTTCTTGCCGTGACTAATAACGGATTATTCGCCGTTTGGAGACACAGTCACATTGTATGGATCACTACGGAAGCTTGTTCACAGATATGTTTTTCTACGGCGCGATATTAAATACCGTACAATAAAGCTGAAAGATTACAATAAAACCATCTTGTACTCACGTCACGTTTGAACTCATCCACCAAGAAGTTGACGATGACGTTGTCGAAGTCTTCGCCACCGAGCAAGGTGTCTCCGTTAGTGCTCTTCACTTCAAACACGCCCTTCTGAATCTCAAGCACGGAGATGTCGAAGGTACCGCCCCCCAAGTCGTATACGGCGATGCTGGAGAGAAATGTGAGGTTAGTTTTATAATGATAATTGTTGTTGTTAGTTACTAGTTTTTTTCTGACTTAAGTTATGTTGTGTTTCGTTGTAATTATTTTATTTTATTATTTTGATTATTCTTTTTAATATAAATAAGTATTATAAAAATATCAATCTGCCTTTTCCCAAATAAAGGGTGTCCAGTGGAAAATTTTCAAGTTTAAATTGTAATTACTCCTTACTAGCAGGGTGAGGTAAGTTAGAGGGGCAACGTTCGGCGCGCGCGATTTGCGGATTTACTAGTCACAATGAGTCGTTGGTCGAGGGCACACCGCGCGTTCGCGGTTGAACAATATTTGAAATGCGATGATTCGTTGGTCCGTGCGCGTCGTGCTTTTTGTACTCTCTACAATATTCGACGAGTAATTGATGGACCGAGCACGCAACTTATTTGGTCGTGGGTCCAAAAGTTCAGACAAGAAGGGACAATGGTTAACCAATCTCCTCCGGGACCATCAACGTCAGCAGCGACATCAGAACATGTGGCTCAAGTTCGACGTGAAATTCTTCGCAATCCACGTAAATCGATAAGGAAGATTGCAGCTGGTAATGGAATAAAAAAATCAACAGTGCGCGTTATTCTGAAAAAGAAACTTCAGTTTCATCCATTCAAAATGCAGATTGTGCAGTTTCTCAACGAAAAAGACTATTTTTTACGAGAAACCTTAGCGAGAACGACGCTGGAACATTTTCGAACAGCACGAACGCTTGGAAACATATTGTTTACCGACGAAGCACATTTTCATATCGATGGCTATGTTAATAAACAGAACATGAGATACTGGTGCTCCGAAAACCCCAGGGAACGCCACCAAAAACGTTTGCACTGTCCAAAAACGACAGTGTGGTGTGCAACTTCTGCCCGAGGAATAATCGGCCCTTATTTTTTTAATCAGCGAGAGACAGTCACTGCCAACGTGTATTGCCGGATGATCGACAAGTTTTTGGTACCGCAGGTGCAGCTGTTCCCCGGGTTCAAGAACAGAACAAAATTTCAGGAAGACGGGGCCACTCCACACAAAGCTAGAGTTTCGATGGAGAAGCTGAGGGAAATTTTTCCCAATAAATTAATCAGCAAGTAGGGAGACATACCCTGGGCACCTCGATCACCTGACCTTACACCGTGTGATTTTTGTTTGTGGGGATGCCTTAAGTCGAGGGTTTACAGTAACAATCTTCGAACAATTCAGGCCCTACAAGAAAATATCCGCTGTGAAGTTGCTGCCATTAAACCAACGCTTTGCTCACGCGTGTTCGCAAATTTAAGAGTCCGGTAGCAAGAGTGTCTTAAGAGAAATGGGCGGCATTTAGACGATATTGTTTTTAAGACATAAAATCCGCATCGTCAAACTCCATTCCGTTTATATAAATTATGAGAATAACATTGTAGTTTTTTTTATCCACTATTGAACATGAAAATTTTCCGCTGGACACCCTTTATATTGGGGTCGGCTTCCAGTCTAACCGGATGCAGCTGAATACCAGTATTTTACATGGAGCGACTGCCTATCTGACCTCCACAACCCACTAACTGGGTAATACGATACCCCTTGGTAAGACTGGCTGTCAGACTTTCGGGCTTCTGACGACCCGTAACGACTGTCAAAGATCCACGAATGACAGCCGGGACCAACGGCTTAACATGCTTTCCGAGGCACGGAGGAGTCTCGGTATGTAAAGATGGTCACCCATCCACAGACCAACCCTGGCAAGCGTAGCTTAACCTAACGGATCAACCAGTGCGGCAGTTATTACTTAGCCACGAGCTCCTCCTATTATAATATCCAACTATTATAATATAAATTACTAAGTAAATAAGATGATGAGATAAAGAGACCCATCATGTCTGCGACGTTAGTTAAATTAATCCCTGTACAAATAATTAAAAAGACACGACCTCTTAGCCTATTACAAACAAACTAAAACAAGTATAAAAGTAAAGATATCGTGAAGGGCGGGCGTTTTGATGGATGTATCAACACCTTATGTAATTTTGACGTTAAAAAAGGGCGGATTCCCAGCCGAATTTGAATAAAATAATGAATAATATATGCTCAAGAATGATTTCTCCTATCCTCACCTTACTACTTCCCGTCTTGACTCACATTTTTAATTTCTCCTTGTTTTCTTGTACTGTTCCTGAGGCCTGGAAACAGGTCCATATCATCCCCTTACCCAAAATTCCTAAGCCGGTCTCACCGTCCGATTTCCGTCGCATTTCTATCCTCCCTTATCTCTCTAAAGTTCTTGAGCACATAGTTCATCAGCAACTTTTTGCCTTTCTATCCACGAATGACCTACTTAGTCCTCTTCAATCTGGTTTTCGACCTGGTCATAGCACAGTAACGGCTCTTTTGAAGGTTACCGATGACATCCGCTGGGCTATGGACCACAAATCTCTCACCCTTCTTGTACTTCTGGACTTTAGCAGTGCCTTTAACTCTGTTGATTTTGACATCCTTCTAGGAATCCTTAAATCCTTAAATTTCTCTATTTCCACTATTTCTTGGTTCGACTCCTATCTTAAGGCCCGCTCGCAGCGGGTTCGTCTCAATGAGTTTTCTTCTGATTGGTGCTCTCTTACCGCAGGTGTACCTCAGGGTGGCGTTCTCTCTCCTCTTCTCTTTTCTATTTTTATTAACTCTGTCTCCAGAGTCATCTCATCTCATTTCCATCTCTATGCCGACGATCTGCAGATTTACAATAATTTCGTATGGGAAGATGCGGAAACCGCCGTATCTGCCATGAACAGTGACCTGGATTTGATTGGCGAGTGGTCGCGGTCCTTTGGACTGCAAATCAACCCTAGTAAATCCCAGGCCTTGATTATCGGCGGCAGGTATATGCGGAATAGCCTCGATGTTGCGTCATTGTCTCCTCTTTGTCTGAATGGAGTTCAGATTGTTTACGCAAATACAGTTAAAAACCTGGGGGTGACCATGGACTCGTACTTATCGTGGGCTGCCCATGTTGCTCAAGACAGTCGCAAAGTGCACTTTACGTTCCATTCGTTGAAATGCCTTCTTGCCCTTGAACTTGAGCTTCTTGCCCTTGAACACAAAAATCTCCCTTGCTCAAACTCTCATTCAGCCCATTATAGATTACGCCGATGCCTGTTATTTGGATGCCACCGAGGAGCTTTTAAATAAACTTGAGCGTTTACAAAAATTTTGTATTCGTTTTGTATTATATTTTTTAAGGTTAAAAACCTTAAAAAATATGATCACGTCTCTAACTTCCGCAAGATACTCAAGTGGCTCCCTATTCGACTTCGCAGGAACTCTCGGATATTGTGTCTGCTATTTAACCTCCTTCATAATCCTAAAACTCCTTCATATCTGCGGGAGCGCTTTTCCTATGACCGTCCTTCTGATGTGCCTTGCAGGTCGCATCTTAGAAACCTGCTTAAGTGCCCTACCCACTCCACTGACTTCTACTCCTATTCCTTCACCGTGCACGCGGTGCGGTTGTGGAATTCACTTCCGCCTGACATTAGGGACTGCCAAACTGTTGCAGTATTTAAAAGAAGAGTGAAAGAACACTATCTTTCCACTTCGTCATAGTTGCGTAGGTATTTATGTTGTATTTTATTTATTTTAGAAGTATGTTTGTATGTATGTATGTTCGTAAGTATATTGTCATATAATTTGTTTTATTTTATTAAGTGAATTGTTTTGATTTTATGTATTTTACTTTCTCTCTACTCTTACACACGGTGTCTACATCTCTTTTTACCCTCTGTCCTATCGCAGGTATGCTGGAAGAGATTTCATTAGAAATAAGCATCACCTTTGTACGTATTTTTCTGTTCTTATAATCTTGTCTGTTTATTTTTGTGTGTACATAAATGGTTAAATAAATAAATAAAAATATTTTTTATTTTTGTTACTCACATTTTATCATCAGTCTTGTCCATGCCGTAAGCGAGAGCTGCCGCGGTCGGTTCGTTGATCACTCTCAACACGTTCAAACCAGAGATCTGACCTGTTGAGAACATGTTTGTGTAGGTTATTGATTTTTAGACCTACAAGGTGTGATTGAAATGACTGAATACCTGAAATGGGGGTGGTACTGATAATGGAAAAAAAAATCAGCTGCTCCATACATTTATGTTAGCATAGCTAATTAGTATATTGGTGCCCAAGATAAGTCTTGCCTAGTTTAGGGCCTGCATAACTCTACAATTAAGGGAGCAACTGATATTTTTTTGGCGATTTCAGATTTTGTTTCCATAGTGTTGTTCATATGAGAACAATAACCTCTAAGGAGGTTTACAGTTATTTCAATAAAACCTTGTATATGAATTATATTATGAACAGTGATTAAAAATGGAGAGAGAAGATAATGTGCCGCGGTTTCTAGGAAAGCGGCGTGCAAGTGGCACGCCACTAGCTGGTGCCGCGACTACTCTCGCACCGCTGCAAAAGTGTACCACGCACTGGCGCGGACACCGATCGGCGGAGCTTATTTTTAAATTATTTAAAAAAGTGACCCATTTTGGAACAGAATAAATTCAAAAACCATCAAAGATTACGCATTTAATTTTATTTCTTTCAGACTTTATATCTACGAGAGCAAGTTTGATAATTTTTGTTCTGAAAAAGTTACATTTGTTGCAAAAGAACTTTTCCCCAAGAGATTTGTTCCAAACAAATCTATCTAAGAGAGATGTATTATTGATTTTAATGGTTATAATTCTGTAAATACATAACTGTTATATTCGCGAATCATATTGTGATACAACACTGAACTGCAAATTACAGCTGCGGATCCGCCTTAAGTTTAAAATCGCGCGAAATTTGTAGCGTAGGTATGGTTTGCCATCTTTGTGAGCATTCGTTCACTTGTAAGCCAAAAGATGTTTGTACATGGCATTGCATTGCTTTTTTTCTAACTAAAGAGACAGCTGTGCAGCTAGACAGTTTGTTGCGCCACTTCTTCTTCCCAGCTGCAGCACTAGGGTGGGCGTTTTGAGGGACTGTCTTATGTAATTTTGACGTTCGAAACGTGCTGATTCTCAGCCTAGTTTGAATAAATGACTTTTGAATTTGCATTTGGCAAATGAGGGTAGCATGTGCAATATGTTTCTCATGGTCTGTGGCCACGTCTCTCCTTCGCCATGTTTCAATCTAACAAACTAGTCTTAGGGCGACGATAGCCGACTTATAATGATTTTATACTGAAAATCGCGTCTAAACGAGTAGTGTTAATGATTTGGAAAAAATATGTGTTAAATTAGAGCATTTTCTTAATAATTTAATAAAGGAATATTTTATATTACATAGTGAAATTATTTTGTAAAGTTATGTCTATCGCAGATAAAAAACTGAGAATCACGCAAAACTATCAAGATTTTGTACGTGTTTTATTAAAATACCTTTTGTTTTATGTATAATAAATGCGTCTAATTTGGGACAGCGCTCCTTGATGGGCGAGTCCTATAACTGGCTGGACGTACGACGCGTGGCGTGAGCTCAGCACAGAACACGCAAGCTAACTACTCAAGGACACTGGCAATAGACCAACGTATGGCCAACGTAGTAAGCGTCATCATCGTATTTTTGAATTATACGAGGGTGCGTTTTTAAGTTCGCGGAATGGGAGGGAGGGGATAACAATAGGTCATTATCGGAATGGTCACAACTTCAGCCACTCAATATTAGTATAAATACTAGGTTTTATCTTAATTGGATAATTAGTCGTTGAACTATCGTCAAGCAAACAACTCAATCGGGAAGAAAGTGTGAATTATGGAAAAAATCGAGTACCGTGCCGTAATAAAATTCCTTACCAAGCAAGGAAAGTCAGTTCAAAATATACTGGAAGAGATGGAATCCGTTTACGGGGACTCTTGCCCGGGTAAAACCATGGTTTACAAGTGGCACAGTCTCTTTAAACAAGGCAGGACCTCACTTGAAGACGACCCACGGCCCGGACGGTCGATCGAGGTGACTACTCCGGAAATCATTAAAAAAGTCGAAAAAATAATATTGGAAGATGCCAGACTAAAGAAGAAACAGCTTGCAGAAATGATTGGAGTATCGGATACGACAATTTTCAAAATACTACACGATCATCTTGGCATGACAAAGGTCAGTGCAAGATGGGTGCCAAGAATGCTCACGCCGCCTCAAAAACAACACCGCGTGGAGTGTTCTCGCACGTTTTTGGACCTCTGTAACGAAGATAAGGATGGACTATTAAGTCGAATTGTTACTGGATATGAAACTTGGGTTCATCATTATGAACCTGAGTCGAAACAGGACTCTATGCAGTGGCACAAAAAAGGCACACCGCCACCCAAGAAGTTTAAAGTCTCACAATCGGCTGGAAAAATTATGGCAACAGTGTTTTGGGATTCAGAAGGGATCCTGTTGACCAATTATAAAGATAAAGGCGTTTCTATAACCGGAGAATACTATGCTTCTATCCTCGAGAGGTTGAAAGAAAGCATTAAAGAAAAAAGGAGGGGTAAATTGACCAAAGGTGTCCTTCTTCTTCACGACAACGCGCCTGTTCACAAGAGCCGTGTTGCGTTGGCTGCCCTGCATAAGATGGGCTTCGATATTTTAGACCATCCACCCTACAGCCCAGACCTGGCTCCCAGTGATTATTACCTCTTCCCAAAACTGAAAAAAGAACTTCGTGGGAAGAAATTTTCAACTGATGAAGAAGTGAAGGACGCGGTTTCAGCTTATTTTTCGGACAAAGACAAAACATTTTTTTATGAAGGTATACATAAGCTAATTGAAAGATCGGAAAAATGTATAAGGGTAGCAGGTGAATATATTGAAAAAGAAAAATAATTTAGTATTTTTATTTTGACTTCTCACCCTCCATTCCGCGAACTTAAAAACGCCCCCTCGTACATCCACCCTGAATACTACATTTAATATCCCCCTTAGACGTATGGCAAGACAATATAATGAATGGTCCAACTTGATGGATTGCCCTATTGATATTTTCTCCATGAATTTCGCTTCATACAGACGCTCCCAATTTAAACAGTGTGATAAGTGCCCGTCTATCTAGCTCAAAGTGGTTTGTTTTTGCAGTGTTGTAGATTTATGTCTACTAGACACACTTAATGTTGTTTTCTGTCTCTTGTCATTTGCATGGTTACTGAAATTCTAATTTTAGTTTTTTTGTTGTTTTTTTTTTTTTAAATGTTGTACCCTTTTTTTTTTTTTTTTTTTTTTTTGGGTGGGAAATCATCAAATGACGTCTCCCGCTCTGGGTGGAGCGGGAGGGCGTGTCAGACTCTTACTGACTAAAACCCACCCGTGTTCCTTCTGTTGCCTGTGCAATGCCAGGGGGCCACGGTATCCCTTTCGGACTAATCCCGCAACCCCGGCAGGCAATGGTCTCATCGGACCCCTTCACTTGCTGACATCTCTTTGAGGCGCGCGTGGAACACAACGCGCCGTCGACCCGGGCCTGGTCCTTACCGGACGGCGAGCTACCCATTGCTCACCGTCCGCAAGCCCGCGCCTACGGTGGCCGGGAATCGGCAATCGATTCCCGACGCCCAGGGCGTCTCCTCCTGCGGCGGCTAGGGGCGTGAGGGCGCGAAATTTGCCTCTCCCTCACGCGCTCCGCCTCCTCCTTCGCGAGCATTACTGCTTCGCAGAAGGAGGTGACGGCCTCCCATGCCCTCTCGCTCCGTACCATGGCCTGGACCAGGGCCGGACGCGAGAGATCCCCGCCACCGATCGCCTCCACGAGGACACGGCGGTGCTCTGCCCAAGCCGGGCATACCTCCACCGTATGCTCCACCGTGTCCTCCGGGCGATCCACGCAGTGATGACACCCGGGCGTTTCCTCCCGCCTTATCCGAAACAGGTACCTCCCGAAACAGCCGTGTCCGGTGAGGACCTGCGTCAGGCGGAAGGTGAGGACGCCGTGGCGCCTCTCCAGCCACTCCTCAAAGAGGGGACTTATCGCCGCAATAGTGGCGTGCCCAGCACTGGGTTGCGACAATCGCACTCTCCATGACGCCATGAGATCCCGTCGGAGCTCTGTCCGCTGTGCCGCGATTTCTCGCGGCATCGGAGTCAAGCCCCGGCGTTTCGCCTCCTCGCGCCACTCCCAGATATGCGCGAGGACTTTTGCCTCCAGATCCCATGGCGGCAATCCGGCAAGGAGGCTCGCCGCCTCACCGGAGACCGTGCGGTATCCCCGGACCAGCCGGGTGGCCATGACCCTCTGGGACGCGTTCAACCGGCGGGCAGGCCGCCGCCTCAACGAACGCGCCCACACCGGTGCCCCGTACAGGGCCATGGACCGCACGATCCCCGCGTATAGCCTCCGGCAGGAGGCGTTTGGACCCCCTAGATTGGGCAGAAGCCGCTTCAAGGCAGCCCCGGCCCGCTCCAGTCTGGGAGCCAAACGTCGGAAATGCTCCACGAAGTTCCACCGACTGTCGAGGACGAGTCCCAGGTACTTCATCGTCGACTCGACGCCGATGTGAACCCCTCCTACCGTTATTTGGGAACCCGACGGTGGCGCGTTCCGAGGACCATGAAAACACATGGCCTCGGACTTGTGCAAGGCCACCTCGAGTCCCAACTGCCGGATTCTGGCCACGATTGTCGCAACCCCGTGTGTCGCTAGTTCGGCCGCCGCCTGGTGCGACCTCCCCTGCGCCAGGACCAACGTGTCGTCAGCGTAACAAACGACGCTGACGCCATTGGGAAGGTCTGCGCGCAGCACCCAGTCGTATCCGATGTCCCACAGATGCGGCCCCAGGACCGATCCCTGTGGGACACCGCACGACATCTCTCGCCGGTTCCACTCTCCCTGGTGACCGGGGTAGATGATGGCCCTGTCCGTCAAATAGGCCTCGACCACACGACAGAGGTAGGTCGGCATCCGGTGATACCGGAGTGCCTCCCTGATGCAACTCCAGGGCAGGGTATTGAAGGCGTTGGCGATGTCTAGAGACACCGCCAAGACGACCCCACCCCGAGCCACCGCATCCCCTGTCGTGAGGGCTCGCACGCGCATGATGGCACCCACCGTGGAGCGCCCCCTGCGGAAACCAAACTGGCTCTCCGCCAAATCCGGCCCCACCCGCACCAGCCGCCCGACAAGGCGGTCTGCAATTACTCTTTCAAAGAGCTTGCCCACCTCGTCGAGCAGCACGATGGGCCGGTAAGCGGACGGAGAGTCCGCAGGGCGCCCCGGCTTCTTGATGAGGACCAGTTTCCCCGTCTTCCAACGAAGTGGGAACTGGCCCCTCTCCATACATGCGCTTAAGAGCCCCCTTAGTCGAGGCCCGAGAGCCTCTGAGGCCAGGACCCAGGCTTTCCCAGGTAAGCCGTCGGGTCCTGGGGCGGTATTTCTGGCATTCAGCCTACGTACCGCCACCCTCATCTCTACCTCGGTCACCTCCGGAGCATCGTCGTCGTCGTCGGCGGTGTGGTCCGCATCAGGCACCGCAGTAGGCGGAGCCATGGGCGGGGAGGCGTGTTCCCCTCTCGAAGGGAACAGAGCGCTCACCACGTCCCCCACAAGCTGCGGCCGGAGACTCTGCGTCAGCGGGGGAGCCCATGGGCGGAGTTTCTCCCGCACCATTTTATATGGGCGTCCCCACGGGTCTCTGTTCAGAGTCTCCAGCGACTCCTCGCGGGCCAGTGCCCTGGCCCGCAGGATTTCCGCTTGGAGAGCGGTCTTCGCCGCTCTGTACCCCTCGTACAGCTCCGCCTGAATGGCTTCCGTATCCGGAGGTCGAATACGGAGCCTGCGGTGCCTAGTGTACCGGCGTCGCGCAGTAACGCACGCATTGCGCAGTGTCGTCAGCTGACGCGACCACCAGTACACCTGGCGCGAAGCACGTCCGGGCTGGACCCGGGGCATTGCCACGTCGCATATCTCGGACATGGCCTCCCGGAACCACTCCGCCTCGTCATTGATATCGGCAGGCCTGTCCGGTGATGACACCCAGGCCTGCACGATCGAGGCTTCCAGGAGGAGCTCCCGGTCCAGCTGCTTCAGCGCCCACCGCGGACCACTCGGGGCCTGTCGGACCGGCGCGCTCGAGGTCTGGGCGGAGACGTCAAACCGGATGTACCGGTGATCGGAATACGTCTCCACCCCCTCCATGACGCGCCAGTCAATGACACGCGGCGACAGAGCGGGGCTAGCGAACGAGATGTCCACCACTGATTCACCCCGCATCCGCACACACGTGGGGACAGAACCCCGATTAAGGACGACCAGGCCTGTCTCCAGCGCCCAGTCTTCCACCATCCTGCCCCGTGTGTCCGTATACCGGGAACCCCAAGCCACATTCTTGGCATTGAAGTCCCCGAGGACGAGCACGGGGAGGGAACAGAACCCGACGACGACGACTCTCAACTCCGCAAGGGAGTTGTGGAACTCGGCGAGAGTTCGGTTCGGGGAGAAGTACGCGCCTACCACGACAATCTCCCCGAACCGTGCTGCAACGCAACCCCGTCCTCTCTTAACAGCCTCGAGGGACGGGGTACCGGCGGCGGCCGACGAAATTAGGGCCACTGAGCCGCTCAGGTCCTCCACCCAGTCATCCCTGGGTGGGACAAAGTACGGCTCAGCGACCACGGCGATGTTAATCGACCACTGCGCCATGCTCTGGAGCAACAGATGCTGAGCTGCGGCGCAGTGGTTGATGTTCGCCTGGAGGAGGCGAAATGGGGCCATTATTGGCACTCCATGTCAGCCCCCTCCTTAGCCCCCTGTGAGGGCCCTGCCGCGGTGGCTGCGGCGGCGACGACGGCTGTTGAGGCGGCAACGGCGACGGTGGCGGCGGTTGCGGCTGTGACGGCGGTGGCAGGTGGTTTGCCTCTAGCCTTGGCGGGTGGAGCGCAGGCCTTGCTCCCAATCCGGTGGCCGGCTGGCTTGCCAGCCGCCGCACATACTACGCAATGCGGCGTGGCTTCGCACGAGCCGGCCTTGTGACCGGGCTGACCACAGCGGTAACAATGCCTGCTGCGGTCCACCTCCGAGGTGCATTTAGCTCCCACGTGGTTGCCCACATGGCAGCGGAAGCACCTCAGAGGTCTGGGTTCCAGCAGTTTGACCTGCGCTGAAACCCAGCCCACCAATAGCCTTTGGCCCTCCCCGGCTATTTTCTTGGCCGCCGACACGGGGCAGCTCACCGTAATGGCTCGCAACCCCGTGAAGTCAGGACGGAGGGCGCCCGCCCTAACCTGCTCGGCAGAGCACCCTCCAGCCCTAACAACAGCGGCCACCACCTGTCCCTCCGTCACTGAGTCATCCAGGCCCAGAATGCGCATGTCTGCGCATTTGGTGGGCCTGGACACTCGGGCCTCGTCCGCATCTAGGGACGCCCTAAGCCTTTCGGCCAGAGCGTCAGCGGCCGGGCCGCTTGCCGCACCGGGGACCTCCAGCATCCGGGCCCCAGTCGCAGTGACCCTCACCCGGATGCCATCAGCGGCGCCGATCTCTTTGAGGTCCACCGCCGCAAAATGAGGTCCAATTGGTTTTGAGGTTCAATTCTAATTTTAGTTTTTTTGTTGTTTTTTTTTTTTTAAATGTTGTACCCTAGGATTTCTCCTGTATTGTGGGTGCGTTTACAAACAAACAGCCAGACCCGAAACAACTACTTGTAGGTCATACAAATATTTAAATAATTGTAATAATTGTGTGCTGTTGGTGTGCTTATGATAAATAAATATATCTGCGGCTTAACTAAAGATGTTACCACATACCTGCATCCTTTGTGGCCTGTCTCTGCGAGTCGTTGAAGTAAGCAGGCACAGTGACAACAGCGTTCTTGACGGAAGTGTTCAGGTAGGCTTCGGCAGTCTCCTTCATCTTCACCAGAACAAACGCTCCGATTTGAGACGGCGAGTACACTTTACCATCACTGCCTGCAAGAGATAATCAGTTACCAAGGGGAGAACAATGACCTCTTAGGAGGTTTACAGTTATTTCAATAAAACCTTTTATATGAATTATATGATGAACAGTGATTAAAAATGGAGAGAGAAGATAATGTGCCGCGGTTTCTAGGAAAGCGGCGTGCAAGTGGCACGCCACTAGCTGGTGCCGCGACTACTCTCGCACCGCTGCAAAAGTGTACCGCGCACTGGCGCGGACACCGATCGGCGGTGCTTACAACTAACTGTCTATAAAGCATAAGATATATGGAAATGCCAAACTGAATAGACTTGGATTTCCATCATTTAACGGTCATTCTTCAGATTTAAAGGTGAGCCGCAACAGCAAAGCTATTGAGCACAGAGTGAGCTGTCTGTCTCTAGCAGCAGGTGGAATGACAGGTCACTTCACCTAAGTTTTCACCGTGATAATCTCACGGTGAAAACAGACAGAATAGACCGGCTGGTGTAACTCATCATGTTCGGTAGCCATTACATGGAATTTACAACAGGCATAAGCGCGCGGTTCGGCAATCATCGTCCATCTTCGGAAATAAGAACGCGAGTTGATGAAATCAAACTCAAACTGTGGATCCAGCTGTTACAACCATGGAATTACTTAACTATTTTGTATAACCATAGCATAGACTTATAAAAAAAGATGGACTCCGCGCCACGCATATCGAAAGTGAAGCACCGTACCGATCTATGTGTGCGTGATAAGCTTATGGTCGCAGCTGTCGTGTCACGCAATGGCGGCCGTTCGGAATACTATGATGTAAATGTGTGCGTGAGGCGTGTTTGTACAATAAACGGTCATACCTACTGTGCTTCACTTTCGAATATGCGTGGCGCGGAGTCCATCTTTTTTTACAAGTCTATGACCCATAGGTACAAAAATTAGAGATTAACAACTCTATGCAATTCCTAAAAACTTTTCGAGTGACAGATGACTAGATGCGACCAGAGTTAGTAGCCATACAGAAAGAACGTTTCATACAAAACGCGGCAGTACGAAAAAATAGAAGCTTTGTCTCTGTGAGGACTTCGGGACGCGACGTTCGTACTAATTCGGAAACACGGAGATTACCGAAGCGCATACCTTTTCTTATTGAACTGTAGCTAGCGTGCTGTACTTACCCTGCACCCAAGCATCTCCATTCGAAGCCCTGACGACCTTGTACGAAAGATTCTTCATATCCTTCTGAACTTCGGGGTCATCGAACCGCCTGCCGATAAGTCTCTTGGTGGCGTAGAAAGTGTTGCCACTGTTGGTGACTGCTTGGCGCTTCGCTGGCATACCCACTAGGCGTTCGCCCTCCTTGCTGAAGGCAACGTGGGAGGGGGTGGTGCGGGATCCTTCGCTGTTTTCCACGACCTGTAGGAAAGGAGTATGGCATTGTGAAATTGCTGGTTTTGGAATGTGGAGATTCTTGGGCTAAGTTGGAATACCGGTCAAGGGCGCGTCGGGATCGCGGATTCTTGGTTCATTGGACGGACGGACGGAAGGACAGCGGATGCATAGTAACAGGGTACCCTAAATATGAAGCTAGTTGCCCATTACAAAGCGTAGTAGATTCCTATGAAGAAGAACGGGCCGTCAAAACATCGAATTTCTGTGCTTGAAGTTAAATATTAAAGTATTATACACATAAACCTTAAAGAAATGATGGTGAAACCTCAACACAATCCGTTGCATAGTTTAGAAGAACAACGCAGTCACACAGACAGACACAGAAAGCGACTTTAACTTATAATAAGTATAAAGAAAAGAAAGAAAGAATAAAGAAATATGTTTATTCTGCACAAACAAAACGCACATTTAAAGAAAAAATACAAAAGTAGCCAAAAGCCTCGTATTCAACCAACAAATAAACACTAAAATGTTGTTCATCGGTTGGTGTCAAGGCCTCGTACCAAAGACAATATTGCGTAATTACTGTTGCGACATTACGTACTCTGTGGTTGCGACATTGGCAAATGACAACAAAAAAAAAATGCCGATTGCAGAGTTTACTAATTTTGTAATAAATAATAAGAGAAATTAAGCTGTGAGTAGCATCTGTGCAAGAATAGGTCATTGCTCAGCGAAATGCTGTGACTTCGGACGAACCTAACGTCAACAGCGCTGGTTTGCAGCAATTACCTATGGAATGACATATTGACGTCCCCCTGTGTGATATAAAATATCGGGTAATAAGTATAAAAAATATATATCTGAAACTGTATCTGTCTGTGTAAGATGGTTAAAGCCGTACTATGAACACCACCCGAACATATATCTCTGCCCTAATCTGTGTCACTTATAAATAGAATGAATGAAGGAAAAAAACTATTGGAAAACACATTTGTCATACCGTGGAACTCAGACCAAATAAAAAACCAAGATAACAGTGACGTGAGGCCGGTTTCGTAAACATGTGTGCACTTAGCGAGGTGTAGTTTGTTTGTAATTGCGTGCATGTGAGCGTGTGCGCACAGAGCAGGTGTAGTTTTGGCATGCTTCACTGTATTGTTAGCAGCGCTGTCTTTGTTTTTTATTTGGTCGGAGCCATGGAAAGGAATTTTGCATTTCAAGTAGGTATTTAAAATAATAATATCGCTTATTTTAATAAGGACTATCTGCCGCTACATTTTAATCACAATCAAAATATTTTATTTCACATAAACCTACATGGGGACTTATGAAACGTCAGAAGCTAGGTGCACGGTTCCAACTGGTCGTTTCCTATAAGAAGAACCAGCAAGAAACTTCACGGTTACTATAACATAACATCACGCCTTGTTTCCCCGAAGGGTTGGGCAGAGGTGTACCTGTAGTACACCCACATTTCTCCAGTTATGTTTAAGTCCCATGTAATAGGGGGCGAGCCTATTGCCATCAACCGGGCACAAATCACCCACAGGCTTTTACTGAGATATTCAAAATGGAAAAACCCAATAAAACTTTTCGCGACCCGGGAATTGAACCCAGGACCTTATGCTCAATAGTAGCGCTTGCGACCACGACATCAACGGCTTTTCAGTAGTAGCCCGGAGTCTGGAATTGTGCCCGGTTGATGGCAATACTGCCCACCATACACTAAAGTGCAGTAACAGCAAAATCACGATTTCGAGTAAAACGCATTTAAAGTTAAGAATTGATTTAAAAAAATCAACAGAATGTATAAGCAAAAAAATTTGAATGCAGAAAGGTTGTAAAGGCATAGGTTCACACGTTAAAGCAATAAAAAAAAATATATCTTAATAACTGAATTTATTATGGCCATTTATTCTTTTTGGTGCCTATTACTGCATAGCCTTTTTTGTAAAAAATACCATTTTAAACTTAGTAAAATGCAGCAAAAAGCCCTATTACTGCGTTTGGATCAGTTATTTTGTCAAGAAACCCAACTAACATGCAGTAAGGTCAAAAAAATACTGCATTTTAGTTAGTTTTTTAAGAAAAAAGTGTTCAATTTACTAGTGCAGTAAGAAAAATAGCTAGTTCACATTTTAAAGACCGTTTATTTCTTATTATTTAATCACATGCCCACCAGAGACTAAAGAGCAGTAACAGCCCTTTTGTGATTTTTCGTTTTATTAGTGATTCTATTCTAATTCAACTCACTTATGTAAAATTTACATATCAAAAATAATAAATAGTATTTAAAACATTAACTGCACTTTAGCTAGGAATAATCATATCTGTGTCATTATGCTATCCAAACTAATCTGCAGTAATGCTGTATTTTACTGCGTGTTAGTCAGTTTATAATGATAAAAGAATGTTAAGTATTCACAACTAAAATGCGACAAGCTTTGATTTTACTGCATTTTAGTTGGGAGTTCGTGACAATAAATTGTATTTTCTTAATTTGCAGTAAAAATAGCTTGTATGGCGGTAAATTTTACTGCGTATTAATTTTTTTTTTAATTTTTTTCCAGAAATATAAAACTATCTAAAGAACTGTAAAATTATATTGCTTACTGCATTTTAGTTATGAAACCTTAAAATTTAATCTGCAGTATAATTTATACTGTATTTTAGTTGGGAAATCACGCCAAATTGTTAATTTTTTTCGTTTGCAGTAAGTGAAAACTGTTAAATAAAAACCATTCTAATAGTCTTAGAAATAAGTAAGTTAATTCAATAGAAAGCTTAAGAAACCCGCTTTCAGAATCACTAATAAAACGAAAAATCACAAAAGGGCTGTTACTGCTCTTTAGTCTCTGGTGGGCAGAATAGGCTCGTCCCCTATTACAATCTGCCTAGCCTTTTCCCAACTATATTGGGGTCGGCTTCCAGTCTAACCGGATGCAGCTGAATTCCAGTATTTTACATGGAGCGACTGCCTATCTGACCTCCACAACCCAGTAACTGGGTAATACGATACCCCTTGGTAAGACTGGTTGTCAGATTTTCGGGCTTCTGACGACCCGTAACGACTGTCAAAGATCCACGAATGACAGCCGGGACCAACAGCTTAACGTGCTTTCCGAGGCACGGAGGAGTCTCGTTATGTAAAGATGGTCACCCATCCACATACCAACCCCAGCAAGCATAGCTTAAGCTGATGGATCGACCCGTGCGGCAGTTATTACTTAGCCACGAGCTCCTCCTCGAGTATATTACATGGGACTTAAAAAAAAGACTTAATTGGCGAAATGTGGGTGTAGGTACAGGTACACCTCTGCCCAACCCTTCGGAGAAACAAGGTGTGATATTATGTTTATGTGAATGACGGAAAGTGGCTATACATAGATATTCCTTTAAACTGAAGCCTTACTGATGTACTCATTGCATTATCTGCCATAGTGATAACCGAAATATCAAAATAGGAGATTCGAGATTAAAGTTACGTAACACAAAAATGTGCCGCGGTTTCTAGGAAAGCGGCGTGCAAGTGGCACGCCACTAGCTGGTGCCGCGACTACTCTCGCACCGCTGCAAAAGTGTACCGCGCACTGGCGCGGACACCGATCGGCGGTGCTTATGCTAAGCTGGGGTTCCAGAAAGTCTATTGAAACTTGATTAGATGATTGTATCGTGGTCAACCAATCACGGTGGCTACACACTGTTCGGATCGGCACCGGCATGATTTGGCAAAGCCGGGCGGCAAAAACAAAGTAGGAAAAGAGTCCTAGATTGTTCGGAAAAGAGTCGCTCGGCATAGGTCACATTGTTCGACCGAATATGTAAATACTGCCGAATCAAATGTGTCGACCCTAACAGATTTTCAAGACAAGCTTTCAGAAACCTAAAGCTACTTCAACTAAGAAGATATGAAAAATAAATTGTTCTAAAATTACTGCTTGCCATACATAGAAATAAATATAAATACCCACATCGCACACTGACAATTTATTATAATAATCATGAATATTTTATGATTTTTTTGTAATATTTAATAAAAATATTGCTTATGTTCAAGGTCCTATGTTTACCTTGAGAGTAGTAATTAAGTTACATATTATTTCGTATCTATACATGTATAGTTTGACGGAAACTGCTGTACCGCCCCTAAGGTGGGCACACACTGCAACTCCAAGCGTGACAAACCTGCATGAACAATCATTTTGTGCAAGCGTGCATAACTTCCATAGGCTTCACACTGTACAAGCAAGCTGGGGCAGCTGCTTGAGCGATGGACTACGTCGACGCGCTAGCTTAAGCTGCATTAATTGCAACTGCCGTTCGGATGATTCCGCAAGGCTAACTTGCATACACACGTTCAATCATGCTTGCACAACCGTGGCTTATTCAAGCCGTATAATGAAAATTCTATCAATCTTTATGCCGCTTGCAGTCATCATACAGACGCTTTCACGCTTGGACAAAATGATTGACAGGCTTGTAATTCTTGCATTTACGTGTGTGGCACTGGCAGTGCTGCCGGTCTATTCTGTAATAATCTCACGGTAAAAACTTAGGTGAAGTGAACGTGAAGTGAGCTGTCATTCCCCCTGCTGCTAGGGACTGACAGCTCACTTCACCTAAGTTTTCACGGTGAGATGGTTACAGAATAGCACTGCAGGTCGCCCTGCTCTGTCCGCCATCAACGCTCACGGCATTCCGCCCCGCGCCTCAAACTATAGTGTCACTGTCAGCCACGAAGACGCGCCCCACTCCGCTCCGCTCCGTAGCGGAGTAGTCTCTCCACTCCGTAGGAGTGGGGCGCGTCGTCGTGGATGACACTATCCGAATCCGTATAGTCCACACGCGACTGTTAGTCACCAGTCGCGCGCGGGCTAAGTAAACCTTTCCGTGTCAGACTGTGTGACCACTTAAATCTTCGAATCTACAGATTACGTTCTTCGATTTCGATGTCGATTTCACAATAATTTAGTTGAGCGTATATTCTGGAAAATGTATGTGCACAGGAATATCGATGTTTTGACATGTCGCCATTGCGCCCGAGCAAAGCAAGGGCCCGTCGTTAGTAGAATGATAAATTACAAGTTTTTTTTTTTGTATAGCTGCATAGTATTTGTACTTTGCCTTCTTGGAATCAGGGGCTCAAACCTTGTTGAAATAAAATGTTTTCTAAATAAAGAGAAACGATTGGTATTTTTGTTTGTAAAGAATTCAAAAACTACAGGACCAATTTTAAAAATTCTAAAAATAATTTTTGATTCTAAAAAGATAGTCCCTAGGGGCCTAGATAAATTTAAAGTTCTTTCTTACCTTAGGTGTCTTGCCCTCCATGACGGCAACGCAAGAGTTGGTGGTACCCAAGTCGATACCAATGACAGCGCCGCGAACGCCCTCCGACCTAAGTAGTAATTTAGACTAGTTGATAATTTGATAATGTCATTACATCCTATCTCATTATTAATTATGCCAAAGTTGCTTAATTGTAATGTGCCGCGGTTTCTAGGAAAGCGGCGTGCAAGTGGCACGCCACTAGCTGGTGCCGCGACTACTCTCGCACCGCTGCAAAAGTGTACCGCGCACTGGCGCGGACACCGATCGGCGGTGCTTATTTAACTTCTCTTTAAAAACCTGGATTTGTGTCCGGTTGATTGCGATAGGCTCGCCCCCTATTACAAGGGACTTAAACATAACTGGCGTAATGTGGGTGTATTAACGGTACATCTCTACGTAACCCTTGGGAATACAGGCGTGAATATTTATATTATCTCTAATGTACAGGTATCTATACATCGTAAGGACTATTTCTGCTTGCAGCGCTTGGCGGCTATAGAACCGGGGTTGTAACAGATGTGGTCATCGTGTTCACGGGATTTTGTTTTCAAACGTCAGAATATATTTGTATGCACTCTAAATTTGCATCTAATTGTTGGACTCATTGCATAAGTATGGAATTGAGTAGCGGCATGAGTTGATTGAAAATAAATTAAAATATATTTATTATATTTTTCATCATCACCTAGCCATTTCCCGATAATTCCCAACTAAGTAGGGGTCCGTCTTGAGCAAGCATGGTGATCAATGCTAGTGCCTTCTGCGTATGAGAAGATGGGTTTGCCTATTAATGTCCGACTTCAATAGTCGGACATTAATAGGTTGGTATTATTATTGTCATTTCCTTTACACACTTATAAAAGGCCTTAATAAAAAAAGCATTTATAAATATATATTTTTTTTAATTATTATCAAAGTTGAGTCAGCTTCCAATCTAACCAAGTGGTTCGCAAACCGCGGCCTCTTTGGCCTATAGAGTGCGGCTCTTTACAAATATCGAGGAGTGCGAGAGTAGATACGCGCGGGGGTCGGGTTTGCAGGCATTAAGCAAGATATCAAGCTTTATTCAAAATTCAAACTATATTTCAAGGATTTATTTCCGTATTTCATCAAAAATTCTTCAAGACATAGGTTAACTTGTTAATAAGTAAGATGCTTTCATCATTATAATCAGCCGATATGATGATGAAGGAATCCTACTTCTTAGCAAGTTAATTTCAGGAAGCATTGAGGACTGAAAGATTGTGGGAGTTGTTAAAGATTTAGAAAAGTGCATTCAGACAGTTTGGACACACAGAAAGGATTGGCTCTCATAAGAAATTTTAGTCGTTATAGTATTGATATTTGGCTCTATTGACCAATGAGTTACCGACCACTGGTCTAACCAGATACAGCTGAATACCATTATTTTACACAGAGCAAATGCCTTTCTGACCTCCACTACCCACTTCGGGTAGGGTAGGTAGTCGGTGGCCACCGACCGAAACAAGCAGAAACATTTTATTTTAATTTTAGCCGTAAAATAAATCTCTGTGCCCGCCACTGCTAAAGAGTCCCATACATCGTCCACTGCGCAAGTCAGACCACGAGGTGCATCAAGTCTCAATTCAAATATAACCTAATCTGCATGTAATGTTTCCACAGCAGGGACTCAGGCCGTAAGTGAGGAGTAGGTTGCTCCTAAGAAGTTTCTACACCATCTTGATTTCTTTCCAGTCAGCATTTACTGCGATTGTTATTAAAATTCAGAATGATGAAATTCTATAGAGAAAATATTAGATTGTTTGTATGTTTCTTTGTTTGTTAGTTACTCTTTCACGCTAAAAGGGCTAAACAGATTTGGCACATGGGTAGACCATGACCTGGTGGGTTAGGACATAGCCCATAGGATACTTCTTATCCTGATATTCCCACAGGATCGAGACTTATGCAGGTGAAACCTCGGGGCGCAGCTAGTTATATATAAACAGAATAAATTAAAACAGCTTCCCTTAAGAAACCCATTCAATATAGAGCTACTGCAACCATTTTACATGTTGGATAGTTATATAATAAACAATACAATAGCCCTTTTTATCCCGAATATCCCATTTTGAGCTAGTTTAATTACTGTTATTTACTTTCCTAAGTTATAATATAATTCAGAGTTCATTGTGCCACTTGGCAAAGGTCTCTTCTAACGATTTCCATTGCTATCTGTCATTCGTTGAAGATATATCATAATTTTATTCAAATATTGTAGTTCAAAGTTCAGCTTTGAGGTTATAACTTTAACTGCAAAAAACCAATGGCTTATTTTAATTTTTTACACCTTTTGTGAGTTAGTTATAACTTGCACGAGTAGCTACGGGTTAGTCAACTGAATTATTCCTTAACTATAATATGGAGGGTTTGACATCTCAACTGTCACTATCATTAGAATTATATTTGACTGTTTATCTTGAACAAACAAAATAATTGGCTCCACTGCACTTTAGAACCCACACGTGCGAAGCTTCACAATTTTATAGCTTATGTATTTTGCAAATTTTCACACTGACCAAACACCTAGTTTTTGAGAAAATGAAAAGGGTCTTCTAAAACTAACAAAAAAATTTAAAAAAAAAATACAATAAAAAGCGACAGGTTATAAAGTTCAGTAGTTCCAAATAATATAATTTGAAGAGGGTGTTTAATATGTTTTGGCCCTCGGGTGTGTCACACTTAGTTCTTCTTTTATAGTCAGAATAATAAATTTACTATACGGAAACTTGAAAATTTATCTCAGAAATTTCAGCATTTTTACATTACTTTATCTACGTGCATCAAATGCTAGTTCATAGGACCTTTCTTAATCTAGGAATGTTACCAAGAAGGTCCAAGAAGTCGCCAAGATTTTCAGAAATTAAGCCAGTGAGAAGTTACACATTCATTATAACTCCGCCCCTAAGACGACCCACCGACCTGACGCTTCAGCGTCCCGCGTTGGGTTCGCACAGGTTTGGCCGTACCTTTACTCCTTAATTTATGATGTATTCAAAGGTCAACCTGAGATATGCAATAACTTAGGTTATGATGAAATATTAGAAAATAAAAAATGAAAATTGAACTTACTTGTTCCTGTATTGCACAGCATGTTGCTGGTAAATGGGCACTGTGGGGGCTGCGGTCTGAAATGCACGATAATAAGACGAAATGTTAACCTATACATTTTAGTAGTCGGGTCCATGTGTCTGCAGTACCGGGGCGAATAATCAAAAGAAACACAAAGAAATAACACAAATTGCTACAGGGAAGGAGAAATTAATAAGTTTTTGACATTTTCTAACAATGTGACATACGATTTTCATTCGTTTTCAGAAATAAAATGGTCACTCACGTTTCTGATGATTGACGAGAAATTCCTTTGTGTGTATAGGTCTGAACTTAAGCCGGAGCACTCCAAAGCCTTACGGCCGATCACCCGCGTAGCGGTCAACATTTTTGCGACAAAATTATCAACTATTTAATTTATTTGCTAGCTTTATTTCACTTCAAACAGAACATGTGGGTGACGCAACTTCATGAAAGAACGATTTTTACTTTTTTTTTCTAGCACACCTCAAAGAACAAAACTTGCCAACACAAAAAAATTACTACCGGGCGCCCTAGAATGTTCTCCTTTTATTTAACTCACGGAACGTTTTCATTGGCAAATAATTTTTCTTACTTTATTTTTATTGGTCCAAACCCAATATCGTCATATAGTGAACCAATTGAATTTACGGAATTGCTTGCCTTACTGTGCTGCTGTCAGTGAAAACTACCTAATTATGTAATAATCATAAAAATAATAGAATAGGTGTATAATTTTAATTTTTGGTTAAAATATGATTGCACTGTCATAGAAAATATAATTTATTGGCACACATGTTTTCTAAATAATAACAAAAACTGTAACGTTGCCAAGCTTGAAGTACCATCTAGTGACGACAAGTAACATTTTACTTAGTTTATTGTTAGATGGCGCTTTGTGACCCTTTTGAATATTTTTATCGAACACTGAAAAATTCCCTAAAACCTCTAACTGACTATATTAGAATATCTTATAGGATGAAGCAAGTATCTTGTTTCCTTTTTGAGGTTTTGCGATTAGACACAGAATTTTCAAGTTCCAACTGTGTCGGACAATGAAGGGTTCCGTAGTTGGGATGAATTTATTCCAAGAACGGAAACATAACATTGTAGTTGAAAAAGATTTTCTCCTGTACATTCCAACTGCAAATATGTAAATTTGTACGTAAATACCATGATATTAGCAACAAAGTAAATCTATGATTTTTTCAAAATTTTAGGCTCAGTAGTTTCGGAGATAAACAACGCCCCCCCGCCCTCGGAATGGTCAATTAGAATCAATTATCTATGTGAGTTCTTCGCAATAAGCACTTTCATTTGATATGTCACACTGTACAGTTTGCAAAACTTTTTTTTTTCTTCTTGTTTGCCCCCCATATTCAAAATTCATGTATTTACGTTACAAGTCTGCGTTTGGGTCACGGAAAGACATAATATTATGTGTACAAAATTTCAACTTCATCGGTCCATTTGATTCGGAGCAGCTGTGACAGACGGACAGACAGATAGACAGCCAGCCAGCCAGCCAGACACACGAGTGATCCTATAAGGGTTTCACATACACAAACAGCCAGACCCGGAAACAACTATTTGTAGGTCATACAAATATTTGTTCCGATCGGGAATCGAACCCGCGACACGCAGCGCAGCAGTCAATCGCTTAACCACTGCGCCAACCGTGTCGTCGTGTGTCTTTTGAGGTAAGGAACCCTAAAAATAATGACAATTTATTGATGTAGGTAGAATGTATTTATTAATACATAGTTACATATCTCATCTACTTACTTAGTAATCAAACAAAAGCACACTTATGTACCTATAGTTCACGCGGTGTAGCATGGTGCGGGTGACAGGTGACAGAAAGGGTAAATTTATTTACTACAGTTATCACTGAGTCCGTATTATGTACACAATCTGTATGTAGGTACGGATCAGTCGTAAAATACAGAATCAGTCAAAACAAGTAAATTATAATATATTTTACCCTTTCTGTCACCTGTCACCCGCACTATGCTACACCGCGTGAACTATAGTTACCTATGTGATATGCGTATAGGTACCTACGCTTACATACGTACAGACGCCAGCACGTCATCTTACCCGAAACTGTCTAATTTTCCCAATCAACTTTGAACCTTATGCTGTAGTGATAAAGTTAAAAATCTATTAAATAAATTTGACAGATTGTACTAGGTTGATGTGCTGGCGTCTTTTCCTAACCGAAGTTATGTTTTTGCAGAACTAACATTATTATGTTTTGTTTTTTTAGTTTATATAGTCGACCTTGTAATTCGTTTACCACTTTTGACAACAATCCATAGTAAATTGAAACTTCACCAATCGGCTGCAGTGACGGCTGTCATGAAAATTATGGCATTGGGGGTTGACCATGGAACTAGTATGTAGTACTACGTGTACGTAGTACATACTAGTTCCATGGGTTTGACTTTACGGTGTCAAAAAACCCTTTCTGAAAACAGACGAACATACTTTGATGCTGGGGCTTCACCAACGGTCATTGTGCTTTATCAAATTAATTAAAAATTACTTAGATAAAACGCATGAAAGTTGGGGAGTGGGGATTAAAGTAAATATATGAAATCTACATACTCGTGACGTCATGGCACATTATAACTTGTAATAATAGAAAAAATACGTGTACCGTAAAACCGGCCATTATTGCCCATAGCGGATATCTTTGCCCGAACACTAAAACTAACTAAAATCTTGAATTGTAAATTTTATGGCTCCACTGCAGTTTAACCCGCGCGTGCAAAACTTCACAATTTTATAGCGGGTAGATAGATGTCTTCAACGGTCGGTACGGGTTCGGGCAAAGATATCCGCTATGGGCAATGATGGCCGGTTTTACTGTACCTACGTTATTTTTTCATAATATACATGACGGAACATAACAAAACTGGCGAAATGTGGCTGTACCTACTACAGGTACACACCTCTGCCCAACCCTTCGGGGAAACAAGGCGTGATGTTAAGTTATGTTAAACACGACGGACAAAAAACATTTTTTAGTCATCATCCCCAATAAATTGATAAATTGAGTGGTCACATTTAAAAGGTCAACTTTAATGCTCATTTAATTACACCCAACGTCAAACGGCAATGTGAATACCGTTGTCAAATTATCGCGATAAGTTGTGGCTACACCTACGATTAAAACGCCCACCATCGCGATAAACAACGGTGTTTTTCGTTGGCGTGGCCCCAGGCCCCAGCATCATCGTTTCAGTGACGTCATTCGCCGGTAAATTGCAGATGCTATGTGGCGTGGCGGGCACCATTCTCCTAGAAAACGGGTCGGTACCCAGGAAATCCCATTATTGGTTTTGGATAAGTTTATACAGGGTGTCCAGTAAATAGCACGACATACTGCAGGGGGTGATAGCTTGGGTCACTACCTATCATACAACACAATATATGTTCAGCAAAATCTTACTTTTTTTTTTCACCACTGTAGGTTAAACTTAAGTGTTATGAAAATAGTTCTGTGAAAATTTAAACAAAAAAAACTTTTTCACAAAAAATAAAACCGACTTCCAAAAAAAACACTACAAAGTGAAAAATAACTTTGATTTCGGAAGTCGGTGTCTTTGGGGTTTTATTTTCGTTTTTTTGCCACCGACTTCCGAAATCAAAGTTATTTTTCACTTTGTAGTGTTTTTTTTGGAAGTCGGTTTTGTTTTTTGTGAAAAAGTTTTTATTTTTCACTTTTTAGTTGTGGTACCTACACAAAACCCCCACAAAAATTTAAATACCCATTACCTGCTATGTAAATTACAGTGACAGGAACTATTATAATATCGTCCACATATACTAGATGGGAAAAATACGTATTATTGATGCTAACTCAAAAACCCCTCATCAGATCTTGACCAAATTTATATGGGACCACTTCTGAAGTATGCCCTACCAAACAAAAAAAGAATCATCAAAATCAATTCATAATTGGCGGAGTAACCGCGTAACAAACATACAAAAAAAAACATATTTTTTTCGAAATAGTTTTTATAACCTTTGTACTCACTGTACAGGCGTGATATTATGTTGTGTGATGGCGTAAACAATGCTTAGATATGCTATAGCAACAATCGCGGTTAATCTGCTGTTATCCATTGAAGAGTTCCCCCGATTTCTACAAGATCCCATCATCAGATATTGAAATGGTGACAATGGGACTACAAGGAAAGCACCAGCTTTCAAATAAAAAAAGAATCATGAAAATCGGTTCACCCAGTCGCAAGTTATGAGGTAACAAACATAAAAATAAAATAAAAAACAGTCGAATTGATAACCTCCTCCTTTTTTTGAAGTCGGTTAAAAATAGTATTTCTTGAAAACATTCTTGTCTTTGATAGAAAAAAGACTTATCAATGAGTAAAGTAACTATTCACGAATAATTTGATGTAAAAAAAAGTACTAGAAAAGGATTTTTTCATTACGAGATGCTTAAAAATCTGTTTCAAGGTAGAGATTTTTCGGTATTTCGGAAAATTTTGTAAAACTGTAAATCCGTAAGATTTTGCTGAACATAATATATTGTGTTGTATTGATAGGTAGTGACCCTAGCTATCACCCCCTGCAGTATGTCGTGCTATTTACTGGACACCCTGTATAAAAAATTTAGAGCCAAACTAAATAAAAAAGTCAAGTTATAGGATCGTACTAAAGGACCAAGATTTTTCAAAATAAAAGGACCAATATAATTCGATATTTCTAGTTATTCCTAAAGCGATTGGAAAATAAAATAGTAGATAATGCACCAACAGTTGTTTGTCTTATAATTTTAATAATATGGTTATATTAACGAGGTAATGATATATTAGCTTAAATATAATTTACACTAAAATTAGACTATTGCACATCTTTAAAGAGATCTTTCTTATAAACTACTTACATTACTATTTAATAACTTAATTACAAATATTTAAAAAATACATTCACAAAATGGACGGAATCTTTACGAAAAAGGTACACAAAATGTTGTATCTTTTACTCAGGCACTTATTTCACTAGAGTTCCAAATAATTATTTACAAAGCTATTTTTATAATGTATTTTCAAACTATATTTCCGAAGTATTTTCACCAAAAATTTACAGGACATCGACACTTCTTAATAATTGACTGTACTTTTCAAAGTTTTCCAAGTTTAACTTGTTATTACCTAAGTAAGATGCCTTCATCATATTATTATCAGCCGATATGATGATGATGATGATGAAGGCATCCTACTTCTTAGCAAGAAAATTTTAGGAAGCGTTGTGGAGTGAAAGAAGATGGGAGTTTTAAAACAGGGAACAGGGCCTGCGATTCTCCATACAAATGTATTCCTCTTTTTTCTTCCTGGCTCTAGAATAATCTTTTTTTTTTTTTTCATAAAATCAAGGTCTGCTACACGTCCCTATTATTTCCTTTTTTCTTAATGTAAAATATAATTGAATCGGCTCAGTTTTCGAGGAGAAAAAAGGGGAATACGAAACGTCGATTTCGTCAATATTTGTTGAGATATAATCGGTCTGAGCTGTAGCTGTCCTTATCGCACTCTGCGGGGACAGACTTGAGGTAATACGACGGCAATAGTTTCTTCAAGTACTTATTTTTCAAATTCCTCGCAGGCCCTGGGGCCCAAGTCTGCTATTTTTATAAATTCGTCATTCCAACACGATCCCACTGTCATTTTGCTAATACACTCGAGAGCAATGAATCCGGGTCACTTAAAGAATGTTAAAAATCTCGGAAACTAAAAATGATAGGTTAATGCAATAAATTGTATTTAATAGACAATGTAATACTCCTTAAATGAAAGTAAAAAAAATATGAGTCACCATACATTTTATTAACACAAAATTACATAAAGAAAAAAACTGCTGATCTCTCCTTAAAACAAAAATAGGAAACATGAAATTTTTGAACTTTATTACGATTTTCTTGAATTTTAATACTTCGTATTGCCTCCTCGTGCTTCCATTACTGCGTTTACGCGGTTTGGCATGCTGTACACCAAGTTCCTTATACGATTTTGGGGAATATTCTCCCATTCCTCTGTGAGAGCAATTTTGAGCTCACGAAGCGTGATTGGGGGAGGGTTTCGTTGTTTTACGCAGATCTGCCTAGCTCGTCCCAAGCATGCTCGATCGGGTTGATATCCGTGCTGCGCGCTGGCCACTCCATACGAGTAATGTTCATCTCTTGAAGGTAGTCATTCACAATCCTACCTGTATGAGGTCGGGCATTGTCATGCATAAATATAGCATCCTCACCTAAATTGACCATAAATGGACCAACGTGATCATTGAGGATTTCTTCCACATATCTTTCGCTAGTTAAAGAGCCGTTTTCTATGATCACCAGCTCTGTGCGACTTTCAGAAGAAATTCCGGCCCACACAAGTACAGACCCACCACCGTAGGCTACTTTTTCTTCGATGCATGCTTGCTTGAATCTTTCCCCTGGTCTTCGATACACTCTGTGTCTTACATCGTGCTTGTAGAGCATAAATTTTGATTCGTCGGAGAACATAACTTTTGACCAATCTTCAATACTACAATTTACGTGGCTCTGGGCATATCTTAGTCTTGAAATACGATGCCCACGCTCCAGTTTAGGGCCGTTTGCAGGTCTAAGGGGTTTTAAGTTAGATTCAGCAAGCCGACGTCTTACTGTCCATGCACTTGGGTTACTTCCTCCGAGGCGTCGAAACTGATTCTTGAGTTCAGTTCCTGTAAGAAAGCGATTTCGAAGCATGGTGTTCACCAAGTATCGGTCTTCTCGTGCTGTGGTATACCTGGTTCTGCCCGTTCCTGGTCTGCGTAGGTTAGAACCAGTTTCTTCGTAACGTCGGAGAACTCTTTGTACTGTTGACAGCGACACACCGACAGTCCTGGCTGTATCGCGCTGACTCCGGCCGGTTTCCAGCATTGTAAGTATTCTGGTGCATTCTTCAGGCGTAAGCGACATAATTTCAGCTTGAATAATGAATATAGAGCACTATCAACATGGTTTATGTACCCACATAAATGACAGATTACAAACAAAAGCAAAACCAAATGCTGTAATTTCGTAGTTCCATCTTCGAAAGTGGCCCTTTTTCAAATTTGTTTTTTTTATGATATAACTTTACAATAACTAAGAAGTTTTAATACCTTCATTTAAGGAGTATTACATTGTCTATTAAATACAATTTATTGCATTAACCTAGCATTTTTAGTTTCCGAGATTTTTAGGATTCTTTAAGTGACCCGGATTCATTGCTCTCGAGTGTAGTTCGTAATCTGCTAAATTCATAATGGTCGATCATTGGTTGATCATTGTATTCCACAAACACGATACTCGTAACGAATTAACAGCAATGACTGCACAATGACGTTCTAATGGGTCACTGATCAAAGGAACTGTCAAATTTTTGCAGATTACCGCTTGGGTCACTCATTCATTTGTCATTATGTACGAGATTACCAATAGATGCCATTTCTTTCAATGGAGTGTCAGTGGCTGACCATTGGAAAGTCATAGTAGATTACCAAACTTGTCAAAATCAACAATTATGAAATCAATGATAGACCATTCTGACACTATTGTAATAGCAGACTTGAGGCCCAGGTGGCAGGACAGCTTACTTCACATAATTTTTCACGGTCAGATTTTTACAGTCAGCAAGTATAATAACTTCGTAGTCTAGTCAGGAGTGGTAGAAGATGGTGCAGGGGCTGGTGGCTCATCTCTTGCAGCTAGGAGTGAGCGAAGAGCTAGGGCCTCCTGTCGAAGAGCGGCAACGTGTGCTCGCAGGGACGCGTTCTCTTGTTCCAAGAGACACGCTCGCCAAGCTATCTGTTGGAGGGAAACCTTGCATTAAAAACAATGTGAATAAATAAAGAAACAAAGAAATAAATAAACGTGGTTGAGATATTTTAGCAGCTCTAAATAGTAGGTACGGTAAGTATTGTTAGATCATTGCCTGCTATCTAATTACGCAACACAGTTTCGTAAACGATTACGACTAATCTGTTTCATTTTGATAGTTCAACAACATTCATTGCGTTATTTACCTCGTTGAGCAGATTTTTTTTCGAACTTATGAGGCAATGATTTAGCTATTTGTTTCAAAACGATTCAGATTCCGGTTGATCGTGTATTACGTAATTAGGGTACAGCAGTGCTATTCTGTAACCATCTCACCGTGAAAACTTAGGTGAAGTGAGTTGTCATTCCAACAGGGTGAGATGACACTGACAGCTCACTCCACGCTCACTTCACGTGTTTTCACGGTGAAGTGGTTACGGGAATCGACATGCAGGTCTACCTTGCTTATATAAAGCGGGTGCAAACGCTACTGCTGGGCCACATGCTCATCCTCATCTTGCATGGGTTCGATTCCCAGGTCGGGTACTCTTATTGGGTTTTTCCATCAGGAATTTCTCAGTAGCAGGCCGGAGTCTAGATAAGTGCCCGGTTATTATAATGGCAATAGGCTCGCCCTATATTACATGGGACTTTAACCTCTTTGGCGAAATTTGAGTGTATTGTACACCTCTAATCTAAATTTCTTGATTATTTGTCTCACAGGTTAGAAAAATTTAATGATATCAGTGGTCTCATTAGTTTCGTCTCAATTTTTTTTTGTTATTTTTAGGAGCTCGTGGCTATGTAATAACTGCCGCACGGGTCGATCCATCAGGTTAAGCTACGCTTGCCGGGGTTGGTCTGTGGATGGGTGACCATCTTTACATACCGAGACTCCTCCGTGCCTCGGAAAGCACGTTAAGCCGTCGTCTGAAGCCCGAAAGTCTGACAACCAGTCTTACCAAGGGGTATCGTATTACCCAGTTACTGGGTTGTGGAGGTCAGATAGGCAGTCGCTCCATGTAAAATACTGGTATTCAGCTGCATCAGGTTAGACTGAAAGCCGACCCCAATATAGTTGGGAAAAGGCTAGGCAGATTTTGATTTTATATAGATATGAGATAGCTGCATCTTTCCTTGATTTGTTTTATGCTTTACTTTATATTGTTTACGTAGATTAAGAAAATGCTGTATTTACCTATAATTGTTTGTTACATTTAGTTCTTTATTTTCTGCTGCTTCCTGTTATTTCTGTAGTGACACGAACGATAAATCTAAATAAATAAACCCTTCGAGGAAAACAGGCTATATGTTTCCGAACTTCTCTACGAGTAAAACAATATTTTCAAGAACAATTTACCGTTACCTGATCTTCTCTAATACGTCTGGCGTCTCTGGACTTCTTGGCAGCCTGGTTGTTTCTTCGCCGCCGTTCGAAGTATTTCTCGTCTTTTAGTTCTGGGGGGATCGGTCTCTTCTCGCCGCGGCGACGGATGTCCAGCTCACTGGTCGGTGATGGGAGCACTGGAGAGCAGTAATAGGGATATAAGCCGGTTTCACAATCCCCGACACTGCCCGCGTTGGTGGGTTATGTTATGCACTCCCTCTCACAGAACATTATAGGCTGATCATGCACATATCTCTGGATAGGAACAAAAACCATTTTCACAATTTCTGGGACTATCCATCACAAAAAATGTTGTAACTGCTAGACATAGGAAGGCTTCTCCATAGGATCACCTGAACGACACCGGGAACCTTGTGAATCTTGAGTAAATGTCTTCAATAAGTAAAAGGTAGTTTGTAGTTGGGCACCCATGTTTGTTTGAGCTTGTTTGAGCTTTACTGCATACCTGGGCAGGCATTTAGTTCTGCCGCCCCCGGCCTCATCAGGATTAGTCCCCCACTGCTCTTTCATCATTATCATCATTTCAGCCGAAAGAAGTCCACTGCTCGACATAAGACCTCTCGCAAGCATCGCAGGATCCACCAGTCCTGTACTTCTCGCACCCAAGGGGAGGAAAGAAGTAAGAGATAATAAAAATACTTACGCGTAGTGTTCCTCGGTGGCAGATGATGACAATAAGGCGGGATGCAGTGCAACTGCGGAGGCAGTCCTGCCAGCAGTGGATTCACCACGTTGTGCACATCTGGAATTAATGAAGAATGATAATTATTAGGTCGGACCTATGAAATCAGCGTTTTGTATGGAGAATTTTAAAGAAGTTGCATTTTTCATACTAAAATTTTCTTAATTCATTTAACAACCATGAACACGAATGTTATAAAACTTTTATGCACTAATGTTTAAAAACTAAGATAACGTATGCAACTTAGATTAAGCGACAAAAATAAGTTTTGGCTAAGTTTTAAAACAAATAGTGGTAATTTCTGCTAGCAAAAAGAGGATTAATTTATATGGTATTTTTATGTTTAGAAAACTATAGTAATAAGGTTTTTTTTACTATCGGTAGTTCTCTATGATGGTCATTATTCGATATGTTACGCGACTGAGAATAAGTGACGCTATTTGTGAGAAAACACAACACGTAGTTTGATAGTTTTCTGGTCCTTACATTATGTAGAAGTTTTATCCATTCGCATAGTGCAGTGGTCGGAAAACCGCGGCTCTTTGGCCTATAGAATGCGGCTCTGAACAAATGTCGATAAGTGCGAGCGTAGATACGCGCGGGGGTCGGGTTTGCAGGCATTAAGCAAGATAAGTTTTATTCTAAATTCAAACTATATTTCAAAGATTTATTTCCGAAGTATTTTCACCAAAAATTAACAGGACATCGAACATTTATCATTTACCTTTCAAAGTTTTCCGAGGTTAACTTGTTAATCATGCCTTCATCATATTGTTATCAGCTGATAAAGTGATGATAATGAAGGCATCCTACTACTTAGCAAGTTAATTTTAGGAAGCGTTTTGGAATCTTTAACTCCTGGGATGGGAACTGGATGAGATCAATCAAAACAACGTCTCTGTAAATACCAAGACATAGCGTTGTCAACAGTGACCTTTTTTTTTTTTTTTTTGGGTGGGAAATCATCAAATGACGTCTCCCGCTCTGGGTGGAGCGGGAGGGCGTGTCAGACTCTTACTGACTAAAACCCACCCGTGTTCCTTCTGTTGCCTGTGCAATGCCAGGGGGCCACGGTATCCGTTTCGGACTTTCCCGCAACCCCGGCAGGCAATGGTCTCATCGGACCCCTTCATTCGCTGACATCTCTTTGAGGCGCGCGTGGAACACAACGCGCCGTCGACCCGGGCTTGGTCCTTACCGGACGGCGAGCTACCCATTGCTCACCGTCCGCAAGCCCGCGCCTACGGTGGCCGGGAATCGGCAATAGATTCCCGACGCCCAGGGCGTCTCCTCCTGCGGCGGCTAGGGGCGTGAGGGCGCGAAATTTGCCTCTCCCTCACGCGCTCCGCCTCCTCCTTCGCGAGCATTACTGCTTCGCAGAAGGAGGTGACGGCCTCCCATGCCCTCTCGCTCCGTACCATGGCCTGGACCAGGACCGGACGCGAGAGATCCCCGCCACCGATCGCTTCCACGAGGACACGGCGGTGCTCTGCCCAAGCCGGGCATACCTCCACCGTATGCTCCACCGTGTCCTCCGGGCGATCCACGCAGTGATGACACCCGGGCGTTTCCTCCCGCCTTATCCGAAACAGGTACCTCCCGAAACAGCCGTGTCCGGTGAGGACCTGCGTCAGGCGGATGGAGAGGACGCCGTGGCGCCTCTCCAGCCACTCCTCAAAGAGGGGACTTATCGCCGCAATAGTGGCGTGCCCAGCACTGGGTTGCGACAATCGCACTCTCCATGACGCCATGAGATCCCGTCGGAGCTCTGTCCGCTGTGCCGCGATTTCTCGCGGCATCGGAGTCAAGCCCCGGCGTTTCGCCTCCCCGCGCCACTCCCAAATATGCGCGAGGACTTTTGCCTCCAGATCCCATGGCGGCAATCCGGCAAGGAGGCTCGCCGCCTCACCGGAGACCGTGCGGTATCCCCGGACCAGCCGGGTGGCCATGACCCTCTGGGACGCGTTCAACCGGCGGGCAGGCCGCCGCCTCAACGAACGCGCCCACACCGGTGCCCCGTACAGGGCCATGGACCGCACGATCCCCGCGTATAGCCTCCGGCAGGAGGCGTTTGGACCCCCTAGATTGGGCAGGAGCCGCTTCAAGGCAGCCCCGGCCCGGTCCAGTCTGGGAGCCAAACGTCGGAAATGCTCCACGAAGTTCCACCAACTGTCGAGGACGAGTCCCAGGTACTTCATCGTCGACTCGACGCCGATGTGAACCCCTCCTACCGTTATTTGGGAACCCGACGGTGGCGCGTTCCGAGGACCATGAAAACACATGGCCTCAGACTTGTGCAAGGCCACCTCGAGACCCAACTGCCGGATTCTAGCCACGATTGTCGCAACCCCGTGTGTCGCTAGTTCGGCCGCCGCCTGGTGCGACCTCCCCTGCGCCAGGACCAACGTGTCGTCAGCGTAACAAGCGACGCTGACGCCATTGGGGAGGTCGGCGCGCAGCAGCACCCAGTCGTATCCGATGTCCCACAGATGCGGCCCCAGGACTGATCCCTGTGGGACATCGCACGACATCTCTCACCTGTTCCACTCTCCCTGGTTACCGGGGTAGATGATGGCCCTGTCCGTCAGATAGGCCTCGACCACACGACAGAGGTAGGTCGGCATCCGGTGATACCGGAGTGCCTCCCTGATGCAACTCCAGGGCAGGGTATTGAAGGCGTTGGCGATGTCTAGAGACACCGCCAAGACGACCCCACCCCGAGCCACCGCATCCCCCGTCGTGAGGGCTCGCACGCGCATGATGGCGTCCACCGTGGAGCGCCCCCTGCGGAAACCAAACTGGCTCTCCGCCAAATCCGGCCCCACCCGCACCAGCCGCCCGACGAGGCGGTCTGCAATGACTCTTTCAAAGAGCTTGCCCACCTCGTCGTCAACAGTGACCTGAGGTCGGTTTCGTAACGGTGAGCAATGGGTAGCTCGCCGTCCGATAAGGACCAGCCCCGGCCCCGGGTCGACGGCGCGTTGTGTTCCACGCGCGCCTCAAAGAGGACGCTAGGACCGATGCCTGCCGGGGTCGCTGAAAAGTCCGAAAGGTATACCATGGCAACGTACAAGCAACTGAAGGAACACGTGAGTGTTTTAGTCAGTAAGTCTGACACCCGCTCCGCTCAGAGCGGGAGAAGTTAGGTAGGTATTTGATAAATTCCAACCCGAAAAAGAGCCCGGTTTCGTAAACATGTGTGCACTAAGTGAGGTGTAGTTTGAATGTAAATGGTTGCAAATGTGAGCGTGTATGCACAGAGCGGAATGTAGTTTTGGCATACTTCACTGTACTGTTCGCAGCGCTCTATTTGGTCTGAGTTTCAAGGGCGAATTTCTTCACAAAAGCACTATATAGGTAGGTACTCAACTCAGTTCAAGCTGACTGTCAAGGAAATGTGAAGATAATTTAAAAAAAAAGCGTAGGTAGTAGGTACCTATGGAGAAGAACGGACAAGAAACTCCATGGACACTCTTTGACATTGTCACTAAGTAGGTAAGTTATACCCTGTAAATACTATTTCTAAATAGGAGTCTAAAAATAGTCCTCTTGACCGAATTTCTGCCATGGCGCACAAGTGTGTGCGCAGACACAGGTGCACTCTCTCTTCCCTCACTCTCATAGTCTGATGGGACGGCATTACAATCCGACACGACCGGAGAGAGATAAGGCGCAGGATCACTTTCCGAGGCACGGGGGTAACACACCGCTAACTTCCAAACTCCGGGCTGTTACTTAAGCAATTCCTAATGGAAAACCCAATAACACTTTGCCCGACCCGGGAATCGAACACAGGATCCCAAGGTCATCAGTCGCGCTTGCGACCACAAGACCAACGGGGCAGTCTAATAACCCGAAACTGTCAAATTTTCCCAATCTACTTTGAACCTTCAAGGGCGGTGATCACTACATCCGCTACATGATCATCACCTGGCGTCTGTACATCCGTAAAGTATTCACTTAGGCTGTCAATATTTGCCGTACGTTTAACCCCTGATCCTCCAGTCCGTATCGCCCCCTCTACTAAATTATTGACTCAATAATGTTATGCATGAAAGGCGGGGGCTTCCCTTGCAACATAATGACGCGTTGCATTTGATCGACGCCACGCGACCCTAAACGATCACCTTCGCACCGATTATGTTGGTCAGATAGTTTGATCTAATATTGGTTTGTTTAATTTGAACATTTTTCTGGCTATACCTATTTAGTTAACATCATAAGTCCTGCCCTTACTCCAATCTATTTGAAGCTCGTTCTTTGGTCAAAGAATGGCAATGATGCTTCTGCGCACATTTCCGGATGACAGCAATGAGCAGTCCTTCTATTTATTTGTATGTTTAGTAATTTAATTTTGTGTTAGATTGTAAATCCGTACCCTAATTACGTAATACACGATCAATCCATTGCTTCATAAGTACGAAATAAAATTCTGCTCAACAACTTAAATAACGCAATGAATGTTGATGAACTATCAAAATGAAACAAATTTGTCGTAATCGTTTACGAAAATGTGTTGCGTAATTTGTATATGTATAAGATTTGTAATTTTTGTATTCGGTGCAACATGTCTTTTTCTTCCTTAATTCTCTTTTAGTACTTCTCTATTAATCGACATATATCGGCTAATAGAGATGTAGCTATACAACAGATATCGTTTATAGGCATTTTATGGGGAATGCAAAGTTATTCTAAGAGTTCGTTCAGATTTGACTTCATCGTACAAAGTCGCGCGAAAAAGTGCCCTTACTAAGATGAATGAGCTCACAAAATTATAATGGGCGTATCCATGACAATCAAGTCAAGTTTCTGCGACATTGTGTGTGTCAGATCAGAGCAGAATCATGACCACTAGGTATGGGTGTTATTTCACGTCACTCGTTACAATAACTGGCTACGGGGCATGTAGCCGAATAGCTAGTTTCAAGTCAAACTGTAAACACGTCATTTTATAAGTAGTTACAATTTCGATATTGCATCAAAAATGTAACTACTTACAAATTATCCGTCGTAAGCCTAAATAAAGTATGAAGGGAAGTTTATTTGTGTAGATAAGTATTACCTTAATGATGTACTCGTAACTACATAGTAATATGTAGCTACAAAAACAAAAATAATTATTTATATTTTCGTTTCGTAAATTACTGTAATACTTCGATATTTCAAATTCTATTCCGTGATTCAACATGGCGTGTTGAATCACTGAATAGAATTTGAAAAAATAACTAGTTAGGTTACCCGAAACTGTCAAATTTTCCCAATCAACTTTGAACCTTATATTTTAGTGATAAAGGTGAAAAATAATTAAAGAAATTTGACAGATTATAGTGATGTGCTGCCGTCTCGTCTGTAATACAAATCAGTAGTTTTTCAAACAGGTGACGCCTTCGAACTTTCGAAGTCACTAGTTACGTAACGTTTCGCGAAAATCACGTAACGACCCACCCCTAATGACCATATTTTTAGGCAGTAGGGCAATTATACGGTTGAAATCTCGCCAAGCCGTCCCACGGCTTACATACTTAGTTGTCCAAATCCGGTAAAGAACGGCCGGGAATTGTTGTCTCTATACTGATGTACCTACTTTGTGTATTGCGAGTCACGGAAGGTGAACACAAACCTACTAGCTTATTTTAAAAGCATTTTTAGTCCGGTTAAAACATAGACTGAAATCAGCGCTCAAGTTTCTAATTTAATTGTTAGAAGAAAATTGGAACACAATTTTGGTCCTTCGAGTCGCATCTGTTTAAAACTTTCACTGTCATGAAATTGATAACAATAAGAAGGCAGCGGGGTTTGACTTTAACGAAAACAATTTACTTTCGTAAATAACATTCCAGTGACGTCATTCACCGGTAACTTGCGGACGATAAACCGTAGCTATAGGCAGCGACCATCATCATCATAATCTTCCTGCCCTTATCCCATGTTACTTGGGGTCGGCGCAACACGTTTTCTTCTTCCATTCTCCCCTGTCAACCGTCACGCAATCATCTACACCTTTTTCCTTCATATCACTCCTCACACAATCCATCCATCGTTTCTTTGGTCTTCCTCTCCCTCTCCATCCCTCAACAATTATATTCATCACTCTTTTAGTCACATGCGATTCTTCCCTCCTCATCACATGCCCATACCAAGACAGTCGATTCCCTTTCAACTTTTCTGTAAGTGGCGCATCTTTCAGACTTCCTCTAATATACTCATTCCTTATTTTATCCATTCTTTTCACACCACACATCCACCTCAACATTCTCATCTCCACTACATGCAATCTTTTTTCGTCCATCTCCTTCACAGCCCAGCATTCCGATCCATACAATACGACAGGTCTAATCACGGACTTGTATCCTACTCAACTATGGGTTCTTTGTTTAAATGCGGAACATTAAAACAAATTAATCACACCTACCTAATTGTTCTGTCGATGCCCCCACAACTAATGACATCACAGGTCATGTGATCATGTCGTGGTATTAGTTAAACACACACTTGCACCTGCGGCCGTGGGGATCACCACACCTGTTTGGCCCCTACGCCTCTGTCGTAATGATAGGCGCTAATTATTGAAGGGGTTTCTTTGTGGCATATGATATTGAGGCAACTAAGTTTGTTTGAAAAGTGAATTTTGTAAAAAAATAATCACGATGTTATTAATATACTCCTTTTTAGGGTTCCGTAGTCAACTAGGAACCCTTATAGTTTCGCCATGTCTGTCTGTCCGTCCGTCCGTCCTAGCTTAATCTCTGTGACCGTTAGCACTAGAAAGCTGAAATTTGGTACCAATATGTATATCAATCACGGCGACAAAGTGATAAAATAAAAATTGGAAAAAAATGTTTTATTAGGGTAGGCCCCCTATATGTAAAGTGGGAAGTATTTTTTTTTTAATTTCAACCCTAACGTGTGATATATTGTTGGAAAGGTATTTAAAAATGAATAGGGGTTTACTAAAATCATTTTTTGATAATGTCAATAATTTCGGAAATAATCGCTCCAAAAGTAAAAAACAATGTGTAAACCCCCCTCTAACTTTTGAACCATAAGTTTAGAAAAAATGAAAAAAATCTGAAAAGTAGAACTTTATAAGGACTTTCTAGAAAAATTATTTTGAACTTGATGGAAACAACAGTTTTTGTACAAAAATTACAAAAAGTTGTACAAAATAATTTCTGGACTAAGTTTGTAGTATAATCGTATATGCAAGGAGGAACACTTATTGTGACGGACGGGAAACTACGGAACCCTATACTGAGCGTGGCCCGACACGCTCTTGGCCGGTTTTTTTTAGGCTTTTTAGGTGCCAAACGGAACCCTATTACAAGCCTCCGCTGTCCGTCTGTCTGTCAGCGGGCTGTAGCATGAACCGTAGATAATAGGTAGACAGTTGAAATGTTGTGCCTTTATAGTATATGAAATGGCAATCCTTGTCAAAGCGAATCTACATATTTACACACATCCAAGAAACACACGACACAAAAATAACTGTCACCAAAGTATATGTAGATACAGTATATATAAAGTTATATACTCATTCAACAGTTCAATTCTCAACCATTGAAGTACATACATTGGAGGACGCAAGTTAAGGTCGTTCTCAATTATGTGTTTGGATAGCCGAGACTTAAAACTGCTGAGAAAGCTAACAGTTTATAAATAATTATGTGAGTAGATTATTAAACAGTTGTGCTTCTTCATACGTAGGTAATACTATTTCTAGCGTAATTAGTGCGCATTTTTGGCAAAATAAGTAGACTTGGACGACGAAGACTGCGTTTAGTAATTTGAGATTTTTTAGTAAATGATAAGTCAGTGTGGATGGTTTTGTCTATAATTTTTCTAATCAGAACAAGTATTATAATGCGTAGAGTTGCTTGATACTCATTAGCTTTGTTTCTTTAAAAAAATTACAAGTTTTAGGTATGGATAGCGAAATTATATCTTTATGACCTTATTTTGTCAAGTACTCTTTGTAATTCTTGTAACTTCGTTTTTCCGGCACATCCCCATGAGATATTTATTATAATATAACAGATGCGACATAATTAGAGAATTCTAAATAGTATAACGTATCTTTTGAGGTAAGTATGCACTGGTTTATACTATGAAGTGGGCCTTTGGTCTATTTGATTAAGCCATGTTAAGTAATGATCTATTCTCAAGCCAAGATACTTTTAACAGGTTTTTTGATCTAGTGGGATATTATCAATAGTTAGTGTATCTGCTGCGGATGTTTTTATTCTTAGCTTTAAAGACAACGTAACAAGTTTTAGATATATTTATGGTTATTAAATTATATTTGAACCATTCGAATAGAACGTTGAGATCTTCTTGGGATTTTGAAATAATTAATTTATTATTTATTTATTTAATACTTCAAGCACAGAAATGTACAGAGGCGGACTTAATGCCATAGGCATTTTCTACCAGTCAACCTTTGGGTGATGCAGAGACAAACAGTGGTAGGTGCAATCACGAGAAATTGAGGAATATTTTTAAAGTAGTGATAAAGATACACATATACCTATGACAAACTAATAAAAATACTACTACAACAACAATGTCGTGCATGTGGGGCCGAAATAAAATAAGCACGTATCATCTGCATTTATAGATAAATGAGCATGGAGATTTAGTTCTGTGATGCTATTTATGTAAATCAAGAACAACAGCAGCCCTAATATGGACCCTTGTGGGACGCCATATGTGTACTCTCAAATCTATATATTTTAACTATATAAAATCTATTGGTTAGATAAAATTTTAGCATTTTAAGTGCATAGCCCTTGATACCTACGTATGTTTTCTAGTTTTTCTAATAGTAGTTTGTGACTTACGGTATCAAAGGCTTTTTTCAAATCAATGAAGACACCCAGCACATAGTGTTTTTTTATCGATGTTTTATTTTATTTTTGTTGTTAAATCAATAGTAGTATTTTGTATACATTAGTCTTCTTTTCGTGTGGTTAGTAAACTAACCTGCTTTCTAATTACGCAACATATTTTCGTAAACGATAAAGACAAATCTGTTTCATTTTGACAGTTCAACAACATTAATTGCGTCATTTACGTTGCTCTGCAGTTTTTTTTTTCGAACTTACGGAGCAATGGATTAGCAATCTGTTTCAAAACGATTCAGATTCGGATTGATTTTGCATTACGTAATTAGGGTACTGGTGTCAGAGTTTTAAAGCCGCCCACGGGCCTCTGACTTAGCTTCACATGCCGTCGAGAAATATCTCTCAGGCATGCCGGTTTCCTCACGATGCTTTCCTTCACCGTTTTTTGAGCAAGTGATAATTATATAATACGCTCATGAATCCGAAAAGTCAGAGGTGCCTTGGGTTCGAACTCGAGACCAAGTTAGTTATACAATTATATGTGAAGACGATGCACCGAATATAATAAAATTACTATACCATAATAAGTAAAAAGAATTCAAAATTAAGCAACGACAGATAAATTAATTATTATGTGATAGATACATGGTGTCACATAATGGTGCTGACATATTTACAAACATTGTAAAAGTAGACGATTTTCCTAAAATTTTACAAATAATAAGTCAGTGTGGTCGCAGAATGTAAAATCAATGTCATATACATATATTTTTTTTTTAAATAAATCATACAATTAAATTAGCAACCAGTTTGATTATGTCTAGAAGACTTAGAAGACGGTAAGGCAAGGTAATCTATACAGCTATCTAATTACGTAACATATTTTCATAAACGATTACGACTAATTTGTTTTATTTTGACAGTTCAACAACATTTATTTACGTTGTTGAGCAGATTTTTTTTCGATCTTGTGAAGCAATGGATTAGCAATCTGTTTCAAAACGATTCAGATTCTGATTGATCATGTCTTACGCAATTAGGGTACAATGTTACTTCCCAATTATTAAAAGGAACATCAAAGACTACTTAACAATAACTTGATAATTATTTTTCCGTACTGTGCCATATTAAGAGGGAACAGGGCCTACGATTCTCCATACAAATGTATTCCCCTTTTTTCTTCTTGAATAATCCCTCTAGAACAATATTTATTTTTTCGTAAAATCAAGGTCTGCTGTAGACACGTCCCAGTTATTTCCTTTTTTTCATCAAATATGGTAAAGAAAATATGACCCACCAAAAATTACAAACATGGCACATTTTTACCGTCGCGATTAGAGGACTACCAGACAAATTCGAAAAGTTTTTAACATAAAAGAAAATGATAGGAACCTAGATAAATACTCTTTCTTATTTTTTAACCGACTTCAAAAAAAGGAGGAGGTTCTCAATTCGACGGTATGTTTTTTTTTTTTTTGTATGTTTGTTACGCGATTACTCCGCCAATTATGAATTGATTTTGATGATTCTTTTTTTGTTTGGTAGGGCATACTTCAGAAATGGTCCCATATAAATTTGGTCAAGATCTGAAGAAAGGTTTTTGAGTTAGCTTCAATAATACATATTTTTTCCCACCTAGATGTGGATGATATTCTAATAGTTCCTGTCACTGTAATTTACTTGGTATTCAAATTTTTGTGGGGGTTTTGTGTAGGTACCACAACAAAAAAGTGAAAAATAAAAACTTTTTCAAAAAAAATAAAACCGACTTCCAAGAAAAACACTACAAGTGACAAATAACTTTGATTTCGGAAGTCGGTGGCAAAAAAAACTAAAATTAAAAAACCAAGACACCGACTTCCGAATTCAAAGTTATTTGTCACTTGTAGTGTTTTTCTTGGAAGTCGGTTTTATTTTTTTTGAAAAAGTTTTTTTTATGTAAAATATAATTGAATCGGCTCAGTTTTCGAGGAGAAAAAGGGGATTAACACTTTCGGACCCCCAACGTCATAAAACGTCAAATTTGATCAATTTATTATTAACACGTCTCACAACGCCAGGAAGCCATAGTAAATTCCGTTAGTTGAACTTTTACGTCGCAACACTTGCAAGTGTCAAACACTATGAGCCACAACAAATCGAATTTTGGCGGCTCATTGTTGTATCGTCTACTACACACTTGCAAGCGCGTACGCACACACGCAACGTCCGAACACGTCGCGCGGAGCAGCAACGTTTAAAAACTTTGACGGGAACAGACGTTGTGTCCCACCGACCCTTGCTCGCAGAAGCGCCAGCCCGCGTTTTGCTGAGAAATGTAGTCTTAAATTCCCCGATTAATAATAATGAATCATCTTTGATCCAGCCTGTCCCAACTTGCTGTCCTCCCCCCAGCGACGCCCTAAGCCGAGGTCCGTACCCCACAGGGGGTGCCCTTAGCGAGCGTTCGCCTAGTTTTAATTTAGAATAGTTTTGCCCCTGGCTGGAGGCTTTAAGTTAGTAGCTTAAGGCAGCCGCAGGATTGACCGGTTAAGTAGTCATCACCTCAGAGGTCAGCTACGAGATGCCCTAGACAAAAAAAAAAAAAAAAAGTCGTTGTGTCCAAATTGTATGCAGTTATATTGACCGTATATATGGAACAACATCATCTGACGTCGACGTCTTTTGACGTTGTGCTTTATCATAACACTCTAGGATACTTGAAGAGCAGAACGTTTGTGAACGTATTGTCCGTTTTGAATGAAAAAATATTGTGTCATAACGTGCGCACTTCACGAGAGCGGTGCGGGCCTGAACGAGTTAAGAAACGTCGATCATGTAATTTTTTTTTTGTGATGTAATCGGTTGGAGCTGCAGCTGTCCCTATAAATAATAAAATAAATAAAAAATTAAATACATTTATTTCAAGCAATTTTAGCTCATAAGTACAAAATACAACACAACACAACTACAAAATATACATAAACAAACATATTTAATCGGCTCTGCTGACAGCAACATGCCTATCACAACAGTGCCGTATATACGGGCAGCACATCCGGTCCGCGATCATCGCCAGGACAGCATTGGTGCTGCCCCACACCCTTATACGCACTAGAGACGCGCCCCGCTTGCGCATGGTCGCGTAGAAGCAATCGGTGCGCGCCTCAGCGAACATACCTACCTATGACGACGGCAATAGATACATATTTTACAGATTCTTCGCAGGCCCTGTTCCCTCTTAACCGTAGAACCCATGACCGTTGGGGTAGACGTGTTCTTGAGTGGAGACCGCGCATCGGAAAACGTAGGGTAGGACGCCCTGAAGCTAGGTGGAGCGTCTTCGCAGGGTGGCTGGTAGCAGCTGGATGAGAGTTGCCGAGAATCGAGCTGATATTGGCGTGCAATTGTGGGGGACTACGTCCAGCAATAGACTGCTGTGGTAATGACAGCTGTACCCTCGGAAAATTCGGTTAAAAATGGATACCCCGACAAAAATAATTTACCGAAAGTTGTTACTACAATCATCCCATTTTAATAACGTGAACCGCAATCAGAATTAACCCCGAAATGAACATCGGGGGTTAAATTCGTGCAGTTTGCAAGAGGAGGGGTGTGTTCAGCTAATTAAGTGTTGGTAGTGTAGGGGTGTCTAACATCGGATTTTTTTGGTATTGCATTGCATGGCAAATAAAAAGACATTTAATATGCAGTCCCTACATGTTGAAACAATTAGGATCAAGTATTCAGCTGCACCCGGTTAGACTGCTTGGAAGCTGACCCCAACATACCGGGAAAAGGCTAGGCAGATTGATAGATTGATTGTACACGTCCGCCTTTTCTTTGGGGAAATAAAGACAAAATACTGTTTGAAAAATAATTAAATGACGTAGTGCTCGAATCGAAGCGATACAGTAACATCACCTTCGTTCTAATAGTTATTACCTAGTCGGTTATTTGACGTTAGACCTTCATCGAACAGGGAAAAATACGGAGAGGGCCACTGTTTAACCTTTTGACCGCTACTAGGTACAAGGTTAGGACCCGATTTCACGTACGAGGGTGACACTGAAAGTTCTTAGAAAATCAAAAACTGAACAAACTAGCAAGTTATTGGTTTTATTATATCTTTTCAAAATAGTGTCCATTTACATCAATACATCGCTGCATCCGATGGAACCACAGAGACAAGCACTTGGCCCACTCGCCCTTAGGGGTCTCTTCGACGGCATTTTGAAACGCTGCCTCTGGTTCCTCGGCGTCCATAATACGTTTTCCTCCAACGCAAGGCGCGAGTTCGGGGCTAAAGGGCGGGTGACCCAGTAATTCCACGTCTGACGTCGCCAAGTAGTCGATTGTTTGCTTGGCGGTGTGCGACGAGGCGTTGTCGTGGTGAAGGAGGATCCTACTGCGAGGTCGTTTCTCCCGAACTTTTTCCAAGACAAGTGGCAAACAATAGTTAGTGTAGGTACCACTCTGCAGTAACTGTTTTTCGATCCTCTAAAACAATTGTTGCGTAATGACCTGTCATTCCGAAGAACGAGGCCACCATCTTTTTTCCCACTCTTCGACCTCTCTTCACTTTAGTTGGCAACTCCGCGGAAGAAAACACCCAGACAGCAGACTGTCTCATAATTTCAGGATCATAACAATAAATCCAGCTTTCGTCACCCATAAGTATGTCGAACACAGCATTTGAGTCACCTCCGTTAAATCTTTAAACCATTTCACGACACCAATCAACACGACGGAGTTTTTGGGCCTCTGTCAAATTATGAGGTATACTTATCCACCGGGCACAAAGCTTCCTGACCGCTGACCGTAGTGCTCGAATCGAAGCGATACAGTTCACCTATTGGAGGAAGTATGTAAGTAAACAAACAAAAACAGCATTTTATAGCCAGCCACGCCGCATCGTTTGAAAAACCGCGTAATTATTAAGCGTTCACCCCCTAATAGGTACGCAAACATTTAGCATCCGATATCACACGATCACGTAATGAGCCTGGACAGGGGTGGCGACTGCTATCACAGTTCTTTTTAAATAAGGTTGCGTATCAGTTTGGCAATAATAAAAAATAATTACATCCGAATTGATAACCATCGATTAGAAGTCTGCTAAAAACGAGTATAACAAGAGCCTGTAATCAACTCCAGAGAGCCCTTACAGAATAGCCTAGGGTCTAGTAAAATAGCTGGAATCTGGAAAGGCCTAAGTTTAGCAGTGGAAGTGTTCTGTTCCGCTGATGAGGAGTGCAGTTAAAAACTTACAACATTGACCAGTGTTTGCTCAAACTGCTTGTTTTCACAAGCAGAATCAATTGAACCACTTTTTAATTTATGGTCACATTTTTCAAAAAATCTTCATTAAAAACGTTGCCGTGTCTATTTATTAATAGGTCAAGCCATCACATACGCAAACCCACCAAAATAGGTAAACAAACACAAATTGTTGTCGACCAATTTAAATTTTCTCATACGCGGGATAATAATAGCTTTTATTTCAATGCAAATACGAATCTTCCATACAGTACCTACCACATCTCCCTCGATAGTGCGTCGTCGCCGACGCAATTAACGATCAGAATTGCGAGTCAAACTAAAACAGCACATAAAGCCGTAAAAAAAAGCTTTTTTTTTCACTCTGAAATACTTGTAGGTCAATTGAATTATAAATCTGTTGGGGTGTCTGAGGTTTAGCGCATTTAACGTTACACGTTGGATCAAACTCAAACTCAAAGCATTTATTTCAATTAAACCATTTCAGGCACTTTTGAATTGTCAAGAATTCGGTCAGTCAGAAATATGAAGCTAGTTGCCCATTCCAAAGCGTAGGTTCCTATGGAGAAGAACGGGCAAGAAACTCCAAAAAAAAAATATACAAAACATACGGTAAAGTAAATTATACAGTAGGTAGTGTCCTCGACACTACGAAGAAGAAGTAAAGAAGAAGGAATGGAAGTAAGAAGGAAGGAACGCAGAGAGAGGGAGGGAGTATAGGAAGTACATATATGTAAATATAATATAAGAAGTAATTCTAGTTGACGGCAGAAATAAGCGAGAAGGCAACATATCTAAAAAAAACCGGCCTAGTGCTTGTCGGACCACGCACAATGAGGGTTCCGTAGTTAGGATGAATTTATCGCAATAACAAACTTAACTTTGTAGTGGAAAAACGTGTTCTCCTATACCTACGGAATGTATGGGAAAACATGTTTTTGCAACCGCAAACGTTAGTTGGTCGATTATTACTCGTTAACTTGTTAGGCCTTCTTACTTAGCTGTGATAGTTTTCCTTCTAATTTCGTTATACTAGTGTAGGGGGGGGACACCCTTGACTACAAAAATTAGCACTATAAAGCTTAATATTTCGAAAAGAGATCCCTGAATCCAAAAATGGTGATCACAAACTCGCAATATTTTTGAATGACCTTTCCAACGACACCCCACAGCCAGGGATGGGGAAACTACGGCCCGCGGGCCATCTCCGGCCCGCGAAGGCTTAAAATCCGGCCCGCGACCATCAAATAAAAATCAAGAGAATATTTCGTATTGTTAGTAATTTCACCCTCATCACCAGCAAATTTGAATTTTATAAGTCCATATCTAGGACACAATACCCAAATATAGTTGCCCACGCTCAAAAAATAATGGCTATGTTTGGTACAAGCTATTTGTGCGAACAAACTTTTTCAATAATGAAATTAACAAAAAATTGTCTTCGTAATAGACTTTCGGATGACCACCTTTATTCACTACTAAAATGTTCAGCATCACAAATGGAGCCGGTTTATGATGAAATCATGCAAAAACAAAAACAGTTCCACATGTCACAATCATGTCCCCACAAAGACCAGCGCTCCTCAACCTTCTACTTCGCAGCAAACTTAAAAGTTTAATTTAACTACAATTTCCAATTTTTATTTTATTCCAATAGTTATTTTTTAATATTGCACAATAAATTAGTGTTTCAAAAATGCATATCAATATTTTTATTTCAGTAATTAACATAGGCAAAAATGAAACAACTTGGCCCGCCCATATATTTCGTTAGTATTATATTGGCACGCGAAGGAAAAAGATTCCCCATCCCTGTGGGGCCCACACCATGGGATAGCTGAGAAAAAAACATCCCCACTTTACGTGTAGTGGATATCCAAAAAAAAAACATTATTTTATTTTACCACTCCGTCGGCGGGATTAATATATTTTACCATGCCAAATTACAGCTTTCTAGTACAAAAAGCTTTATGGAAGTGAATGTATGGATGTGACAAAAGAGGAATGAAAGTAGAATAAATGCTTTGGAAATGCGTTCCTTGTGGAGTATTGTGGTGTGACTGTGATAGGCTGAGGAATGATGTGATATGGCAACGGTGCGTTAAAAAAAGAATAGAATAAAATAGAATACAATATTTAGGTACTTACTCTTTATTGTACACCATAAAAATTACAGACGGAAAAAATTATAATAATAAAGAAGAAAAAGTAAAGTTATAATGAAGAAAAATGAAGAAGAAGAAATGATGATGAGTGAGTTTGTGAAGTTTTAATGAAGATTTACTTAGTGAAAAAAATAAAAAATCCGGAGTCACACGTTTTATAAATCGAACGATTACGATTTTTGATTTATCTGTCTGTGATGTCTTGTTTAAACCTTTTTATAGGGTTTTAGTTTTATAACTTATTTTTTAAATAAATTAACAGAATAAATAATATAAAAAGCTCACAAAATCTAATAAAATGTTGTGACATACCTACATGAGTTATGTGTTTGACTGTGAAGTATGTAAGGATCGTAGCAGGTCGCGTTCTGTAGTTTCTGTATTCTCTGGGGGCTCTCTGGAGTTGATTGCTCCACCTTAGTAAGTTATAGTATAACGGCCAGGTGTCCGCACCTTCACGTCAAAACGCGTAAAGTATTTTGCGTACGGTTGGGAAAATCGATCATTCGATCCACCCCAGCTCCTCAAGGAAAGCCATCAACGCCTTAGTATTACTGACGATCTCGCGGAGGGTACCTGGGTTTCCGAAGTACTTGCTCCGCATTACCTGAGGGAGACCTACCATATGCCTACGATTGCCGATTTATGTTTGTGGTTACCAGGATTGCGTGAGCTTCAGTGAGCTGGGAATAGTGTCAATCATTATTTAATATCAGGAATGGCAGCTTACTTCACCAAAGTTCTCACGATGAGATTTTTACAGAATCTTAGACCGGTGCAGCAGTTAACTAATCCTGCGAAAATCGTCGCTCCACGTAGCCTGACTATGGTCCGTCCTACGATTGCCGTGCCGCACAAACTCAAACTCACAAAGAGTCGAATACATTCAGAGGGCCAAAACGAAACACTAGCGTACATACCTTATATGAACAACGTGTTCGATTCTACAATATGGATTTTTTGCGCAACCGTCGACTGACACAGGATCCAATGTTTCTGTACAAATTGGTCAGTAATAAATAAGACTGTGACAAATTAGTTGAGTGTATGAACTAAAAGTCTTGACAAAATACCCAGATATCCTGTAACTAATATATTCCACACGACCACACTCAAGCATCCAAGTCGAATATTGCGGTAAACTCACCAGAGTTTATCCCAATATTTACTCAACTCTACCAACACGGTTTAGACTACTAAACAGTCTCAGTAGAGTTGAGCATCATACCATAATATACTAACCTATAACAAATTATCAGATGGCGTTTTTCGGGACTTCAGTGACTCGACATCTGCTAGTACAAATTTTATCAGTTTTCATCTCTCTACAAAACTTACTGTGACTGTTTAGACCACTAAACAATCCCAGTAGAGTTGAGTCAGTATATTTTGGAAACTTCACATTTTTATAATTTTGTTTATTTTAGATTTTTTTTATGATCTTATTTATTTCAGTTCTCTCTTTTTAGCTATGGTAAGTACCTTAGTACCATAACTTAATAGGCACTTACCATAACTAAAAAGAGAAAAAAAAACAATCTACTTCAAAAAAAAAAAAATAGTGTAAAATAACTAATTTCGAAAGTCGGTGGCAAAAACTAAAATACGGTTCCAAAGAAACCGACTTCCAAATATTATATACTTAGTTATTTTTCACTTTATAGGGTTATTTGGAAGTCGGTAGATTTATTAGTCAGAAATACCTTCGGACAAGCCAACAAATCACTTCGAAAAACACGAACAAAACCAACCAATAAGTTTCAATGTTGACACAGAAGTAAATATTGATTTGTAAAAGTAATTAGCCTCCGACCTTACGACCCCTAACACCTGCTTGATCACATAACCGCTAGATAAACTACCTACATTTGAAATTAAACTTTATTTTTAGCAGGATAAAGTAGGAATCGACTTGATATTGGTGACTTGATGATACCACCAAATTGTAAGTGAAAAATTTATTATTTAACAATGACTGTAGGACTAGTTGTGATTTCAATGTGTACTGTTTTTATTATAGAGGGCTTGAATTGTTTAGTAAGTGCCTACAAGCTACAGTCTATCTAGGTATGCAAATATGAAGATTAAGTCATTTCTTATTAACAGTATCTATCCGCTTTTCTAACACAGACAGAACTTAGCGATGGGAAGTTCAAAACCCACATCAAACGCGTCCTTCAAGAAAGCATAGGTATTATAAAATTAAAGACTACGTTGAAGACAAGGAAGTTTGGCAATAATTCCTTCTGCACATGTGGCTTCCCTGGTACCTCATTAACCGCAAATTATATAAAGTCTATTAACTGCTCCCGAATTACCAAGTTTATATTTTTTACATTCTTCCTTGACATAATCACCCTATTATTTGACATGACCTACAATTTAATTTCAAATCTTTATTAGTGGCTTTTGTGCACATGATAATTATTCAGATTTGTTACAGCTGTAATAGCAATCACGTCATTTCGTTTAAAATAGACATGTTTTTATTTTTATTCATTTATTTATCTTTATAAAAATTCTTTACTATTTTGTGAATGTGAGAACGCTGTAGGCTTAGTGGACTGTAGATTTGTTGAAAATCATTATTCTGTTAAGTACCTGATACTTTTTGAAATACCCAAACTGTCCTCCCGTAATGTATAGTGTGTTTAGTTTAATTGAGATCTCCTGTGCTTGTCCCAATAAATACTTTTTCTTTCTTTTCTTTCCCTACCTAATAACACTGTTATTTGAAAATATTGTAAAAGCCAGTTATTTTTAAAAGAGTAACCGTGAAGTTTCTTGCCGGCTCTTCTTAGGAAACGACCAATTGGAACCGTGCACCTAGCTTCTGACGTTTCATAAGTGCCCATGTAGGTTTATGTGAAATAAAATATTTTGAATTTGAATGAAAGGATGTCGTGATAGCCAGCGGTGACCGTCGGACTGCCAATACCCAAGTCATAGGTCTCGATGTTCGAACCGACGCACCTCTGACTTTTCGGATTCATTTGCGTACTTATTGTATAATTATCACTTGCTTCAAAAAACGGTGAACGAAAACATCGTGAGGAAACCGGCATGCCTGAGAGATATTTCTCGACGGCATGTGAAGTCAAGTCAGAGGCCCGTGGGCGGCTTTAAAACTCTGACACCAGGTTAGTCACTAACAAGACGAACAGAAAGAATTTGAAAGCTTTTTGGGATTTCAGTTCTTCTGTGGAGTTTCGTGCCCATTCTTCTCCATACGAAACTACATTGTGGAAGGGGCGACTGGAATCAATTCTATTTTCTAGTGAATTTTGACGTTCAAAAGTGCCTATTTGAAATAAATGATTTAAATTTGACTTTGACTCCGGTTGTCCGCCATGGCCGCAAGGTGCAATAATGATAAAACTTTACCGGCTCCTTTGTAGACAAATAAATCTGGCACAAGAAAATGCACCATTGCAATCTCCAAGCAACATCTAGGTAGGTACCTATGTGCAATAATTTTATAATATTAACTTTACCGGCGGGCTGCGCTTGAGCGAAACACCAACAGCCCGGGTGTGGCGGCAGCGGTCTTCAAATGTTTCATTTATAATCTACACATGGGAAAAGTTGCGAAGTCGCGCAAAATCAGATCGGGATTTTGCGACAAAAGTCATGTCTAAAATTGACGACATCGTTCGTTGCATGCACAATAATTCTCCCCATGCACTTAGTCAAAAAGACTTGCTTTTTCATAACGTCGGACAGGCGTAGATAAGTAAACTACCACGAACACGCTTGAAAATACAGCTGCAGTAAATGCATCAACGAATTCAACTAAGTATGCATTATGCGTCGAGCTCTTGTCACCGGTGTAGGGGAGACCGAGGGGTTTTGACACAGAGGTGATTTAAAACAGCACTGATTTCGCGGGATTTAAAACCGTTAGCGAGCTGGCACCGACAAAAATCAGCCACTCCCCACCACCCGCCGGGCCCCGCAGGTCGCGTCCGTGCCTCTGACCCGCGGTTGTGTCGTTGTAGCTGCCACGTTGCAAAAATCGTGAAAAGTAAGTTTTAAACGTTTTTTTATGATACCTGTATTTTGATAATTCGTTTGTATTTTAGCTTGGGTTTTATATGTTTCGAAAGCTCAATAACTAACGATTGAAACCATGGCGCTGGTAAAACAAATTTCTTTGTGTTTAGCTTCTGGATTTTTGTTTGTATAAAGATTGGGAGGATTTTTCTCACTGAGGGGATTTGAAACAGACTGTTTCAACTCATCTCGCTTAAGTTTTGTATGAGTGATTGCTAATACGGTGTGGTCTATGTTTTTTTTTTTTGCAAATTTTATTACAGTGTGCCTACTGATTATAAAAAAGGAAGACTGATAGAGGTATGGGGGGTCGCGAAATTAACGATCTCGCCGTAGAGAAGTTACATTTCGTCAGAAAAGTCTGCATGATACGGTTTCGAGCTACAACCTCAACCACACTTCACTCTACAGGGTATATTTAAAAAAAGACGGCTTATGAAGCTAATGAAACTCCGCGACAACTGCAAAACAGCGACTCCTGCGTCAGTTGGATATCCCGAAAAGACTGTCTTTTCATCTTCAGAGGAGAACATACTTCGTGACTATCTCTTAAGCTGCGCTGCTGCTAACAAATTCAGTACAAAATATTGTAAAATATGTTAGAATGTTTTATTTGAATAAATACCTTCAAATTGTATCGTCGTTTTTACTTTACAACCCTTAATTCTACTCAAATATCAATTGTTTCAACCCACCTCGACCCCTGTTTCAACATACCTCGGTATGAGGGGAGTTGAAACAAAATGACTTGTTACATTCGAATTCATTTTTCACCACAAAATTCATACTTACACGTTCTTTGTGACAGGTATTTGAAAGTGTAAGAAATAAACTATCGATTGGCACTAAACTCATACGATTAGTGTTTGTAGAATTTTGTGTATGAATTAAAATGTCAAAATTGTTTCAACTACCCTCGGTCTCCCCTACAAGCGGTATTAGAACCAAACGGTTTGGCACGTGACAATGGGAAGAGACCAGGGGCCCAAGTCTGCTATTTTTATAAATTCGTCATTCCAACACGATTCCATTGTCATTTTGCTAAAAGTTCGTAATCTGCTAAATTCATAATGGCCGATCATTGGTTGATCATTGGATTCCACAAACACGATACTCGTAACGAATTAAAAAGAAATGACTGCACAATGACGTTCTCATGGTAGGTCACTGATCAAAGGAACTGTCAAAATTTTAGCAGATTACCGCCTAAGTCAGTCATTCATTTTTCATTATGTACGAGATTACCAATAGATGCCATTTCTTTCTGTCAGTGGCTGACCATTGGAAAGTCATAATGACGCCAATATGTTAGTAGATTACCAAACTTGTCAAAATCAACAATTATGAAATCAATGATAGACCATTCTGACACTATTGTAATAGCAGACTTGAGGCCCTGACGGCATGACGTTGTCGCCTTGGAAGGTGGGTAGGCCTCTGATGTGGGCCATCTCATGTTCCAAGCACGGCGGGCTGTGCTGAGACCGTCAAGCGGCGCAAATACTGGATAATTAGTCTACATTGTTCCCACCGTTGGGACACAATTAAGCCTCCTCTCATCGAGAGGCAATGGGCTGCAATATACCACCACGCGGGCCCAACGCGGGTTGGTAGATGTCACAACATGTCTTCGAATTTTTGGTTCTAGGACATGCCGGTTTCCTCACGATGTTTTCCTTCACCGCAGTGCTGATGAATGAAATTATTTAAGGACACAAAGTTTGCAGAGATCAAATGATGACGCGTTAAACTTACCAGGAGCTGGAGCGGGACCCGTCGGTGCAAGCAAGTGGTTGTAACTCCGAAGCAGACAGGCAACTGACTCCAGAGAATACAGCGGCATTCCTGGTTCCATGGTTACTGGATGCACTGCAAAGGTCCTTCTCTTTTTAAACTGCCTCTTTAGAAGAGGTTGGTAGTTTATGCATTGTTTTCGGACTTGTGTTGTCCTCAGTGTTGACACTTTTTCACAATAACTCGTTTATAAATATTAGTCTTTTTCTATCTATTTTATTATGTTCCACTTAATTAGTTTAATTTTATTTAGAGGCTGTTTCTAAGGGACGGCTACATTCAATAATTCCAGGTTTCTTTGTAGGTAGGTAAGTATTAAATTCTTGAAGTTTTTATTTCAGTGGTCCTAAATTTTTGATGGATTCCGCTTAATCGATTGCCAAATATCCTGATAAAAAGATGTTCCACTTCTAATAAGTTGGGCTACACATTTGCAGGCCAGCGGTGGATTTTACTTTTTTACTTTTTATTTTAGGCACCTAACTAGGTACTTTAATTAAAAATTATGCTCTTAAAAACTTCGAAACCGATGGAAACACCAATTATTATGTATTGCACATAGAGGTGGGTATTATTTTATTTCCTGTATAATTATTATTAACTTATTTGGTCCATCTGATTTTTGCTATATTTTTCTATATTTTTTTTTTTGTTTTACGTTCCACCGCCATTACTAAATCAAACAATCCGTTAGACTAACTAAAATAAAACATAACGTTACACCACTGTGGAAAATGCTACATCACTTCGATAATTTCGCGCGCTTTCTTCCATTGGGGCCAACACTAATTGTACAGCAACATCCTTGGCTGCTATTGGTTGGATGAGTAATTATCGGGTGGTTTGCCGGCGCCTGATTGGTTGGGTGGGAGGCCACGCCCCCTATTTTACCGCGGTAACCCGGCTCAGCTTATGACACCGCGTGTAACGTTCTACGATGAATAGTTGATGAAGTGGCATTAAGTTTTCAGGTGGTTTGGAAAGCTCTTTATGAGGTCGCGTTTGTATATTTGTTTGGGTAATTTATTTGTTTATTTTACAGAATTTGTGCCACTTTTCTTTCTGTTATCTAGATGATCTAGACCTATTAGATCAGCCGGTCGATTCTGTAAACATATCACCATGGAAAATTATGTGAAGTCAGCTGTCATTTCACCTTTGCTAGGGATAGGTGACCTTTCCTCACATTTTCCTGCAAATCTTTCCTCTCGCTCTCCTTCTATCTGTGGGAGTGATTTCGTGAAAAGGGACGGAAATGTGTAACATCAAGCCGGGGAAGCGCGCGCTATTTGATTTGGATAATGTCTGCGAGCGGTGATATTGTTGGCCATCAGATAGTAGGTACCTACTCGTACCAACACTACCAACCCATTTTTCGAGAGGTTGGTACTGTCAGCCTAGATGTCAGATGTTACGATGTTACACATCCTATACGACTGATGAAAAGGCTCGCTCGTTTTTTTACAGAATAGATTGGCAGTTGCATCTTAGAAGCACTGCATGGTAAGACGATTGATGCTCACCTGAGTTCGTTCTTCAACATAACGTGGATACAACAATAAATCTTCATCTTTAAAAAATACCTACTTTTCTTGTCTTTGTAAATCAAAATCTTTAACTTTGAACCCTTTTCACACACACAGTCTTGGATATAGGCCTTTTCGGCTTCAGACTGACCTTTTCAGATCAGTGTTTTCTTACGTCAACCCAAAGCATATTGCGGAATACCGACGACCCCAGCATGTTCAAAATGTCTGCAAGCGCTCTATACAGGACTTGCTGGCTGAATGGCTGAAAGGCCTTAGGGTCCTGTCCTTCTATATGTGGATGAACGTCAGGGCAGTTAAGTATAAGTTAGCCATTTGAGTAGCAAATTAAGTAAATATCATCACCTTCCTAACCTTCTCACTATGTTGGTGTCAGCTTCCAGTCTAACCTGGTGCAGCTGTATAAGTATAAGTATTTATTTTCTCACCACAATAAACATTACAGACATTGTGAATACCAGTACTTTACATGGAGCGGCTAAGTAATTAAGCTCCACAACCCAGTTACTGGGTTAGTACGATATCCTTTCGTAAGACTGGTTCTCAGACTTCATGGCAGGCTTCTGCCTACTTGTAAAGACTGTCTAAGGATTGACCTCCGAGTCAAATAATGACAGCCACCACAGATGCCATACACGAATAGGGATGATGCCTGGGTCAAAAAAAAGAAATACTATTTAGTCCGTCAGTCAGATAATAAAAAAATATTAGACACGTATTTTTTTCTTTATCATAATAATAAAAAATGACTTATACAATGCATTAAAGTTGGGGAGTGGGGGTTGATACGTCACAAGTATGTATAAAATCTACATACAAGTGACGTCATAGCACATTATAACTCAATGTGTCGCCGTAATCTTTTGATAACGTAAAAAAAGAAAAAATACGTGTTCCTACGTTATTTTTTCATAATCTACATTACGAACCAAAAACATTTTTTTAGTCATCATCCCTATTGACCTCAGCAAGACTAGTTTAGCCTTCGATTGACCCGTGCGGCTGTTATAACTTAGCCACGAGCCCCTTATATTCAAAATTAAACATTAAAAATTAGTAAAACTAACAAATACCTCTAGATGCTACTATAAAGAGCCTTCTGAAAGCAACATGGCGTCGCGTGGCGTTATAATTGGCGCTTATGGCGTCGCCACCGTACGCGTTATGAGCGACCGAGTAACTTGGACAGAGGTGGGTGTAGAAACGACAACGTTTTAAAGTTTTTAAAGTAAATAATGATGAAATTAAATGATTTTATCTTCTGTAAATAGGTTTGTTAACAAACACTTTTACACGTCAATAATATTTTTAAAATTAGATGAGGTCGGCGTCGGCGTCGGCGTGTCCTATCTGACTACTCTGAGAAGAAAGGCCGAAACAAACTCAGAGGTCATAGTTCTTTTAAAGTCCAAACAATCTTGGTGAGATCATGTGAAGATCATGTAGATTGGTTCAGAAAACCCGTTCTTAAGGCCCTCCAGAAGCTGTTTGATTCCGTCATAGAAACGGAAAAACGTTTCTACAAATACTAGCCTTGAGTAGCGGTCAAAAGGTTAAACAGTGGCCCTCTCCGTAGTTTTCCCTGTCCGATGAAGGTCTAACATCAAATAACCGACTAATAACTATTGGAACGAAGGTGATGTTACTGTATCGCTTCGAGTCGAGCACTGCGGCACTTCATTATTTTTCAACCTAAATTTCGTCTTTATTTCCTCAAAGAATAGGCGAACGTGTACCTACAATCAATCTATCTATCTACCTAGCCTTTTCCCGCTATGTTGGGGTCAGCTTCCAGTCTTACCGGATGCAGCTGAATACACGTACTTTTCATGAAGCGACTTCCTAAAGTAACACGATACTCCTTGGTAAGACTGGCTGTCAGACTTTCGGGCTTCTGACACCCCGTAATGATTGTCCTCTCTAGTATACTTATATATAGTAGTCTATATCCCTATGTAGTCTATGAGATTGTCAAATATCAACGAATGATGCGGCAAAGGTGTACAGTGCCGATTTAAATATTATTTGATTTAAAAATAGTATATTAAAAGTCCTATACTTATTGTACAAGAGGGGGCGAGCCTACTGCCACTAGACTATGGGCTAAGAAATAAAGAAAGAATTGGAGAAAAAGGCCCACAAATTTAAATGGGATTGAGCGCGCCAGGTTTGGTAGACTTTTTGGCAGCACCTAAGAGCGCTTATCCAAAAAGTTGGCAACGTCGCAAGTAGCTGTCAAAAATTTCGCTGTTTTGATTAATTTGGCAATATTACTGTATGGAAATATGAAATGTGGCTAACTAGTGAACTAGAATTTTAATAATGAATTGCAATTATAATACTGAATTTGATGTTGTAATCGTTTTATGTGTAAAAAACCATTTGGAAAGTTTCCAAATACTTTTTTTACATCTAAAACTAAATAATCGGGGTTACGATATTAATTATTCCATTTCATAATCAATATTATATTGGACCCTTAGTTAGTTAGCCACATTTCATATTTCCATACAGTAATATTGCCAAATTAATCAAAACAGGATATTAGACAGTTAATTGCGACGTTGCCAACTTTTTGGATAAATATAATCACGAAAAATATTTACATTGAAAGTAGAAGAAACAAAGTCTATAAATAGAGTCAACGGTAAAAGTAAGTTTCGAAAAGTGCTGATTCTTAGCGTAGTTTGAACAAATGACTTATGATATTGATTGGATTATAGAAAATCGCGGACCACAATACCAAACGGCCGGAATGTTCTAGAGCTGAAGAGTCAGAGCAGAGAAAAACTCTCAAAAACAAAAATTTAAAAAAATATATTTAAAAAACTCGCCAAACATTGCACAAGTAGAGTTATACCAGCCCGTTAACGATCACTGTGGGAAGGTGCGGGTTGCGCCGACAATTAACCCTTTCACCCTACGTTTTACATAAACGCGCTGTCAGCGGACATAAACGCATAAGTAATGTATCATCAAACTACGAGGCTATGAGGTTAGGCAGACATTACCTACATGTTTTGTTTTTGGGGAAATTCTAATGATGGTAGGTATGTGACAGCATCTACAACGGCACATGCGAACTAAGCATCACACTGATGTCAACTAAAATCCTGCATCGCGCAAGCAGTATTTACCGCAAGAGTATATATTATATCTACTAACTGCGCCCCGCGGTTTCACCTGCATAAGTTTGGATCTCGTGGGAATATCGGGATAAAAAGTATCCTATGTGTTAATCCAAGCTATAAACTATCTGTGTGCCAAATTTTATCCAAATCCGTTCAGTAGTTTCAGCGTGAAGAAGAGACAAACACTCACAAACTTTCGCCTTTATAATATTAATTAGTGTGTTATAACGTTCCGACATCAATAGTTGGGCTGGACAGCAGCCACCGGACACGACAACCGTCTGGTCGGAGGATACTCCCTTTTTTATGGAGGATGAGTGACCTTTTCACCCTGTCATGTCATGCAAAACGGCCATCGCTCAGCATAATGCTGTGACAGAGCCCCAGCGCTGGTTTTCAGCGACAGCCGGCGTTGACGTGATGACGTCAACCGGTTCAGCATAAAATGAGGTACAAAATAAGAATGTTTTTTAAATCTGCGTTTTCTTTACTCGCTCGGCATCGTCATTTTAAGTAGGAACTTACGTAAGTACTAGTTAAATGGTAGAAACGAAAAAGACATGTTGTGCCGATCATAAATAAATTGGATTAAGGAGAGGAGAATGATAATGATATGACTTAAGAATAAGTACAGACGCCTGCACGTCAAACTACTACAATCTGTCAAATTTCTTTAATAGATTTTCAACTTTATCACTGAAGCATAAGGATCAAAGTTGATTGGGAAAATTTTACAGTTTCGGGTAGGTTGATGTACTACTTGTGAGTTTGCACGTTCCAAAAATTTATTTCAGCATACAATCCCAGGTGAATACTGATGGTTCACTCTGCATTTTAGATATGAAGCTACAAGTAACTGGCGGGCTCGATTTGTCGGGCCAATTCAGTGAGCGTACCTAATGTATTCAGAAGATATGAGTTACGCGATAGAAAGAGAGGCAACTTCTAGGTGAATATAACTGTAGGTATTCAGCGCTGTGCGACCTGAATTGCACTTTATTGTGTCACGATAAGTCGCTTTTATTTACATATATGATTTTGCGCAGTGAATAATCTGTATTTATCTGTGACACAACCTCCTTTATTACATACCTAAACAACACAAAGTATCTAAATAAAAAAAATCATTTGATGTTTTCAATCATTTGAATTTTGTGACGTCCAGCTGACATTTCAAAGTGGGTATAAAAGAATTTCTTTAGCATAGGTATATAATGACCACAAAAGTCATAATTTGAACCATGAATAAAAAAATGGTGTTAAAAATGAAAGCATTTACTAAAGTGCCTTCCGAGTTCAGTCGGGTTTGCGGCAATACCTGTAAGTACCCGTATTATGAACATGTCTTACCAAGGGGTATCGTATTGTATTACCCAGTAACTGGGATGTGAAGGTCAGATAAAATCTAGGTCGGTGTGTCATCTTAGGGGCGGATTTCAATTAAACCATTTACAGGGACTTTTGAATAGTCAATAAGTGAGTCAGTCAGAAATAGGAAGCTAGTGGCCCATTCCAAAGCGTAGTAGCTACCTATGGTGAAGAACGGGCAAGAAACTCCACAGACACTTTTTTTAAATGAAAACGTTTTTACAAAATATTGGTTAGGTACATCATTCATGTTGGAATTATGCATTTGAGAACAATGTAGAAAGACGTGCACCGGTGCACGTTCGTAAAAGCGTCCGTAATAAAAAGAAAAAAACATAGAACCATTCAAAAATTTAAAATAAGCCATGCATGGCAGCTAAGAGATGACCAGTCCCAACTGACGCCCGTTCACGAACATACCGCATAGATCAGCACCATATTCAGCTCAACCATTTTGAAGGGAGCTAAATGATACAACACACGCAAAATATTATTGTTATACTGGTATTCAGCTGTATCCGGATAGACTAGAAGCCGACCCCAACATAAAACCTAGGCCAGTGGTCGCCAAACCGCGGCTCGCGAGCTGCATATGGCTCTTTGGCCTATAGAGTGCGGCTCTCAGGCCCTAGTGTGAGTTTCTTTTAACCATCTCGACTTTTCGCATCGACCGCGTTCGGCGCTCCGATTGGCAGCCGGCCGGCCTTTACTGCTGAAGGGCCAATCGGGGCGCCGAACGTGGTCGATGCGTATATTCGAGATACTTAGTTAAAATAAACTCACACTAGGGCCTCTGTACAAATGTCGATAAGTGCGAGCGTAGATACGCGCGGGGGTCGTGTTTACAGGCATTAAGCAAGATATCAAGTTTTATTCAAAATTCAAACTATATTTCAAGGATTTATTTCCGATTCCGAAGTTTTTTCGCCAAAAATTTACAGCGACATAGACAATTAATCATTTACTGTATTATCTTAGTTTATTAACTTGTTAATAAACTAAGATGCTTTCATCATAATATTATTATCAGCCGACATGATGATGATGATGAAGGCATCCTACTTCTTAAAAAGTAAATTTTAGGAAGTTGTGGAGTGAAAGAGTGAGTTCTCCCGACTCAACTGTTTTAAGGATTAAGAAAATTGTATTGAGATAGTTTGGACACACAGAAAGGATTGGCTCTCCTGTGAACTTTAGTCGTTATAATAACTATTGATATTTGGCTTTATTGACTAATGAGTTTGCCGACCACTGTCTAGGCAGATGAAATGAATACCAATGGATTTTCTTTTTCTTTGAGTTATGTTTTGATTTTAGTCACGCCTGTTTCTTGAAGGAGTAAGCAGAGGTGTACCAATATATACACCATAATACTAGATAAGATAATCATGTGATGAAAGCCCGCGAAATTCAATTTTACTGGTCAGTGACAGAGTCAATGTTACAGGGCCTCAAGTCTGCTATTACAATAGTGTCAGAATGGTCTATCAGTGATTTCATAATTGTTGATTTTGACAAGTTTGGTAATCTACTAACATATTGGCGTCATTATGACTTTCCAAAGGTCAGCCACTGACACTCCATTGAAAGAAATGGCATCTATTGGTAATCTCGTACATAATGACAAATTAATGACTGTCTTAGGCGGTAATCGGATAAAATGTTGACAGTTCCTTTGATCAGTGACCTACCATAGAACGTCATTGTGCAGTCATTGCTTTTAATTCGTTACGAGTATCGTGTTTGTGGAATACAATGATCATCCAGTGATCGACCATTATGAATTTAGCAGATTACGAACTTTTAGCAAAATGACAATGGGATCGTGTTGGAATGACGAATTTATAAAAAGTCAGTGTCAAGGTTGTAAATATTCACGACCGTAACAAATCCGGCCATCTATGGTTTCTTTTGTGTTCCCCTACTCTTATAGCCACATTCATACTCAAACATTTCCTCACGACATTTTGTTATCTAATGAAAATTGCAGTAAACTCCGAGCTATCAGCATCTAGTCTCCCAGCGATGAAGTTCCTCAAGAATTCGACATCTCGAGCGAACGAAGACGAACCTTTACAGAAGGGTAAAACCCTGTCAGTTCTGAGGCGTCCCTCTCCTGGTCTTCGAGGCAAAGAACAGGGTATATATGTGAATCTATGGATGAACAAATCCGGGCTGTTATCCCAGCCGATGTTTACATACGGTGCAAATCTCGCTTTAGGAGGTGGTGGTAAAAAAGTAAGTTTGTTTAAAATGATAAATTTTAAAATTATAATACTTAGCACAATCATAATAAATGTTCCCACTGCTGGCACAGGCTGCTTGATGAGAGGAATTGGGCCGTTATCCGCCACGCGGGCCCAGTGTGTCTTCGAATTTTTGGTTTTAGGACATGCCTGTTTCCTCACGAAGTCTTCCTTCACCGTTCTTTGTGTTGTCATCTGACATTATGCTGAGCTGAGGCCCTTTTGGCATTATTTAAATCATTGTTTTCTGTTTTTTAGGGTTCCGTACCCAAAGGGTGAAACGGGACACTATTACTAAGACTCCGCTGTCCGTCTGTCACCAGGCTGTGAACCGTGATAGTTAGACAGTTGAAATTTTACCAGATGATGTATTTCTGTTGCCGCTATAACAACAAATACTAAAAACAGAATCAAATAAATATTTAAGTGGGGCTCCCATACAACAGACAATTTTTTTTTTGCCGTTTTTATAGATTATGGTACTGAACCCTTCGTGCGCGATTCCGACTCGTACTTGGCCGGTTTTTTATAGTTACTTATTGTGTATTTTTCTGCTGTAATACCCTTAAACACATTTTTTTATATTTTTCTTTTGTGCATCACCACATTATAGAATAATTCTAGGTCTGAACGCGTTTATAATGGCGATTACCGTAAAGTTTTGGAACGAACCACCAGTTGTGTTATGGACGCTAGGTGGTTTTACAATGAAGCGAGATTTTGTTTAGATACTAGATAGTTAAGTAAGTATGCGTGGGTAGGCCTCACACAAGGTGGACCGATGATCTCGTGAAGGTCACAGGAACCCGTCAAATGCGAGAACCACGGGACAGGTTAATGTGGCGACGCTTGGAGGAGGCCTATGTCCAGCAGTGAGCGTCTTTCGGCTGAAACGGTAATGACAATGATTCAATTCCACAAGAAAGCTAAGTTTTTATTTTTACTCCCACAGTTTTCTACTACAGCAATCAGATATGATGCAGGAAAAAAGAATCCACCGAAAAGCGCGCCAGCAAAAGCTGCACCGACACGAGGAAAGCCTGAGATTAAGAAGACAGCGCCACCTCCAACAACAGGGGGTGGTGCTAAGGGTCGGATTATCGCTGGTCAGTCTTGCCCACTGCCCATCATTCTTCTTTTTAAGTGCCTCTTCAATTACTTTAGTTTGGCCATTTGGAAGTGGAACAGCTTTACAACACTTGTGACTCCGGTCCATTCGCAAATATGTCTCGGACAAGTCTGGTTGTCAATAGGGTGTTTTACTATATGTATATGAAAAAAAAACTAAAAATATATTATTGAGATAGCTTAGGCAAAAAGCAGTCGGAAAACGTTTGTTTTAGTTCATAAAATAGCAAACTAAATTTTTTCTAAGGTTTAAGTTTTTTTAATCTGTTTCATAACACCATTAGATACCTAGTAGTCGCCATGATAATACGTCATACGGCTATGTAAACTTAGAAAGTGTTAACTGTCAACTATCAGCGTACCTTTAATCTATATAGGCTTTTTAGTATTTTCGTAACCAACGTAATTTTTATTGAAATAATACCATGGAGGACGGTTTTGTAAAAGGAGAGAACAAAAATTTATAACTTAAAAAATATCACTGCATTTGTTTACACAGCTAACTGACGTCATGACTACAGAGCTATATGGCGTCAGTATTTTCGTCAAATTACGCGCGAAATTTGAAAATGCAAAATTTAAATGCATTATTATGGCACTTAACGATTGCAATTTTTTTTTGTGGTTACTTAGCAATAAAGAATCTAATTGAGACTAATAATACGACGAGTAATACCCTTAGCCAAAAGCCTCAGTTTGACAGCTAGTCTTAGGGGTATCGTGTGCTGAGTTTAAGAGGTCAGATATCCAAGTGCATCCGGTTAAACTGGAAGCCGATCCCTAGTTTATTTATTAAAACATAACATGTAAAAAAGAAAATGATTATTGTCATAAATGAGAGCATTCACAAGAATTTGATACATATTATTTAGATACAGATTTATTCATTTTTGTTTTAGGTATTGAAACTGATACTCAAACTAAGCCAGGGCTTGTATTTTGGGAGCCAAACCTCAAACGTGGAGCATTACAGGGAAATCGTGTCAACGTGAATGTTGATGATGCGTATCCTTAAATAGCGTAGCGGAATGTTGCCATTTTAAATATTGTATTTTATTTATATAGCCTGAGACTGACCTGCAAATTGCAAAAAACTTAAGAAAATTTGAGTTTCGTGGGCTACCTTAGCGCATCCCCCACCGGTGGGGGCCCCTGTGCTACCGCGGTCACGGCAAACTCGACGATCAACTTTGCAAGTAGTGTAGTGAGGGTTTCAGTCAACTCAGAAGCTGTTCATTCTGTTCACATAGTGATTGGCGCCGTGGTGGATGTGCAGTTCGACAAAGAACTGCCTCTGATCTTGAACGCTCTGGAGGTGCCTGGCAGAAGTAAGTATGTTATTTATTAATAATAAGCGCGGATACAGAGGTGAGGCAGCGGGTGCAGTTGTCTCCCCCCTGGGCTTCGACTACACTTAGTCTAAAACTCTAAATTAGACATAAACTTAGTTTTTATAAACTGTATTTTTACTTTGTATACGGTATATTACTAAGATTTATATATGTCGTCGTTATTCTTGAAAAGGAGGCACATTGTTGAGGACTTTCACGGCTTGAGAACTTCCTCCCCCTCCCCAGAGAGAAACATTTGCCCCCCACAGGCACACAAGTAAAAGTGACTGATCTTATGGCGCGCCATTTTTAAATTGGCGTGTTCAGCTACAATGGTTACTATATTATAGCAACTGCGAAAGGCAAATCCTTGGAAAAAGATTATGGGAAATATAATAATTCACCCTCTAAAAACTTATTGACCTTCCTATGATGTAGTACGCTTTCTTTAAAGTTGCGTCCAAATATGTATGTTCTTTTATCCGTACCGTACCTCCGTTTCGTATCAGCGTCGCGATCCAAAAATTCTGGGAGCCGTATCGTATCGCCGTTGAACGGGGCGAAAAAACCAACTCGCGATGGATCGGAGCGTACCTGTATCCGTACCGAGACGACCGACGCAACGGCTCCAAACTAGCGTAGAGTAGTCTTGGATCGCAACGCTGATACTAAACGAAGGTACGGTAGGTACGGACAAAAGAATATACCTGGACGCAGCTTTTAGTTAAGTTACACTGTGACCAACCGCAACATCCAAGTTGGTGGCAATTACTTGGCTCATCATCTTCCTGCCCTTGTCCCATGTGACGTGGGGTTGGCGCACCACGTTTTGTTCTTCCACTCTCTCCTGTCAACCGTAACACTATCATTCACTCTCTTCTCTTTCATATCACTCCTCACACAATCCATCCATCTTTTCTTTGGCCTTCTTCTCCCTCCCCATCCATTAACTTTATTTATTCATCATCGCAGTTACTTGGCTATTTAGTATTTTTAGGACACCAGAATGGGAATTGCTTGAGGCTCATTTATTACACCTTTTAGAGTGTCCATTAATATTTTAAGGAAATAAAAATGCCATACATGATGCCATTTTGATTCTGAGGATGTGGAAGATTCGCGTGCCCTAACCAATTTGCACCAAATCTTGCAGAACCACGCCTGATCTTGGAAGTAGCTCAGCATCTAGGCGAGACCGCTTGCCGCACCATAGCTATGGATGGTACTGAAGGCCTGGTGCGAGGCCAAGTCATTGTGGACACTGGAGCTCCCATCACCATTCCTGTGGGCGAACCGACCCTGGGAAGGATTATGAATGTTATTGGGGAACCCATTGGTAAGGAATTTGTTTTATCATCATGATCCACTGCCCGACTTCGCACAATATTGGTCATTGACCTCTCTTCGCTTGTGCCAATCCTCATTCATGCTCCTGTCCCAGCGTCATCCAGGTTTTGCTTGTTTTGTTTTTTTTTTTAAAACGTTGCCCCACACTAGGATTTCTCCTGTATCGTGGGTGCGTTTACAAACATTTATACTCACATACACAAACAGCCAGACCCGAAACAACTAATTGTAGGTCATACAAATATTTGTTCCGTGCGGGAATCGAACCCGCGACATGCTGCGCAGCAGTCAATCGCTTAACCACTGCGCTAACCGTGCCGTCAAAGGTTCTACGGGCGACCGCAACAATATCGTAAGGAATTGGTTTTATGTTGAGTTCATTAAATCCGAACCCAGGCAGACCATGCACTTTACTTTGTGCATTTTATTTCGACTTCGCTGTCATAACGGTCAAGGAATATCGTGAGGAAACCGGCATGTCTCAATTTCTGACAAACACCAACCACCTGTACTGGGCCCGCGTGGTTGACGGCCCATTTCCTCTCGAGAGGAGGTCTGAGGCCCAAAGTCCAGCAGTGGGAACATTTACCGTACAACAGTGCCGATGTAATTACAGATATTGAGATATTCCAGAATCGGAGATTTTATTTTATTTTACTGTGGAAGGGAAAGCAAATAGAATTAACTTAGAATTAAAAATGAACAAAACTAACTTAACAAAAATATACTACCCACTACAGATGGCACGCATCATCGATACCTCTGGTACCTATCGCAGATCTCCATTCGCGGCGGTGATCATGTTACCAGCATGACCCCTTAAGACCCCTTTTACTAGCCCTGATTTCTTCGTTCTAACACCTTCTAACGAACTAAGCTTCGCCAAATACTTAGAACGCGTACTTAGCGCTCGTCAGAGCGCTAGCCTGATGCCGCGCTATAGCGCGGTATTGTGTTGCACTATGACGTACGCTGTCAAAAAGAGTGCCGGCGCTAGCAACGCCGCGATACTAGAGTTGTTTGCTGCGCTGTACGCCGCGCCAAGCAATTACGCGTTCTATTTGTTTTGTTGAAGCCTTTAACAACAAACAAACATAAAACACACATAAACATTTCTTTCTTACGTAATAGATGAGCGTGGACCCATCAATACGGATGAATATGCCCCGATCCACGCGGACGCACCTCCATTCGTTGAGATGTCGGTAGAACAGGAGATTCTGGCGACTGGAATTAAGGTTGTCGATCTTCTCGCGCCGTATGTGAAAGGTATGTTAATGTTAAGAAGGGGCTTTTTAAAAGAGGTTTAATTTTAAAATAGCTGAAAGATTGACAAGGTTTTATTGTGATATAGCTTGTCCACTATGAAATGACCCGCCCATTGCACTACCGTATTACAGTGTGCGTAAAATTCGGTAGTGGGGCGCGTCATTTTAGAGTGGACAAGCTTTAACTGGAACCTATTAACCTAAGGATCATTTTATTGGAAAATATTGTTGGAGCTGATGAAGATTGAAAAACTATATTTACATTGTATAAATTCAATCTCTTAGTATTATATATTGCACATATGTGAGCACTGTTTACTTACTTTAAATCTACCATTTACTGAGTACGTCTTTCATTGATTTGAATGTGCACTGGCGGCTGAGAGTATGTCATGCTCACTCAAATGTCTCGCTGGTGGTGGCGTATGTGTTGGATCATTAAGTTCCCTTCAAAATGGTTGAGCTAAATTATGCTGATCCATGCGTCATTTTCGTGAACGGGCGCCGTCAGTGGGGACTGGTCATCTCTTAGCTGCCATGGCTTATTTTAATTATTTTTCTTTTTATGTTTTTATTATGGTCGCTTTTAACGTGCACGATTTACTACATTGTTCTCACATGTATAATTTCAACATGAATGATGTAACCAATGTTTTGTAACAATATTCTAATTTAAAAGAGTGTCCATGGAGTTTCTTGCCCGTTCTTCTCCATAGGAACCTACTACGCTTTGGAATGGGCAACTAGCTTCATCTTTCTGACTGACCGACCCCTTGACAATTCAAAAGTACCTGTAATTGGTTTATTTGGAATAAATGATTTGAGTTTACTCATAATTGTGAACAACTTTTACTATTAGACGAAACCAAGAAATCGCGAAAAATAAACTGAATGTTGGGAACTGCTGTTTATTTTTGTTGTTTGCACGTATTATTTCGAAATAGGTTTTTAGTGTCCATTAACCCGGTCTTTTGCAAAAATCGTAGAAATTTCGCAAATATCCGATAATTCCAATATTCTGTGAAATAAATGACTTATAAAAATTATCTCATAGGTACCATCTTGTTATTCAGGCGGCAAGATTGGTCTTTTTGGCGGCGCAGGAGTTGGCAAGACTGTATTGATTATGGAACTCATTAACAACATTGCCAAGGCGCACGGAGGATTCTCCGTAAGTAATATAAATATAGGTACTCTTATATCCTCCCGACAGCATTTTTGTCACGGTGGCCAATCTCAACGGAGAATTGCCAAGTACTCAAGTGTGAGCGCAAACACATAGGTGCACATGGCGTCACCCTGCCCGCTAACTGTCCTATCTAGCAATTGATATTTTTCCAGGGCAACAGTTTTACAGTCGGGTGCTACAATCATGTTACTGTCGTTAGCTGTGGCTTTATTAATGATTTTTTTTTTTTTTTTTTTTTGCTCTAAAGCCCTAAGGTCATAAAACTTTATTTCGAAAAGTTATGTACCTACACGTAGCTAATGTCAATGTAGATAATTCAGTTTGTGAGATACAACAGTTAGCGGGGAGGGTGACGATGGGAGGCCAACTGCTTTATTTACGTGCTTTCCGAGGCACGCGGGCGTCACACTACAAATTCTAAGCTCCGGGCTGCTACTGAGAAATTCCTATTAATGGAGTATAATGTCTATTGTAATAATATAAATGGCAATGAAGGTGTCTAGAAGATGGTAACGTGAGCAGGTTGAGACTTTGAGACCAATAATGAGAAGGAATCACTGCGTTATTGTGTGTGTCAAAACGAAACAGAAACGCGGCCATCTTTTGTTCCGGTAGGGCGAGTCTAACGATTTAAATCTTCGTTCGAGAGATATGAGATATTGAGAGAATATTCGAAGAATCTGGGGGCCTACTCTCTGAGTCCGTCAACGAAGATACAAGTCAGTCCGAAAGTAGTTCAAAACTTTGAGTAAACCGTACACCCGATTAATTAACTTTTTTGAACGGGCTAAAACACATCGGGAGTAGGGACAACTGTCAAATCATTAATTCTTAGGTCGGGCCCCAAACTCTTATGTCCGAACGTGATACGGGGTAGGAATCGCCCGTAACTTCGGCCGGACGGATTTCGAGCTAAAGGAGTAGACCTCCCGTTGCTTTGTGTATTCGATCCGTGTGTTATGTATACGGTTCTATGCATATATATTTTGACTGTGTAATTTGATCAGGTATTTGCTGGCGTCGGTGAAAGAACGCGCGAAGGCAACGATTTGTACAATGAAATGAAAGTAGGCGGAGTTATTACGGATGATTACAAGACTTCTAAGGTAAATACCTACAATTTCGTGTCATGATATTCTTGCTATACTTAATATATTGCCGACTAATCGATGAAAACATTCGAATTTGGTGGGTTCATCGAAAGAGTCACTAGGGCAAGGTTGACAAAGACTGTCTTGACAGTGTAGATACCTACAGCCCGTTCACTAAATAACTTGTCCTTTATGCTCAGGTGGCTCTCGTATACGGTCAAATGAACGAGCCGCCCGGCGCGCGAGCCCGCGTGGCTCTGACCGGGCTGACTGTGGCTGAGCACTTCAGAGACAAGGAGGGCCAGGATGTGCTGCTGTTCATTGATAACATCTTCAGATTCACTCAGGCAGGCTCTGAGGTAACTGCTGGTGACAACTGCAATACATATAGATAGCTTAACACACATAGGTCGTTTTTTAAGGTTATGCATGCACGCACATCGGTCACGTCAAAATATATAATATGTAGTTACGTAAGTAGAAGGTGTTGGATGTGTAAGTAGAAGACAAAACTTGTATTGCAATGGCATTTTGTATATGTATATGACTGACTATCTGTTGACTGTTCACACACGTCACTGAATTAGAAAGAAGAAAGAAATAAAGAAAATACATTTATTTGGCACAGACTAAAAGGCACACAAGTAGAAAGAGAAAAAAAAAATAAGGTAGAAGGAAAGAATACAAAATAAAAAGTGTAAATTAACTGCGTTGCATGATACTAGCAGGAATGTGTGCCTCACGGCTGCGCCAAATAGGGTACAGTACCCTAATTATGTAATGCAATATCAATCCGAATCTGAATCGTTTTGAAACAGATTGCTAATCCATTACTCCGTAAGTTCGAAAAAAAAAAACTGCAGAGCAACGTAAATAACGCAATGAATGTTGTTGAACTGTCAAAATGAAACAGATTTGTCTTTATCGTTTACGAAAATATGTTGCGTAATTAGAAAGCATATATGCCAGACAACTAGTGCCTGACGCTGGTTTTCAACTGGACCTGAAGTGTGAGGTGACGGATGTAACAAATCATTTTTATACCGCAACGTGTGTATGTATACTTAAATAAAATAAATTTGTGTAATATAATAATTATAATTAATATTTCAAAATAGTTAGATCCATTACAGCGATCCGCCCCTGCTTTGCACGGATTTTAAAACTAATATGATGAAGGCATCTTAGGTACTTATTAACAAGTTAACCTTGGAAAATTTGAAAGGTCCAGTAACATCAATTTTCGATTCTTGAAAGTTTTTGGTGAAAATACTACGGAAATCAATCTTTGGAATATTGTTTGAATTTTGAAGACCGCCGACCCCCGCGCTTATCTAAGGCGATTAACACACTGCCACGCACCACGCAGCGTAGCGCGTGAATGCGTGTTTTAACGTTGCTTGTAAGTATCTCCGTTTGTATAGAAAACACGCACAGTCCAACACACAGGAAATGCATCCACGCGCGTTTCATTCAGATCACAGACACGCAACATGCAGCGTGACGCGGTGCAGTGTGATAATCGCCTAAGCTCGCACTCATCGACATTTGTACAGAGCCTCTATAGGCCATCGTGCTATAGGCCAAAGAGCCGCATGCGGCTCGCGAGCCGCGGTTTGCCGAACACTGAGCTAGGTTATAAATTAGTAAGAAGGGGCGAACCCCATTTTCCCCCCCCGACCCTTGCTCGTTGATGCGCCAGCCCGCGTCGATGCTGAGCCAGTAGGTATCTTTAAATTCGCCGATTAATAATAATGAATTATCCTTGATCCAGCCTGTCCCAACTTGCTGTCCTCCCCCCAGCGATGCCCTAAGCCGAGGTCCGTACCCCACAGGGGGTGCCCTTAGCGAGCGCTCGCCTAGTTTTAATTAGAATAGTTTTTGCCCCTGGCTGTAGGCTCTGAGTGCAGTAGCTTAAGGCAGCCACAGGAATGTCCGGTTAAGTAGTCATGACCTCAGAGGTGAGCTAAAAGATGCCCTAGTTTACCGGGTACAAATCCGCCTTCGAGGGTAGCGTAAGCAAGACATTATGTTCAGACATATAGAGAATGTGTTTCTGACCTGTCAGTAGGACAATTTCTAGTAGTAGTAGGGACCAAATACACAAAACGTATATTCGTTAGTTTGAAACTGACAGTTGTCAAAAACGCATTCTGTCGACGGATGGACTGTTGGCCTGGGGGCCAACCACCATCTCTTTAAGCAGTATTATTTTGATATTACTTCAGTGCGAGAAAGAAGTAGAGCTATACAGGACGTCTAGCTCCATCTCTTTGCCACGCTCAAGAAAGATTAAAATAATACCGCTAAAAGAGTTGGTGGTAGGGTCCCTGCTGTTGGTACCTACCTATAGAAAAAGTTGGCAGTGCCAATACAAAACGATATGATTTAGGACTAGGTAGGTATAGTATTGTAAGCGCAGGTTTATGAATTGCCACACTTAAGTGGCATTGGGTAGGGCACATTGCTCGCAGAACAGATGGCCGATAGGGCCAAAAGGTTCTGGAGTGGCGACCGCGTACCGGTAGACGTAGCGTTGGAAGACCTCCCACAAGATGGACCGATGACATTGTGAAGGTCACAGGAATCAGCTGGATGCGGGAAGCACAGAATCGTTCGAAGTGGCGGTGCTTGGGGAAGGCCCATGTCCAGCAGTGGATGTCTTTCGGCTGAAATGATGGTACTAAGCGTGAGTGCTAAGCGTGTGGTCTTCGGACAAGGTAATGTCGAGGTTTTCGATAAGGCACTATTTACATAGCTGGCAGAATGTGGTCGTGCTTGTAGTGGTTACACCGCCACATACGAACTACGCATCAAAGACATGACGTCACACAAATCTTGCATCGCGCAATTAGAGTTTACCGCGCGAACGACATAATGTAAGACTATCCGACATCAACAGTCGGGCAGTCGGCCCGCCAGACACAACACCCGTCTGGTTGGAGGATCCTCCCTTTTCTATGGTGCATGAGTGAACTTTACACCCTGTTCCTCATGCCTCTAAATGCTTATCGCATACAGCCCTGCTTACACCTTGGGGTATACCACATGCGCGATGTTTTGATATTTTTTATCATAATTCGTCAGGTATCGGCGTTGCTAGGCCGTATCCCATCCGCTGTGGGTTACCAGCCCACTTTGGCCACAGATATGGGAACCATGCAGGAGCGGATCACCACTACGAAAACAGGTTCCATCACCAGCGTGCAGGTGAGATGATAATAGCCATGTTACTGGTCTCCCACAGTGATAGCCTACTGGTGTGACCGTCAGACTGCCAAGTCAAAGGTCTCGAGTTTGAACCCAAGACACGCACCTCTGACTTTTCGGATTCATGTGCGTAATGTATAATTATCACTTGCTTCAAAAATGGCGAAGGAAAACATCGTAAGGAACCCGGCTTGAGAGATATTTCTCGACGGCATGTGAAGCCAAGTCAGAGGCCCATGGGCGGCTTTAAAACTCTGACACCAGGTTAGTAGACAATTTCCAGTGGGGACTTTTCGTGTGGTTAGTGACCACACGAAAAGTCCCCACTGGAAATTGTATCCCGAGCCCCAAGATACCTAGACTAATTGTCTATTAGCCCTAATAGACAATTAGTCTTCTGTAAGCCTAATAGACAATCAAACACTAATGTAATCTATACCTAAGCTGTAACACCGCTCTGTGGTCTAGTGGTTAGACAATCTGTGTCAGACCCAGAGGTAACGGGTTCGATTCCAAGTGGGGGCAAAATTTTCTGCGTTTGGCTGGTGGTAGTGATTGTTCTAAGCTCGCCTGACTAGTTACAGATAGTTCAACAAATCTGTGCGCGCGGCGCCATGTGTGCGTGCGCTGTAATTATACAGCTTTAATTTGTGTGGCGGTGACGCGGCAGTCATCTCTTGTCACGCACACAAAGTCACTGTATATATCCAAATTATTCAAGGTTTACCCACACATAACGCCGCGCGCACAGATGAGTTGAACTGTCTGTAACATTGTTGTGTTTCGGCAGTTAGAGGTAAGATAGCCAGTTCCACTGTAGTTGAGGATTCCGGGTGAAGGTCGCTTTCACCTTCGGCCTGTTCATTACTTACCATCGGCTGAGATGCAGGCCAAGAAGTTCCCAGTTGTGATAAAAAAAAACTGGTTTAAGAGGGAACAGGGGCTGCGAGGAATTTGTAAAATAGGTATTTGGAGAAACTATTGCCGTCGTCATTCCTCAAAACTGCCTCCGTAGAGTGCGATAGGGACAGCTGCAGCTCAGACCGATTATAACACAAAAAAAATTGACGACATCGACGTTTCGTATTCCCCTTTTTTCTCCTCGAAAACTGAGCCGAATCAATTACTTTTTACATCATTTTTAAGAAAGAGTATGTCTAGGTTCCTATCTTTTATGTTAAAAACTTTTCGAATTTATCTGGTAGTCCTCTAATCACGGCGGTAAAAATAGAGTATTTTTTTCAATTTTTGGAGGGTCATAGTTTCTTTACCAATAAATTTCGAATTTGTCTGGTAGTCCTCTAATCGCGACGGTAAAAATGGGCCATGTTTGTAATTTTTGGAGGGTCATATTTTCTTTACGTTGATGAAAAAAGGAAAAAACAGGGACGTGTCTACAGCAGACCTTGATTTTATGAACAAAAAAATATTGCTCTAGAGGCATTATTCAGGAAGAAAACAGGGGAATACATTTGTATGGAGAATCGCAGGCCCTGTTCCCTCTTAACACAAATAAAAAATGTTTTAATGCCTGCATATGTATTTCCTGATAATAAACTTTTTTTTTTTATATTTCTCTTTACTATTTATTTCCATATCCAGGCAGTATACGTCCCCGCAGACGATCTGACCGACCCTGCTCCTGCGACGACCTTCGCCCATTTAGACGCGACGACGGTTCTGTCCCGGGCGATCGCAGAGCTCGGCGTGTACCCTGCGGTAGACCCTCTGGATTCCACCTCCAGAGTCATGGACCCTAATATCATTGGAGTTGAGCATTACGAAGTTGCTAGAGGCGTGCAGAAGATTTTGCAGGTGGGTTTTTGATTTCTGGGTTGGTTTATTTGAATGCGGGATATATACCTACTTGGTTAGGTTTTCATAAACAGGGTGGGGCAAAAGTAATATCATAATATGAAAGTAGCATAGTTTTGGCAAATGGCGTCATAATGTCATTGTGTTTTGATACTGTTGTAGATAGTTAGAGCATTAGTTGATTTAGTGGCATGAGGAACAGGGTGTAAAGTTCTCTCATCCACCATAGAAAAGGGAGGATCCTCCAACCAGACGGGTGTTGTGTCTGGCGGGCCGACTGCGGACTGCCCGACTGTTGATGTAGGATTGTCTAATATAAATGTCGTTCGCGCGGTAAACTCTAATTGCGCGATGCAGGATTTGTGTGACGTCATGTATTTGATGCGTAGTTCGTATATGGCGGTGTAACCGCTACATCGCTCCCCTCTGGAGACCGGTGGTCGATAGTGGACTGAGTCTTGTATCTTGCGATGCTTCACAGTACCAGTGGAGGTTCCAGTGAGTCGGAACCGGGTGCCGCATAGTTCGCGGTGAGTCGGAACTGTCTGCGGTGATTCCCCAGTGAGTCGTGGTGGCGCTGCGTCACGATCCAGTGAGTCGGATGTGGTATAGCGCCGGTTTGTGGCTGACTGCTAGTGTCGACCAGGAGAGGGTAGAATGGGCTCTACTTGTGAGACCGGCCGAAGGTGTAGGAACTGTGACGGTTTTCTGTCACCGAGTTCTTAGTGCATTATTAATTGCTTAATTTTTCGTTCCTGTGACGCAGATGCGTAGTTCGTATTGGCGGTGTAACCACTACAGTTGACAATGCAATGGAGTGATACACACACAGCTTAAGTTGAAACACCAATTTCCGGACCTCACATTTTAGCGATTTGAACTGGCCGGCAGATTGCCAGATAAATATGACGGCACCGGCAGATTCTTTTTCAAATTTTGCGTTTGTCACAACAAACCAAAAACCTTGCAAGTCTTAAAAGCCCAACATTGAAGAGAAAGTCACCAATTTTGAGGATGTTTTCCGAGCAACAATTCAAAATGCCGTATAGCGAGCACAAAATTAAATGTGTATCAACTCGGGAGGTGGTTATCGATACCATTTTTTCGACAATTAAAAATAAGAAAGATAACATTAAAAATAAGAACATTTGAATTAGGAATCTGTAATTTTTATACGATTGTTCATTGAGTTTTCTAATTTTGGCGCCAATACATTGTACAATATTTTGCGATATTAAAATGGAGTGGGGTGATAAAGAGAACCTAATCGCTGTGATTTCGCTGCATTACACAAAGTTGGTATGGATCCAAATGCAATTTTTAAAACTCTCCATACGCTTGGTATTAGTCAAATGTTTGTGTACCGGGCTATTAATAGGTACAATGAGACATCCTCTGTTTGTGACAGAAAAAGATCTGGCCGTCCACGTAGTGTTCGTACGAAAAAGGTGGTCAAAGCAGTAAGGGAAAGAATTCGGGAGATGAAGATAGCACCCAGAACCATGTCGCGTATTTTAAAAGATGACTTAGGACTTGCAGCCTTTAAGAGACGCACTGGTCATTTTTAACTGATAATTTAAAAAAGAATAGGGTGGTAAAATCGAAATAACTACTGAAGCGGTACGCAAAGGGAGGTCACAGAAAATGTTTGTTTACGGATGAGAAAATCTTTACAATTGAGCAACATTTTAACAAACAAAATTACCGTATTTATGTTCAAAGCTTCCCAATTAGTCGACAGAGTGCAATCAAAATCAACAATTATGACATCAATGATAGACCTTTCTGACACTATTGTAATAGCAGACTTGAGGCCCAGGTCAAGTGCCAAATGTAAGAAACGAAACTCACTTTCGCATATAATATTAGTTAGGATATGTTATATCTATTAAATTCCACCAGCTAAGAACGGTATCCAAGTATTGGACCCTGACGTCTTTATAATAACTTCCGTACATCCAGGACTACAAATCTCTGCAAGACATCATTGCTATCCTGGGAATGGATGAGTTGTCAGAAGATGACAAGCTGACAGTGGCGCGCGCTCGCAAGATACAACGGTTCTTATCGCAACCCTTCCAGGTATAAAGACGTAAATCATTTAGGCCTCATTCAGCTGATCTGCCTCGTTTGGTCTAGGGGTCGCAAGCGCTACTATTGAGCATGAGGTCCTGGGATTGATTCCCAAGTCGGGCAAAGTGATATTGGGTTTTTCTATCGTGAATTTCTTAGTAGCAATCTGGATAAGTGCTCGGTTGATGGAAATAGGCTCGCCACCTTAAAAATTACTGGTGAAATGTGGGTGTACTACTGGTGCACCTCTGGCTAACCCTTTGGGAATACAGGCGTGATGTTATGTCATGTTATAGTTTCGTAATCATTTTGCAGGTGGCTGAAGTATTCACCGGACATATCGGTAAGCTGGTCAAATTGTCGGAGACTATCAAAGGATTCAAAATGGTAAGATTAATTTTATTGTGATTGACAATTTAATTATCACGTTAGTACCTACCCGTATCTACCAGGGATTTTATGGTTATGAAATTTCGGATCTGGATAATTATGCGGATATGGATAAAGAGATAATATTATACCGGTTTCGGATAGTTTCGGTTATGGATATTAGATTTTTAAGAATATAAATAATCAACAAACATACAAGTGACGCGCGCGGCTAGTGTGTCGGCTCGGCCGGGCAGATAAACCTGTCATAACGTCGTCTTATTTAGAGTCCACCCCCTACAATAAATATATTCTATTCTATTCTATTATATTCTATTCCTATCCGAAATTATCCGAAACTTTTATAGCGGATTCGGTCACGGTTACACTTTTATTTCGGATATCCGATAGTTTCGGTTACTTAACATGCCTAGTATCTACATAAAGTGCAGGAAGCTCTACGATTTTTCACATCTAATACGGTGTAAAAAATATACAGTGCCTCTAATTCTAATGTGTTCTATTTTCGCTGACAGATCCTCCAAGGTGAACTGGACCATATCCCTGAGGCGGCTTTCTATATGGTAGGGACCATTGAAGACGTCATCGCCAAGTCGCAAGAACTTGCCAAGAGCGTGTAGAAAATATCATCATAAATAAGTCGGAATAACTAGTCTTGTTGAAATCTTGCACTAACTATAGAATATCGTGCAAAGCTGATCTTGGAGTATGTGCTCAGACCTATGGTGTCAACACCTATGCATATCTATGCATACGTATGTATCTTGCCTAGAGGAAGGCTTCAAGAAGGTCCGTTCTAAAAGTTGTCAAAGTCGCAAATAGCTGTCAAATATTTACTTGTTTTGATTAATTCAGCATTTCATGGCATTAATTTCGCATTGATTTCGCAGTCTCGGTATGTAAAGGTCACCCATCCACGAGCTCCTCTTAGCTAAGTAATAACTGCCACACGTGTCGATCCATTAGGTTAAGCTACGCTTGCCGGGGTTAGTCTGTGGATGGGTGACCATCTTTACGTACCGAGACTCCTCCGTGCCTCGGAAAGCACGTTAAGCCGTTGGTCCGGCTGTCATTTGTGGAACTTTGACAGTCGTTACGGGTAGTTAGAAGCCAAGAAAGTCTGACAACCAGTCTTACCAAGGAGTATCGTATTATCCAGTTACTGGGTTGTAGAGGTCAGATATGCAGTCGCTCCATGTAGAATACTGGTATTCAGCTGCATCCGGTTAGACTGGAAGCCGACCCCAATATAGTTGGGAAAAGGTTAGAAATTATAATTGTAAAAAGCAAATAGCTGTCAAATATTTACCTGTTTTGATTATTTCGGCATTAGGTGGGACCACGCACAATGAAGGGTTCCGTGGTTGGGATGAATTTATCCCAAGAACAAAATATTAACGTCCTCCCAAACGGAATGTATGGGAGAACATGTTTTTGCAACTGCATTTATTACCTACTCTTTATCTTGTAGAGCCTACTTACTTAGCCGTGATAGTTTTCTTTTTAATTTCGTTATAATTATTGGGTCCCCAACTATGAAATTGGCGTTTTTTTTTCTCACAAATAGAGAACCTCGTCACATAGTTTTCTAAACATAAAATGACTCCTCTTTTGCTAGCAGAAATGACCACTATTTGTTTTAAAACTTAGCCAAAACTTATTTTTGTCGCTTAATCTAATCAGCATAGGTTATCTTAGTTTTTAAACATTAGTGCATAAAAGTTTTAAAACATTAGTGTTCATGGTTGTTAAATAAATTAACAAAATGTTAGTATGAAAAATGCAACTTCTTTAAAATTCTCCATACAAAACGCTGATTTCATAGGTGCTCTACTGCCGTGAATTTTTTCACATATCCAAAACCAACCATTAGCTGCTGACAGGGGCAAACGGAAACGGATCCTTGAATTCAAAAATGTTTTTCACACACAATATTTTTGAACGATCTTTCCGACGATACCCCACACCATGGGGACAAAAATAAAAGTATCCCCAATTTACGTGTCTTCTTCTTCGCAGCAGCACTCTTGTCAGAGTGGTCGTGGTCTTCATGTAGTTTCTTGTCCAGGGGCTGATGTGATTGGCCTCCCGATTTCTCGCCATCTACTCCGATTTTTAGTGCTTTTAGTGCGCTCATATATGGGGGGTTCGCCCACTGCGGATTTGATTTGGTTAGTCCATCTCATGGGTGAGCGTCCGCGTGGTCTATAGAGTCACCCTCACGCCTCGAGACGTGTCGGAAGTATTTGAGGATGCGCGTTTGGACCAGAACAGAAATACTCCTTGTGATGCCGAGTTCTTGGTGTATAGAGGTGTTGGTGCGAAACTCTATCTACGATACCCCAAGCATTCTTTTCCAGCACCACATTTCCAGAACGTCTGCTGAGACATCATGAAAACAACATTTTTTTAGGGTAGGTACAGACGCCAGCTTTTATAGTTTATTTTTCCACTTTGTTGGCGTAATTAATATGTATACCCATGCCAAATGACAGCTTTCTAGTACCTACTAAGAGTTTCTGAGCTAAGCCACGGATAGACAGACGGACATGGCGAAACTATGCGTTCCTTGTTGTCTATGGAACCCTAAAAAGGCATTTGGAACACTCACGATGTTTTCCTTCACTGTTTTAAGAGTAGTGGTGATGAAATAATTATCACAATCTATAGTGCCTGCCTGGGTTCGTACAGACGCCAGTACGCCAATCTGTCATTTTTTTTAAATAGATTTTCAAGTTTATCACTAAAGTAAAAGGTTCAAAGTTGATTGGGAAAATTTGACAGTTTCGGGTACGACTCGTCAGAAAGATATGTAAAATAAGTTAATTTGGGTTTTATTTTACTGAATAAGATTGTGTAGACTGTACCTAGTTATTGAGAAAATGACTTGTAATTTGATTTGTTTGCCATTACAGTATTGTTTATGATAAAATAAAATTTTGTTTTCAATAAATAATTTTGTTTAATTTACATAAGCTACGGTTTATTAGAAGAGCGGTGACCACGGCCATTATAAAGGCGAAAGTTTGTGAGTGTGTATGTTTGTCTTTTCTTCACGTTAAAACTACTGATCGGATTTGGATAAAATTTGGCACACATAGTTTATAGCCTGGATTAACACATAGAATACTTTTTATCCCGATATTCCCACGGGATTGAAACTTATGCGGGTGAAACCGCGGGGCGCAGCTAATTGGTTAATATTGGCACATTTCTCCGCTCTGCTTCAGTGGACAGGCTAAGGCCCGACTCCACCAAAGCGGAGATGTCCGAAGCGGAGACGAGAAGACATTATTCTAGCTAGCAGCTAGTGTATCCACCGAAGCTGTGCGGAGATGCGTACTGGCTAGACAGGAGCGGAGATGTGTGCCGGCTAGAGTGGAGATGTGTGCTGGCTAGAGCGGAGATGTGCTGGCTAGTCGGAGATGTGTGCTGGCTAGAGCGGAGATGTGTGCAGGCTAGAGCGGAGATGTTTGCAGGCTAGAGCGGAGATGTGTGCAGGCTAGAGCGGAGACGTGTGCTGGCTAGAGCGGAGATGTGTGCTGGCTAGAGCGGAGACGTGTGCTGGCTAGAGCGGAGACGTGTGCTGGCTAGAGCGGATGTGTGCTGGCTAGAGCGGAGATGTGTGCTGGCTAGAGCGGAACTGACCTGCGTGCGGCGAGCGTGGATGTTGAACGCTCACTGCACGCCGCTCACATCTCCGCTTTGTACCGACGCTCAGCTCAATCTCGGCGAGGCACAGCTCAAATCTCGGCTCTAGCCAGCACACATGTCCGCTGTAGCCAGCACACATGTCCGCTCTAGCCAGCACACGTCTCCGCTCAGTGGTATCTCCTGAAGCTGTGCGGAGATGCGTACTGGCTAGACAGGAGCGGAGATGTGTGCTGGCTAGAGGGGAGACGTGTGCTGGCTAGAACGGACATGTGTGCTGGCTAGAGCGGAGACGTGTACTGGCTAGAGCGGACATGTCGTCTTGGCTAGAGCCGAGATGTGAGCTGTGCCTCGCCGAGATTGAGCTGGGCGTCGGTACAAAGCGGAGATGTGAGCGGCGTGCAGTGAGCGTTCAACATCCACGCTCGCCGCACGCAGGTCAGTTCCGCTCTAGCCAGCGCACATATTCCGCTCTAGCCAGCACACATCTCCGCTCTAGCCAGCACACATGTCCGCTCTAGCCAGCACACATGTCCGCTCTAGCCAGCACACATGTCCGCTCTAGCCAGCACACATGTCCGCTCTAGCCAGCACACATGTCCGCTCTAGCCAGCACACATGTCCGCTCTAGCCAGCACACATGTCCGCTCTAGCCAGCATACATGTCCGCTCTAGCCAGCACACGCCTCCGCTCAGTGGTATCCCCTGAAGCTGAGTGGAGACGAGATGTTTGAATCACGAACATCTAATAGCTTGGTTAAAACAAATCTATCCTCTCGTTCTCGTCTCCGCTATGTTGGAGTCCGGGCGTAAAAGAAGGATAAATTATAGGTATTTAATAATAAATAAAACCACAAGAATCGCTTTGTACAAATCACAATTTATTGTATTTACAAGCGCATCGCGCACTGCGTACAAACTTAATACAGACTAACTATATAAATATATTTAGACTTCACGACTACAATCAAAACGTGGTCGGCAGGACTAGGGTATGTTATGTGGAGGTATACAGATTAAAATACTTTAGGGGGTGGAAGAACTATCCATAGTCACCGCGTTAAGAACTGAATCGTCGAACTATAAATCATTGTTATTAGTCTGTCTCGCTCCCACTTACGGAGCAGGTAGAAAACTATCGATAAGACGCACGTGTTGCACATTCTCATTGGTACTGAAATTTATGGCTCGCCGACTCAGTTCATAACGCGTGTAATATGAAAAATAAAATAGTAAAAAAAAAATGATTAAACTATTTTTGCAAGGACAGTCAGCGACATTTATTGTTTAGCAAATTAATTAAAACTACGTCAATTTTGCCGTGCCATTCATACAAACTGTCAAAGTAGTATAATAGTCCATTTTTCCAGTACTATTAAAAGAATCGTGTATTGTCGGCACATAAAATAATGGATGAATGATTTAAAACCACAAACTACAAGAATCAAAATATAATATTGTTTTTGTCATAAAGTTAAAATTGTATCTTGTATCTTCCACAATTTATTTCAGAAAACAACTCAACGAGACATGAAAGCCTAACAATACTGTTTCACAGCCATTATCCAGATAACACAGTATTTGCTGGCTGATAAGTCAGCAGTTATTCAGAGATAAATGAAACAGACTGCAGCTCCACACAAACTTACCTTAGTGACCGGCCGACGCTTGAATAGGAAACATTACTATTAACTTATTTAATTACGATATTAAACCTAAAAAAGACCATGAAGACACTAAATAGTAAACAACATTGTATATTTAACATAGCCGCTCTTTATGAATACGTTATTAATGAACTTTACTTATAAGACAGAGTCCGTAGAGTTTATTGCCCGTTCATCTTTATGACTGAGCCCTTGAAAATTCATAAGTGCCTGTAATTGGTTTGGAAAATGGTTTGAGTTTGGCTGTCTCACCCGTTATTGTACATGCTCAAATTAACTGACAATGGAACTTGTGTTAAACAGGATTACCTTAAGGGTCAGTTCACACCGAGACGCGACGCTGCCCACACTTTAATCAAATATCGAACTTATATATTTTCTTCACGAAAAGGTATAATTTCAGTGCGAGCGTGAACGCATGTCGAAGTACGCTGAGATGCGCGGACTGCGCAGCGCATGTACATTATTGTGTAGTATATAAATTCGATATTGTATCGGATCTTATATAGTGTGCTTAGACTGAAAAAGTATCGACAGCATGAGGATTCATACCGTGCAAGATCAGTAACTAACATCAAATGTACCAGGACAGAATGCATTATGGAAATAAAGAATACTAGCGAAACTTTACAGACACGTTCCAGTGAAGTTTTGCCAAGTATTTTAATTTAATACTGAAGAAATTGCGAAATGAGGGTGTGTTTTAAGCCTCTGTCTTCCCTCTTTGGGAATACAGGCGCGATGTTTTGTTACATCTTCCTAAATAATGGCATATGATGGTGAAAATCCATCAAGAATTTCAGAAGTACTAAGCAAATACACGGAAAAAAGATTTTTTTTTAAATACAATTTCGAGATAAGCTGACTTGCCCTGGCATCGACTTGTAATTTATCTTCAAAATTTTAAATTACGACGCACTGTTCGAGAGATTTTTTCGGGTTTTAGGAGACGCCTATATTCAGCTATAGTTTTACCGAGACCGGTGTACCGAACCTTAGGAATGCGCAACCAACGAGACGAGAGACGGGACGCCGTGAGCGTTGACGAATGAGCGGCCTGCACTGCCCCCGGTCTCACCACACATATACTCGTACCTAGGGCGTGATACAGCTGTTTCGGTCAAACTAAATCCAGTATTCTACTAGCGCGACTTAATAGCTAGAACCTGTATTACAACGTACTATCGAAGAACTTCATATCTAAGCAGTTTAAAAACAAAATCCCGTGAACACGATTACCACATCTGTTACCGCTCCGGATCTATAGCGGCCGAGCGCTGCAAGCAGAAACGGTCCTTACGGTGTATAGATATGAACTTCTTCGATGGCACCCGTTATAAGTAAAGCCCTTATTATGAATTAAATAGTCATTTTATGTCAGATCCCGTACTTGAATTATGTGTTTTCCATTTTAACATGCTTTTAAGTCTGGGTGTTGTTCGAAACAGGGGCCCAAGTCTGCTATTTTTATAAATTCGTCATTCCAACAGGATTCCTTTTATCATTTTGCTAAAAGTTCGTAATCTGCTAAATTCATAATGGTCGATCATTGTATTCCACAAACACGATACTCGTAAGGAATTAAAAAGAAATGACTGCACAATGACGTTCTAATGGTAGGTCACTGATCAAAGGAACTGTCAATTTTTTTGCAGATTACATGCATTATGTACGAGATTACCAATAGATGCCATTTCTTTCAATGGAGTGTCAGTGGCTGACCATTGGAAAGTCATAATGACGCCAATATGTTAGTGGATTACCAAACTTGTCAAAATCAACAATTATGAAATCAATGATAGACCATTCTGACACTATTGTAATAGCAGACTTGAGGCCCAGTACAGAGGTGTGTTTTGCTCAATCTTTGCGCAGTTTTACCCAGCCCGGGATCGGCACAACAAGAGAATACAACCGGTCAACAGTCACCCTCGTGGACATTCTACCTTACACGGCACAACATGGAATGTCATCACTTAGACATTTAAACATTCATTTATAACAGATTCATGCAGAAAAAGTAAGAACTAAAACTACAAAATTAACTTTTACTAGCTTATTTATAGCGATTTCGACGATTCCCCCTGACGCAGAGAGGTGTTATAAGTTTGACCGCTATGTTTGGTTTGCAGCATGACAGATGTCAGCTGTCATTCTAGCGGAACGTCACTGGTGGGAGCGAGGCGGCCATCTTGGTCACTTTGGCATCGAGAGCCGCCAACGCACCACGCGCTCGACGGATCGCTAAATACCGACGCCATCTTTTACTTTTCTTGTGATCATTTGTTATATTATAACGATATTATTATTTGACTGTTTGTGGCACCGTAGCTCTTAAACGGGTGAACCGATTTGGATTTGATTTTTATTTTATTTGAAAGGAGGTTTTCTAGCGATGGTTCTTAGACTCGTTTTAATCAAAATCGGTTCAGCCGTTTGAAGATTATCAGCTCTTTTCTAGTTGATGAATGGATGTGAGCGTCTTCCAAACGTAGTATCGTACACACTCGGTGAAAATTTCAAGTGTCTACCTATTACGGTTCACAAGATACAGCCCTGTGACAGACAGACTGACAGCGGGGCTTAGTAATAGGGTCCCGTTGAGTACGGAACCCTAAAAAGGTAACTAGATATTGTTTTAATTCATAAATTTTCTGCATAAAACAGTATTATTGCTATTATCAGATACACGAGGGACGCTACATTTTGAATAAGAACGGTAAACGATTATTATGCCTAGCTGTGTCAATAATGATAATAAACAGTTTTTTTTTAAACATTGCCCCACACTAGGAATTTCTCCTGTATTGTGGGTGTTTCCAAACATTAAAACTCACATACACAAACAGCCAGACCCGGAACAACTACTTGTAGGTAATACAAATATTTGTTCCGTGCGGGAATCGAACCCGCGACACGCGGCGCAGCAGTAAACCGCTTAACCACTGCGCCAACCGTGTCGTCGTTTTCCTTCACATAATATGAAATCTTAAAAAGTACAGTCTGAGAAATTAATTATAAAGTAAATTGACACACACGCCAATTTGTCGTGTTATCCGTTAAACCGTTAATTTGCCTTCAGAAGTCTATAACAATAAAAAATATTTGTGGCGCGTGTCGGGCGCGGGTCGGGACGGGAGTACGGCGGGCTTGTATATATTGTAATTCCTTGTATTATATAGATGTCAGCACACGAAACGCGTGCGCGGCTCCCGCTCCCGACCCGCTCCGCGCCCGACCGATCCTGAAATGCAAAAAAAAAAAACTTTTTTTAAAAAATAATAATTTAAAAAGAAACATACGCGATCTTTCCACGCTGAAAGACAAGTGTGCGTTTACAGTGTTTCTTTTACGTATGAATGTAATAATTTTGGTGAATATTTTATTATTAAAAAGAAAAAAAACAGTTTCACGGGAACACCTTTCGTCATGTAACAAACCGAATATTTTCTTTATCATGATGTATCACACACAGCTAGACATAATATTAGTTTCAATTTAATATTATTTCAATCGAATGCACTCAACACAATAATACAATATACTTTGCGGTTATACAGAGAACATTTCATGTCCCTACATATATATCTGCTGTTATTTGTCGACTTTCGCCCGGCCATATTTTTATCGCGGTGATTAATTTTCGCGTATTGGATTTTCGACGCTCTGCTTAGCGCCGAGAGTTGAATATCCCACAGTGTGTTTTCTTGACGCGCTGGGATACGCTCTGTTGGATTCTCAATGCTCAATACCGAGAGTTGAAAATCCAGTGTACGAAAAAAAAACGCCGCGATAAAAAATCGTCCGTGCGAACCTAGGCTTGGGCTCGATTTAATTGCCATGGAACGGAATGGAAGCGAACTTTTATACCAATATTGTACACAGCAAAATGAACTTTATGTCAATTATGTAAAGTACAAATTATATAAGAGATAGTTACTACGGGAATTCCCGAGAATGCGCATGAATTCTCCAGAAGACGCGCAAACTGTTATTTGGCTCGTATCTATTTTGTGCGTTACGCTTTTGATATAAAGTTCATAATGCACTGTATAAAAAAATAATCGCTTACATTCCGTTCGGCTACTAAAAGTCTATTCATTTTAATCTACCTTTAACTAATATGAATGAGTGTTGTATCTAAAATAAAAACAATCATAATGTAGTGGTCATAAAACGTGCAAGGAGGACGGAGAATATTTTATTACGGATTTTTAAAAACCGAGTCTCGTGCCATCTCGCTCCAGCATTTTTGACCGGGACTGCCACAAACGTTGCATAAGTGTATTGTAGGTAAAATCATTACAGAATTTGACAAGACTTTTAACAGTACAATAATGATGAGTCATAAATTTGTTTCAAAAGACAATTCATCGACAAAATACAAGCAAATAATGTAGGACACTCACAGAATAACAGAAAAGTCAGTACATTAAGGAACTTATTGTTTGCAACACATTAACAATATACACAAATACATTGAGGTGTCACATGGCATACGTCACTACTGTGACGTCAACAGGCTTTATTTAAACATGTAATTACGTCACTGCTGGGCAAAAATATATGAAAAAGTTGTAGTGTTGTGATTGAATATTGATGGTTTGTAGCTAGTCTGACAAACAGTCTTACCAATGCGTATCGTGTTACCTCGTAACTGGTTCGTGGAGGTCAGATTGGCAAGTCACCCCATGTAAAATACAGCAGTGTTATTCTGTAACAATCTCACCGTGAAAACTTAGGTGAAGTGAGCACGGAGTGAGCTGTTAGTCCCTAGCAGCAGGTGGAATAACAGCTCACTTCACGTTCACTTCACCTGAGTTTTCACCGAGAGATTATTACAGAATAGACCGGCTGGTATTCAGCTGCATTCGGTTAGACAGGAAACCGACCCCAACATAGTTGAGAAAAGGCTGGGCAGATAATTATTGTAGGACTTACAGCATCAACAATTAACCTGACAAATATCGTAGGAACCAGCGATAGTTCATAAAAATAAAAATAAACTAGAACCGACTGAAGAACTTGTGGAATGCTGGCAGTCAGGGGGTGGACTCGCTGGTGTTATTAGGGTTTCTTCTAATGAGACTCCAGTACAATAATGATATGTATAATGGCTTTTACAATACTTTTATAATAAATCAAGGAGCTCAAATCGACACACTATAACGACCGGTGTCGTCGATGGACAGTTTTGAGAGGTGGGGCGCACCGAGCCGTGTGCGTGTGGGTAGAGTCCTTGTGCACGCACACATGCGAGGCGTCAACACCTACAGAAAATATAATAACGGCTTCTGGTATGCGCTCGTTTGTCGGTTAAATCAACCTGTCAATTAAATCGATATTATCGAATTTTATTGATATTATATCGATTTTGTGACAAACTTTAACACTATTGATGTTGCGATAAATTCATGAGGAAAACTATCGATTATTATTTTCATCTGCCTTCAAGAAATACAAGCGCTATGTTATGATTTTAATATTTCACACATACATAAACTCACACCTACCCGTGGGGGTAGGCAGAACCTACAGAACGCCACCTGCTACGATCCTTACATACTGCTTTTGCCTCGTTTACGTTCATACATCAGCTTTCTAATTACGCAACATATTTTCGTAAACGATAAAGACAAATCTGTTTCATTTTGACAGTTCAACAACATTCATTGCGTTATTTACGTTGCTCTGCAGTTTTTTTTTTTTGAACTTACGGAGCAATGGATTAGCAATCTGTTTCAAAACGATTCAGATTCGGATTGATTTTGCATTACGTAATTAGGGTACTGGTCATATTTTTAGCTCTGATCTGACCTAAATTAGGCAGTGTTTTAGATAGATAGATAAGTCTCTAATAAGTACACCAAATATACTATATATAATACACTGTGACATTTTAGTCGTCTTACAAAAGCAACCCACTTTATGTATCCAATGACTACTAAACATTCATTAAAAAAACATGCGGAGCAGTCTTTGGGGACTGCAGATAGAAGTGAAAACGTGCGGTGACGATGACGCGAGTTTCACGCTTTTTGTTCACCCAAAAATACACATATATACACAGTATACATATAGCTCTTGAAAAGCGTTCGGTGACTTGTTCACACAAAAAGTGCTCAACGCGCCTAAAGAAGTTTTCACTTCAAAAAATTGATATACACATTTTAGTCGTCTTACAAAGGGCCACTCAATGTACCCGACATGAAATACTTCTAGGAGCAATATTAAAAATTGTTACAATATATCATTTTATTTAAATGAAGTATAAAATTTCACGGTGTATATATAAAAATGAATCCCTATTTCCCTTGGTCTCTCTATAACTTGAGAACGGCTGCACCAAATTGGATATATCTTTTGTTGTGTTCGTTATTCTGACGACAAGGTTTATAGGTACGGTAGGTAGGTAGGTGCGCCGTAGATAAGTACTTAGGGCCGACAGCTAGTTATACAAGCTATTAGCCTATAACTTGTGTTTGGTATGATAATACTGTTAGTGCAAGTTGGTGATTAATAAAAAATAAATAAAAAATACATAATTAAATGCATACACAATGAACACTGTGAACTTATTGGTGATGTTCTTCAGAAAGGACAGGTGCGTAGTACTCGCAACCGGCGTGCGTGCAGATGTATGAACGTAAACGAGAGAAGAGGAGGTGAATTTATGTGTGTATATATTTTACATAGGGTGACACAATGGCCGTCTTATCGCTAAAAGAGATATTTTAAAGACAACCTTTTGATGATGAATTAAGATGATTTTTTGCCCAGCAGTGTCCTAAAACTCAAGTAGTTGTACACCATATGACATCAAGATAAATCTTAAAAAACCTAAACAACGAATGCTTAAAAAAATCACGTAGAACCTAACCGAATACGACTGTAAGATTAAATTTTAGTTTAAAACGAAAAAAAATATATAATAAAAAATACTATGAAGTTCAAATTGTGATATTACTGAAATTGTAGAAGAACTCTTGAACTAACAGTTTTTAATTATAATTATTATTTTAATAATATAATTATATTTTTAATTTTAACTTTAGATTATTTAGATTTCTTTGTGTACTATGAATTTATAAGACAGCATTTATAACAGAGTTATTTGTTAGTATCGAGCTTGACCGAAACGTTTCGTTCTCAAACGTAGCCTAAAACACGCAGCGAAATCGCGATTTGAACATAAAGAAGAAAAAGCTAAGAATTGCTCATTGAGTTGACACACTTACAGTTAGTGGAATCCACTGAGACGCGCCCTACTCCGCGATGACTGTACTGTAAGCTGTACTTTAGTACGGAGCGGAGCGGAGTGAGGCGCGTCTCAGTGGATTGCACTATCTATAGCTTTTTCTCATCTCTGCTTAGCCTTTTCCCAACTACATTGGGGTCAGCTTCTTAGCTCAGTGCTAAGTAATAATTACATAGACAAAAACCAATTCGAAAGGCTTCCGAGATGTCTGAGATTATGAAAAAGTAGTAAAATTTACTCTGTTTTATCACATTTGAAGTTGGGATTTAAAAATAACTCGTTTCTGACCTCGAATTCGTCTGCGTGAGAATTGGGTTCAGAGAAAAATGCAGAAGATAGATTTTTCTTTACATAAATTGATAACAATCGTTAATTCATGTCATTTACCGATATAAAGAGTCAGATCCAGGTTATAAACTTTCTGTGTGCCAAATTTCATCCAAATCCGTTCAGCTGTTTTTGCGCGATTGAAACTGTCACATTTATAATATTATATATATAATTTAAAATAGGTTTAAAGAACTTTAGTTTCTGCTTAAAGAACTATATATTTTATATTATATAGTAGACTTGTCTTATAATTCATAGTACATATAGAAATGAATAAAATGTCGATTACAAAATAGCGATGGAGTTGAGGGTTCTAATAATTAATCTAACTGCTAAATGGTTAGCTTTGCCATAGGAAATAAAGGCGTATGATACTCCCCGAAAATGGATTTACGGCACAGAATAATACAGGCGTACTCCGCATTTTCATTAAGAAGCTACAAGTTCACGGCAGGCCCGTCTTGTCGGGCCAATTCAGTGAGCGTAACGTAGTCACAAGATCTAAGAGTTACGCGATAGAAAGAGAGGCAACTTCTAGGTGAATATGACTTTAGGTAATTAGCGCTGTGCGACCTGAATTGCACTTTATTGTGTCGAAGCAAGAGTCGCTTTTTATTTAAATGATTTTGCGGAGTGTGTATTAATCTGTGGAGGCGATTAGACGATTATTGGTTGATATTTTCATCAAATATCTTTGGAACAGACAAAACCCTATGGGTCAGTAGGGTCACCATCAAACGTGATATAACTCGGTTTTTCTAACTGTGCGCTTGCGCTGTCAAAGTCGTAAAGTGTTAGTATTGAATTCATCATCACGGTTACCTCCTCAGTGCCCCGACGCCTCTTAATACGGTCTACAAAACTCGTGTCAACTCCACATATCATTCGTTATGGCAAAAGCGTCACGGTAGCCCGCGAAATTCAAATTTACTTACGTTTTTTGCAATTTGCAGGACAGTATCGGACTATTTTGATCTAAATATGATTCGCGGCCGTATCAAATGTTTATTTAAAGAATTGTAATAATAGAAATAATCAATATAACTCTTAAGTTCATGTTATCCTATTGAATGACCATTTCATGAAATCATGACATTTGAGGATTATGCTAACTTATGAAGTTGTATTGCTGATTCTAATGATTATAATTCTGTAAAGCCATATTCGTTACGGTCGCGAATCATATTTTAATCACGCGACCATCATCTGACCTGCGAATAGGAAAAAACGAAAGAAATTTTGAATTCTGCGGGCTACTTTAGCGCATCTCCCTTAAGTCATTATTGATATTATTAAAATCTACATTCACTGTAATATTTTGACTTTGAAGGGCGCAGAGTTAGAACAATCGCGTTATATTTTATCATGGTTTTCATCTCACAACATAGACACGTCCCTCAACTCCAGGCTACCTGCCCAACAATGTCCTAGGCCTACAGTACGCGAGGAGCCAGTTATGACGTCATCATGTCGCTGGCGTTCCCGCCGCTGACGCCGGCCGCGCCCTTCAGCAGGTCGTTGATGTCGCGGCGGAACATCGACAGGTTCTGAGTGAATCTGTAAGGGATAAAGTTGTGTTATATTATTATTAAGTTACTCGTTATAACATCAGCTATCTGCCAGTGAGCGTCCCGTCAAAATCAGTCCAGCCGTTTAGGAGATTTGCCGGAACAAATACAAATTATTTTAATTTTTTATAAGTACCGTATAAGCTTTCATATGCATTTAGTAATAAGCTGTTATTTTGACCTTTAAACAGACACTTTACGATAGGGAAGAAAACTCTCAAATTAGTTCCATGTAGATGGCGACAAAGGTTAACAAAATGCTTGCGATTGACCAAAAATGTACAAACGACTGCTGTACGGTGTAAGGGTCAAAAAGTCAAAATTAACCTACGATTGCCCAGGTCGTCCCGTGGATGGGTGACCTACTGAGACCCCGCGTGCCTCGGAAAGCACGTTAAGCCGACGGTCTCGGCTGTCATTTCTAGATCAGAAGGCAGTTTAGTCAAAAGCGCGAAATTCTGGCAACCAGTCGTACCAAGGGGCCGCACACGGCGAGGGGTGCTGGCTGATCTTTGCGTCGTGCTCGTGAGCGGGTGCTGCTTGTGGTGTTATTAGTAATTACCTGTTTATTTATTTTACCTCGATGGTCCTAGTTTATCATTTATAACTTCCAGTTACAGCTATATATAGCTATATGTACATTGATGTATTAAAAGGAGGAAGATATGTTACGCACTAACATCGCAATCAGTAAACTTGGGCTCGGCGCACGACTACATGCACCGAAACTCACACATCTGTGATCAGTGTCATCTCACAGTCGCAAAGCTACAGTTACCGATAGACGAGGATAGAGATAGGAGACGGCGCTGACGTGCGAGCGAAATCGCGTTAGCACCTCGCGCATGGTGTGCGTATCGTGTCTTTCACGTATGTTTTTAATATCTATCTCGCTCTCACAAACATGGCGAAGCAAACGTCAAAATATTATTGTAATTTTCAACAAATTAACATTTTTGGCTGTACTTACGAGTGGTAGGTAATCCCATGTGTCTTATTTTTCTTTCTTGTATTATTAAAGCACTGTTTAGCTGCACAAGAAGTCATTTTGATGCGTATTTATTACAAAAAAACTGAAATTATTGAGCTGTGTGATCTACGATGTTCCGTGCGCGACTGAGTGCCAACTACGGGCAATCCCGTAGTTGAGTAGGATCAGGCGATTTGACTAAGTCCCGTATCTACCTCTTTTAATACATCAATGAATTTATGTCTGGAGGCTTTTATTTAGATATTGTTTACGTTTAGTCTTTTTTTTTTCTGTCTGGTACAGTTCTCGATATTTTTGGTTGGTATATTGGCGTGTGGCAGCTGACATGGCTATAAATTATAATTTAAATCATGTTTTGTGTTGCGTAAATTATCTTGCATACTTTTATATAGAATCAATGTTTTCTAACTGAACAGATAGCTGGTGCAGCTGGACGGTTTGTTGCGCCACTTCTTCTTCCCAGCGGCAGCACTAGGAAGTGGTGAAGGGTGGGCGTTTTTGGGGACTGTCTTATGTAATTTTTGAAAAGTTTAAATTCTCAGTAAAGTTTGAATAAAATAATGACGTTTGAATTTTGAATCTTTGACTCAGTAACTGGGTTGTGGAGCTCAGAGGCAGTCGCTCCATATAACATGCTGGTATCGGTTGGCTGCCTCCAGTTAGGACTGGGAAGTAGACAGACCTTCGGTCGGTCCCTGCCGGCATTAGGACCTACCTGTCCCTATTCTTGGTGAGCAGGTTGGGCTCGATGCCGGCCATGAGCCCGTTGAACCAGTGCGCCAGCTGCGCCTGCTTGTCGCGCGGCTGTTGCGCGATCATGTCCTGCCTGATGCGCGCGAACTGCTCCTCGTTGAGGAGGATCAGGCCGAGCAGGGGGCGAGACATCGACCACTGATTGCAGCAGTCTTCGAACATAATCACGTTCAATACCTGTAGGTATAACAAAGAGATTACAATAGGGATGATGAATAAAAAAATGTTTTTTGTCCGTAATGTAGATTATGAAAAAATGAAGGACACGTATTTTTTCTTTTTTTACGTTATCAAAAGATTACGGCGATACATTGAGTTATAATGTGCCATGACGTCACTTGTATGTAGATTTTATACATACTTGTGACGTATCAACCCCCACTCCCCAACTTTAATGCCTTTTATCTGAGTAATTTTTTATTAATATGATAAAGCAAAAAATACGAGTCTAATATTTTTTTAATATCTGACTGACGGACTAAATAGAATTTCTTTTTTTGACCCAGGCATCTTCCCTAGGTCCTCGGTTCGATTCGGAGGGTTGGGCGAAGTGTCATTGGGTTTTTCCACCAGAGATTTCTCAGAAGTAGCCCGGAGGCTGGATTTGTGCCCGGTTGATGGCAATAGGCTCGCCCCCTATTACATGGGACTGAAACATAACATGTATGTGTACTATAGGTACACCTCTGCTTAACCATTTGGGATTACCATTTTTTTATGAGTTTATCTATGGTTTCCCAGTCCTGGGCAAGGCTTCCCTGTCTCTTTATAAAATTCATGGTATCATAAAACGCGTTCTGGATGCATGTCTTTCGCGTAGTTATCATATTTTTGTAAGCCCCCGACTATTTCCCTTTAGATTCGAACAAGCACATGGGTTGTAAAAAAAAATACATAAAAAGGTTTCCGACGAACTGAGAACCTCCCCCTTTTTTTTTGAGTTGGTTAAAAAATAATATAAGTATTCCCATGTTGATCAAGTGGTCGAAAGCGGGACAGCTACGCATAGCCTTTTGGTTCGATCGTCGAATTGGGCAATTTTATTAGGTTGATAGCACCTTAAGCACAGACGGTTCGCTCCGCAAAATCATTTAAATAAAAAGCGACTCTTGCTACGACACAATTAAGTGCAATTCAGGTCGCACAGCGCTAATTACCTACAGTTATATTCACATAAAAGTTGCCTCTCTTTCTATCGCGTGACTCTTGTATATTCTGACTACCTTACTTACGCTCACTGAATTCGACAAGTCCCGCGCGCCGCGTACCTACTTGAAGCATCATTCCCAAACTGCGGTCTGTCCCATCTGTATTTATGTGTGACCTAATGTAAGGGGTCTTGAATTTGCTCCTTGTACTACATGGTTCTTAGAAACATAAAGATATGATTCCAAACACTACAGTTCCCGTGCTCGGGATGCAATCTCATATAAACCTATAGAAAGTGTATGGGCAGCACTACCGCGTGCGGCGTTGTTCGGAATCATACTTCAATTGGCGAAAGGACCATGCAAAAGATTGTATGGGCGCTGTCCCAACCCACCAACAGGCATGGGACTTGTTACAATATTATTACAAAGTCTCACAAAAACATCTTGTCATTAAAAAAAAAAGTTTTTACTTAAAATAGGTGTTTTTTTTTTTTAAATAACGTTGTTTTAGACATTTTACAATAAACAATTGTTCAATAATTGTTCGCAAACAAGCCGATATCACACAGATAAACAACGTAAGCACAGCAGAACGTACTAACCACGACTGAGGTGCGCGCGCGCAGGGAGTTAGCATAGCAAATCAAGGGAAGATAAGACCTTTTTTTTTCTGTGCATGTGAGATGCACAGAAAAAGTGTTCATAAAGGCTGTTCATTATCGATAGTTTTTTTATAGTTAAATAGTGTCCCTGTACATTTTTTATACAATTAACTGTACTAAAAAGTGTGTACAATATATTTTTTTTGCCCCATGACTTACGGTGATGTCGCCATAATAAAAAGTGATCATGCTGCCAAGATGAATTAATTGAGATACGTTTGAAATCTGCTGGTGGTATGGAACGATTTTTTGCATGGCCCTTTGGTTGCACTACTACAACTCTGCCCACCTCTAACGAGAATACAGGCGTGATATTAAGCGTGTTAGTCTGCGGACACGGAATTAGCGGCGGCCGGGCGGCGCCGGCGCAGGCGACGCGAGCGCCGGCGTGGCGCGGCGGTGTATAACGGTTACAACATCAAATTAGCGGCGGCCGGGCGGCGCCGGCGCAGGCGACGCGAGCGCCGGCGTGGCGCGGCGGTGTATAACGGTTACAACATCAAATTAGCGGCGGCCGGGCGGCGCCGGCGCAGGCGACGCGAGCGCCGGCGTGGCGCGGCGGTGTATAACGGTTACAACATCAAATTAGCGGCGGCCGGGCGGCGCCGGCGCAGGCGACGCGAGCGCCGGCGTGGCGCGGCGGTGTATAACGGTTACAACATCAAATTAGCGGCGGCCGGGCGGCGCCGGCGCAGGCGACGCGAGCGCCGGCGTGGCGCGGCGGTGTATAACGGTTACAACATCAAATTAGCGGCGGCCGGGCGGCGCCGGCGCAGGCGACGCGAGCGCCGGCGTGGCGCGGCGGTGTATAACGGTTACAACATCAAATTAGCGGCGGCCGGGCGGCGCCGGCGCAGGCGACGCGAGCGCCGGCGTGGCGCGGCGGTGTATAACGGTTACAACATCAAATTCCGTGTTATAATTGAAATTCATTATTAATATTCAAGTATTTCTAGTTCGATGGATTTGTGCCCGGTTGATGGAAATAGGCTCGCCCCCTATTACATGGGACTGGGAAATGTGGGTGTACCTACTACAGGTACACCTCTGCCCAACCCTTCGGGGAAACAAGACGTGATGTTATGTTATTTCTAGTTCGCTAGTTAGCCACATTTCATATTTCCACACAGTAATATTGCCAAATTAATCAAAACTGCGAAATATTTGACATCTCACCATCTATTTACGACATTGCCCACCTTCCGAATAAATGCTCATAAAGTAGATAATACTTACTGTAGCGAGTAACTGTTGCATGATCTCCGGTCGTCGCTGTAGCACTTCTATGAACATGTTACTTGTTTCCGGTGGCGGCTGGCGCGGGTTCGACACTTTGTTGCTAGCTGCAAACATAATTTATTTGTTAAAACAAAATAAAATAAATAATAAATACATTCTTTATGTCGCCAAAAGCCATCACAGTACAAGAACTAAGAGCATATAAATACGGATTATAAACTAGGTCACAATAATTTTAATTCCCTGACTCCTAGGTGTATGTGCCTTTGTCTTAGGAGTCAGTGATTCTCCGTAACAAACAAGACAAAGCCGAACAAACCGGGACGTTACAACAATAAGCAAATGGTGTAAAAGAAAACAGAATATAATCTATGTAAAAAAAAACATAAAAGGAAAAACGTTTAACTGTGTGGTGAGGTGAATAAATGTAGGGTCCGAGTGTGTGTGTGTAGTGAGTAAGTGTAGGATGTGTGTGAGTGCGTATGTGGTGTGTAGTGAGAACGAAAAGGGTGTGAATAAGTGGTTCTCAAGTTAAAGTAGTAACGGACAGACGGACACGATGCGTCTAAGGGCCCAACACATGACAGCATTTGTCGGGCATTAATGCTGAAATGAACCTTTTTGGCCCAGCCGTAAGGAACATTATTATTGCTATAACACACTTTTTATTTTGTTATTATGTGTTTCACGAACTGTGTCCAAATAAATTTTATTATTTCTTTCTTTTGATGCCCTATATCACGTATTGTCTTGTGTGGTGTGGTTATTTTTTATGAAAATGAATAGTTTATTCACATGGACCACATTTGGCTATCAAAACTAACCGTGTGGGCGACACCGCCCACATTTTTCACAACGATCTGTCAGAAATATCGTGTTATTGGGTTTTTCCATCTGGAGTTTCTCAGTAACAGCCCGGAGTCCGGATTTGTGCCTGGTTGATGGCAATAGGCTCGCCCCCTATTACATGGGACTTAAACATAACTGGCGAAGTGTGGGTGTACTATAGGTACACCTCTGCCTAACGCTTCGGGGAATACAAGCGTGAAGTTATGTTAAAATAATAGTGCTGTAATACTTACATTTCTGCACTAACTGTTTAAATAGATATGTGACTATGTGATCAAGCGTGGCGCAGCATCCCGTACACACACTTGTATCTGAAAACAAATTACATAACCAGCATTTATCTAAATCTTATTCACTATCTACATTACGGGTCCAATAAACTGCTCGCAATACAAAAATTAAATTTACACAAATGTAAAATATTTGTGAAAGCGTGGTTGATGGGAACAAACTACGACGAAATAGAAAACCTTCACATACTCATACTCATTTATTTGCTCAGAATGTAGGTATTTACAATAACCCGTGGTTACAATATGAAGAATCCTTGTACATGTAATGTAGGTAGATGGACATTAATAAATGTATGTTAGGTAGGTCAGGCGCCGGCCGCAGCCGGCAGTCCGCAATATACGAACTAACCATAACTCCGTTAGTCACGTCAAAACTTGTAGGACTACACAAATCGGTCACGTTAGTACCGGCGCGTCTCTGTCGACGTCGCGTCACCGGCAAGTCAAAACTTGTATTGCTACGAACTAAACAGGCGTGGTTATGACTGACTGACGATCTGTTTACACACGTTTCAGGGACGTGTGTAAACAGATCGTCGATTGACGTGACTGAAGTTTGTGCATGAACCGTAAGTTGAACGGTATGCGTTCGTTTTTCCGAAGATAACCGAAGCGCATACTTTTATTGAGGATTCTGTACGTAGTAAGAAATCAATCTGCCTAGTCTTTTCCCCACTATATTGGGGTCGGCTTCCAGTCTAACCGGATGCAGCTTAATACCAGTATTTTATATGGAGCGACTGCCTATCTGACCCGATACCCCTTGGTAAGACTGACGACCCGTAACGACTGTCAGTCGGGACCAACACGGAGGAGTCTCGATACGTAAAGATGGTCACCCATCCACGGACCAACCCGGACAAGCGTAGCTTTACCTGATAGTTCGGCCCGTGAAGCTGTTATTACGTAGCCACGAGCTCCACGGATTCTGTACGTAGTAGCTTTGTATGAGAATGATGAATCTTACCTAGTATTAGTATCATGACTACGTACACTTACCGAGAGCCGTGAGTCCTTCGGAAATGGAGCACAGTACGTAGAGCGTGGCGTCCGGCTGCAAGTTCGCTAGGAACGGCATGTGATCCTGGGCGAGGCGCTCCAGGAGCACGTAGTAGGTCTGGGAGAGTTTGGGGTAGTCCTGAAACGTTAAAATTGTGATATTTTTATCCAAAATTGCAAACAGATCCAGCGACCTCCCTGAGTTGGTGAGCAAAATTGGGCTGCGAGTATGTTCTTCGTTTCTGAGTAAACCTCGTTTGTTGCACATACCATCGACACGATATATTTACAGACAAAACTCTTACATGATTATTGCGAGCCGTATGTATAATGAAGCTTGCCAGGAAGTTGATAGTGAATGTTGAGAATGAGGTTTTTAATACTAGCGTGTCTAAATTTAAGAAGACTATTTGCAACCTTTGTTGATAGGCCTACAGTGTCCTCTCATACCTATAAACACTGTAACTTGAAAATATTGCAAAAGCCAATTATTTTTAAAAGAGTAACCGTGGAGTTTCTTGCCGGCTCTTCTCCATAGGAAACGACCAATTGGAACCGTGCACCTAGCTTCTGACGTTTCATAAGTGCCCATGTAGGTTTATGTGAAAAAAAAAAAAACACTTTTTCGATAGCATATCATAGCCCTTGCACTGTTTAATAATATGGAAAACGCGAATGTAACACTGTCTACTACCTTAATTCTAATTTGTTTACATGCTATCCGTGAAAACTTGTAATTGGCCTTCACCATGTTATTAAACCTAAATAAGTTCCTGCCTAGCTGTAAGTTTTCCGAAAAATATAAAATTAATATATATGAATATATATAATTATGAAAAATATAAAATAAATAAATAAATATCTTATATTTATTTATTTTATATTTTTCATAAATATAAGATATTTATTTATTTATTTTATATTTTTCATACGCCGTCAATCAACAGAAATTGCTTTTTTTTTTCAAACTGTATATTCAAGTTGGTCGATTATTACTCGTTAACCTGTAAAGCCTACTTACCTGTGATAGTTTTCCTTTTAACTTCGTTTTATATACTACTGCTGTGATTTTTTTCACAAATCCAAGTACAACCATTTAGCTGGTAGCGGGGGGAGGAACGACTCTTAACAAAAATTAGCACTAAAGCTTAATATTTCGGACAAACGGAACCCTGAATTAAAAAATGGTTTTCACACTCCCACAATATTTTTGAACGACCTTTCCAACGACACCACACACTATGGAAAAGACGAGAAAAAAAAAAACACAATTTACGTGTAGAGGAGGTAACCAATTTTTCTTTTTCTTGATTTTATTTTATCACTTTGTCGGCGTGTTTAATATGTATACCCATGCCAAATTACAGCTTTCTAGTACTAACAGTCTCTGAGCTAAGCCGCGGACAGGCGGACATGGCAAAACTATAAGGGTAGGAACCCTAAAAAACGAGTGACTGAGATAAATGGGTGGTTTAAATTATATTAAAAAATTAACTTACAAGTAGATCACTCTGTGGTATACTGAGCAGTAACTTGACGAACATATTTAGCGCGTTGTCTAGAGCTTCGTCGCCGTATAGCCTGGAAAAACATAATTATCAATGAAACCAGCTGTTAATAAGATATCGGATTCAATTTAAAACGTCGTATAAAAAAAAAATATGATTGATGTAGTCGATATTTCTGACTACCCCTGGCGACACAAACTCAGGGGTCAAGTTTATTTATTTAATACTTCAAGCACAGAAATGTACAGAGGCGGACTTAATGCCAAAGGGTGATGCAGAGACAAACTTACAGTGGTGGGTGCAATTACGAGAAATTGAGGAATATTTTTTAAAGTAGTTATAAATATACACAACTATAAATATAATATATTTCGTATAGGGAGGAGGTCGTGGCTAAGTAATAACTGCCGCACGGGTCGTTCCATCAGGTTAAGCTATGCTTGCCGGGGTTGGTCTGTGGATGGGTGATCATCTTTACATAACGAGACTCCTCCGTGCCTCGGAAAGCACGTTAAGCCGTTGGTCCCGGTTTTCATTCGTGGATCTTTGACAGTCGTTACGGGTCGTCAGAAACCCGAAAATCTGACAACCAGTCTTACCAAGGGGTATCGTATTACCCAGTTACTGGGTTATGGAGGTCAGATAGGCAGTCGCTCCATGTACAATACTGGTATTCAGCTGTATCCGGTTAGACTGGAAACCGACCCCAATATAGTTGGGAAAAGGCTAGGCAGAATGAATATAAATATATTATATATAAATATGAGCACAAATAAATATACATAAATACACGAATAAACTAAAAACAAACAATGGGAAAAAAATTACATTGTGATGATAATGCCAGCCAAGTGCTGCAAGTATCTAAGTCCAGAAATTAAATATAAAAGATATTGTGTAAAAAGATTAGATCATTCAGTCGTTATGGGTAGTCAGAAGTGGGTTGAAGAACTGGGTTGTGGAGGTCAGATAGGCAGTCCCTGCATGTAAAATACTGGTGTTCATTACAGCTGCATCCGGTTAGACTGGAAGCCGACCGCAACATAGTTGGGCGATGGCTCGGCAGATAATGTTAGTCATATTTATTATGTACCTGAACACTCCGAAGTTCGCGTAGTTACCGCACAGCGCACACTTCAGTATAGAGAAGCACAGCGAGATACCCTTCAGTTTCATAGCGTACATCTGTTTCTTGTTCACATCTATTGTTAGTATTCTGCTGCCTGTAATGTAGGAAATGTATGTAGTAGTGGTAGGCTAGTTTCAAAGCTGTGCTGGAGACCCATATGGAATTGTTTCACAGCGACGCGGACCGCTCCGCGTACGAGTCCGTACAACGTATCGTACTAATTCCTCGTTTCAGAGGCCTTATTATGAAGTATTAATGCCATCATTATTCCACTGCGAAAAAAGGATGGTGCTAGCAGCCTTGTATAGCTCCGTCTCTCACTCACACTGGAATAATGGTGGCATTAATACGTCACAATACGGCCCGTGGCCTTCACTGGTGAAGGCCGGCCGGCTGCCAGTCGGAGCGCCGAACGCGGTCGATGCGTAAAGTCGAGATGGTTAAAAGAAACTCACACTAGGGCCTCAGAGCAGTGCGGGCATTACCCGTACGGGTCTCCCGTGTACGGACGGCCCGTTCGGGTCTCCAAGATAGCTGGGAAACCAGCCTTAAGGTGAAAGCGTCACGATAGCCCGAGAAGTTTTCTTACGTTTTTTGCAATTTGCAGGTCAGTAGGTATCAGGTTTTATGTTGATCTAAATATGATTCGCGGCCGCGTTAAATGTTTATTTATAGAATTATAATCAGCAATACGATTTGAGCAACAAGCAGTAGTTGAATTTAACTTTTATTTTTTTCTTGGGTTTGTATTACTGTCTATCTTTTTTTTGTCCGTCTAATATTTCATGAAAAAATATTGGACGTTTTTTTTTTATTTTTTTACGTAATTAAAAGATTACGGCAATACATTGAGTTAAATGTGGCATGACGTCATATCCCTGTAGATTTTATACTGAATTGTGACGTAGCGAGCCCCTTTAATGCATTTTATCTAAAACGTTTTTTTATTAATATGATAAAGCAAAAAATACGTGTCTAATATTTTTTCTTATCTGACTGACGGACTAAATAGTTCTTTTTCCCAGTCAACAATACTACTCACCATATGCACATATAATATTGGACAGCTCTCTGAACAGCAGAATGCCGTTGGGCGACGACACGTCGAAGTGAAGTCGCTGGTTCCTGTTCTGTGCTAACTCTGCTGTCAGTTTGAGGACCGGCGTCGTGAGCGCCGGCTCCGAGAACCACACCTCTATGCCGCGGAGCAGGACCTTCATGTACACAGGGTAACTGTGGAGGAGAAAAGAAAAATGGGTAACATTGCATTAGGCCTGGAGTCGTCGACGGAACGGAACGGAACGCGATTTCACCCGCGGAAGTCTTGTAGCGGTTACACCGCCACATACGAACTACGCGTCAAAGACATGACGTCACACAAATCCTGCATCGCGCAATTAGAGTTTACCGCGCGAACGACATATATAAGACTATCCGACATCAACAGTCGGGCAGTCGGCCCGCCAGACACAACACCCGTCTGGTCGGAGGATCCTCCCTTTTCTATGGTGGATGAGTGAACTTTACACCCTGTTCCTCATGCCACTAAATTGGTGAACCCGACGTGATCGTGAAATTTGTGGTCCGGTTAAAAGATTTTTTTTCCCCTTATTACATTTATAACTTTAACATGGGAGTATTATAGGCAGACCTCTGCCCACCCCTTTCAGGAATACAAGCGTGACGTTATGTAATAAATAATAATAATTATTATTTTTATGTGTACTCACATCCAATCGAACAGCATCATGTAAGTGGTCTTAGTGTTGAACGCGAACGCTAGCCCGCGCAGGTCTCGAGCCAGGCCTATGAGCGTCTTCTTGGCATCTTCTGAGCTGAACATCGGAGATTCTGGGCCGGATAGGAGGCCTATGATGCTCTCGAAGGCAGCTGTAATGTGGAGAACCGTTAATTACTTACCACAAAATTACAATCGAAAACTTAACTTTCAAACGGTGTAACAATGAGCGGTCTTATAGCTAAAAGAAGATTTTTTAAATGTCTAAATCAAATCAAACATTGGGTCCCCACCTATGAAATTGGCGTTTTTTTTTTAACAAATAGAGAACCACGTCAATTCTATGATTTAAAATATTCATCAATTGCTTGATATTATATCGAATAATAACCATCATATACAACTACCAATAGTAAAAAAAACATAAAAAATACCTTGAAAATGACTCCTCTTTTTGTTTTAAAACTTAGCCAAAACTTATTTTTGTCGCTTAATCTAAGTGGCATACGTTATCTTAGTTTTTAAACATTAGTGCATAAATGTTTTAAAACATTAGTGTTCATGGTTGTTAAATAAATTAAGAAAATGTTAATATGAAAAATGCAACTGCTTTAAAATTCTCCATACAAAACGCCAATTTCATAGGTGGGGACCCAATATTTTATTTGCCTGACTTCGGGTACATGAGGTGATACATTAGTTCGTAGGATGATTTGTTAATTCGAATTTTCGTGAAAACCCTAAGGATATTGCGAAAACACGGATAATTTGACAACGGTGAACACATTTCTGCGAGCATCTTGCGCGCGGTTGGTCACAGTTCTAACCCAACCTATTTCACCCAATTCAAAATGACGAATCAATACCGCCCGTACATGAAAACGAGCGCTTTTTCCATAACGTTTGTTTACCGTGCACTGTATTTTAACAATCGGCTTAGCTCTGAGTGTTGAAATTCCAACAGTCCGCTTTTTTAATGCGCCAAGAATACGCTCTGTTGGATTCTCAACGTTCATCCCAACGCCGAGAGTTGAAAACCCAGGGCGCGGTAAAATAAGCGCCCGTGCATAACTGTCCAACTGCACGACAAAGGCCTCTTCTCATACAGAAGACCCGCTCATTAATCATGCTAGGTGGAGCGAGGACCTTCGCAGGGTGGCTGGTAGCAGCTGGTTGAGAGTTGCCGAGAATCGAGCTGATATTGGCGTGCAATTGGAGAAGTCTGTGTCCTTGTGTGGACTTCTATGAGCTACTTATGCTAATTAAATACCCTCGTACCAGTGAGCGGCATCATGAAGGCCAGGAAGCGGTCCTCGTCCTCGCCCAGGTCCACCATGAGGAGTCGTCCTAACGCCGTGTACAACATACTGCGGCATCGCATCTCTGCTGCTCCTACGCCTGCGATGCCGAGGAACGGGAAGTGTTCTGCCTGTAACAGTGGAATAAGACATAAATATCAAGCTTGTAAGTTATCAAGAGGTAGGTTGAAGTGCACCTACAGGGTGTAAGGGACAGCCCTCCGAAGACTGATGGGGTAAATCCAGTATATCATACTAAGATAAGCGGTACATGAAATTATTTCAGTAAAGTTAAGGGAATCCACTAAAACCACCACTGTTTTGTTACATTAATAGAGTACTGCGTACAGAGAATGTAATTTTACATTGAAATAAAGGAATAGTAACTGAAAACCCGATAAAAAAGTGGAATTTGATTGAAAATAAGGATATGAATGCACCCTCTTAGTTTGTGGAGGGCTGTCCCTTACACCCTGTATAGTGTATCTAAAAGTTCCGAATGAAGTCCCATTTAATCAAATCAAAATTTCCCAACTATGTTGGGGTCTACTTCCAGTCTAATCGGATGCTGAATACCAGTATTTTACATGGAGCGACTGCCTATCTGACCTCCACAACCCAGTTACTGGATAATACGATACCCTTTGGTAAGGCTCGTCGGACTTTCGGGCTTCTGACGACCCGTAACGACTGTCAAAGATCCACGAATGACAGCCGGGACCAACGGCTTAGCGTGCTTTCCGAAGCACGGAGGAGTCTCGGTATGTAAAGATGGTCACCCATCCACGGACAAACCGATCCGATGATCGACCCATGCGTCTGTTATTACAGATTTGTTCTCAAATGTCATGATTTCAAGAAAAAGTCATACAATGGAACAAATGTAACTTAGAGAAATGTTACAGATACTGCAATCCACCTCGACGCGGCCCACTCCGCCACGACAGTACTGTGAGCTGCGGTGCTTTTCTCTAAAAATCTTACCGTGAAAACTTCGGTGAAGTGAGCGTGGAGTGAGCTGTCAATGGTGTCAATTCCAAGCAAAAACCAACTCTCTTCACCTAAGTTTTCACGGTGAGATTTTTACAGAATCGACCGGCTGTACTGTAGTGCGGAGCGGGCGGAGTGGCTCGCGTCGAGGTGGATTGCACTATCTATATTAATGATTCTAATTATTATAATTCTGTAAATACGTATTTGTTATAGTCGTGAATCAAATTTTGATAATGATACAACCAACACTGAACTGCAAATTGTGTAAAACGAAGAAGAATTTTGCGGATCCATCCCTTTACGGCCCTGCGCGCCGATGACGCAATTACGCTTAAGCCCGGCTCGCATTCCGACAGCGTGACGTCATTCTGACCTTGTTTACATAAAACGTTCCTGTGTTGTTTCTATGCACTTGAGGCTCATAATGTAAACTGTTTTGATTTCGTGAATAAACAGACCATATTATTATGTGTAAGCCGAGCTCGTGTTCTGAGAATTGTATTTATAACAAAATAATAAAAACAGACCACTGGCTGAAATGTGTTTTGTTCCTGTTTCGTCTATTTTTGATAAAACTACTAAATCAATGTACACAAAATTGTATGATTAAATATAATAACTCCATAAATGATAATTTAACAACTTACCTTCGATTATTCCACAAAAACAATAAAAACCAATTATTTTATAGTGAATCACACGCGCACTCCGTTCTGTGTCAAACGTCAGTTTTTACTTTTTTTTTTTTATTTCTCATAGTGTATATTTTTGCTTTTAGTTGATTTATTTGACAAGAATATTTATCAGACCATTGACTAAAAATGCCACAGAGGATATTAGACTTTAATTATGAGTACAAATAGAGATGGAAGCCGCATAAAGTCACTGTCTAACATGTTGGACAGCCGGGCTTGACGGCCGGGGCGAAGTGACGTCCTTGAACGTCACCCCGCCGGGAACCGGTTAAATATATAATTTTGTCGAATCATCTTTGTAGCTACAATATACGTAGATATATTTAGTAACCTATTCCTGAAGAGTCATAAAAAAACCCTCTAAGAAATCGACGTGTTTCACCTCTCAACGAGGCATCCTCGGGATGACGATTGACTTGTCGCGAACCCGAACACGTCACTACGTCTAATAAAACAAAAAAGAACGTACGTCAATTGTATTTTATACTGTATTTCTGCAAGGTCACGACTGAATTAACTATCTTTGTACCTATTGAAAGTAGTTTGATCTTCTTTTAACCATGTCGACTTTACGCATCGACCGCGTTCGGTGCTCCGACTGGCAGCCGGCCGGCCTTCCCCAGTGAAGGGCCAATCGGAGCGCCAAACGCGGTCGATGCGTAAAGTCGACATGGTTAAAGAAACTCACACTAGGGCCCTCTGAGACCCTCGGGAACTGGGCAAATGACATCGATTCTTGACTTACCGTGTGATGCGTCAACATGAACTGCACTTCGTCTAACTTGACAAGTTTACGCACGCAGGAGTATCCTCCACTCAGATCGCTCAGTAAGCCGAGCGTCTTTGCTATTATCTGCTCGGAACTGCCCCAGTATTTCAGGTTTGTTATTCTGTGAACAAAATATTATTTTATTAGTAATGGTACAGTGAACTAGGCAAGTTTTGCATATAACTATGTTTTATAAATTTCATTTCATGATATATTTTCGAGTTTATTTTCGTGTATTCTTGATGCCTTGAAGATAATAGAGATAATATATTAGTGAATTCTTTGCATTATCAGCCTGTGACGTTTCCACTGTGGCAAACAGGTCTTCTCTTCAAGCGATCGCTTTAAGTGATAAGACCGCCCAATAAAGAGTATTCTATCTATCTTCTCTCGATGAGAGGGTGTGGGCCGTAATCCACCAAGTGGGCTCAGTGCGGGTTGGTAGATGTCACATGTCCTCAAATGTTTGGTTCTAGGACATGCCGGTTTCCTCACGATGTTTTCCTTCACCGTTTTAAGAGCTGTGGTGATGAAATTATTTACACATAGTAATGCGCTTGCTTGGGTTTGAACTCACGACCTAAAACTTGTCAGTCGTAATGGTACATAAAATGGGATATTCTATGACGCAATTTACGTTCTCGCTGTTTTTAAGCTATAAAATATTAGGTTTATTATTGACTTTGTATGTCTAGCTGCATACTCACATCTTCCTCATCAGCACACTGAGCAGCTGGCTCTCATCAGCAAGTCCCAGCACATCGCTGAGTCGTCGGTACACCTTACTGTTCTTCTGCACTTGTTCCCCGACGTAGATCTTTCGGAACTGCTCGAAGAACGACATCATTGCGAGTTCCAGTTTTTCGCAGCCACCCTGTGAGAGATAATAGTTTGATGAATATAAATGTACAATTACGTCATCAGTTCAGCCCAAAGAAGTCCACTGCTGAACATAGGCCTCCCCCAAGCATCACCCGGTTCTGTACTTCCCGCACCCAGCGGATTCATGCGGCCTCCACAAGCAGGGACTTGAAACATTATCAAAATAGCGTTACGTACTATCGAAGAACTTCATATCTAAGCAGTTTGAAAACAAAATCCCGTGAACACAAGGACCACATCTGTTACCACCCCCGTTCTATAGCGGCCGAGCGCTGCAAGCAGGAATAGTCCTTACGGTGTATATATATGAACATCTTCGATGGTACCTATAGTTCCAATAACGATAATTTCTACCGTTGCACCCGGATCGTAACTATATTAATAGTTGAAGATTTCATTGCGGTAGATTTTCGTTACATTGCCAAGACATTCGTTCGTAAATGGTTACTGGAACTATACATAACGCTGTTACGTAACGTTATCGTAACACTATTTTGAGTAACGTTTTATATCCTTGTTCACAAAAAAAATATAAATGTACGCATTAAAATAATTACATATATTGAATGATTCCGGATTATACAAACGGCGTCGTCCGTTTTGCAAAGAATCGCTGTTACGGGAAATGCAGAGAAAATAAAAAACAAACCGGGGACAGTAAAGACACCAATAATTATATCACCATTAATAATAAAATCCTCCACGATCAATAATATGGTTTCACCAGAGGACGTTGTACGACCGGTGTAACCTAAGATTAAGATACATTTTTAACACGTGGGAAGATGCCCAATACGCAATAGGAATCTTTTGTGACCTCTCCATGGCATTTGATTTTGTCGATCACGAAACCTTGCTCTTGAAACATGAGCATTACGGACTTGGAAAACATGCGCTCAATTTAGTGAAATCTTATTTAAATGATTGACAACAGCAAGTTCAAATAAACGGTACCAATTCACTTGGTTTAAAAGTAAAAATAGGTGTGCCACAAGGCTCGATATTTATTAAAAAATCAACCACAATTGGTGTTAATTGCTGACGATACTTCCTTAATTGTTAAGTATAGTATAGTAATAGCTTACGCGTCAATGTCTCTTACATATATGACAATCACTGTAAATTCCAAAACACTATATGCCAATTGCGCGGATAACTTTGCTTGCGCGATGCAGGATTTGTGACGTCAGGTGCAAGTGTAATCTGTATCTAGTGTTATAGATGTCGTCACAAATCCACCAACCTGCACTGTGGATGGCCCACTCCCTCTCCTGTGAGACTCAGACCACAGAGAGGATTCTGTAGAGAAGGCCTGAGTCAGTCCCAGCAGTAGGCAAATTATAGTCTGATTATTAAGTACAAACTCACCTGTGCCAGCCTGGAGTCGGTAAGGTCCATGAGCTGCAGCACGCGACACACGAGCTCGCCGTCCATGGCGTCGTTCTCGTCGCACGTGTTGACTGACGCGCGCCCGCCGATCGCGGCGCCGATTATGTACACTAGCCAGGTGAGTTGACCTGTACAGAAAAGATTTTGTTGTCAAAGTTTCGTTAATGTTAACTAAGAAATATGTGTAGCTAACTGCGCCCCGCAGTTTCACCCGCATAAGTCTCGATCTCGTGGGAATATCGGGATAAAAAGTATCCTAAGTCCTAACTAGAGATCGGATATTCGGATGCATATTTACCTAAAGTTGAGATGTTGGCTATTATGGAAAGCACTTTTGTATCAAAAAAATCCCGGGATTTCGGGATCGACAGACTTAGAGTTCTGATTATAGAATAGAATGTATATTTACTTATGTTCAGGTGTTGGCTATCATGGAATGCACTTTTTTATCGATCACAAAAATCTCGCGATTCCGTTTTTTTTTTTTACTGTTTGACTATAAAAATGCTAGCTACTGTTGTAAAGTAGGTTGCCAAATTGGCACAGCACACAGCGACAAACAACTTGGTGCCTTGAGTTTCATTGAAAAATGTTTACAGTAGGTATATATAAATTTTTATGTTAACACCGCAAAAGTAACCTTTACAAGAGGGCTGATAAGTCGTTTCCATACCATGTATCCGATTAGTTTTGCATTCCCGGATTTTATTGAATTCCGGGATTTAAGTTAAGAAAAAATAAAATAAGAAGCCACTTCCATCATTTCTTAGCGAAAAATCAACTTTAGGTAAATATACATCCGAATATCCGATCTCTAGTCCTAACCCAGGTCATGGTCTACCCATGTGCCAAATTTCATCCATATCCGTTCGGCCGTTTCATAAAAAAATATAACTTTCGTATTTAAAATATTAGTTAGGATTACGACAGTCCTTGCGCGACTGCTAGTCACCGGCTGAGGTACGTGAGTCAGTGAGACGGGGGAGGTAGACAAAGGCCGAGCTAACTCAGTCTGACAATTTTGTCAATCGCTCACATATCTCAGTCACGCGCGGACTATAGGGCGACTATACATTAACAGCCTTACAAATAAAAATAAGTTAAACATCTGTTTAACTATTGTATTGTTATACAATGTATAAGCTGTGAATAGGCGTTACACACTACTCTTACTAATAATCAGTGTTTAAACAATGCATAGTTACCCACTGCTTATGACAAAAACCACTGGCAACATTAGAAGGTGCGTTCTGAAACTGGTACTGCGTAATATCATTGACATTTTTTCATTTGGAAAAACATTAATAACTATAAACTTATAAGTTTAAAAAATCTAAATTTAAAGAATTACGTCCATTTTATTTCCAAAACTATTGATTTTGCGTTCTTATACGAATTAAAAAAATTTATTATTTTCACTAGTGATGCATGCATTAGGTTAAGAACGCAACAGTAAAAGCTGTTTTAGGGCGCTTTCCGAATTATTTATTATTTTCCGAATAATCGCTCACAGCGCTGACACCGATAATTGGCGTTCCGATTAAGATATCACGATTATGACAGCTGAGGGCTGTCAACAATTCGGAACGCTCGTGAACGCGCTCACGGTACTCGCTCAACGTCAAAACTTGCATATCATATTTCATTGTGTATATACCACACATTTCTTCTTCTTCTTTGGTTAGGTGGCGAAGGGTAGCCAGAAACACAATTTCGAAAATGCCATGTTAGTTAAAAGATAAGGCGCGAGTCAAAACAAAACAGCACAACTGTCATTTTTGACAGCGCTCACGGTGATATTAGTAAAAGGCTTGGTCGGCGTTTTCGCAAGATGGCGTATTTCATGACGTCATCTATGACGATTCAAGACACAACGTTATCATGCCCGCGATAATACGGTACGGTTGTTAGCACGCTCAAATCGATTACAGCGTAACTCGGAATGCACCCATAGTCAAACTTGAACGTCAAAATTTAACAAAGCGAATTCAGCACGATTGAAATGATAAAAATTATGAAGATATTTTTTTTGTATAATATAAAATGGCTGAAACTAATGACATTTGACTAATTCAACAATGTTTCTTGCATATAGTTTGCTGAACCTTTAATTAAATCGAAACTCATTTTCTTGCAAACAGCAAGGATCTTATCGATGGTTATAACATTTTCTTTTATGATTGTCAATTTCATCTAAAATATCGAAATATTGTAAATAATCCATGGTTTTCAAACTCAATACGACAAAAGCAACTAGTTATTATAGGTTATACATTCGCTATACAAGGTCCGAGGGCTGAATAACGGTTGTACAAATTCTCTTTGAATAATGACATCTATTACACCAGATGTATACAACTGAAACGTCAAATATCGTTTATTGGTAACGTTGATGTTATAACCCCGGTATACGTCGTGCGTAAAAGTTTATTAGTAAGGCTGTAAGAGTGGAATGAAAAAGACTATGGTCAGTTTTAAAAGTATATGATGTAAATGTAAGCAAATGGATGAGAAAACGCACCTGTGGGTGCCAAATTGTAGTGCCACTTACAAATTGGGTGCTTTGATTATATTATTTACATAAACTTACTTTACTAATTACTGCCTGGACTGACAGACTTTCGGGCTTCTGAATACCCGTCGACTGACAAAGATCTACGAACGATAACCGGGATTGCTAAACGTGCTTTCCGAGGCATGGACGGATTTCGGTATGATGAATGGTTCCCCAGCCAAAGTTGCCATCCCATGCCAATGCCTAGCCAGCATTTATCCTAAAAGTTGGCAACGTCGCAAATGGCTGTCAAATATTTACCTGTTTTGATTAATTTGGCAATATTACTGCATGGAAATATGAAATGTGGCTAACTAGTAAAAATATTGATTATGAAATGCAATAATTAATATCGTAACACCGAATATTTAGTTTTAAATGTCTGATAAAACTACAAATTATCAATCTTCGGACTTTTTCCTATACTTGTTCTGTAAGACCTTACTTCTGCCAAATTTCATGATTCTAGCTCAACGGCAAGTACTCTGTGTTTTAATTTATTTGCTAGTATTAAAATTTCGCATAAATGGCCATATTTTTTACTGCGTTGACTTAGAAGCTTCATTTTTTAAGACTCCAAGGGAACATAGACCTACGTATTTGATATTAACACCAGCTGCGGCGGCTGCGGCGCGCTGTAGGCGGCGGCGGCGCGGTCGAAGTGCGCCCCTCGCAGCTGGCACGTCTTGCCGTACTCCGCGCTACTCACCCTGCAGCATGGCCGGCTGCGGCGGCTGCGGCGCGCTGTAGGCGGCGGCGGCGCGGTCGAAGTGCGCCCCTCGCAGCTGGCACGTCTTGCCGTACTCCGCGCTACTCACCCTGCAGCATGGCCGGCTGCGGCGGCTGCGGCGCGCTGTAGGCGGCGGCGGCGCGGTCGAAGTGCGCCACGAGCAGCTGGCACGTCTTGCCGTACTCCGCGCTACTCACCCTGCAGCATGGCCGGCTGCGGCGGCTGCGGCGCGCTGTAGGCGGCGGCGGCGCGGTCGAAGTGCGCCACGAGCAGCTGGCACGTCTTGCCGTACTCCGCGCTACTCACCCTGCAGCATGGCCGGCTGCGGCGGCTGCGGCGCGCTGTAGGCGGCGGCGGCGCGGTCGAAGTGCGCCACGAGCAGCTGGCACGTCTTGCCGTACTCCGCGCTACTCACCCTGCAGCATGGCCGGCTGCGGCGGCTGCGGCGCGCTGTAGGCGGCGGCGGCGCGGTCGAAGTGCGCCACGAGCAGCTGGCACGTCTTGCCGTACTCCGCGCTACTCACCCTGCAGCATGGCCGGCTGCGGCGGCTGCGGCGCGCTGTAGGCGGCGGCGGCGCGGTCGAAGTGCGCCCCTCGCAGCTGGCACGTCTTGCCGTACTCCGCGCTACTCACCCTGCAGCATGGCCGGCTGCGGCGGCTGCGGCGCGCTGTAGGCGGCGGCGGCGCGGTCGAAGTGCGCCCCTCGCAGCTGGCACGTCTTGCCGTACTCCGCGCTACTCACCCTGCAGCATGGCCGGCTGCGGCGGCTGCGGCGCGCTGTAGGCGGCGGCGGCGCGGTCGAAGTGCGCCCCTCGCAGCTGGCACGTCTTGCCGTACTCCGCGCTACTCACCCTGCAGCATGGCCGGCTGCGGCGGCTGCGGCGCGCTGTAGGCGGCGGCGGCGCGGTCGAAGTGCGCCACGAGCAGCTGGCACGTCTTGCCGTACTCCGCGCTACTCACCCTGCAGCATGGCCGGCTGCGGCGGCTGCGGCGCGCTGTAGGCGGCGGCGGCGCGGTCGAAGTGCGCCCCTCGCAGCTGGCACGTCTTGCCGTACTCCGCGCTACTCACCCTGCAGCATGGCCGGCTGCGGCGGCTGCGGCGCGCTGTAGGCGGCGGCGGCGCGGTCGAAGTGCGCCCCTCGCAGCTGGCACGTCTTGCCGTACTCCGCGCTACTCACCCTGCAGCATGGCCGGCTGCGGCGGCTGCGGCGCGCTGTAGGCGGCGGCGGCGCGGTCGAAGTGCGCCACGAGCAGCTGGCACGTCTTGCCGTACTCCGCGCTACTCACCCTGCAGCATGGCCGGCTGCGGCGGCTGCGGCGCGCTGTAGGCGGCGGCGGCGCGGTCGAAGTGCGCCCCTCGCAGCTGGCACGTCTTGCCGTACTCCGCGCTACTCACCCTGCAGCATGGCCGGCTGCGGCGGCTGCGGCGCGCTGTAGGCGGCGGCGGCGCGGTCGAAGTGCGCCCCTCGCAGCTGGCACGTCTTGCCGTACTCCGCGCTACTCACCCTGCAGCATGGCCGGCTGCGGCGGCTGCGGCGCGCTGTAGGCGGCGGCGGCGCGGTCGAAGTGCGCCCCTCGCAGCTGGCACGTCTTGCCGTACTCCGCGCTACTCACCCTGCAGCATGGCCGGCTGCGGCGGCTGCGGCGCGCTGTAGGCGGCGGCGGCGCGGTCGAAGTGCGCCCCTCGCAGCTGGCACGTCTTGCCGTACTCCGCGCTACTCACCCTGCAGCATGGCCGGCTGCGGCGGCTGCGGCGCGCTGTAGGCGGCGGCGGCGCGGTCGAAGTGCGCCCCTCGCAGCTGGCACGTCTTGCCGTACTCCGCGCTACTCACCCTGCAGCATGGCCGGCTGCGGCGGCTGCGGCGCGCTGTAGGCGGCGGCGGCGCGGTCGAAGTGCGCCACGAGCAGCTGGCACGTCTTGCCGTACTCCGCGCTACTCACCCTGCAGCATGGCCGGCTGCGGCGGCTGCGGCGCGCTGTAGGCGGCGGCGGCGCGGTCGAAGTGCGCCCCTCGCAGCTGGCACGTCTTGCCGTACTCCGCGCTACTCACCCTGCAGCATGGCCGGCTGCGGCGGCTGCGGCGCGCTGTAGGCGGCGGCGGCGCGGTCGAAGTGCGCCACGAGCAGCTGGCACGTCTTGCCGTACTCCGCGCTACTCACCCTGCAGCATGGCCGGCTGCGGCGGCTGCGGCGCGCTGTAGGCGGCGGCGGCGCGGTCGAAGTGCGCCCCTCGCAGCTGGCACGTCTTGCCGTACTCCGCGCTACTCACCCTGCAGCATGGCCGGCTGCGGCGGCTGCGGCGCGCTGTAGGCGGCGGCGGCGCGGTCGAAGTGCGCCCCTCGCAGCTGGCACGTCTTGCCGTACTCCGCGCTACTCACCCTGCAGCATGGCCGGCTGCGGCGGCTGCGGCGCGCTGTAGGCGGCGGCGGCGCGGTCGAAGTGCGCCCCTCGCAGCTGGCACGTCTTGCCGTACTCCGCGCTACTCACCCTGCAGCATGGCCGGCTGCGGCGGCTGCGGCGCGCTGTAGGCGGCGGCGGCGCGGTCGAAGTGCGCCCCTCGCAGCTGGCACGTCTTGCCGTACTCCGCGCTACTCACCCTGCAGCATGGCCGGCTGCGGCGGCTGCGGCGCGCTGTAGGCGGCGGCGGCGCGGTCGAAGTGCGCCCCTCGCAGCTGGCACGTCTTGCCGTACTCCGCGCTACTCACCCTGCAGCATGGCCGGCTGCGGCGGCTGCGGCGCGCTGTAGGCGGCGGCGCACGGTGGATCGAAAATGGGCTGTAGAAGACATAGGATCTCGATTTCTTAAATGTTATTTTTTTTGCTAGAAATGACTTCTGCTGATCATTACTGTTCTATAAAATGTCATATGAAGTAAATGTGTGCACAAATGGAAGAGTTATAATTTTTATAAGAAAAAAATGTATGGAGCTAGTATGAAAAATCGAATTATCTCCTAAACGGCATGTTTAACCGTAATATCCTTGGAGGTGGTCATAGTTCTAATTATTTATAATTTTTTGGTTGCGGATTTGACGAAAAATTTCATGCCGTTTTTTTTTTAAAAATCGTCAAAATATTTTTATTTGTTTTTTCATATGAAACTATTCATTTTAGTGTTTATGTTGAAGAACACGGACTTTTAACTACACGTAACATAAAATAGCATCACTCCTATATTTCCGAAGGAGTTGGCAGAGGTTTATAGTACACCCACACGTAGACAACTATGTTTGAGCTAGATATTTATCAACACATCATGAGTTTTAAAACCTTTCATACAACCAAATTACCAATTGTTTACTCTTCTAATGAGTCCGAAAAGAAGTGATTAAGTAACTACACTGATTAGGTCTTCTAATGAGTCTTTATAGGTGATTTAATGATTTTCAATATCTCACGACAATGCCAACTATGGATTACATTCAACTTTTCTTGATAAGTAAGCTAATTTGTTAATTAGCAGTGCTATGAGTTCTAAGAATAGTTAGTGACAATTATAAATTTTCATTAGCTAATGAGAAGATAACGAATGAGGGTAGTTACCTAATTATTGGCGTTTTGCAATAAAAGGGCTAAAGTTTTGTTTTATAATTTAGTTTGTTCACAACTGTGTAACTGCTAACACTAAATCTGCGACTATAAATTTGTATTTGAGTCTGTTTGGGTTTTTTTTTTGTAATATTTAATGATATTTTGTCTTTTTTTTTATTTATTTTACTTTATTTTACAAATGCTTAGTATTAATTCCTTCAATTAAATTATTTTGTGTATAATATAACTTTATATGTTACTTAAATAAGAGTTTGGTAATCTTTTTTTATTTAAATTAATAAAAATGTGTCAAAAAACAGCAATTTTTTTATTTAATTTTTCTTGTTTTGTGTGTTTTTAATATTTGGGTTAATAACATATCGAACTTTTTAACTTGGACACTAAAAGGGATCGTTTTACATGTAAAAATAAAAAAAAATATTTTGACGATTTTTTTTAAAAAAACGGCATTAAATTTTTCGTCAAATCCGCAACCAAAAAATTATAAATAATTAGCACTATGACCACCTCCAATGATATTACGGTTAAACATGCCGTTTAGGAGATAATTCGATTTTTCATACTAGCTTCATACAAATTTTTCGTAAAAAAATTATATTTCTTTCGTTTTTGGGCAGAATTAACTCGGGTGTCATTTTTGTACATAGTAATGATCAGCAGAAGTCATTTCCAGCAAAAAAAATAACATTTAAGAAATCGAGATCCTATGTCTTCTACAGCCCATTTTCGATCCACCGTGCGGCGGCGCGGTCGAAGTGCGCCACGAGCAGCTGGCACGTCTTGCCGTACTCCGCGCTACTCACCCTGCAGCATGGCCGGCTGCGGCGGCTGCGGCGCGCTGTAGGCGGCGGCGGCGCGGTCGAAGTGCGCCACGAGCAGCTGGCACGTCTTGCCATACTCCGCGCTACTCACCCTGCAGCATGGCCGGCTGCGGCGGCTGCGGCGCGCTGTAGGCGGCGGCGGCGCGGTCGAAGTGCGCCCCTCGCAGCTGGCACGTCTTGCCGTACTCCGCGCTACTCACCCTGCAGCATGGCCGGCTGCGGCGGCTGCGGCGCGCTGTAGGCGGCGGCGGCGCGGTCGAAGTGCGCCCCTCGCAGCTGGCACGTCTTGCCGTACTCCGCGCTACTCACCCTGCAGCATGGCCGGCTGCGGCGGCTGCGGCGCGCTGTAGGCGGCGGCGGCGCGGTCGAAGTGCGCCACGAGCAGCTGGCACGTCTTGCCGTACTCCGCGCTACTCACCCTGCAGCATGGCCGGCTGCGGCGGCTGCGGCGCGCTGTAGGCGGCGGCGGCGCGGTCGAAGTGCGCCACGAGCAGCTGGCACGTCTTGCCGTACTCCGCGCTACTCACCCTGCAGCATGGCCGGCTGCGGCGGCTGCGGCGCGCTGTAGGCGGCGGCGGCGCGGTCGAAGTGCGCCACGAGCAGCTGGCACGTCTTGCCGTACTCCGCGCTACTCACCCTGCAGCATGGCCGGCTGCGGCGGCTGCGGCGCGCTGTAGGCGGCGGCGGCGCGGTCGAAGTGCGCCACGAGCAGCTGGCACGTCTTGCCGTACTCCGCGCTACTCACCCTGCAGCATGGCCGGCTGCGGCGGCTGCGGCGCGCTGTAGGCGGCGGCGGCGCGGTCGAAGTGCGCCCCTCGCAGCTGGCACGTCTTGCCGTACTCCGCGCTACTCACCCTGCAGCATGGCCGGCTGCGGCGGCTGCGGCGCGCTGTAGGCGGCGGCGGCGCGGTCGAAGTGCGCCACGAGCAGCTGGCACGTCTTGCCGTACTCCGCGCTACTCACCCTGCAGCATGGCCGGCTGCGGCGGCTGCGGCGCGCTGTAGGCGGCGGCGGCGCGGTCGAAGTGCGCCACGAGCAGCTGGCACGTCTTGCCGTACTCCGCGCTACTCACCCTGCAGCATGGCCGGCTGCGGCGGCTGCGGCGCGCTGTAGGCGGCGGCGGCGCGGTCGAAGTGCGCCACGAGCAGCTGGCACGTCTTGCCGTACTCCGCGCTACTCACCCTGCAGCATGGCCGGCTGCGGCGGCTGCGGCGCGCTGTAGGCGGCGGCGGCGCGGTCGAAGTGCGCCCCTCGCAGCTGGCACGTCTTGCCGTACTCCGCGCTACTCACCCTGCAGCATGGCCGGCTGCGGCGGCTGCGGCGCGCTGTAGGCGGCGGCGGCGCGGTCGAAGTGCGCCCCTCGCAGCTGGCACGTCTTGCCGTACTCCGCGCTACTCACCCTGCAGCATGGCCGGCTGCGGCGGCTGCGGCGCGCTGTAGGCGGCGGCGGCGCGGTCGAAGTGCGCCCCTCGCAGCTGGCACGTCTTGCCGTACTCCGCGCTACTCACCCTGCAGCATGGCCGGCTGCGGCGGCTGCGGCGCGCTGTAGGCGGCGGCGGCGCGGTCGAAGTGCGCCCCTCGCAGCTGGCACGTCTTGCCGTACTCCGCGCTACTCACCCTGCAGCATGGCCGGCTGCGGCGGCTGCGGCGCGCTGTAGGCGGCGGCGGCGCGGTCGAAGTGCGCCACGAGCAGCTGGCACGTCTTGCCGTACTCCGCGCTACTCACCCTGCAGCATGGCCGGCTGCGGCGGCTGCGGCGCGCTGTAGGCGGCGGCGGCGCGGTCGAAGTGCGCCCCTCGCAGCTGGCACGTCTTGCCGTACTCCGCGCTACTCACCCTGCAGCATGGCCGGCTGCGGCGGCTGCGGCGCGCTGTAGGCGGCGGCGGCGCGGTCGAAGTGCGCCACGAGCAGCTGGCACGTCTTGCCGTACTCCGCGCTACTCACCCTGCAGCATGGCCGGCTGCGGCGGCTGCGGCGCGCTGTAGGCGGCGGCGGCGCGGTCGAAGTGCGCCACGAGCAGCTGGCACGTCTTGCCGTACTCCGCGCTACTCACCCTGCAGCATGGCCGGCTGCGGCGGCTGCGGCGCGCTGTAGGCGGCGGCGGCGCGGTCGAAGTGCGCCCCTCGCAGCTGGCACGTCTTGCCGTACTCCGCGCTACTCACCCTGCAGCATGGCCGGCTGCGGCGGCTGCGGCGCGCTGTAGGCGGCGGCGGCGCGGTCGAAGTGCGCCCCTCGCAGCTGGCACGTCTTGCCGTACTCCGCGCTACTCACCCTGCAGCATGGCCGGCTGCGGCGGCTGCGGCGCGCTGTAGGCGGCGGCGGCGCGGTCGAAGTGCGCCCCTCGCAGCTGGCACGTCTTGCCGTACTCCGCGCTACTCACCCTGCAGCATGGCCGGCTGCGGCGGCTGCGGCGCGCTGTAGGCGGCGGCGGCGCGGTCGAAGTGCGCCCCTCGCAGCTGGCACGTCTTGCCGTACTCCGCGCTACTCACCCTGCAGCATGGCCGGCTGCGGCGGCTGCGGCGCGCTGTAGGCGGCGGCGGCGCGGTCGAAGTGCGCCACGAGCAGCTGGCACGTCTTGCCGTACTCCGCGCTACTCACCCTGCAGCATGGCCGGCTGCGGCGGCTGCGGCGCGCTGTAGGCGGCGGCGGCGCGGTCGAAGTGCGCCCCTCGCAGCTGGCACGTCTTGCCGTACTCCGCGCTACTCACCCTGCAGCATGGCCGGCTGCGGCGGCTGCGGCGCGCTGTAGGCGGCGGCGGCGCGGTCGAAGTGCGCCCCTCGCAGCTGGCACGTCTTGCCGTACTCCGCGCTACTCACCCTGCAGCATGGCCGGCTGCGGCGGCTGCGGCGCGCTGTAGGCGGCGGCGGCGCGCTGTAGGCGGCGGCGGCGCGGTCGAAGTGCGCCCCTCGCAGCTGGCACGTCTTGCCGTACTCCGCGCTACTCACCCTGCAGCATGGCCGGCTGCGGCGGCTGCGGCGCGCTGTAGGCGGCGGCGGCGCGGTCGAAGTGCGCCCCTCGCAGCTGGCACGTCTTGCCGTACTCCGCGCTACTCACCCTGCAGCATGGCCGGCTGCGGCGGCTGCGGCGCGCTGTAGGCGGCGGCGGCGCGGTCGAAGTGCGCCACGAGCAGCTGGCACGTCTTGCCGTACTCCGCGCTACTCACCCTGCAGCATGGCCGGCTGCGGCGGCTGCGGCGCGCTGTAGGCGGCGGCGGCGCGGTCGAAGTGCGCCCCTCGCAGCTGGCACGTCTTGCCGTACTCCGCGCTACTCACCCTGCAGCATGGCCGGCTGCGGCGGCTGCGGCGCGCTGTAGGCGGCGGCGGCGCGGTCGAAGTGCGCCACGAGCAGCTGGCACGTCTTGCCGTACTCCGCGCTACTCACCCTGCAGCATGGCCGGCTGCGGCGGCTGCGGCGCGCTGTAGGCGGCGGCGGCGCGGTCGAAGTGCGCCCCTCGCAGCTGGCACGTCTTGCCGTACTCCGCGCTACTCACCCTGCAGCATGGCCGGCTGCGGCGGCTGCGGCGCGCTGTAGGCGGCGGCGGCGCGGTCGAAGTGCGCCCCTCGCAGCTGGCACGTCTTGCCGTACTCCGCGCTACTCACCCTGCAGCATGGCCGGCTGCGGCGGCTGCGGCGCGCTGTAGGCGGCGGCGGCGCGGTCGAAGTGCGCCCCTCGCAGCTGGCACGTCTTGCCGTACTCCGCGCTACTCACCCTGCAGCATGGCCGGCTGCGGCGGCTGCGGCGCGCTGTAGGCGGCGGCGGCGCGGTCGAAGTGCGCCACGAGCAGCTGGCACGTCTTGCCGTACTCCGCGCTACTCACCCTGCAGCATGGCCGGCTGCGGCGGCTGCGGCGCGCTGTAGGCGGCGGCGGCGCGGTCGAAGTGCGCCACGAGCAGCTGGCACGTCTTGCCGTACTCCGCGCTACTCACCCTGCAGCATGGCCGGCTGCGGCGGCTGCGGCGCGCTGTAGGCGGCGGCGGCGCGGTCGAAGTGCGCCACGAGCAGCTGGCACGTCTTGCCGTACTCCGCGCTACTCACCCTGCAGCATGGCCGGCTGCGGCGGCTGCGGCGCGCTGTAGGCGGCGGCGGCGCGGTCGAAGTGCGCCACGAGCAGCTGGCACGTCTTGCCGTACTCCGCGCTACTCACCCTGCAGCATGGCCGGCTGCGGCGGCTGCGGCGCGCTGTAGGCGGCGGCGGCGCGGTCGAAGTGCGCCCCTCGCAGCTGGCACGTCTTGCCGTACTCCGCGCTACTCACCCTGCAGCATGGCCGGCTGCGGCGGCTGCGGCGCGCTGTAGGCGGCGGCGGCGCGGTCGAAGTGCGCCCCTCGCAGCTGGCACGTCTTGCCGTACTCCGCGCTACTCACCCTGCAGCATGGCCGGCTGCGGCGGCTGCGGCGCGCTGTAGGCGGCGGCGGCGCGGTCGAAGTGCGCCACGAGCAGCTGGCACGTCTTGCCGTACTCCGCGCTACTCACCCTGCAGCATGGCCGGCTGCGGCGGCTGCGGCGCGCTGTAGGCGGCGGCGGCGCGGTCGAAGTGCGCCCCTCGCAGCTGGCACGTCTTGCCGTACTCCGCGCTACTCACCCTGCAGCATGGCCGGCTGCGGCGGCTGCGGCGCGCTGTAGGCGGCGGCGCACGGTGGATCGAAAATGGGCTGTAGAAGACATAGGATCTCGATTTCTTAAATGTTATTTTTTTTGCTGGAAATGACTTCTGCTGATCATTACTGTTCTATAAAATGTCATATGAAGTAAATGTGTGCACAAATGGAAGAGTTATAATTTTTATAAGAAAAAAATGTATGGAGCTAGTATGAAAAATCGAATTATCTCCTAAACGGCATGTTTAACCGTACCATCCTTGGAGGTGGTCATAGTGCTAATTATTTATAATTTTTTGGTTGCGGATTTGACGAAAAATTTAATGCCGTTTTTTTAAAAAAAATCGTCAAAATATTTTTATTTATTTTTACATGTAAAACGATCCCTTTTAGTGTCCAAGTTAAAAAGTTCGATATGTTATTAACCCAAATATTAAGAACACACAAAACAAGAAAAATTAAATAAAAAAATTGCTGTTTTTTGACACATTTTTATTAATTTAAATAAAAAAAGATTACCAAACTCTTATTTAAGTAACATATAAAGTTATATTATACACAAAATAATTTAATTGAAGGAATTAATACTAAGCATTTGTAAAATAAAGTAAAAAAATAAAAAAAAAGACAAAATATCATTAAATATTACAAAAAAAAACCCAAACAGACTCAAATACAAATTTACAAATGTATAATTTTTTTACAAATTTTCCTTATCACTCTCGTTGTCAGACTCCAATTCTGAGTCAGCATCCAGATTGGATATGTCCAAAAACTCGAACTCAGTTTCCTGAAATTGAATTAAGTCGAGAGTTTCAGCAAAAAAGCTCTGCTTTTTCTTGGCATCTAACTTAGGCCTTTGTGCACTTAGCAAAGGATCCGAAGAAACAACAAGCATATTTAAAATGTCTTGATTGGAATCCTGCCTGCTTCTTTTCCGCGAATGATGTTCTCGAAACCTCCTAAAATCTTTGTTTCGAGACTCTGAGGCTTCTTCCGAGAGAGTCCCAATCGGCACAATATTATTTTTCTCGATTATGTCAGCCCCATGGATTAATAATTTATGAACGGTTGACGACATGTAGTACCAGTCGTATAATAATACGTACTTTTCTGCTGTTTTGCGGGCATAATCTCTAAATTTTATTATATCGACCTGCTCTCCAGATGTAATTGCTTGTAAAATTACAGCAAATCTTTTGATGAGGTCTTCATCCAAACCGGTTATAGCTGCGGTTTTATTAGGAAACTCAAAGAATTTTCTTGCAGTATTCCCGTCATTGGTGGTTCCCGAGCCTTGTTTTACTATATCAATCAACAGATTGAGTTCATCTTTGAATTTATTTTGAATTATTTTCTTCCTTGTCTGTAGCATTTCTTTGTGCTCATCACTTCTCGCTGCCCACCGTTTGAAGTCGAGCCTGTATGCAATGTGTAACAGACATTCCATACAATTTATACGGGCGTGTAGGGATGACAAGCCTAATTCATAAAGGTCAGAACACACAATTTTTGATGTTACAGCATCTAAGCGGTTCATTTCTGTAGGCTTTGCTAAGCACAGGTAGCACGATGCATTTGATCTAGCTTCAGAAAGGTAAGTGCAAACTTTAGCGTCGATCATCGTCATCATTAGTTCATGAGTCACCCTATTATTATTATTGCACTCTGTGGGGATAAGGGCCTCAATTTCTTCATCCATTTGTTTTTTCAGCTCAAGGACAACTGCTTCACTCTCCTTTACAAAAGTAAACTGAACTGGACGACAATACAAAACTGAGCATGGTTTTGGGTTCGTCCATAAGATGTTGTCTCCATCTGTCAGTTTAAGTGGCACCAAGGAGGTCATAAAAATGCTCGAGTCATCTTCCTCACCCTCCATTTTCTGCTTGTATCGGCTTTGGTTAGAAGCACCATCAAATCCCCACTTGGATATCAGCTTCAACTGCTTGTTATGCTCTTCCTTAGAAAGGCTTTGAAGGATTCTTGTAACTGTGATATCAAGTAAAGCTTGAAGTGTAATCCTAGCCGATGAATCAGTAACTGTCACTGATTGCTTCGGAGGGTAGCAATCAAGCTTAGTTTGTTGCACTTTATAGTAAGATGGATAAATATCCTTAGCACCTTCCCGAATGGCAGCCTCTCGCAACGTAATATATTGCCACTTTGAGAGTTTTAGCGAAAGAAGCAATCCAAGCGCCTTTTCTGACGTAAATATGATTGTTTTCGCTGGTTTCTTAAGCGTTTCATTTAATTTAGCGGCTGCTTCAGGATTTTTCATCATGTATTCGATGACAGAGGCGATATCTCCATGCCCTTCTTCTTTTAAACGTGCTGCAGCTGCATATGCCAATTCACTGGAATCTTCGCCTGTGTGTTCATCAGATCTTCTCTTTTTTTGTTTACTTCCCAGATCTTCGAATGGTTTACGGGATCTTTTCGTCATTGTTCCAATGGACGTTGATGTCAACGGTTCTGGAGAGACTGAGGGCGCTCTTGGTATCTCATCAACACTTGGTTCTTGATTAACTAAAGTTTGCACAAAACTCGGCCAATCAATATTTGCTCCCAACCAATTCTCGTACTTTCTCCTGAAATTATCAAGGAATCGGTTGGATTTCTGCCACCTTTGTAAAGCGGCTCGCGTAAATCTCCGACAAAATTCTTTGAGAACAACACGATCTTCGTCAGACAGGCAATCGCCTATGCGGGATACAACTGCACTGAACAATACTTCATGATCAAATGAAGTACTCTCACTTCGTAGAAGAACAAACAAGTCTAAATTCGTGATTAAACTTTCCATTCTAAGATTTTATAGTCGCAGATTTAGTGTTAGCAGTTACACAGTTGTGAACAAACTAAATTATAAAACAAAACTTTAGCCCTTTTATTGCAAAACGCCAATAATTAGGTAACTACCCTCATTCGTTATCTTCTCATTAGCTAATGAAAATTTATAATTGTCACTAACTATTCTTAGAACTCATAGCACTGCTAATTAACAAATTAGCTTACTTATCAAGAAAAGTTGAATGTAATCCATAGTTGGCATTGTCGTGAGATATTGAAAATCATTAAATCACCTATAAAGACTCATTAGAAGACCTAATCAGTGTAGTTACTTAATCACTTCTTTTCGGACTCATTAGAAGAGTAAACAATTGGTAATTTGGTTGTATGAAAGGTTTTAAAACTCATGATGTGTTGATAAATATCTAGCTCAAACATAGTTGTCTACGTGTGGGTGTACTATAAACCTCTGCCAACTCCTTCGGAAATATAGGAGTGATGCTATTTTATGTTACGTGTAGTTAAAAGTCCGTGTTCTTCAACATAAACACTAAAATGAATAGTTTTATATGAAAAAACAAATAAAAATATTTTGACGATTTTTTAAAAAAAAACGGCATGAAATTTTTCGTCAAATCCGCAACCAAAAAATTATAAATAATTAGCACTATGACCACCTCCAAGGATGGTACGGTTAAACATGCCGTTTAGGAGATAATTCGATTTTTCATACTAGCTCCATACATTTTTTTCTTATAAAAATTATAACTCTTCCATTTGTGCACACATTTACTTCATATGACATTTTATAGAACAGTAATGATCAGCAGAAGTCATTTCCAGCAAAAAAAATAACATTTAAGAAATCGAGATCCTATGTCTTCTACAGCCCATTTTCGATCCACCGTGCGGCGGCGCGGTCGAAGTGCGCCCCTCGCAGCTGGCACGTCTTGCCGTACTCCGCGCTACTCACCCTGCAGCATGGCCGGCTGCGGCGGCTGCGGCGCGCTGTAGGCGGCGGCGGCGCGGTCGAAGTGCGCCACGAGCAGCTGGCACGTCTTGCCGTACTCCGCGCTACTCACCCTGCAGCATGGCCGGCTGCGGCGGCTGCGGCGCGCTGTAGGCGGCGGCGGCGCGGTCGAAGTGCGCCCCTCGCAGCTGGCACGTCTTGCCGTACTCCGCGCTACTCACCCTGCAGCATGGCCGGCTGCGGCGGCTGCGGCGCGCTGTAGGCGGCGGCGGCGCGGTCGAAGTGCGCCCCTCGCAGCTGGCACGTCTTGCCGTACTCCGCGCTACTCACCCTGCAGCATGGCCGGCTGCGGCGGCTGCGGCGCGCTGTAGGCGGCGGCGGCGCGGTCGAAGTGCGCCCCTCGCAGCTGGCACGTCTTGCCGTACTCCGCGCTACTCACCCTGCAGCATGGCCGGCTGCGGCGGCTGCGGCGCGCTGTAGGCGGCGGCGGCGCGGTCGAAGTGCGCCACGAGCAGCTGGCACGTCTTGCCGTACTCCGCGCTACTCACCCTGCAGCATGGCCGGCTGCGGCGGCTGCGGCGCGCTGTAGGCGGCGGCGGCGCGGTCGAAGTGCGCCCCTCGCAGCTGGCACGTCTTGCCGTACTCCGCGCTACTCACCCTGCAGCATGGCCGGCTGCGGCGGCTGCGGCGCGCTGTAGGCGGCGGCGGCGCGGTCGAAGTGCGCCACGAGCAGCTGGCACGTCTTGCCGTACTCCGCGCTACTCACCCTGCAGCATGGCCGGCTGCGGCGGCTGCGGCGCGCTGTAGGCGGCGGCGGCGCGGTCGAAGTGCGCCACGAGCAGCTGGCACGTCTTGCCGTACTCCGCGCTACTCACCCTGCAGCATGGCCGGCTGCGGCGGCTGCGGCGCGCTGTAGGCGGCGGCGGCGCGGTCGAAGTGCGCCCCTCGCAGCTGGCACGTCTTGCCGTACTCCGCGCTACTCACCCTGCAGCATGGCCGGCTGCGGCGGCTGCGGCGCGCTGTAGGCGGCGGCGGCGCGGTCGAAGTGCGCCACGAGCAGCTGGCACGTCTTGCCGTACTCCGCGCTACTCACCCTGCAGCATGGCCGGCTGCGGCGGCTGCGGCGCGCTGTAGGCGGCGGCGGCGCGGTCGAAGTGCGCCCCTCGCAGCTGGCACGTCTTGCCGTACTCCGCGCTACTCACCCTGCAGCATGGCCGGCTGCGGCGGCTGCGGCGCGCTGTAGGCGGCGGCGGCGCGGTCGAAGTGCGCCACGAGCAGCTGGCACGTCTTGCCGTACTCGCAGCGCCCCACCACCGACAGCTGCTCCAGCTGCTGCTGCACCGTGCCCACGTCGTCTAGAGGGTCTTCGAGGCCGTCCCTGCACAATATTATATTCCTTAACATCAGGGGCGTCGGATTCAAACAACCCGATTCCTACCGGCTTCGCTTCGGAAATTCGGAACACAACCACTCTATCGTCATTGAATAACCAGAATCACACTATAAGTATTTGATACACCATAAAATTAAAACATTACAAAACGCCTACATTATTTTTTTGTCTTTATGTCCCAACAACAAAACATTTCGCTCTAAAATATCTCGTAGGCGCGTCCGGCTTATCGTGAATTCAATTTCTATAGAAAATAAAGTCCGTCTTGACGTCACTTCGGTCACGTGACACCGCAGTTTCTTAGCAGCCGGGTAAGCCGTGTTATGCCAAATAAATTTCGGAACATCAAGATTCTGCCAGATAGAGGGAACCCTTTCAAGGTTATTGAAAATAAAATAAGCTAAGCCGTGCTCGCCCAGATATGACTATAAATTACAAACGACGCGATGGTTTTTTCAAACATTTTAATGTTTCCCTTTACGATAAATATCAATGGCTGACTGGCAGTTGTAAGTTAAATAAAATATATTGTTTCCCGCATTTACTTTTCTCAGATTCTAGTAGTTTATGGAATAAAGTTTTTACATTTTAATCTGACGAATTCATAAAAAAAAATGTGCAGACCGAAAAACATATTCGTAGCTGTTTTATGAGTTCGGGACTAGTAGGAATATAATTATTTTCACTAATATGCATGAAGAATACATTCGAGCTACTTTTCTAATAAGAGCTTCATGCTAATTACAAAGGAATAAAAAACATAGGAATTTAATGAAACGTTTGATATTGACACCGATATTTTGTTAGGTAAATATTATATGCCAGTATATAACCTAGAAGGACTCCTGTCAGGTTGACGTGTGACATTGATCATTCATTATCTATCTTATTAAATTATATATTTCGAAATAATGAAAATGTGTATTTAATAAATTGGCGACAAGGATGTCGACTAACGTTATCAAAAAAATTAAGAGAACCCGCGCGTCATTCCGCGCGACCTACCTTCAACCTTACAGATAAGCTCCTTGTGCTTAAAACTCGGCTCAGACGTACACCAAACCAGAATGGACATACTCCCTATGGACTGATGTTCAGTAGGGACGTTAGAACAAAGCTGCACGTGATGTTCAGAGACTCAACTGCCCCGACAGCGTTCAGATCAGAGAAAACACCACCTCTCGTCCGTAGGTGATCGAGTGCAGGCCAGAGCCTACTCCGACCAGAGTCGAAGATGGGAGTTCGGCACGATAATGCGTCGTCTTGGCAATCTGCACTATGAAGTGCGAACTGACGGTGGCGTTATATGGCGCAGACACATGGAGCAGCTGCTCCGGCCCTAGGAGTGCGGCAGCTAGGAATCACGGCGGAGGACTGTTATATACTGGCCAGCTAGAAGGACTCCTGTCAGGTTGACGACGTGTGACATTGATCATTCATTATCTATCTTATTAAATTATATATTTCTAGATAATGAAAATGTGTATTTAATAGTAAACAAGAAGTAACTTCTCGCCGCCACGATGAATGAAAGTTGAAGTGACGTCGTAACAATTATTAAACAACTTACCTCTCTCGTTTTACCACGCCTCGCCACTGCTTTAAATAGCATAACATCACGCCTCGTTTCCCCAAAGGGTTGGGCAGAGGTGTACCTATAGTACACCCACATTTCGCCGGTTATGTTTAAGTCCCATATAATAGGGGGCAAGCCTATTGACATCAACCGGGCATAAATCCATACTCCGGGTTGCTACTGAGAAATTCCAGATAGAAAAACCCAATAACACTGCCCGACCTGGGGATCGAACTCAGGACCTCATGCTCAGCAGTAGCGCTTGCGACCACTAAACCAACGAGACAGAAAAACGGGATGAAACGCATGTGGTCCACATATTCAAACAAAGTTCAACATATATGATCCGTTTCAAAACTTCCTGAATTAGAAAATATATCTGTGGATGCTAATGCCTCCAGGTGCGTGTCTCTAAGAGATGTATTACAACTATATACCTTAGGACGCAGGACACAGAGTCCAGTCTCGAGCCGATGTAGGCAGCGGTGACTCCGGGCGCGTAGGTCTCCAAGAGATGCGGCTCCGAAGCCTTCACGTAGGGCACGGACGCGACCATGCGCTGCCACAGGGACAGCAGGTAGTGGACCGAGTTGGGCGCGAATTGCCACATCTAAAACATGAGAAAAACATATTAGGTAAACATTGAAGAATGTTAGGTGTAAGACTACACTACGGTACTAGCTGCGGCTTAGCTAGGAAATCAACTCATTATGAACGGACAGTACTCTCGGAAATCTCGTTAGCTAATGGTGCCGATTCTCTTGTACACCGGACTAAACTAACTAAACTATCACTAAAATTCCTTACTTTTGGCTATGAGAATCTTAACGCTATTCTGTAGTAAAAAGTCTCTAAATTAAAAAAAATATTTTGACACAACTAAATCGAATTTGACAATTGCGACTCCACGTGGTACATACTTTTAGAGCCGGAGGCGCGCAGTGGGGGCAGCCTCGACGTGTTTTATATGGAATTTTTCACTTTTTGTATGGAAAATAAAAAAAATATTACCTAAGTGTTGAGTATTATGGGTATAGGGGCTTCATAGGGGGTCGAAATTTTCATTATTTTTGCGATAGGACACACCATTTTCGAGATAAAAGCAAAAGAAAAGAAAAAAATCCAGTACAGTACCGTTTTTGCACCCGAAGTCGAGATGTTCGTGTGAATTTTAGTTCATGACAACTAATAGATTATTCCACACCATTTTCAGTGGCGATTAAAAATGGTCAGAATTAGTTAGAAAATTAAAATTTTAGGGGAAAAACGTCAAATTCAGAATAGCAAAATTGTCATTTTCACTAAATTAAAATCTCAGTACAATCTTAGTGCTGTCAACTAAAATATAGTTAAGTTGTGCCACTTTAGTCTATTTCAGAATGGGAAATCATCGTTTGACAGGAGTAAACTAAATTTTGGTGATTTTTAGTCTAGTTTAGACGCATTTGTGACAAGAGAATCGGCACCATTATCAAATAAGCTAGAGTTATATTAAACTAGCCTTTGCTCGCGTCTTCTTCCGCGTGGAGGTCGGAAATTATCCCACGGGAACGTACTACCCGGATAAAAGGTATCCTCTTTCCTAACCCAGATCATGGTCTACCAACGTGCCAAATTTCATCTAAATCCGTTCAGCCGTTTTAGCGTGGAAGCGTAACAAACCAACTCACTTTCGCATTTATAATATTATTATATATATGTTAGGAATAATATTAGTTAAGATTACACAAAATTCACACCTTTATTCCCCGAGAAGATAAGCAGATGTGTATTTACTACAAACATCTGATTATTTTTTAATCATCCACATTTTGGCAAAGCTATAGACTCGATGTCCCGCGACTCGTGTCTCGTGACATAAGGTTCATTAGAAAACCAGCATCGGGCACTAGTTTTCTGGCATTTATTCTGAACCGGGCCCATTTAGCGCAGTCGTGGGGCACACAATACAGCTAATTATATTTTTTTAAAGGTTTTCTTCTGTCTTGTATTGCGTGCAATAAACTGGGCAATTTTTTTAATTATTTTTTCACCTGATATCCTCGTTATGTCTGGAGAAAACTTTCGAGGGACATTTATCTCTTAGGAGATGGATCAAGACTATCGACAAAACAAACTACTACAGACTACCTATTAAAACTAATATTATTATTGTTATTAAAACTAATAGCATTATTTCTTTTCATTTTAAACACTAAGCAATTCTTTTTTGTAAAGTGCAACTGTATTTATTGTATTTACTGCAACACCTTTTCTGCAATAAAGTTTTTATTTATTTATTTATTGGAAGTGTATAGAGTGCCGCTGGCGGCACTTTATCCGTATCGGATAAAGTGCCGCAATTTGCGGCATACTAGAAGCATTGCCTCGGCCCGGCTAAAGTGCCGTAAGCATTGCATTGTCATTGTCACTGTCACTTGTTATTTTGTTTGATTGTTGAGGATAGCTCGCCGCCCTTTGTATTGACTGATCGTATTTGTTGTAGATAATTTATAATTTGGATTTAATTTTTTTTTTAAATTAATATACCTATATATCAGAAGTACCACATTGAATGAATTTACGAAAAATGAAGTAGCAAATTAAAATGGCTGCAAGGTAGGTTAGGTTAGAACTGAGACGAGGGTCAGTTTAGGCACAAGACAATGTAATGTTTGGGAAATGTGGTGTTTTATAGCGAACTAACCTCAACAATCAAACAAAATAACAAGTGACAGTGACTCAGTGATAATGACAGTGGAAATCTGACGGCACTTTAGCCGGGCCGAGGCAGTGCCACTAGTATGCCGCTAATGGCACTTTATCCGATAGGGATAGAGTGCCGCTGACGGCACTTTATACACTGCCTTATTTATTTATGTTATAAATTCCATGTAATTAGATGCCAGCCTGTTTCTGATTAAACGAGTTCGATGCGGGATGTATTCATGCTAGCATATCAAAATAACACAATTCTTTATTTCTTCCTCACCTGTAAGCTCTGCACAGTGAACTTGGCAATGAGCTCGATGAGTCTTGGGTAGCTGTCCACCATGACCAGCTCGCCCAGCTGGTAGTTGGACTTGAGGCGCGCCAGGAGACGGCAGAACTCGTGGTAGTTGGTGGGGTCTGATAGGCCCTAGAACAAAAAAATATGGTATTAATATGGGTTGATACATAATTCATAAAAATCTATATATTTTATTTGACATAAACCTAACATCCATGATAAAAAAGTAAGCTTGGTGTCTCATTTCCTTTCAAATGTATGGGGAAAGTTTTTTGCGATTCCTAACTTTCTAATACTCAAATCTCAGTTGCTCCCATCAAGGTTTTTTATCCTTATTTGAAACAGAATCGATTGACATAAAAAATTCATTCAATTGTTAAATTCATTGTGAAAATGATCCATTTTCTTGCTGACTGTATTTTTTTTCCAAATCTGTGATTGGAGACGTAATATTTCTCAAAAAAATAAGGACAGTCTCCTAAGACCGTTTTCCTGTACAACGGTTAGGTAACTGCCATTACTGCCCTATCTCAAAAATCCAACTGTATATACAGGGTGGAAGGGACATCGACGCGAAAACTGATACCATGGATTCAGTACATGATTCTGAACCCCCCCTTTTTTTTTTTTTTTTGAGTGTGAAATCATCAAATGACTCCTCGCGCTCTGGGTGGAGCGGGAGGGCGTGTAGGACTCTTACTGACTAAAACCCACCCATGTTCCTTCTGTTGCCTGTGCAATGCCAGGGGGCCACGGTATCCCTTTCGGACTTTCCCGCAACCCCGGCAGGCAATGGTCTCATCGGACCCCTTCACTCGCTGACACTCCTTGAGGCGCACGTGATTCAGAACCCCCCTGCGTTGAAATTTTTCGTCGGTTATTTAAAAAAAAATCTGCTGTTCCATACATTTTGACCGCGTAGGTATTGAACAACTGGTTTTAAAAAAAATCACCGACGAAAAATTTCACCGCAGCGGGGTTCAGAATCATGTACTGAATCCATGGTATCAGTTTTCGCGTCGATGTCCCTTCCACCCTGTATAGATTTTTAGGTATAATATATGAGGGGTATAAAAGCAAAAATGCCACTGTCCAAAAACAAAATTTAGCCAAAATGAAGAAAAATGTCTCTGGCCTATATATTATATAGAGTAAACTAAATAAAAAATATTTTAAAAATTCTGAATTTTAAATAACCAAATAATAATAAGGAAACTATATTGATATACGACAAGAATTAGCTAATAACTAAAAATTTCGACTGGACAGTCTCAATTTTGCATCTCAATGATGGACAGTAGCAGATTTGCACCTAAAGTTCTGGACAGTGGCACATTTACACCTAACTTCACTACAAAAAGAATTCGACGCCATCTTAGAAACGACATGGCCGACGTCTTATGATTGGTCCGTTTGGACAATGGCGCTTTTGCATTTGATTGTTTAAGGACAGTGTCAATTTTGCTTCTCACTCCAAACTTCAAACTTAATTTTCTATGGGACAGTGTGAACATTGCTTCTGAACTAGTTATTACACCAAAATGATTACAATAAAACCTAATAGATGGCATTCATAGTTCAATTTGGACAAAAATGGGCAGTGGCGTTTTTGCTTTTATACCCCTCTTATTTACCTGTGTATTATCCAGTATCCTCAGCACTCCTGCAGCCAGCCTGTTCAGGAACTTGGCTCGCTCGTTGGAACTAAACAACGATCGGCGCACTGACGCCAGCTGTACCAAACAGGCGAGTGCTAGGCTAGCCAGGGAACCTCCAAGGAGGTGGTACAGCTCGAAGAACAGGTCTAAGGTGCCTGATTCTAGGAATGTGGGACGCCATGATGTTGGGATCTGAGGAGGAAAAGTATGTATAAATGATGTTTGTTTATCTGATAAAAATCTTAGCAACAACAAAGGACAGGAAATTGGGTATTATTATTAAAGAATCCATCTACAACTTCACTTTTTTTTCTGATCTATACGAGATCTATCTATAAAATACGATCATATATTTGTCCAAAACACAAAGTACACACACACGTGGAATGCAAGATGTTACATTAAATTATAGCAACTGCTGAAGATTTTCAGGTATTTGGGGTAAGTAGATAGTTTATTAAGTTGAAATTACTTATTTAGAGTAGATTTCATAGGTTATTATTGCAGGATTAGGATGTCGACATGTAGATTATTATGTGATTATTTGCTCTGTGAGGAAACATGATTTTCAAGGTTATTCAAAATAAAATAAGCTAATCCGTGCTCGCCCAGATAAATGACTATAAATTACAAACGACGCGATGGTTTTATCAAACATTTTAATGTTTCCTTTTACGATAAATATCAATGGCTGACTGGCAGTTGTAAATTAAATAAAATGTATTGTTTCCCGTGTTTACTTTTCTCAGATTCTAGTAGTTTATGGAATAAAGTTTATACATTTTAAACTGACGAATTCATCAAAAAAAAATGTGCAGACCGAAAAACATATTCGTAGCTGTTTTATGAGTTCGGGACTGGTAGGAATAGAATTATTTTCACTAATTTGCATAAAGCTCTTATTAGAAAAGTAATTTAAGGAAACGGTTTATTGATACCGGTATGTCGTTACATCAAAGAGTAACTTTTCGCGGCCACGATGAAAGTTGAAGAGACGGCTTAATAGTAGATTTTACAACAAGTGCACAAAACGAACCATTTTTATCCGAACTGGCGAGGGCTGATAGTAATGTCGAGGATAATTAAGTAATCGAGGATAGGATAAATAATTCTTTATATTTTAAAATATCTTTAAAACATAAAAAATCAGGCAAGGTTAGTTTCTGAACGGGATCATGACTTTCCTCACTGCTCAAACAGTGATTTTTTTATGTTAAGTTTTAAAGATATTTTAAAAAATAAAGAATTATTTTGATATGCTTTGTGTCTATTTAATTTATTTACCTATGATGACTGAATACTTTCTTGCTGGTTGTGGTGAAAAGTTTTGTATGCAACATGTGAGCAAGTTCATTTGCTATTCGTTTTGTTGAGTCTTTCGCTTACTCAGGATTGAAATTTATAATCACTCGCTGCGCTCGTGATTCTATTTTTCAATCCTTCGTTCGCTCAAGACTCAAAATCAAAACTCATAGGAAAAACGAACTTTCCTCACATGTTGGATAAATAACTATTCCCGGCATATTAACGGTATGTTTCTGAATTTTACGACATTGATATTAGGCTTGGGCTGCAGACTTATACAGCCTACTATTAAATTAATTTTGTAATAATAATTTTCTTAAATTAATTAAATAACTTACCGTACTTGAATTTAAATTTTAATATATTTTATGTCTACATAAAACACATAAGGCAAGTAAATTAAAGTAAATATTATAAAATAACAAATTCTATCTATGAACTTCTTATTGTGTTTGGCTGTATGGCTCATTTTCTTTGGCTTAATATAGATACATTTATGAGTAGATACGTTAATGCACTTGTGCACAAAATTCGATTTTGTGCAGCCTATATGCTGCACAAATAAGCACTTTCAAAGCATGAGAAGTGAAATAGTTATTTATCCAACATGTGAGGAAAGTTCGTTTTTCCTATGAGTTTTGATTTTGAGTCTTGAGCGAACGAAGGATTGAAAAATAGAATCACGAGCGCAGCGAGTGATTATAAATTTCAATCCTGAGTAAGCGAAAGACTCAACAAAACGAATAGCAAATGAACTTGCTCACATGTTGCATACAAAACTTTTCACCACAACCAGCAAGAAAGTATTCAGTCATCATAGGTAAATAAATTAAATAGACACAAAGCATATCAAAATAATTCTTTATTTTTTAAAATATCTTTAAAACTTAACATAAAAAAATCAGGCAAGGTTAGTTTCTGAACGGGATCATTACTTTCCTCACTGTTCAAACAGTGAGGAAAATCCAACTTTCCTCACTGTTCAAGCAGTGAGGAAAAACCAACTTTCCTCACTGTTTTTGTAGAGGAAAGACACTTCTTTCGTGCGGGAGTGGTGAAAAAATTATTAAACAAGTTTTTTTTTCACGCCTAGCTACTGTGGTCTGGTTTTAGACTTAACCACTACACACTTTTATTGCAGGTAAATTACTTTAAGAGTGTTTATCCAAAAAGTTGGCAACATCGCAAATAGCTGTCAAATATTTACCTGTTTTGATTAATTTGGCGATATTACTGTATGGAAATAAGAAATATGGCTAACTAGTGAACTAGAATATTAATAATGAATTGCAATTATAACACTGAATTTGATGTTGTAACCGTTTTAGGCGTAAAGGCATTTGGAATGTATCCAAATACCTTTTTTTGCATCTAAAACTAAGTATTCGGAGTTACGATATCAATATTTTCGTTGTAGTCGCTAAATATTGATAAATTGTAATATGCACAACTAAAATCTCTTCAAAGGTTTCATTGAAGTTTTTTATTAGATGATTATGTTGAATAGGTAGGTGGTGGTCTACCATAAAAAAGATGGCCGCCGGATATCACGAAATAAAATTTGGGCCCATCTTCAATTTTTTTTTTTTTTTTTTTTTATGCTGACTCACCTGCACGGTACACAGATCATCGCTTGACTCGTCACTGGTTGTCCCTATGAAGTCAAAAGTGAGGCAGTTGTGTGCCAGCCTCAGTAACGCGGCCACCAAAGCATGCTGTCTATCATCAGACAGTTCTAAAGGCTTGCCCCGCATCGTGCCAAGGAGTGAGCAGGACAGACGGAACATCTCGAAGAGTTGGGTGTCCCTGGGGACAAATTGTTTTTCTTAGGACATAGAAGAGGAAATGACACTACGTATGTAAGCGAAACTCTGCGTTTAAAACCGGTCAAGTGCGTGTCGGACCACGTGCAATGAAGGGTTGTTGGGATGAATTTATTCCAAGAACATACTTTTGGTTGGGAGGAACTTTGTAAGTATATGAGCACCATGCATCTACCACATAATTAATTTATGTCATTCCTTCATTTTTCATTCTTTTTACCTATCGTGGTATAGTAATCTTATTCTAGGTGCATTGTCTTCACATATAATTATATAATTAGTGTATACAAGATATTATAATGATTTTTTTAAAAGAGTAACGGTGGAGTTTCTTGCCCATTCTTCTCCATACGAAAACTACCTTTTGGAATGGGCGACTAGAATCAGTTATTATTATTTTTTGTAAAGTTTGACGTTCAAAAGTGCCTTTTTGTGCATAATTGAAATAAATTATTTGACTTTGACTTTATTCCAAGAAAAAACACTGTAGTTGAAAAACATGTTCTCCAATACCTTCCAACTGCAAATGTAAGTTTGTACGCACAATATTTAGAGATTTACCGTGTTCTTTCAAGACCATTAACTGCTTATAGGTTTTCCTGTAATCTATGAGTAAAGAACCATTCTCTGTATTTTTTTCAAAATTTTAGGTTCAGTAGTTTCCGAGATACGAGGGGAATGGTCAATTTTCATCTATTTACTTAAATCTCTTAAAAATTATTTATTTAAAAAAATTGAGATCCTTGCAACAAGCCATTTGATATGTCACTCACGCAGTACAGTTTGCAAATTTTTTTTCTTTAAATTTTCTATTCGCCCCCGATATGTGTCCTAATTGGTTCAGTAAATTTCAACTAAATTAGTTCAGTAGATTTGGAGCAAATTGGCTGTGACAGACCGACAGCCAACGTTTATTTTCCGTTGTATAAAGGTTCCGTTTTGTCCTTTTAAGTTATGGAACCCTAACATCCCACTTTTCGAGTACAAAGAGGAAAATAAAAAAATTATAAAAGATATCTGACATTGGAAATATTAGCCCTTTATGAGTCAATACCTGTACCTGGGAATACTCTTGACTATTGAACATATAAACGTACCGCAGAGTGTACGTCTCTGTGGTAACTTCAACAAGGCGTACGAGACGCACAGTTTCGCTTCAATACGAAATATTATTTCTTTTTATAGGTTAAGGTCTCAACCAACGTAAATTATTTTATATCGCCGGGCTGCAGAATAAAAAAAATATCACGTTAATCGGGTATAGAAGTAATCGGTGTACTTACATGTTAAGCTCAAAGACCGAATACGCTCACTGAGGAAAAAAATAAGTTACATTTGTTCCATCGAACGACTTTTTCATGAAATCATGACATTTGAGAACAAATCTAACTTAGAGAGATTATAATTCTGAAAATCACATTTGTTACGGTCGTGAATCATATTTTGATAAAGATACCTAACCTGCAAATTGCAAAAAAAAAACCTAAGAAAATTTGAATTTCGCGGGCAACATTCGCGGATCCACCGCGGTTTACTGACTGTATTTTGAGATTGACGAAAACGGGACATTGTACTGTAGACCTTTCTGTTTTGAGATTGACGAAACCCAAAACGGAATAATAGACAAAATTACAGATAAACAATAGGGACGATGACTAAAAAAAATTTTATTGTCCGTAATGTAGTTGATTATGAAAAAATAACGTACACATATTTTTTCTTTTTTTACGTTATCAAAAGATTACGGCGATACATTGAGTTAAAACACAGTGGGCCCTATCAGAATACCAGCGCGGTGGTATTTAATTATTATTTTTTTAAATATCGCCGCATTATGCTGAGATAGGGGCCTTTTTGGCCTCGCACAGGTCTTTTTTTATTTTATTTTTTGTTAGTTTTGCTGCTCCTTTTTTATTTTATATAATTTTGTTCTTTTTTTAAAAATATTATTACTGTTTGTATTTCCTGTGCGTGTCCCAAATAAAATATTTTTCTTTCTTTCTTTTCTTTCTTAAAATGTGCCATGACGTCACGAGTATGTAGATTTTATACATACTTGTGACGTAGCGACCCCCACTACAACATTAATGCGTTTTATCTAAAATATTTTTTTATTAATATGATAAAGCAAAAAATACGAGTCTTAATATTTTTTTATTACCTATCTGACTGACGGACTAAATGGAATTTCTTTTTTTTTTTACCCAGGCATCATCCATATTATTAATGATTTTTTAATATAATTATTTGATAACCAATTGCTGCATGTGCTTTCACCTGCAAACTAGGGGAGCTATGATAAAAAAAAACCATATGCCATAGTTAAACCAAGACATGGTTATTATCTGACTGACGGACTAAGTAGAATTTCTTTTTTTTGACCCGGCATCATCCCTATTACAATCTGTCATTTTGTCTTTTCTTCCATCGGCAAAACCCGTTTCTATGGCGGTCGTGGTACGCGTGCTGTAGACCTTTTTGAATAAGGTCATGGTTTTGCCAGGAATCGACCCTATCCGTTTTTCAATGAGCGTTTTCGTTCTTTAACCCCAGTAGCACACCTCCGCTGCGAAACCTTAGCAACGAAACCGCTATAGTAAAATTCAATAGACTCGCGTCATGTTCCGCTACTCGAATCGGATTTGAGTAGCGGAAAATGACGCGAGTCTATTGAATTTTACTATAGCGGTTTCGTTGCTACGGTTTCGCGGCGGAGGTGTGCTACTGGGGTTAGCCTAACATACGTACATAAAACTCGCCGAATGCATCCTCCTTTTTTGAAGTTGGTAAGCAGAACAATAGAGAGAAAACAAGTAAAGTGTTTATCATTATGATAGCGCTAGCATTTATTAACTCATTGACAGCTTGATTTACATATCAATAGGAATGTTGACAAAAAAAAAAGTGTTCAGTATCTATACTGAACACTTTTTTTTTATTTTTTTACGTAATCAAAAGATTACGTCATGACGTCACTCCCCGGTAGATTTCATACTGACTTGTGACGTAGCGACCCCCACCCCCCAACTTTAATGCGTTTTTATCTAAACCATTTTTTATTAATATGATAAAGCAAAAAATACGTGTCTAATATTTTTTTTATTATCTGACTGACGGACTAAATAGTTTCTTTTTTTTCCCCCAGTCAACATCCCTATTGCGGCACCCCCAGCGCCCAGCTCATAAATCGACAAATTAATATCCACGACGAATAGGGTCGTGCAATGAAATAAAAAAACAAGCAAGCTTTACAGTGCATATTATGATGTGTAACATCTGACCTTGGTAATATAGCAATATTAAAGGGGCGGGGCCTCGTCAAGGTCGTTTTTGATTAAGACCGCACGCGCTCATTGGTCAAATCAAATAGCGCGCGCTTCCCCGCTTCCTGTTACACATTTCCGTCCCTTTTCACGAAATCACTACCACAGATAGCAGGAGAGCGAGAGGAAAGATATTACACATAAAAAAAACGAAAAACGAACATACAGGTTCTCAGTCGGATAAATACGACTGAGTCGGCACGGGCACCAAAACATTTGTCGTATTAATCAGACAGAGTCGGTCAATAAGTTAATCTTGATAATATTTTTGTTCAATCTTGTTTAACAGTCGGAGGCAAGCTTTTGTTTCTTATGTGTAATAAATTAATAATAGTACGCCAATATTATCGCCTCTCGACGGGCGAAAAACTCTCTTCGTGTAAATAAACCTTTATTACAGACTGTAAGCTTTTGGCAGTATATTTAGAGTCCCAAATTGATTGATGAATACTTAAAAATATTTTGACCGCCTCGTTTATATCCGATCCAGCCTGTCCCTTGCTGTCCTCCCCCCAGCGACGCCCTAAGACGAGGCCCGTACCCTCAGGGGGTGCCCTTAGCTTATAGTCACTTAGCTTACAAGTTTTATGCCATAGCTGGAGGCTTTAACTTTTGAAGCAGCCACATGAAAGTCCAGTGAAATAGTCGTCAACCTCCTAGGTTGCCCTGCGAGACATCAAATAAAAAAATAAACAAATTGACTGACTCGTTCATCTAGTGATGCGACTGTTAACGACTTCAGTTCGATTTCCAGGGTTCGCGTTTCCAGTCATTTCAACGTGTTATCGGGTTTATCCATTAATAATTTGTCAGAAGAATTCTAGATTTGTGCCCCATTACTGACAATAGGTTCGCCACCTACTAGACAAGAGACCTCTGATGAAACGTGACTGAACTGTCCTGTGTGACTGATACAGCCCTGCCGGGTCTTCGGGGAGTGCATGTGTGACATTATATTTACCTAAAAGATGAGGCAATTTTCCTGTGTTTGGCGAGAGAACGGTTGGCATCCGCTTCGGACACCTGGTTCATTTCTACCACCAACTGAGACAGCAGCTGTACGCCTATCGTGCATAGATCTTGACTCTGTTGAAAAAAAAAATCGTTAGAAATAAAAAGTGTATTTTGAAGGCCTCTATTTTTTGCATTTGAAGGTAGTAGAGGATAGCCGATTATGAACTTCTGCAATACCAGAGATATCGCAAATGCGTTGCCATTCCGGAGACAAAGCTTTACCCCTTGGACATCAACGCTCGCACGACCCGCGTCTTGCGTCTGCGACGGAGGCGAGAACGAATGTTAGAAGTTATTTATAACGTGCAGAGACGAGAGCGGCGTGGAAACACTTGAGCGACCGCGGCCGGCTTGCGAAGTTAATGGCGGCTCGGAAGTTAGCTGCTCGCTGCGCAGTACCGCGCCCCTCACCCCTGCTGACCCATATTTTGTTACTGCGCAGCGACTTGCCTCATGTTCCGAGCTGCTATTAAGAGGGAACAGGGCCCGCGATTCTCCATACAAACGTATTCCCCGTTTTTCTTCCTGAATAATGCCTCTAGAGCTGTCATGTGTTTTTTTATAAAATCAGGGTCTCTATAGGCATGTCCCTGTCATTTCCTTTTTTTCAGCAATTAATAAGTAAGGAAACTATGACCCTTCAAAAATTACAAAAATGACCCATTTTTACCGCCGTGATTAGAGGACTACCAGACTAATTCGGAAAAGTTTTTAGCATAAAAGAATAATAGGAACCTAGACCTATTCTTTCTTAAAATTTTAATGTAAAAGAATATTAAATCGGCTTAGTTTTCGAGGAGAAAAAAGGAGAATGCCAAACGGTCGTTTTCGTCAAAAATTTTGTGGTATAATCGGTCTGAGCTGCAGTTGTCCCTATCGCACTTTACGGGGTTTAACTCGGTTTTTCGGGCGCAGCGCGACGGCAATAGTTTCTTCAAATACCTATTTTTCAAATTCCTCTCAGCCCCTGTTCCCTATTAAGTTTGAATCGGGCTGTAGTAGTTCATAGCGCGGGCGCCACGACTCACAGCGGTGCGACTGGCGACTGCGATGGACGAATTCAGTCGTCTTGATTAAATAATTTTGTTTTTTCCGCCGCGCAATCATGGATACAGAAATAATTTACACAAAGTGACGCCATCAAACTACTACAATCTGCCAAAATTCTTTAATAGATTTTCAACTTTATCACTAAAGCTTAAGGTTCAAAGTTGATTGGGATTTTTTTAGTTTCGGGTAGGTTGACGAGCTTCGTCTGTACCTTATATATTTGATTGGGATGTTTTATATGTATGTCGGAAATACGTTACTGAGTTGAATAACCGGGACGCCAGCGCCGCCTAGCGGCGCTCGACAGAGTCTACAACATAACGCTCGGACCGGCCGGAGCTATGCAGAGTTCGGTGGCGGTCAAGCAATGATTAAATTGATCGTAAATTATAATTTGATCTGAACTACAAACGGTTTTTTTATTGCGCAATAACTAACACTACCCACAGTACGCCCTAAATAGTTAAAATATGGCTGATAATATCGAAAGAGATGTCCCTCCTCCATTATGTACATATTTTGATTGGGATTTTTTATGTGTATATTATGTTATATTATGTTCTTACCCTGAGAAAGTTGGTGATATCATTGATAACGTTGTGGAAGACGTACTCCTCCTTGATCATGTCGAACCAGCTCAACTTGGTGATGCGCGCGAACAGCGATACCAGTGACTGAGGAAAATACATAGTATTAATTGTTATATTCATGGGTATGTCTGTAAGGGGCTTGTACAATAACAGCCGCACGGGTCGGTCGATCTGGTTAAGCTAGGCTTGCCGTGGTTGGTCCGTGGATGGGTGACCATCTTTTCACACCAAGACCCCTCCGTGGCTCGGAAAGCACGTTAATCCGTTGGACCCAGCTGTATTTCAGAGTTACTGGGCAATACGTATCATATTACCCTTACCAAGGCGTATCGTATTACCCAATTAATTGGCACGTCGCGTCGGTAGACCATGACCTGAGATAGGACATAGGATACTTTTTGGCGCAGACGTGAGGCACACACTATTATTGCTTTATGATTATTTTTATTTTGTTATTGTGTTTCACGAACTGTGTCCAAATAAATATTATTCGTTCTTTTTTTCTTTCTTTATCCCGCTATACCCACGGGATAGAGACTTATGCTGGTGAACCCGCGGGGTGTGGCTAGTTTAGTATAATATATTACCTGTACGACGAAGTTAGCCAGTTTCGGCCTAGTTGCCAAGTAGTTGAGGACATAGTTCCTGATGTCCAGACGTTGCTGCGTCGAAAGGCTCGCTGTGGACCTAAAAAAAATAAAAAGTTTTTTCTACATAACTCTTCATAGCATAAAAGTCTGAATTCTGAGATGACGATGTACCCTAACTAATATTATAAATGCGAAAGAGTTTGTTTGTTACGCTTTCACGTTAAAACGGCTTAACGGATTTGGATGAAATTTGGCAGATGAGTAGACCATGACCTGGGTTAGGACATAGGATACTTTTTATCCCGATATTCCCACGGGATCGAGACTTATGCGGGTGAAACCGCGGGGCGCAGTTAGTGTTTTATAATTAGAGGGTTTGGTCTAATGCCCATTTTCACTTTAATTATGTGACACTTAAATGAATCCCTAAATAAAAGTGCACTGTTGGATTTTCAACTCTCAGCGCTGAGCCTAGCGTTGAAAATCCAACAGTGCACTTTTATTTAGATATTAATTCCACATATGAAAACATGGAAAAACAAGCTGAAAATATTTCTGACTGAAATCATACCCGTGGTCGCATGGTTCGTTTGCATGGTTTTTAATTTATAACTGCATAAAAGATACGTTTTTCGGCCATACAATTACATTCAAATTTCTGTTACAATTACATTCAAACTCAAACTCAACGCATTTATTCCAATTAAACCATTTACAGACACTTTTGAATTGTCAAGGGGTCGGTCAGTCAAAAATATGAAGCTAGTTGCCAATTCCAAAGTGTAGTAGGTACCTATGGAGAAGAACGGACAAGAAACTCGACGGACACTCTTTTAAATAATAAAAAAAATGATACAAAATATTGGTTACATCATTCATTTTGAAATTATGCATGTGAGAACAATGTAATAAGACGTGCACGTTCGTAAAAGCGTCCGTAATAAAAAGAAGAAAAAAAAGAATCAGTCAAAAACTTAAAATAAATTAAAATAAGCCATGGCAGCTAAGAGATGACCAGTCCCAACTGACGGCGCCCGTTCACGAACATGACGCGTGGATCAGCACCATTCAGCTCAACCATTTTGAAGGGAGCTAAATGATCCAACACACATACAACATAGATTTTATAGTTACCTGCTAATGAGTTTAGCTAGCGTTGTGGCAGCGAGCAGCTGTGAATAGCTGGAGTCTGCGCGTTCGAGCAGCGCCTGGCATTTACTCAGAGTATCCGGTGACTCCTGCAAAGAAACCCACAATGTTATAAATAATTTTAACACAAATCTGATGAATACAGGTGCTACTGAGAAATTCCAGATAGAAAAACCCAATAACATTTTGCTTGACCTGGGGCCCAAGTCTGCTATTTTTATAAATTCGTCATTCCAACACGATCCCATTGTCATTTTGCTAAAAGTTCATAATCTGCTAAATTCATAATGATCGATCATTGGTTGATCATTGTATTCCACAAACACGATACTCGTAACGAATTAAAAGAAATGACTGCACAATGACGTTCTCATGGTAGGTCACTGATCAAAGGAACTGTCAAAATTTTACCAGATTACCGGCTAAAGGCTCGTGCAGACCAGCGCGACTCGAACAATACAATTTCTAAGAAAACTTCACGGTATAACAATAGCTGCTGGTGTCGCGTCGCGCTAGTCTGCACGCAGCTTAAGTCAGTCATTCATTTGTCATTATGTACGAGACTACCAATAGATGCCATTTCTTTCAATGAAGTGTCAGTGGCTGACCATTGGAAAGTCATAATGACGCCAATGTGTTAGTAGATTACCAAACTTGTCAAAATCAACAATTATGAAATCAATGATAGACCATTCTGACACTATTGTAATAGCAGACCTGAGGCCCTGGTTGGGTGACCATCAATTTTATACTGAGACATCCCTGTACCTCGCAAAGCCGTCGGTCTCCGCAGTCATTCGTAGATCTTTGACGGTCGTTACTGGTTAGTAGAAACCTAAAAGTCTGACAACCAGCCTTACCAAGGGTTATCGTGATACTAAGTAACTGGGGAGTGGAGGTCAGATAGGCAGTCGAGCTATATTAAAATACTGGTATTCAGTTGTTTTTTTTTTTTGTTTTTTTTGGGTGGGAAATCATCAAATGACTTCTCCCGCTCTGGGCGGAGCGGGAGGTCGTGTCAGACTCTTACTGACTAAAACCCACCCGTGTTCCTTCGGTTGCCTTTACGTTACCAGGGGCCACGGTATCCCTTTCGGACTTTCCCGCAAAGATGAAAATGCCTCAAAGACATGTGACATACCTGAAAGCCGACGACCGCCTTCTCTGCCTGCTCCCTCACGAGCGGGTCCTGGGATTCGTACAGCTGTTTGCATAGCAGCTCTATTTGTATCACCTCCTGCAAAAAAACAAACACATTCATTATAAAACATAAACATAACGCCTATCTTCTTCGAAGGGTGAGGCAGAGGTGTACCTATATAGTAAACGCACAGTTTATCAGCTTCCCGTGTAGTAAGGGGCGAGCCTATTGCCATCAACCGGGCACAAATATAGACTCCGACCTGCTACTAAGCTAGGCAACCAACAAGAGTATGCTTAGATGGTTTGGGCATGTTGAGAGGATGAATGAAAGGCGACTAACAAAAGGTGTGACTGGAAACGCTCGGATGGGACGCCCTAGGAGGACATAATTATAGTGATCTTATTGGTGATGTTCTTCAGAAAGTTCAGGTGCGTGGTACTCGTAACCGGCGTGTGTGTATGACGAGATGGGATGTTAACAAAGCAAAAGGAGTTTGTAAGGACTATAGCAGATGGCTTTCTATAGTTTTTGCCGGGAATGCCGCTCGTGGCATAAAATTTTAAGGCATAATATTGTTTGGCATAACGTTTTCGCATAACTTTTATTAGCATAATATTTCTGTGGCATAGTGAAAAGGCAAAGGTCAGCATTTTTTTTTTTTTTCTTACAAAGTACAAATACAGTATAGAGGTGTTACAAATATTGAAGGTACTAGGACTTGTGGGAGTCAGGAATCCTAACTAGGATACCCTGTGCTATGGAATCCTGGCCCGAGATTAGAAATTATCATTGGTAGCTCGTAATACATGTAGGACTATTGTAGAAAAAAAAGAAAGTAATAACATAAAAAAGGTAAGTACTAATAAAATAAAATCAAAAAGAAAAATAAAATGCAGCATTAACTGTCATTTGGTCTAATTTGTTTTGGCATAATTTGGAGTTGTATACATTTTTAAGGCAAATATTATGCCTAAATTTTTTTATTAATTCGTCTATTAATCATGAGCCCATAAATATAAACATTATTTATTATAATTTTGGAATTTCTCTATTGGATTAGGCTAAGGTGGCGCGAACAAATTTGTTTTTATATGAGTTTTAATAGGGTTTATTATTTTTATTCCAAAGAACATTAAGTGTAAATATCATTATGCGTTTATAGCATGATGTTTTATAAAATTATTCTTCATTATTTATATGCCAACAGTATTTATGGTAAAACATTTATGCCTAATGATCAATTTCGTTATGCCAATGTAAATTGTGACAATATATTTTATGCTTATCATTAGTAAACCGTTTCTGCCTACCCATGGAAGCAAGAAGGCGTGAGCTTATGTATGTATGTGTTTGAATTTGAAATTGACCTGCTGAACCACGTTATAAATGACAAAAACAATCCAATTTTTTCGGAATCAACAAAACTTCGTCGAAGGCTTTCTTGATCAATATATAGTCATTGTTTTTTAACACGCAAAGGAGACTGAATTTTTCTTTTTACTATTAGCTAACCCGGGACTTCAAGGCGTTGCTGGCATTCTTTGAGGAGCTGGGGTGGATTGAATGACCGATTTTTCCCACCTGTACGCAAAATACGCGCTTTGACGTGGAGTTGCGGAAACCAGCCCGTATTACCTATTACCTATTAACCCGGGACTTCGCCTGCATCTATTCTTCGTCGTTCCATCAATGCTGAGGATCGCTACCACATACGACGCGTCTCCAAACTGTGCAGTCTTCTGCAGTGTGGACCGCTTGGTAAATGCTGTCTCCAAAAGCCTTCTTGATCGCGTCTGACCATTTCACCGGTGTTCTGCCTTGAGTGCGTTTTCCCTCCACCCGGCCTAGTAACATAAGCCTTTCCAGACCATGCTTAGGTGAACGCAGAATATGTCCGAAAAAGCTGAGGGCACGCTCCTGGCATATTGTTGATAGTCGCTTGGTGATGTTGAGTTCCTTCGGTATGGATTCATTCGTTCTCATGGCGGTCCATGGTATATGAAGTAGCCTACACCAACACCACATCACGAAAGCATCGATCTTACTGATTCGCCTCCATGGAGATCGGAAATTATCTCACGAGAACTTACTACTGGGATAAACATTTATCCTAAGCCCCAAACTCAGGTACGCACGAGCAATTTTTCCCGTGGCGATTTTTTTCACACTAGATTTTCAACGCTCGCCTCAACACCGAAAGTTGAAAATCCAGTACGCGATAAAATCCTGCCGCGATAGTTTTACGTTCGTGCGTTCAACCCACGTTACTCAAGTCATGGTCTACCAGTAAGATTATTACAATTAGATAAGCATCACAATCTGTCATTTTGTCTATTCTTCCGTCGACAAAACCTGTTTCTACAGTTATTATGCTACAAGTGCAGTACACATGGCCTTAAACCTGAAGCAGCAGCAATGCTTGGAGGCAGAAAAAGGTACTAGTGGCAGTTCCTGGGGTGATCTCCTTTACAAAGAGCTCTAGTACAGTCCTTCCAGTTATTTTACCTCTGATTATGCATGACTGTCAAAATCACATTGATTTTTATTCTCATATCAATAAAGTTGCTGTGACTTACAAGTCCATGGCACTATATAAATTATAATTTATAAACACACACTAAAACACACTAACACAAAACACACACACACACAAACAAACCCACGATCACACACTACTACAGTCACACACACATACTCACAATTGCACAATACACAGAGCTGCTGTTTATGTCATTGTTTTCTTTTTGTTTCTAAATTAGTTTTATTAGTTTAATTTTAATTGTTACATAGTTTCAATAGTGTATAAGCTATAAATTAAGGGAAAGAGCAAGAGAACCCAACACAATTATTATTAATTACTTACTGGGGCTGTCTCAATCACATCTGCAAATGTAACTGTTTGAGACCCACAATTTATTTATTTAAGTCCATCAAAATCACAGTGATCTTTATTCTTGTTACAGTAAGGTTATTGTTGGGTTGCCGCTGTCAGAGGCTAAATAACTGGTACTAGTACTACTTTATCCAAGGAAACATTAAAAACAACAATATCATCTAACTAGTCATGCTTTTCTGCAAAACTCAATAGTAAGATAAGAAAATTTTACTGTAATTACCTATCTATAAATAGCTAAGGCATTTACTTTGTGAAACATCCAACAATAATTAAATTCAGGTAGACAACAAGTCTGCCTGTTTGAGAGAGCTCATTAAAAAAATGATGAACATATATAATTATATTTTTAAACAAGGTATAATTAAAAAGCAGTAGTTTCTGCCTACCCAAGTAGGAAGAATGCCTGAGTTTATGTATGTATGTACGTATATGTGTGTAATTGAAATTACTAAAAACCTCAAAATTGTCCAGTACCAACAAATTATGAAAAAAAAGAACACCTTTTCTCTACATTTTGTAAAGCTATGTGAACATAAATGTGGAGAATATAATTATATGGAGGGGCTTGTAATAACTGCCGCACGGGTCAATCGATTACGTTAAACTACGCTTATCACGGTTGGTCCGTGGATGGGTGACCATCTGTACATGCCAAGAGACCTCCGTGCCTCGGAACGCATGTTATGCTGTTGGTCCCGGCTGACATTTGTGGATCTTTGACAGTCATTACGGGTCGTCAGAAGCCCGAAAGCCTGACAAACAGGGGTATTGTATTACCTAGTTACTGGGTTGTGGAGGTCAGAAAGGTAGTCGCTCCATGTAAAGTACTGGTATTCAGCTGCATCTGGTTATGCTGGAAGCTAACCCCAACAGTTGGGAAAAGGCTAGGCAGATTGATTTACATGCATTCCATTAATTAAAATAAGTAACAATAGATTAATTTAATTTTGCCTGACCTGGAGTGTTATAGTACAGAGTGATTTTAAGTGACAATTCCTTAATTTAAGGTTTCTTCAAAATGCTACATTATTTACAAAACTTTAGTATTGAAATTGAAGCAGGAGAATTTTAATGTGATAAAGCCGGATTTTGGAACTAATTAACTTATCTAATGACTTATTTAACCTTCCTTCTTAAAAATATAGTTGATAAACAATTTTTTATTAAAGATTTTGTTCAGTCCATACAAAACTGAATAAGTAGTGCTGAAAATAGCATAGTTGTAGGAACAAGAAGAGTAATTTTAAACCAATACGTGATTTAACACAGTTGGCATTGAAATAATTCGTGTCCTTCAAAATATCTAAAACATGAACTAAATTTATAGAAATAGTATGCAAAAAAATACAAAAGTAATGATTGATACAATCCGCATCCTAACAATGTAGAAGTTTCAAAGTAGAACATCACAAATCGTAAAACGCACTAGGGGGCAAAAAGTAGCTATTTCACCACTAAAGGTTTTGATTACATTTCAAGGATATGATGTGTAAACATCGCATTATAACCAAAGTGCCGGCAATATCATACAATGACTTACTCCTAAACGTTGAACAGATATTGTTATAATTGATAAATTGCTAAAATAACGTCTGTAAAGACAATCAAACGCACGGAATAGCACTTCACGGACCAAACACCAAATAACAGAGATAAAATTAATGAAATTAGAGGGGCATTAAAAAAATATATCACTATATTTATTTGTGTGATTTTGAAGAAGTGTTAAATGCAATATTTACAGTAAATTCATTTAAAATCATTTATAAATCATAATATTTTGGTTCTCACCTGTTCTTCAGCCATCTTTGTTATTTTCTTGCATTTGAAATGACGTTTCGTTTCATCTAAGTTGTCTAATCAGAATAAGTTTGATTTGTTTAATTACAAATCTAAAAATAGTTCGACTATTGAAGAGTAAAAATGTATTCCTGTCTTTCAAGGATATGCCAATTCTATGAAATACAACCTAAACAATCATGTCTAAAATGTTGTCTTTCTGCTGTCTATATGTATCTAAAAAAGCAAATATACAGTTCAGTTTAATTTGAGGTGCAACGAAACGTTACAGTCAGCAGTACGAAAAGAAAGTCCCATTCAATAAAATGCGTTCATTTTTGCATGTTTTTGGGATTTTCTTCTATTTTATTTTGTATTTCGCGTGGTCCACATTTTAAGAGTCCGACGTGGTCACATTTGGAACTAAATAGTAATGCGTGATGATGCTCTACTTTGCCGACCGGATAAGTGCTAGTATGTTTTGAGTCACCCACAAGCAGTAGGGTCAGTGCGCCGGTTTCGCGACCACCTCCGGTAACCGACCACTTGTCTGACTAGGTTTATTTAATTAAAGATAATAACCTTTTTTTAGGACATAACAATAAATAGAATGTCTTAAATATTATTTGAATAGTTACATAATAAGAATTAACTAAATTTTATACGAACCGCTTGACCCAAAACAAAGAAAAATTACGCTAAATTCACGTGTTGACTCAGTGGTGTGTGAATGTGCTGCGCAAGAGCAAAAAATTAGCAAGGCGCGCGGCGTTCCAAGCTAAGTTTTGCTACTTATTTTAAGTTTTTTACTCAAATTAGAAATGTGGGTACTTCAATCATGTAGTGATTTCAATTGTTTATCTGCATTTAACTCAATTTTTACCATATATTAAACTAAAACCCAGTGCTCGGTTACTGAAATGCATATTTTAATGATACGTTAGAAAGTCGTATTCTGTCTCGCACAATTTTATTTTGTTTTGCAATGTTTTATTTATGGTTACACTATTTAGGGTTTTGGTGTTGTAAAAGCCTAAACATGCAATTATTCAGTAAACGACCGTGTTTTTTTGATAAAACTTATTTAATTTATCCACAAATATTGGTCCTAAAAGGTGGTCGCTGAGTGATACTGTTAGAAAAGTACGATACTAGTTTGCGACCACCAAGATTTAGTACGAAAAGAACGATGGCCGCAAACTAAATTTTAGCTTAAGTATGTTCAGTATTCGAGCACATGTGCTTATTTGATTTAGTATAAGTAGTTTTTTTCAAGATGATGCCTTCGGAAGCAAGTCCCTAAGAGGAAGAAAAAGACTTGGAGCATTGGTAAACAGTTTCAGGGATATCACATCCCCCTGTCACGCTCCTCTGAGCAGTTGGATGGGGTTCGTTTTCTCATCCTGGTTCTAATCAGTCATCGTGGCAGCGTCATACGAGCATCTCAACACTTCGATATGGCGCCAGTCAATTCAACATCGTTGCAGAGAAGCCAGAACTGCCCATATTTCGATGGTGTCGAATGCTTTATCGTAGTCCACAAATGCCAAACACAGTGGCTGGTTATACTCCTCGGTCTTTGCAGTACTTTCTCAGTACAATTTGCCTAACAGTATGGATGTTGTCTACGGAACTAAAGCCTTTTCGAAATCCGGCTGGTTCTGGTGGCTGGGACTCGTCAAGTCTCCTGGTGAGAGGGTTCGTGATGATTCTCGAGAACAGCTTGTATTCGTGGCTCAGAAGTGAGATGGGTCTATAGTTTTTTAGCAAGGTTTTGTCACCTTTTTTGAAGAACAGAACCATCGCACCTCCGCTCCACGCCTCGGGCGTTATACCCTCATGGATGACTGAGTTAAAGAGACTCGCTAGCTCTCATGACTGGAACTTCGCCCGCTTACCCGTTGCCAAGTGCGGATTCCCAATTAAGAAGCAGAAGCTTCTGAATACTGTCAATTTTTTTTTGTCAAAAACCATGTATAAAAGAATCCCTTCAAAGAAGATCGTCCAGGACAAATTGGTGTGGAACAGGACAAAGTGGCTTCTGTATGCCCTAAAACTTGATAAGTTTTTAGCTCCAAAGGGATATCGAAATTTGTACCAGGTTTAATCGCGCAACGAAAAATATTTAATTTATTTGATTTATTTAATAAAAAACTTTAAATCCGATGATTAAATACTATTTATGTTGATGATTATTAGATGTTTGATCTAAAGTGAAAAATAAATAATATTTTTTATCCATAAAATTGGTTTTATTACTGTATTTTTATGTTTTTAATAGTGGTCGTAATCTAGCGTAGTAGTGGTCGTCAACCGAAATAAGTGGTCGCTATCTAGCATTTCGGCTATTTTTGTACTTTTTCCATAATTTTTCATAATTTATGAATGGAAGCGTGATATTTTATATTTTATTTCACAACTAGACTATATTTAGAACCAATTTACATTGTCGGCAACTATTTTGCGTGTAAATGGCGTATATTTTGATTCGTCCAAAGTTAGCAACTCAACTAACTGTTCGCCAACCGGCGCAATCACCCTATTTTAAACAAGTTTTTTAGATTATTTTACTCATTTCCCATACAAAGTGACCTAAGCCTAAGTGTGATAGTGACACCCTCATTTTAATTTTACTTTTTTTTGCTAAGCTGTAACATAAACAAATACAAAATAATAACTTGTTAATTATATGTTGTTTGCACTTAATTGTTTTATTTTATTTTCGTATAAATTCTAGCTGGGAAGTTCTAATGGGTCAAGTATGAATGTATGTACTCTAGTCTCCTTTATTTTTTTTATGAAAAGCCTTAATTACCCATATAAATAATTAACTGTTCTAGAAAACTGATCTGTTTAGATGGGTATCTATTTTCTAAGATAGTTGCACGTTAACCTGTAGGGTCCGTTTCCACCAATAGGATTATTTATCTAGACTCGCATAGCGCAGCTCAAATGAAAAAGGGCTTAATGGAGGTGATGGCTGAGGGTACCTATCACACTTAGCCCTCGCTATGCATTCTCGCACATCCCTGGTTGACTCCGATTGCCTGCCCCAGGCTTGTAAAACACCGCTATCTCCCGCTACACATTTTCCCACCACTCAGCTTCCTCGTGCAGCTTTGGTGGAAAGAGTTAAACCGCCTCACAGCTCCGCTACGCCTCCTCCCACCACTCAATTTACTATGCGTTTGCACTGGCGAAACATTCACAACAAAACATGTTGATATCTCTATTTTCTGTCAATGTTCCATAAAATGTTTGACAGGAACTAGAGATGTTTTGCTGTGATGTTTCGCCCAGTGCAAACGCACAGTTACTCGCACATCTCAGGTGGAAAAGCACCCCTACACCTACAACTGTTTACCAATTTTTTGGCGCGTCACAAAAATCAGAACTTACGCCATCATGTTTTATTAACCCCCGACTAGAGATACCAAAGAAAGACCAAACCCAAACGTGGGTAAATTCGAGGGAAAATACCCGGGCATATAACCGATTGGAAAATATTCGGGTTTTTTTAAAATTTAGCTTACCTATCTAATATTTAAAGACACATTAAATAGTACATACATAGTTTTAAAACTTTATTACTACACAGTAGAGCTTGTCTAAGTTGAATTGGCGCACTCCACTACAATATTTTACATACACAAGCAAATTTAAAGTATGGATATTATGAAAAAATGTGGCCAAAATTGACCCAGTCGTTTGGTGGAGGGGACTTTGCCGGTCAAAATTACTTAGTAGGGTTGCAGTACGCCTTCTGACTGCTTCCTGCACTTCCGCACCCACTGAACGGTCATTTAGCACACATTCTCATATATACACAGTCACAAAAGCAAAAGATTGACTTTAGACATAGCAGCAAAGATGGCTCTTATATCATATAATTGGAATCTTTTGTATAAACATATAGGTGATGACAACGACGAAGATGACGCCTATAAACCCCTAGACAGTTGTCTATCCCGATGAACAGCCCAATTCATGATGACCAACAACCTTCTACATCTCATGGAAGCCAAGAAGAAATAGAATTCTGTGATATTGATGATTTGTATGATGATCGTAGCCGATGACAGTAGCGATAGCGATTAAAATTTTAGGATGAATGATTGTATAAATACATTTGTAATTATTTTCTACTGTGTAATGTTTTGTTTTATTTTTTTAAGCAGAAACATGTTTTACAATCCGAATGGTAGTTCCACAGATTACCGCGTCTGAACAAACAAAAAATCTCTTCAGCTTTATTGTATTAGATAATGAAAATAACAGGGTTTTTTCCCATATAAATACCCGGTTTTTACCCTAATCGGCAAATCCTGGGTATATTCCCATCGAGTTTTTTTCCCACCATCCATCTTTACCCCGACGCAAAAGTTATAAGTTTGACCGCTATCTATGTGTTTGTCTGTGTGTGTCTGCCTGTGGCACCGTAGCTCTTAAACGGGTCAACTGATTTGAATGCGGTTTTTTTTTATTTGAGAGTAGGTTTTTTAGCAATGGTTCTTAGATATTTTTATCCAAATTGGTTCAGCCGTTTGAAGATTATCATTTCTAGTTGATGAATGAATGTGAGCGTCTTCCACAGATCTGATCGATTTGAAATTTGATATTCTGTTACTTCAATGATATTAGAAGAACAAAGTAACCTTGAACTGATGCTGGAATGGTCTCAATGAATAGGTTATAGATAGATGATGAACAGGGTCTGGTGATGGAGTAGGAAAGAGAAATGAGGAAATATTTATTACGAGGGTTTTATAAATTTCACTTGTAAGTACAGACGCTAGCAGGTCAAGCTACCCGAAACTGTCAAATCTTCCCAATCAACTTTGAACCATACACTTTAAAGATAAAGTTGAAAATATATTAAAGAACTTTGACAGATTGCAGTAGGTTGATGTGCTGACATCTATAGGAGTAACTCGTTATAAATCTGTTTACCACTAAATCAATGTTGCTGGCAGCATAAACTCAGAAGACAAAGCCATTACGGCAAACGACGAAAGTTAGTGATAATTTATTACGAAATAGGAACAAAAGCGTCAAGTGTCAAATTTTTTAAGTTACTTTGTCAGCAATGCAGAAAAATGTAAGAAATTATTTTCGCTGATTATCTAAATTGAAGTCCAAATACAAATACCTACACATCATCACCAAATTAATGTGCCGTACACAAGATGCTACGTACGACCATTTCAAGAATAAGGAAGGTGTGTTCAATTGCCTTCATACCCCGTATCCTGCGAGGCGATCAAAGCAGTGCAGGCAAGTTTGAAATAATTATGGTATTAGTATCTAAGTCCGCTCACCCGCCCGTCCAGCCCACCAGCGGTCGTCCGCGCACCGGTTCTTCTAAGCGGTTTGAGTTGGCTGGAATTTCGTGACTGACTTGGTGTCAATCTTTCGCGTCTAAAATAATGAAGAAGAAAAAAAAGCGTGGGGCGTAGGTTTAGGGTTCCTACATTTCGTACCAAACTACACGGAAGTCTTCCGCTGGTGCGGTACCAGGGGGTGTGCGGTCATGGTGGTCGTGACATTCCACACAGGCCTCTTCTATGTGAGAGGGAGTGGGCCATAATCCACCACGCAGGCGGGATTGGTGGATGTCACATGTCTTCGAAATTTTGGCGGTTTCCTCACGATGTTTTCCTTCACTGTTTCTGAGAGCACTGATGGTAATGAAATAAGTTACACAAAGTAATGTTACTGCCCAAGTTTGAACCCATGACCTACGACACGTAAGTCAAGGCCATTACCACTGCCCATTGCTCGATTAAAAGTCGGTACTTACCCTAAATCGATCGACAACTTAGGACTACGTTAAATCGATCGATTTTGTTTTTAACGGCGTCAACGTTTTCTGTGCGGCCTTGTGTTAAATTCACTCTTTATTATTTTGTGTTTATCCATACTCAACAGCACAAAAACATCTCAATTCAAAAGTCCACATATTAAAAATATACCACACTAGCTGTGCCCCGCGGTTAAATTCACCCGCACGAGCCTGCTCGATCCCGTGGGAATATCGGGATTAAAAAAAAACTATCCGTGTCCTAACTAGGTCATGGTCTACCAATGTGCCAAATATCATCCAAATCCGTTCAGCCTTTTTAGCGTGAAAGCGTAACAAACAAATAAATATACGAAAAATCAAATCTTTTCTTGTATTATTAGTTTAGTTTAGTTTTATAACCCCAAAAACATTTTGCATAATTATTTACCAAAATATATTGAAAGCCGTAAGTACTAAGTTGTGTATAAAACGTATGCAAATGAAACGATATAATCTTATTGATCATCAAATACATCAAGTTACGTTGTTTATGATTTTTTATCGACTTCAAAAAGCAGGAGGTTCTCAAATAGACTGTTTTTTTTTTTGTAGGTATTTTACGCGATTTCTCCACCAATTGTGGAATGATTTTGATGATTCTTTTTTGTTTGGTAGGTCATACTTCAGAGGTGGTAGACCAGACCCATATCAATTTTATAAACGCTGCTTGAGTAGTTTTTGAGTTAGCTTCGATTATAGGTATTTTTCCCACTTAGTCGATATGGATGATGTTATAAGTTCCTGTCACTGTTATTTACATAGCAGGTAGTCAGTTTAGTCATTAAGTGTTCAGTGTTTAAAAGACTCAGTGATATTAAATAAAATATGCGTTGTAAAAGAGAGGTCGCAAATGGGAACCCTGCGGAACACCGCTAGGGATTTCAATAAAGTTAGAACGGTATCCTCCTATTACTACTATCTTGTGATCTTATAAATGAATATGATTGACCCATCGTAAAATATTGCCGCGTAGGTATGCCCAGTCTAGGTTGTTGAGCAGGATGACATGACCACGAGGTCAAAAGCTATTTCGAAATTCGTGTGTATCAAAATTTAAAAAGCTAGCCAAATTCGATAAAGTCGAGCGTTTTTTCAAGAAACCGTGCTGTTTGTAAGAATGCCTCTGAGGATGTATGGATAGATAGCATTGTAAACTAGTTTTTCAAATACTTTGCCTATTGTATTCAGTATCGAAATTCCCCTGTAATTTCCTATTATTATTCGCGAACCCTTTTTATGTATTAGAACAACAAGTCATTTGGGGAAGTGCCTTCTCTTAAAGAGAGATTAAAAATAAACTAATTAGAGGTGCTAAAGACTACGCAATTCTTCCAAAATACTGGAGGCATGCTGTCACAATCAGGACCACCCTTATTCGGCGCTTAAAACATGCAATGACTTCTCCACGGTTAACGACGTAAATTGTAGATTAAATATAATGTCAGAACAATGATTCCTCGTTCAATGAATTAACAAGGTAACAGTCAGAAGGTTTACCAAAAAATCGTGGAAAAAGTCATTGACAGGAGAATCAGCAAAAATTTATGGAACCTGCTCCAAGCACCAATAACAACCACGCATATATGTCATTAGATAGGTATTTTAATATAATACAATTACTACTACAGATCATTTAAAATCGCTGTGTGAAAAAAGTTGTAACGGAACCTTTGAATAGGCACGGCACGGTTGGCGCAGTGGTTAAGCGATTGACTGCTGCACTGCGTGTCGCGGGTTCGATTCTCGCACGGAACAAATATTTGTATGATCTAGGTACAAGTAGTAGTTGTTCCGGGCCTGGCTGTTTGTGTCATGTGAGTTTAAATATTTGTAAACGCATCCACGATACAGGAAAATTATACTAGTGTGGGGCAACGTTTAAAAAAAATACGAGTAATAAGATTCGCAAGAGCAAACGTACTCGGAGGGAGAGGAAGTATTCCAGTAAGTGCTCGTAGGGATCTTGACCACCTTCGGGGCTCTGGGATTTTACCTGTGTATTTTATATAAGATTATGGTCAGGCAGGGGCCATAGTCTTTCCATAGTTCTAGATAACCAGTTCACTTAGCCTCCCAAATCCATAATCCATTATATTTGTTTCCATATCTTACAATAGTCCTGCACCAACCGGGGGTTGTCCTTGGGTGCACTAGCATAGTGCGTACAGGGATAATCGTCGGTTGGTGCCTTGTTTCATTAAACATTTCTAACGGGCCTCTGCAAGTTGGCTTCGGCCTCTGGTACGCCTTCCAAAGGTCCGGGACCCTAGGGTCCCGAGAAATGTCAAATAATAATAGTATCTGGTGATCATTTCTGGTGATCTTAGTTTGAATAGGTATTTACAAATGTATGCATTCCGATGATAATACAATAATATGATACCACTGAGCTGGTCTGGATGACGAGGACCTGATCACTGAACTGGACGCTAGATAACGGAACTCTTGAATAGCCACTAGTAAACCCATAAGAGGTATCTCAACGAGTAATGTACATTTTACCTGATGTCTGACCTAGACGCTTGCATGGTACCACTGAACGGGTTTGATTATGAACCTGGACGCGAACGGTTGGTTAATGACCACGTTTGCGCACCTTAATGTGAGGGTGGGAAGCATGCACATGTCCATGAGTTTCATTTTGAGGGAAAGTGGAAGTGGTCCTTCTATTATGTGTTTCATTGTCCAATAGCTCTTCTAAGCGTTCTCGGTGCGTCGACCGACAACTTCTATCTTGTGTCACCTAAAAGGAGACTATTTGGCCCAGCTATATGTACTTGTTCCAGGGTAGTCATCAGATAAAATAAATAGGACTCGTTGAGACATCTAATGAGCCCCCATTCGATGGGTTTACTATTAGCTGTTGAAGAGTTCCGTTATCTAGTGTCCAGGTTCATCATCAGATCAGCTCGATGGTACCATATTATTGTATTATCATCGCAATGCATACAATTGAAAATAATATTGAAACTAGATACTAGAAGTGATTAATATTCAAATGTTCCGTTAACTACCGTCCAGGGCCTCAAGTCTGCTATTACAGTGTCAGAATGGTCTATCATTGATTTCATAATTGTTGATTTTGACAAGTTTGGTAATCTACTAATATATTGGCGTCATTAAGACTTTCCAATGGTCAGCCACTGACACTCCATTGAAAGAAATGGCATATATTGGTAATCTCGTAAATAATGACAAATGAATGACTGACTTAGGCGGTAATCTGGTAACATTTTGTCAGTTCCTTTGATCAGTAAGCTACCATTAGAACGTCATGGTGCAGTCATTGAATTCGTTACGAGTATCGTGTTTGTGGAATACAATGATCAACCAATGATCGACCATTATGAATTTAGTAGATTACGAACTTTTAGCAAAATGACAATGGGATTGTGTTGGAATGACGAATTTATAAAAATAGCAGACTTTGGCCCCAGGTCAGTCCTGCGAAACATCACCACAATTTTTTCCGCACAGCGCGGCAGCGATTCGAAATGTGCCGCCTAAGTAGTAGTTTATCTGTATTAAAATGCCTATCTAATGACATATACTTAATTAGGTATGTGGTTGTTATTGGTCGTGGGGACCATTTGGTCCGGTCCGCCTTTCCTGTTGTTCCGAATACTTAACGTTGTTGTGAGACAACATTTTTGAGTAATTCGCATGGTCTTAGGTCCAAAATGTTGGAGTTTTTCAGACTGCCCGTAACATTGCGAATTCGTCTTAATCGAGCAATTTTCCTAAACGCTTCCAACGCGATTTTATTATTCTTATCCCTTCTTTTTATTATAAGTTATATTATTTAAACCAATCAATTCTGTACAAGTATGACATACTCGTACGTCTGACGAATCCTTCGGTGAACACAAGACTTGGTTTTATGTTAATTGCGTCACAGACTTGAGTCTTGATTGTGTGAGGATCCAAAATGTAACAAAAAGTTGATGTTTGGGTGTTTCTGGCGGGATCGGAATCTGGGCCGTCCAGCGTAGTAATTATAATACCTACCTGAGGCCCTAGTGTGAGTTTCTTTTAACCATCTCGACCGCGTTCGGCGCTCCGATTGGCCCTTCACTGGTGAAGGCCGGCCGGCTACCAGTCGGAGCGCCGAACGCGGTCGATGCGTAAAGACGAGATGGTTAAAACATTAGGGTCTCTGACCGCAGACCATATGACTACGGGAAGCAGTGGGAAATTTTAGATTTAGAGTGTAGGATGGTTCCTTGAGTGGCCAATAGATTTGTGTTCAGGATTTTATTTGAAGTAGGTATAGATAGATAGATAGAATACTCTTTATCTTACTGTGTGTTTTGCACTGGCGAAACATTCACGACAAAACATATTGAAATCTTTATTTCCTGTCAAAGTTCCATACAATATTTGACAGGAACTAGAGATTTCAACATGTTTTGTTGTGATGTTTCGCCAGTGCAAACGCACAGTTACACTTTTGGGTATTGTCACAAACACGTTCTATAAATTTTATTCAGGGCACCAGAGTTGTTGTTAATATTGGTTTTTGGTTTTTTAATGCACTTTTGTTTCGTACACTGTATGTTCTTGGGGTTCCTACTTATATCTCACAATTATTTAATAAGGGTTGTCACAAAAATTTGACCACATAATTTGCATGACGACATTGAAGTATAGATAGTGCAATCCACGACGACGCGCCCCACTCCGCTCCGCTCCGTACTAAAGTACAGCTTACAGTACAGTAATCGCGGAGTGGGGCGCGTCGTCGTGGATTGCACTATACTATAGACCTGTATCTTGTTATACTAAATAAATTACCACTAACCACCGTTTATATGATTATACATAAATATACGCGGAGCTACTCTTTTCGTGACTTTAGCGCCATCTAGTAACTTGTGATTTTGTATGTGGATGATGTTATAATAAGTTCCTTTCACTGTTATTTACATAGGATGGCATAGGTATATAGGTGGCAGGTAGTGTTATTCGAATTTGTGTGCAGTAGGTATCACAGCATAAAATTGAAAAAAACTTTTGAAGAACCAAAAAAAAAAAACAACTGTTTTCCAAAATCAACACTAAAAAGTGAAAAATAGCTTTTTCACCACTCCCGCACGAAAGAAGTGTCTTTCCTCTACGAAAACAGTGAGGAAAGTTGGTTTTTCCTCACTGCTTGAACAGTGAGGAAAGTTGGTTTTTCCTCACTGTTTGAACAGTGAGGAAAGTAATGATCCCGTTCAGAAACTAACCTTGCCTGATTTTTTTATGTTAAGTTTTAAAGATATTTTAAAAAATAAAGAATTATTTTGATTTGCTTTGTGTCTATTTAATTTATTTACATATGATGACTGAATACTTTCTTGCTGGTCGTGGTGAAAAGTTTTGTATGCAACATGTGAGCAAGTTCATTTGCTATTCGTTTTGTTGAGTCTTTCGCTTACTCAGGATTGAAATTTATAATCACTCGCTGCGCTCGTGATTCTATTTTTCAATCCTTCGTTCGCTCAAGACTCAAAATCAAAACTCATAGGAAAAACGAACTTTCCTCACATGTTGGATAAATAACTATTTCACCACTCCCGCACGAAATAAGTGTCTTTCCTCTACGAAAACAGTGAGGAAAGTTGGTTTTTCCTCACTGCTTGAACAGTGAGGAAAGTTGGTTTTTCCTCACTGTTTGAACAGTGAGGAAAGTAATGATCCCGTTCAGAAACTAACCTTGCCTGATTTTTTTATGTTAAGTTTTACAGATATTTTAAAAAATAAAGAATTATTTTGATTTGCTTTGTGTCTATTTAATTTATTTACCTATGATGACAGAATACTTTCTTGCTGGGAGTGGTGAAAAGTTTTGTATGCAACATGTAAGCAAGTTCATTTGCTGAAAAACGAACTTTCCTCGCATGTTGGATAAATAACTATTAACTTCGGAAGTCAGTGTCGAAAAACGAAAATTCAAAACCAAAGACTCCCACTTCCTATAAATTAAACTTCTTATTGTAATGTTATTTTTTTAAGTCGGTTGTTCATTCTGCTTTTCAACTTTCAAATGATCACCCAACATAAAAAGCTATCCTGAAATGTTTATAAACTTATTATTATAAGGTATACTGACCCTTGTTCAATTTAGCTGTAATTTCAAAAGTTTTTGGTAGGTGAAGGATAAAAAATGGCGGAAAAAGCCAGCGACAACGCTTGAAATTTGAAATTCGAACTCAAATATATCCTAAACGTAATTAAACCTACTTTTTTAACGCATTTTTACAAGCATACTCATGGCTTTTTTCGCTATTTTTCAGTTTCGTATGCCGTAAGGAAAGCCCATAAATCTACAAAATCTACAGATGATGACGAACAAGCCTCGAAGAACCAACGCAACGATTCACTACCCCAATGTATGTTTTCATCAGAGGGAGACCTCAAGATACATGAACATATTAAAAAGAAAATCGCTGGGACCGCAGGTCTGCATGATAGAACAGCCAATGACAATAAGGAAAATCTATTCACAGCTGGTTTACCTCTAACTCATCGCGAAAGATGCCAGAGAATAATAGATCAAGCATTTGGGAAACCAGACAATATGCAGCCCGATCGAATGTTGAATCACCAATATTTTTCCCGTACTGTCAACCTTGAAGCTACAAGGCGTGAGATACATGAATCCGAAAGGGCAAAATTAAAATTACAAGAACAGAAAATACCTACAGATAATACAAATACTCTACTACTTGATGATAGATCACAGTATAGCGCTTTCAATATGTCTCGTGAGCTTAATTTAATCGACGATAATCACGATGAAGTCATAATTACGCATTCCCCTTCAGCTAAAGAACCTGACTTCACTAAGAATTTGGAAAACGTCAAGGGAACCGCAGAAGAAACTCTCCCAGTCGAAGAACCTATCTTATCTCAAGCTAAAGAAGACTTCGATAAGTCTGTTAATAATCCAGAAAGCACGGAAAAAAAGGCACTTTGTGTTCAAGATGCCGAGACAATCGAAGTGGTTAAAGATGAAAGAAAACCTGATCTGTATCGGAAAGCAACATTAGAAAACCAATCTGATCTCCCATGGTTTCTTAAAGCTAGAACTACAAGTGAAAATAACTTAACTTTTGCTAAGGAAGACGTCGATACGAGTGTTAACAATCCAGAAAGTATAGAAAAAAAGGCACTTTGTGATGATAATACTGAGACAATCAAAGTGGTTGAAGATGAAAGAAAACCTGATCTGTATCGGAAAACAACATTAAAAAACCAATCTGATCTCCCATGGTTTCTTAAAGCTAGAACTACAAGAGAAAATAACTTAACTTTTTCTAAGGAAGACGTCGATACGAGTGTTAACAATCCAGAAAGTATAGAAAAAAAGGCACTTTGTGATGATAATACTGAGACAATCAAAGTGGTTGAAGATGTAAGAAAACCTGATCTGTATCAAGAAGCTACGCCGAATGACCAATCTTATACACCTCAGGTTCTTAATGCTACCACTGCAAAACAGAAAGCGGAACTATTAACTCAAAAACAGGAAACCATAGAAGAAACTCCTATTGTTGCAGCGCCCAATCCTAAACTTGAAGAGAATGTGACTCCGAGGGTTTTAGCAAGCGATCCTACTTTAAATTGTACGGTTATAAAAGACACACAAGCTACGTCGAATGAACAACCTTATACAACTTATACTACCACTGCAGAACAGGAAGAGGAACTATTTATTCAAAAACTGGAAACCATAGAAGAAACTCCTATTGTTGCAGCGCCCAATCCTAAGCTTGAAGAGAATGTGACTCCGAGGGTTTTAGCAAACGATCCTACTTTAAATTGTAAGGTTATAAAAATCACACAACCTACGCCGAATGACCAAACTTATACACCTCTGGTTCTTAATGCTACTACTGTAAAACAGGAAGACGGACTATTAACTCAAAAACTGGAAACCATAGAAGAGACTCCTATTGTTGAAGCGCAGAATCCTAAACTTGAAGGGAATGTGACTCCAAGGGATTTCGGAAACGAACCTAAGTTAAAATATAAGGTTATAAAAAACAAACAAGCTACGTCGAATGAACAACCTTATACAACTCATACTACCACTGCAGAACAGGAAGAGGAACTATTTATTCAAAAACTGGAAACCATAGAAGAGACTCCTATTGTTGAAGCGCAGAATCCTAAACTTGAAGGGAATGTGACTCCAAGGGATTTAGGAAACGAACCTACGTTAAAATATAAGGTTATAAAAAACACACAAGCTACGCCGAATGACCAAACGTATACACCTCAGGTACTTAATGCTATCAATGCAAAACAGGAAGACGGTGTATTAACTCAACAACTGGAAACCATAGAAGAAACTCCTATCGTTGAAGCGCAGAAACCTAAACTTGAAGGGAATGTGACTCCAAGGGTTTTAGGAAACGAAACTACATTAAATTGTGCGGTTATAAAAACCCCTCAAAACGATTCTCCTGAAATGAATTTGCCTGGTGCCTTAGACGAAGTATCCAAAAACTGTCTGGAATGCCCACTTGGGCGGGTAGATGAAATTTTGATAGATCAAATGGAAAAACTTGGCATGACTTATAGAACTGAACAGGAAGCTCCCTCTACTTCTATGAAAGACGACCAAGTCCAAATGGACGAGCAGGAAATCCTTTATGAGAGCCCCAAACTTGAGGAGGAAGAAAATGAAAGAGTTACTGATACTGGGAAACCCAATGTTAATGAACAAGAAATCGTCAATCCAGCGATAGATTCACCATCGTACACGAAAGAATACGATCCCGCTGAGGATTATAATAGTACTACACATTTCGCAAGCAATTATATACCTCCAACATATCGAACAGCACAATTAGACCCGGACTCTGAAAACACAAGTTTACCAGAAGAGTTACTCAAGGAACGTACGTTAAACCCTTGCTATGTGTTGACATGCAACGAAACCTGTCCGATATCGCCGGGATCTACTATGTCCGCTTGCCAAAATAGTGATTTTGTTGATACCACCGGGACTATTTATATGAAGAAAAATATTTGCGAGTCTGTACGACCTAAACCGATAATACAATGCGAGAAAATGTCGCAAGTCCAACCCAATGAAATGGAATTCGGGCCCAAAACACCGCCCGAGATGCATGCAACAGGCGTCCCCGAGATCAAATGTGTAAGCGTACCAGACTCAATCGGAATGCCTAAACTCGATGAGCAGGTACCCCTGTCAGAGCTCTTGAAGAGAGTGCGAGAAAGAAGCCGACTCGCGTACAGTCAAGCCAAGGTAGGTAAATGCGGCGGCAAGGCCCCTTATTGCAATCCTGTAGGACCCAGGTCTCCACCAAATAATCCAGTGCCCAAACCTACCTTTGGGTTGCCTATGTTGAAGCGGAGGCCACCTGTCTGTCCGAAGAGGAAGCCATATAACAAATGTTCCCGTGCCACGAATTTTCCAGAAATACCTTATGAGTTGAATGAAGCTGAGGACTGTGCTATAAGGTCAAACGTAAATTTGAATGATGAAGTTATTGACCGTCTTCAGAATTTGGGCAAGATTTTGGTCGGAGTTTTGCGACAGGCGAAACCTCATATCGAGACGTTGGTTGTTAAGGATTATGAGCCATGGGCACCGATTCCGTCTTGGAATATTCCTAAGAAAACTGAAAAGAAGGAGTGGCAACCGGGGTTGACTGGTGTACCGCCATGTGTCAAAGGCTGCCCGAATTTTCCGAAAGCCCGTGTAACTTTAAACCCGGAACCACCCTGCAATCTCAAGCCATGTGAGGGATTCCCTAAAAGAAGATCATTCTCTATGTTGGATTACTTCACAGTATCCCTGGGAGAAAACAAAGTGTACGATCTTGGAGACTTCTGATCTAATGACACTGTTTTGGTAAACAGCGAAAATAAATTGAACATTACCAATGATTGTTTTATTTATTTCTGAACTGACTTGAAAACCCGCTTAACGAAGACGGTGGCGCCTGCCGCACCTCGCAGCTACCTCGGGTACCGCTTCGTTAAACGGTAGGCCCTGCAGAGGAACCCATTTGTAGAATAGGTACTAAACACTACTAAATTACAGCTACAGAATAATCAAAATCAAAGAAGACTCAGCCTGTACCCTAATTGCGTAATACACGATCAATCGGAATTTGAATCGTTTTGAAACAAATTGCAAACCATTGCTTCATAAGTTAAATAATGCAATGAATGTTGTTGAACTGTCAAAATGAGATAAATTTGGTCGTAATCGTTTACGAAAATGTCTTGCGTATGAAGTTAACGGATTATTCCGCTTATCATCCACCCCACAAAAATCCATTGCGGACACGACGGTGACGGTTACGACAAAACCATATTTGAGATAAGTTTTAATAAATAAATATAAGTCAAAGTAGAAAAATCTAAATAGAACCAAATTCTATTGCAAAGAACGAAAGTCGGCAAACGCCGATCAGCAGATCGATTTTGTTAGAATATAAAGGTAGGTACTGAACTAGCAATTATCGTATACATGGTGTGGAAAAATCAGTAGTGTGACAAACGAGAAAAAAAATTCCTGTTTGTCATACTGGTGTGATAATCTGGTGTGACTACGAGTCCGCAATGCAAAAATCCACCCTAAGGTAGGAAACCTATGTCCGAGAATTCACCCTAGGCCTTGTTGGATAAACTGAATTTATAGGCTTTGTTGGGTGGATACTTGAAAACTATCACCATAAGTCCAATAATAATATTGCATTGCTGATTTTTTATAAAGGTTATACTAGCCATCCTGCGGTTTCACCCGCATAAGTCTCGATCCCGTGAGAATATCGGGATAAATAGTGTCTTTTGTCCTAATCCGGGTCATGGCCAAATCCATGTGGTAAATTAGGTACGTATAAATATGTTCAGCTGTTTTAGCGTGAAAGCGTAACTCACTTTCGCATTTATAATAAGTTTGATTATAATGTTAGGATTTACTGATCCTACAAATATAGCGAAAATTCGTCTATCACCCTCAGATAACCTTCCTTACATAATATACTTTTTTTTAAATACATTACATTCAATGCACGGGCGTATATGACCTTTAATTCCAGATAATAGTGTTAAAAACGTATATAACAAACAAAAATACTTTATTTAATTTTGGTTAATTTCGCTGGAATAATGGATAAAAAAAGATAATGTGCATTACATGTCATGCACGGACGTATATACAGGGTGAAATTGAATTCATGGGCAATCTCTTAAGGGGTCATTGTACTCATCATTATGAACAACTTTTACTATGGGACGAAACCTGAAATCGCGAAAAAAAAATCAGCTGTTCCCTACATTTATGTTCGCATAACTCGTCAAAATGTAGGGAACAGCTGATTTTTTTTTCGCGATTTCAGGTTTCGTCCCATAGTAAAAGTTGTTCATTATGACGAGTACAATGACCCCTTACGAGATTGCCCATGAATTCAATTTCACCCTGTATAGGGCCACTTCAGTCCATTACGTGTACCTAATGCATGGACAGTGAAAGTGTTATTTAGTAAACATTAACAGGTTATAAAAATATATACATTAACAACGCGGTTAATACAAAGCTAAAATTATGAGATCTTGGAAGTGGTCAGCCAACCAGACGGCAGAATTTCTGACCACTTTCATTTCCTTGATTTATTTCATAAACGCAAAAGTAGTAAATATTTCATTTTATGTAGTAGGTAAATAGTAGCAAATAGGTATTAAGCAGTGCACATGGTCTCATGTACTAGGTATCTCGTTTGGCCCATCCTGAGGGTCACGCAAAAAGAAAAAAAGTTCGAGAAAACGCAGTAAGTATAGCGCGGGCGGGCGATGCGATGCGACGCGGTGGGTCGGGGGCCGAGGGAGATTTATAAAAATGTGGCTGTTTTATTTTAGTATATTGTGTATCTACTTCCACGCGAACTAAGTCGCGGGTAAGAGTTAGTAATATTAGGTATCTAACTTGATCCCAACAATGTTTATAAACATTATTTTCTAATTGATTATGCAATAGATAACCGTTGCATTTGTTATCAACTTGTGGAATGTCTGAAAACAGGAAAATGTAACTAAAAACTATTTTGTATTTAATAAAAACCCGCATGAGCACCACACGCACATTCTAAAGTTATGATGAAAAATGATTTGATTTTTTGTATGATTGTTAAGGTACCATTCCGTACCCGACCGCAGGCAGCAACTGCACGCGACGTGTCGCGGCATCGTGTCGCTGCTGCCATGATTTCGAACCCGACCGCAGGCCTTATTCCAGTCAGTCGGTAGATAGAAGATAGGGTGAATTTCCCAAACACGTAGCGTGGATGAAAATGCCACCGCAGAAAGTTAAAATACAGTCGAAATATTTTTTTCTAAATAGAAAATGTTGCTACCCACTACCCACTTGAGGCAAAAATATTTTTTAGTTTGGGTTTTAGTTAATTATTTAAAAACATGATAGACCACAAAAATTGACATCGCGGTGGTTGTCCCCAATACGATTCTGATGGTAATTTGCCTCGTACAACATAAAAACTATTTGCAAGAAGTGGTATTATTCTTATATCTACCCAGTGAAGTTACTGATAAGAGAAATCATTTTGTTCCACGAAATACACTCATCCCGGTGAGCAAAAGAGACACAGGCATAGTTTGCATACGGCATGTAGGGCTGGACTACAGCTAGGTGATCATCTCTTAGCTGCCATGGCTAATTTTAATTTATTTTAAGTTTTTGATTGTTTCTTTATTTTTTCTTTTTATTACGGACGCTTTTACGAACGTGTACTTCTTTTTACATTGTTCTCACATGCATAATTTCAAAATGAATGATGTAACCAATATTTTCTATATTTTTTTTTATTTAAAAGGGTGTCCGTGGAGTTTCTTGCCCGTTCTTCTCCATAGGTACCTACTAGGCTTTGGAATGTGCAACTAGCTTCATATTTTTGACTGACCGACCCCATGACAATTCAAAAGTGCCTGTAAATGGTTTAATTGAAATAAATGCTTTGAGTTTGAGTTGAGTTTGAGTGAGCGCGGGGGAGGCGGGCTCCTCCACGCTCACCTAGCTGTAGTCAGTCAACGCGGAGCGCTCGACGTGGATCAACGGTCGCTAGTCGCTACTTCGCTGCGACTTCTCGCTAAAAACATAAGTAATTCATTTCGGTGAATGAGGACAAAAAAAAGTCGTTTCGGTGGCACTTTTAGCTTGTTGAGTGTTTTAATTTTTATTTTGTGTGTCGTAAATGCACCTTCCTTATATATTTACGTAAATAGTGCTCATTTTCATTCTTTTGTAAAAAAAAAAAAATCTCTCGGTGTTCTCATAACGGTATTCGGTGGGCTGAAACCACAACCGATTGAGAAAATTGCTGAAATGACAACAAATCTCAATTCGGTGTCCTTAATGTGAATTCGGTGGTCATGTAGCTCACTTCGGTGGGTGGCTTTGTAATTTCGGTTCCAATTTAAAAAATCTAAGCGAGATTATATTTATTGCGGTATCTATGTAAAACCTGTTATTCATCGACTATTAGTTGATATCGTACACTTTTCAAACGGGCTATGCTTGGGGTTTCTCTGCGAGATCGACTCAGACTAAATGAGGAGATACAAAGACGAACGAACGACATAGCCCAACGTATAATTATCAAATTTAAGTGGCAGTGGGCAGGGCACATAGCGCGCAGAACTGATGGCCGATAGGGCGCCGCATCCATCAGCATAGACGTCCACCCACAAGGTGAACAGACGATTTAAGAAGAGTAGAGTGATGCAGGCCGTCTACAACGGGTTACTCCGGAAATCCATGGCCTATGTTCAGGAGGCCTATGTTCTGCAGTGGACGTCTAGTGGCCCAGATGATGATGATGATAATGAGTAACAAACGGTCCCATTCTCAAGCAGTCCCTCTTTCGCAAATGGTATTCGCAGTCGGCTCCATTCGCAAATGGTCCCATTCGCCCAATACTCTAATATGATCCGTTTTGATTTGTGAGGGTGGTACGTAAATTAACTGAGGTATCCACATTTTCATTTTGGAGGTAGATCAGATATATAATTTCGGTGGACCGCTTTATCATTTCGGTGGCATTTAAAATTAATCCCTAATATCTCGTATATTTCTTGTGATATTTTGATCCCATTTAACATACATTCATTTAAATAGACTGAAGGACAATTTAAAGTTAAAAACAAAAATAATAAATAACCTTGAATTAATAAAAAACCGAAATGAGAAAATATCACGACACGCGACGTGTTGAAATTGACCTATAGAAATACGTGTTGGCGGCACTACAGTTTGCGGTCGGCTGCACGTATCGCCTGTCACTCGCCCGTAGCTGCCAACGGCAACGACGTGTCGCTAGCAACGGAAGGTATTTCATAGAAATTCATAGAAACCAGTCGTGTCGCGGCGACACGTCGTCTGCAGTTGCCTCCTGCGGTCGGGTACGGAATGGTACCTTTATGCTTTCACGCTAAAACGGCTGAACGGATGTGGATGAAATTTGCCACATGGGTAGACCATGACCTGGATTAGGACATAGGATAATTGTTATCCCGATATTCCCACGGTATGGAGACTTATGCGGGTGAAACGGTGGGGCGCACCTAGTAATAGATACGATAAACTACAAGTTTAGGTCGATAACACACATTAGGCCTCCGAGGTGTACCTACTACAGCAGGGCTATTCTGTAACCATCTCACCGTGAAAACTTAGGTGAAGTGAGCACGGAGTGAGCTGTCAGTCCCTAGTAGCAGGTAGAATGACAGCAAACTCCACGCTCACTTCACATGTTTTCACGGTGAGGTGGTTACGGGAATCGACATGCAGGTATCGAGGTGTTTCTATTTGCACCCGAGCAGAGCTTAGTTTACCAATCATAATAACGCAGCAAAATGGACCCATTCGATGCGGTGCATGCACAATGGCGTAATGATATTTTGGCCATAACTTGGCCAAATTCTATTTTTAAAGGGAAATACTTTTTATTCATATGTGCATGTTTTAAAGTACATAGAACAGCGTTATAGTCACCGTTTCTGTATATGATGATTTAAGAAAAATCACAAAGCTACATAGGCGCGGGCGACGTCTTACAGAGGTTATCAACATTGATAACATTTTGATTAAATATTTCGAGAGGATTTTTCAAGTGATAAGGCAGAAGTAGCACGTGACTATTGTGACGCAGCGAGTGGAAGGGACGGCGCGACGTTAGAGGGGCGCTCACGCACCTCGGTCACTTTGACACGGGAGCTCTGAAGCGACGGACGAGTATTAGGAACTGTAGATTTCAATTATATCGGTAGCTAACGGTTTCACGATACTGTGATTTATTTTCTATTCTGTTACTTTTAAATAATTAAAGAAAGAAGGAAAATATTTTATTTGTGACACGCACAGGAAATACAAACAGTAATAATAATTTAAAGAAAAAGAAAACAAAACAAAATAAAAAGGAGCAACAAAAAAACGAACAAAATAATAACGACCTGTGCGAGGCCAAAAAGCATAATACGCATAATATCTCAGCATAATACGGCAATATTAAAAACAAAATATATTACATACCACCACGCTGGTATCTTATAGGGCCCACTGTACTGGCCACACCAGTACAACTTTTGCTGGACATCAAATGGAAGAGTTATGCTAAAAAAGGATCCTGATAGCCAGACTATCGTGGTAAAAAGCGAAGAACAACTGATGCAGCTTGCAACAATCATCAAAGCATGACTACTTGCATTTAAGTATACCCTGCTATATCTTACGTATTATTTGATTACTTTTACGATTTTTTCTAATTGCTATGTTAAAATACTAAATACAAACACAAACAAAACTCACACACATAACTATTACTATCAGCACCACATACTCTCATACATGAATCACTCAACATCAACATACTATAACAACTTCACCATGTCACAATATATAATTCTTACATATGCCTGCGTTCATCCCTATTATTCCTCACCTAGCTACTTCAACATCATAAAAACCATGTTTTTAAATTTACTACCCCCAATCATAAGCTTCACACATGTCCTTAAAACAAATACCATCCTATTTTCTCGTAACCTTCAAATTACTTTTACTTTACCGGAAAAATGACTACTAACATAAACAATTTAATTGACGATATCGACGAACTATCTGTATCAACTACCTATACATGCGCACCTGAAGAAACACTCTCCTTTGTAAAGTGTCCTAATAACTTTATTAATATCCTGACACAAAACATTCGCTCTGTAAACCGTAACTTTTTAAACTTGCAAACGCTTCTGCACCGAATTCCTTTCGATTGCGATCTGGTTGTTTTAACTGAATGTTGGTTACCATGCTCTAGTAATAGCACTATCCCGATTCTGAATAATTACACCACGTTCAAGACCACCAAACATATAAATCAAAGTGATGGTGTAGTGGTGTATTCTAAATCGGACCTGTCTGTTACATGCGAAGAACCAGATTTCCACCGATCTGCATCTGGTCTTATTATAAAAATTGACTTTGACTTGGCGGTAATCTGTATTTATCGATCACCGTCAATAGACAATATAAACAGTTTTCTCACAGTTCTTAACAACATTCTTCCGTCACTGCATAGATTTAAATCGGTAGTTATAACAGGTGACATGAACGTGGACATCAAACCTTCCACAAGTGACATCCGCTCCCACGAATACTTAAATTGCCTTGCCTTTTACGGTTATCTTCCTGCCCACACCCTACCGACCAGGGATGGCAATTGTTTGGACCACACGTTCCTCAAAACAATTTCCCCCACCCACACATTTGTCTTGAGCTCCATAATAACTGATCACTCCTCCTCCTTACTTTGCATTCAACATAAATGTCTACGAACGGACACTAGCTCCCATATAACAAAAATTGACTATGAAGGGCTTGACAAATCAATGTCACAACTGGACTTTACCCCTATTTTTAGTATAAAAGATGCAAATATGGCTACCGATAAATTACTGAATTTAATGACCGTACCCATTTCTGAAAATACCACAGTTAAAAAAGTTTCATCAAAGAAGAGAATCCTCAAACCGTGGATCACATCAGGTTTATTACGGTGCATAAGAAACAGGGATGCTCTACACAAGAAAGTTAAAAAGTATCCAGGAAATGAAGTTCTAAAGGTTACTTACCTTCGATACCGGAATTTTTGTGTTCGTATTTTAAAGAAAGCAAAGAGAATGTATGATACAGAGAAACTGAAAAAAGCTAGTAAAAACCCTAAAACACTATGGGACACTATTAAACAGGTAACTAACACCACTAAAACTAAGAATACATCTGCTCAATTACTAACTTTGTCATCTTCACCTATTGAGTCGTGCAACACTATAAACTCATACTTCGTTAACATTGGCGAGAAGCTTGCAAATGATATTATTCAAACTAGTACTATGCAGCCGGTGGCGGTCCAGCCCATTTCTAATATCACATCGACTTCATCGTTCGTCCTGGATCCTACTGACCTTGACGAAATTACAACAGTCATTGGCTCACTGCGCTCTGATGCTGCGACTGGCTGGGATGGCATATCACCCCACATCCTGAAGAGGTATTCAACCTCCCTGGCACCCATTCTATGCCATATTTTTAACCTCTGTTTCGAGACTGCCGTCTTTCCCTCTTCTTTTAAAAAGGCAATCATTCACCCGGTCTTCAAGGGAGGCGACGGGAACCTGCCGAATAATTACCGTCCCATTGCTGTTCTGACTGCTTTATCCAAGGTTCTAGAACGTCTTATTAATAAAAGACTTGTATACTACCTAGAACATTACAAACTAATATCACCTCAACAATTTGGATTTCGTAAAAACAAGTCAACCTGTGACGCAGTTCAGGAATTAACGAACAATATCGTACAAAACCTGAACACTAATAGAAAAGTCCTAACAATATTCTTAGACCTCGCGAAGGCATTCGACACCGTCCCCATCCGTTCTCTCTTACTCAAACTTGAAGGGATGGGTGTCAGGGGATTGCAACTTGATCTCTTTCAAAGCTACCTCACGAATCGGTCCCAGGTGGTCAAGATTGATCGTCACATCAGCGATGAGCTCCCTATCTACTATGGCGTTCCACAAGGAAGCATATTGGGTCCCACTTTATTTCTAGTTTTTATAAACGACTTATGCAATATAAATATCCCTAATGCCAAGATAACATCATTTGCAGATGACACTGCAATAACTTTTGCCGCCAACACATGGTCTGAACTCGAGGACAAGGCGCAGCATGGCTTTGATGTAGCGCTAAATTGGCTTTGTTTCCATACGCTTACCCTTAATACCTCCAAAACCAAGTTCCTTACCTACTCGATCAGCTCTGCTACCCAACCAAACTCACCAATATCACTTAAAGCTCACACATGCAATTTCCAAAGTCAAGTTTCATGCCAGTGTGCACCTATATCCTCTACGGATGAAATCAAATACCTAGGTATAGTCATAGATAAGAATCTTAAATTTAAATCTCATATTAATATTCTTACTGGCAGAGTTCGCAAACTTATATATATCTTCAAAACTTTAAGAAATATTGCTAACCCTATAATTATACGTAATGTCTATTTTGCCTTATGCCTATCTATTATTACTTATTGTATTCCCTGTTGGGGTGGTGCTGCAAAAACTATCCTTAAACCACTGGAAGTTGCACATCGCGCCATACTGAAACTGGCTACCTTCCGTCCACTAATTTATCCAACTAATCAGTTATACAAAAACTGCAACATTCTCAATGTGCGGCAACACTTTATTTTACACTCAATTATGTTGCAACACCGCATAACCCCCTATATTGAAATTACCAAACGCCGAAAAGATATAATTTGTACTACTCCAAAAACCCGCTTGTCTTTTACTAAAAGATTCTTTTATTATATAGGTCCGTATCTTTACAATACAATAAACAAAAAATGTCCAATATATAGATTGTCTTATCATAATTGTAAAAAGGCTGTCCGCACATTCCTTCAAAATAAAACTTACGACGAAACAGAAAAATATTTAACTTAAATTGTGACAAGTTTGTATATTGTACCACTCACCCAAAACATAGACCTACACTAATCCAATCACCTTAGTTACGCACGCTTACAAAGCCGCACTCTTATGTACATACACACACACAGCACATACGCACATACACGCGTACACACACACAACACACATCCACATACACACACACACACACAAATGCGCTCGCACACAAATTTTTGTTTAAAAAAATAAAAAAATATGTAAAAATGTTAACTTATTAAAAATTATTAAAACTTATTAAAATATAAAATTGTAGTAATACAATTAGAGGGGATCGGCACTGTTACTCCTTAATACAGGCTATTTCATAGCCTAGCAAGGAGATCAGCACGTCACCCACCTTGATTGCCAGAAATTCTAGACTACCCACTTTGTGAAAACTGTTACATGTACTACAATCTTTTTTGTATAAATAAAGATTATATTATATTACTGTGATGCCACGGACACACCTACGGACTTACATAAATCCCACGAGGGAATTACAAAAAAATAATTAAATAATAATAATAAAAAAAATATTAATGAAAACAGAAATTATGTAACAATAAATAATCTTTATTCTGTTGGAACGTCGGGCGTGATTGCCCGACGTTCCAACATCACTTGTCCATGGTATAGACAATATACTTCTAGGTTGCTTTCTAGGTTGTTTTGTTTTGTTTTTTAAGTTATAGGTACATACTATGAGTAATCTTGTATCGTATAGAAATCTCGATGTTTGTCAAGTCCCTGCTACAGCTGAGCGGTCCTGGGTTCGACTCCCAGGTTGGGCAAAGTGTTATTGGGGTTTTCCAACCAACCCGGTTGTTGGCATAAGCTCGCCCGTACTAAACAACAGTATGATGGAAACACCGTGCTTGCGGAAACGTTCAGCAACAATGTTGCGCGATTGTTGCTAACGTTATTTCCAATTAATAGAAATTTCCTTTAACAATATATCGATTAGTTGATGGATACAGGCGTGACCTTGCAGAAATCCATTATACCGAGCAGAATAAGTGGGGTTGACGGTCGATATGGCTCTTCAGTCAGATCCGCCGCCCGACGCAAATCCTTACCGACCCAGACGACCCCATAACCCTCCTCCAGGAGAGCAATAGGGCCACAAGTACAGTGCACAAACACAGACACCGACCCGCATTCCGACCTCGCCGCCGAGGTCCTCCGCGATCGCGTCCCGCCCAAGTAAATAATACTCCCCCCAACCCTTGCTCGTTGATGCGCCAGCCCGCGTAGATGCTGAGCCAGTAGCTTTAAATTCCCCGATTAATAATAATGAATTATCCTTGATCCAGCCTGTCCCAACTTGCTGTCCTCCCGCCAGCAACGCCCTAAGCCGAGGTCCGTACCCCACAGGGGGTGCCCATAGCGAGCGCTCGCCTAGTTTTAATTAGAATAGTTTTTGCCCCTGGCTGGAGGCTTTGAGTGTAGTAGCTTAAGGCAGCCGCAGGATTGTCCGGTTAAGTAGTCATCACCTCAGAGGTGAGCTACGAGAAAAAAAACGATATGGCTCACTCTGCGTCTGGCGCTCGGCGTGGTAACACGGGATCGCAAGAAGTCAATCGTTGATGCCTCGTTGAGAGAATAGTTTAGCGGAATAGGTTACTAAATATATCTACGTATATTGTATTTAATACATCAATTTATTTTCCAGTGCCAACCAAAGCCTCGCCGATACTAAGTAGGGGTTTCTTCATAACTGAATGGACCAAGCCCAAGTTTGATATCACCAAGCCATACACGACTTCAAGAGACGACACTACCATTATCGCCAGCTCAAAGAATGTGGAATATGAAAATGAACAACCTGTCATCAAGAAGGTCGAGGAATTAGTCTCTAAGAATGCATCTACCAAATTCCCGGAAGCTCCTTGTCCCAATGTTCAAATCCCAAGTTGTTACCATATGAATAAACGCGTGCCGGCAAACGTCGGCCCTTTGAATTTTGAACGTCTTTTGATACTCCCAATGGTGTCACTGGCACACGGTTTCGTCAGATAATACTACACTACCGATGATAAAAAAGACGTATTTTGGAGACCGAAAGAAAGGATTCCCGATGCGACCGAAATCATAAGAAAATTGAGGGATCCCACCACGAGGAAAGAAGTTGAACAGGATGTCAGATATTTATTTTAGAATTATGACAAGACTGACCAATTGAAAAAAAAACGGCTATCCTAACGGCTATGAGCAAGAAAATGCGTCCTCACCCAAGAAGTAGGCGATCTCAGCGGGCCGGCGGAGCATGCGTAGTTCATACAAACGTAATACCAAAATAATTTGTAAATCAAACATATTCTTAAGGTAGTGTGTATTTATTGCGATTGGATTACAGAATATCTATGCTTCCAAATATATATTTTTAATGGACACTGATTTAAATTCGAGATAAGAGAAAAATAAGTTTTCTATAGAAATTTTAAATTCCTCATATCTCGTCTTTATATGAGTGTCCATTCAAAATATATATTTGGAAGCCTAGATATTCTGTAATCCAATCGGAATAAATACACACTACCTTAAGAATATGTTTGATTTACAAATTATTTTGGTATTACATTTGTATGAACAACGCATGCTTCGCAGGCCCCTTAAGTCCTTTATTAGGTTCTTTTAATTTATAATGTGACGTGAATAGGTCACAAAATATAAACTACCTATTTTTTTCAGCCCTTGGTGTCTTATTTTTGTTATCTAACAATGTAGGGATCAGTTACAGTGTATCCCCCGAAGTTACTGTTAGCCTGGATAGACCCAGTGCTTGGCAAAGACCTCTCCCCATGTCCTGGCTGTCATCGTTTGTTTTGTCGAGCTCGTTCTACCATCTTCTACGGGGTCTTCTGCCGCGACGCCTTCTATCTGTCTCAGAGCTCCACTTAGTGACTATTTTTGCCCACAGCTCATTGGACATGCGTGGTCAGCCTAGTCCCTTTTCAACTTTTCGGCTTTAGCGAAGTTGAGAGGACATAATGTGACTCAAGTGCTTCACATTTGTGGAGGCCCAGTGGTAAGGCCAAACCTCTCATTGTTGTGGGTTCAAATCCGGGCAAGTAAGTAGGTACCAATGTGACTTTTTTAATTTATATCTAAGTGTAACTTGGACATTACTAATAATAATGTAAGTACTTGCGCAGGCATATCCAAGTGGCCAGGATTATTCTCCAGCTACTTGCTTTGAAATATAAACGTGTGGGTTCTGAGGGACCGTACTACAAGTAGGTATGTGCCCGACCCAAAATGACCATGTCACGTTGTACTGGGATCGGTCTATCATTACTGACAGGACTATTGTTGCCAATAAGCCTGATATAGTGGTGATAGACCGATTAGCGCGCCGCTCAATGATACATGTTACCATTCCACATGACGAGAACCTCGTGAAAGCTGAGAAAGGGAAACAAATAAAATATCTCGACTTAGCACACGAGGTTGTCGACATGTGGAATGTATGCTCGGCTATCATTGTGCCGATTGTCGTAACGGCCAATGGCCCGATGACCGAAAGTCTCGACCAACATCTTTCGAGGCTCTCGTTATGCGGTTGGGTCAAGGACCTAATTCAGAAGGCAGTAGGTCGGCTCTTATTATGAGTAGGTTCCTGTCTCTGCAGCCCTAACCACCGGTAGCTCGGACCCTGCTCCCGACACCGGCGGAATACTATTTTTAATGACTTTCATATCGTTTATATAAAATAACATTAAAATATTTTATATGGTAAAAAGGTAAAACACTACATACAAATTTGCTTAAATCTACGAAAAATTCAGTTGTGTTATATGCCTGAACTAGGTCAAATTCAAATTCAAAAGTCATTTATTCAAACTAGGCTGAGAATCAGCACTTTTCGAACGTCAAAGTTACATTAATACAGTCCCCCAAAACGCCCACCCTTCACCACTTCCTTGCTTTAGCTGGGAAGAAGAAGTGGCGCAACAAACTCGTGTCAAGTCATCCTGTGTTTGAAGCGAGGCAATTTATAATACCTATTTCTAAATAATCACATTAATTATAAAAATCTAGTCATCTAATAGGTATGTAGGTGTAAATAGTACAGTAATTTCTACTTGCTAAAATCTTAGTAGGTACCTATCCTAACTTAGCTAAACTTAATTAGTACAAATACAACTTTTACTTAAGTACAACAACTGATAATTGCTCTGTATCTTCATAGGACATACTTTGAAGAGCTTCCTTATAATTTAGAGAATAATTTTTGGCTCTCGCATTTAGTCTGATATAAGGTAATATGGTTTTAAAAAACATCGGGTTGCATTCCGGGAGTGCCGGCAGAAGTGAAAAGTGAATATAAACGTTGTGCGTTTTTCCGTCTTACGAATTTTCGATCAGGTCACGTGTCCTGACGCGAGTTTATTTTTTTTTACCCATCACACAACGCCGCTAAAGAAGTTTTCACTTCAAAATTTGGTTTCGAAAGCATAATGTTTTGTACTTTTTGTAGGGGTAAAAAAATATCATCAAATCTTCTTTTTACTTTCTTTTATTGTGTTTAGATATTGATTCCTGTCAATTATTTAGAATGAAATAAAAGAGATAATACTATTTAGTACATCCCATGCTAATTTGGGTTACGGAATGAAAAGAGACTCTTGCTACGATACAATAAAGTGTAATTCAGGTCACACAGTGCTAATACCTACAGTTACATATTCACCTAGAAGTTAACTCTCTTTCTATCGCGTAACTCTTATATCTTCTGACCATGGAACTAGTATGTACAACGTACATACGTAGTACATACTAGTTCCATGCTTCTGACAACGTTACACTCACTGAATTGCCCCGAAAAGACGGGGCCGCTGCGTACTTAATTATAGCTTCATACCTACCTAAAATGCTGAGGGAACCATATGTACCTATTCATCTGTGTTTACGGTAACTGACTAATTGTTATTAGTAATATAAACTGCCCATGCGCAGTCTGCGTATCGTACCAACATTACCGCCTTTTTCCGCCCCACCGGTATGACCTTAGTCTTGAACAGAATCATAAGTCATATTTAACATAACAACAAAAGGAAAATTATTACAAATACCTAGGTACCAGTTTCCTCGTCATCTGGTCGCGGTGAATCCCAAGCGTAATGAAGTGTATGTGAACTAGTTGTACCGTTTATTATACCTATGACGAATGTCAACCCGCACGACTGGGCTCAGGGTTGTCATCTTTAATTCCAGCCAGCTTTTCATTCTTTCTACCTGCACCAAAACTCATAGAACTATTAAAAACTGACTACGCATCAATCATAAGCAAAATAAACTATAGAATCCACCTGACAACACCACATTGCTAGCTAGACGTTCTCCAGCTTACTCTCTCATTATTAATCTATATACTTAATATTATAAAGCTGAAGAGTTTGTTTGTTTGTTTGAACGCGCTAATCTCAGGAACTACTGGTTGGAACTGAAAAAATATTTTTGTATTAGATAGTCCATTTATCGAGGAAGGTTATAGGCTATATAACATCACGCTACAACCAATAGGAGCGGAGCATAAATGAAAAATGTTACAAAAACGGGACTAAATATTCATTTTTGAGAGCTTCCGTTGCGTGCGCTGCGTAAACGGTTTAAGTTACGCAAATATCATGACGGAATTGTTTCTCTTTAAAAGTTCAAAAAAAAGCCTGGGACAGTATTTATGTCTATCTTTTAAGATTGACTCACTATAACCTTTTTTATCGTATTCAAATTTGTTCGAAATTAATGCATTATTTGCGAAGGAGTTTTATCAACATAATATTAATCCATAGCCAAATAAATATGTTATTAATCACAAGTCTGTGACGCAGGCGAAGTTGCGCGGGTCAGCTAGTACATATATAATAAAGTCTGCAAACTCTGTGAAATCAAAAATACTACCTCATTCAGTTGTAAAAAAATAATAAAGGAAATGTTGCAAAAGTGAGTGAATAATAAAGGAAATGTTGCGGGTTATGATGACTCGGAACAATTAATCTAGATACCCTGACCTGACACTAAATCAAACGATACACAATGGGAACAAATACGCACACATACACACAACACACTCACACGTACACAAACACACCAGCCGGTCTATTCTGTAACCATCTCACCGTGAAAACTTAGGTGAAGTGAGCTTGAAGTGATCTGTCATTCCACCTGCTGCTAGGGACTGACAGCTCACTCCGAGCTCACTTCATCTAAGTTTTCACGGTGAGATGGTTACAGAATAGCATTGCTGATTACAATACAACACCTGAAATCACCTCTCAAGTCTCCACTCTGGAATTCGTACCCCGAGCCCCAAGACACAGACTAACTGTCTAGTTTGGGGCTCACTGGCAAATAATATTTTGTAACATAGCTATCGGTAATATTTTAAGCTACTCATGTTGTCTCAACCTGTAAACCTGGCTTACACATATTACCTGGACAATAAATTATTTTCAATTTCTATTTAATTGCCACTTTAAGTAAATCAAATCAAATCAAAATAATTTATTTCACTTTTAAACCTATAAAGGCACATATGAAACATCAAAAGCTAGGTGCACGGTTCCAATTTTATTGGTCGTTTGCTATGCAGAAGAGCCGGCAAGAAACTCCACGGTTACTCTGGGCTTTTACAATGTTTTCAAATTACAGTTTAATTGGTATGGGAGGAAAGTGTAGGCCTGCCAACCAACTCACTCGTGCTACTAATAATATATGAGGTACGGGGTTCATCTTTATGGTGTCGATAAACGCTCTCTAGTCAAACACACCAACTTACTTTCATAAATTTCAATAACGTTTCAGTGACAACATTCGACGGTAAACTGTGGACGCTATGCCATCATTTTTATGCAGCTGAATACCAGTATTTTACATGGAGTGCCTGACCTATCTGACCTCCTCAACCCAGAAATCAAATAACCTCCTGGAGCCTTCTTGGCCATCCTGGACGGTTCACCTAGTTGCATATGGTATGACGGGAGCCATCGCGGAGGGCTACTTTTAAATGTAGGTTTTTCTTATCGAATACAGCTTTATAAACCGTGAAAATAAAATCTGATGTTATTTTAACAAGATTTATTAGTATATGCGTTGGTTGTAGAATCTAAGTTTAGGGGCATGATGAACAGGGTGTAAAGTTCACTCATCCACCATAGAAAAGGGAGGATCCTCCGACCAGACGGGTGTTGTGTCTGGCGGGCCGACTGCCCGACTGTTGATGTCGGATAGTCTTATATATGTCGTTCGCGCGGTAAACTCTAATTGCGCGATGCAGGATTTGTGTGACGTCATGTCTTTGATGGGAAGTTAGTATGTGGCGGTGTAGCTGAAAGAAAAAGAAAGAAAGAAAGAAAGAAAATACGTTTATTTGCGGTACATATGACGCAAGCAAAGGAACAAACACTAAAAACAAATTTGAGGGAAAATATGCGTCACATCCACGCAAAACGCTGCTACACAAGCATTTAAATTTTTTGTTCACGGTTACAAATATTCACAAAAAATTTAAAAGATTGAAAATACGCATCACCTAGATAGAGCCCCTGAAAACACAATTTTACTTCGTTTACAGTGTTTTTAACACGGTTTTAAACCTAATGCCGTTGACCGTCCGCGATGGTTAACTTTAGCGCAAACGTAATGCCGGCAACCCGCTCGGAGGGTTCACTTCCGATATGTATGGCGAACTTTTCATAGAACCCATACTCCATGTCGCCATTGGCGACATGGAGTATGGGTTCTATGAAAAGTAGGTGGAGTCGAAAGTTAAGCAAAAGGAATTTCATTTATAATTTCTATAGCTGTTGCCCGCGACATCCTCTACGTTCCAGGATGAAAAGTAGCCTATGTCCTTTTCCAGGTCATGTTCTACCCATGTGCCAAATTTCATCCAAATTCGTTCAGCCGTTCTAGCGTGAAAGACAAACAAACAAACTCACTTTCACATGTAATAATATATAATATTAGTGATGAACTGATGATAACATTTTTTTTTCTCCATAGATAGGAGGCAACCCTAGGCTAGGCTGAGGTCATAGACTTAGCCATTAGAACTTGTTTATACCGTTTATCTAATAAGAGGTGAGTGCAGAATTTTGAGATAATCTGTTCATCGATATCAGCTAGTATTAAACATTAATCAAGCGTATTTTCCTCTTCCTTGTTTATACCGTTTATCTAATAAGAGGTCGGTGCAGAATTTTGAGATAATCAGTATTTTCCTCTTCTGAATTGAAAGTTCTCATTTTTTTATCTCTTTCTTTGCAAACATCTGACCATCTTAACTAATATTAAAAATGCGAAAATGAAAGCTTGTTTGTTACGCTTTCACTCTAGAATGTCTGAAGAGATTTGGATGAAATTTGGCACATGGGTAGACCATGACCTGGGACCAGTGCTTGTTGCCAGTGATTACCTATATATGGCACTGAAATGTGGTCGCTCACAATGAGCCTTATTAGAAGGCTAAATGTCACCTAAAGGGCAATGGAGAGGGCTGTGCTTGGAGTTTCCCGACGAGATCGAATCAGCAATGAAGAGATCCGCAGGAGAACCAAGGTAACAGACATAGCCCGAAGAATTGCCAAGCTTAAGAGGCAATAGGCAGGGCACATTGCTCACAGAATAGATGGCCAATGGGGCCGAAAGGTTTTACAGCGGTGACCGCGTACCGGTAGACGTTGGAAGGCCTCCTACAAGGTGGACCGATGACCTGGTGAAGGTCGCAGGAATCCGCTGGATGCGAGAAGCACAGAACCTGTCGAAGCGGCGGTGCTTGGGTGAGGCTGAAATGATTATTGAAAAAACAAGATAGCGGCATTAGCGCCATTATATCCTTGCACAGATAAAGAATACAATATATATGTTTCTATCTAGCTGGCTCCCCTGAACCACAGTGACAATGTAGACTTAGCTTATTGGATGTACAAGTGTCTCATCGATCGAAAAATTTTCATGTACCTCCGCCATTTAATATCGGTTTCTATCCAACCCCCTGACCGGGCTGCTGACCCTACATGGAATTCGCTTTCAATAAGTAATAATAGATTATCCAATAAGGGTATAAAGCCAAGTTTTAAGTCAAGGGCGCTATTTTGAATCCTGAACGCCACGAAAGATTCTAGGGCTCCCGAGCGCAGCGATGGAGCTAAGTACCCTAATTACGTAATGCAAAATCAATCCGAATCTGAATCGTTTTGAAACAGATTGCTAATCCATTGCTCCGTAAGTTCGAAAAAAAAAACTGCAGAGCAACGTAAAAAACGCAATGAATGTTGTTGAACTGTCAAAATGAAACAGATTTGTCGTTATCGTTTACGAAAATATGTTGCGTAATTAGAAAGCTGAGTTAACTCCTGAGCGAAGTGAGGGAGTTATCCTTTTTCACCGTTGGTTATGATGTCTATCACAACAAACGCATTAATCCCTGTAAGTAAATTGAAAATGCTTTAATTTGGCGTGCGAATTTCACTTATGGACAGAAAAAAACTTATGAATGTAATTTCTGCTATATTATCCAAGGTTTTTGAAAATAAATGAATTATTTGAAGAGTACGTTGGAAGAAGTATCTCCAATAAAATTTTCAAGTCTCCAAGCAATAGAATAACGAAGGGTCCCAATATTAAATGCCTGTAACTATATAATTTAGATCATTATGGACCCTGTAGGGCACAACAAAAGGGTATGAGAGAGGAAGTCAAGGGGCCATAATATGAAAATTCAAATTCAAAATTCAAATTCAAAATTCAAATTCAAAAGTCATTTATTCAAACTAGGCTGAGAATCAGCACTTTTCGAACGTCAAAATTACATAAGACAGTCCCCCAAAACGCCCACCCTTCACCACTTCCTAGTGCTTTTGAAGTTTTAGTGCCATCATTATTCCACTGTGAAAAAAGGATGGTGCTAGCGGCCTTGTATAACTCCATCTCTCACTCACACTGAAATAATGGTGGCATTAATAAGTAAGCTGTTTTAAGAGATAAATAAGTTGTTTTTGTGGGAATAAGTTTTAACTTACATATTATAATCAGTCAGGAGATCGCGAATAAGATACTAAATATTTCGCTTAAATCTATTATTTATAATGTACCTACCTATTATTTTATCTGCAAAATGTACTTAAATGTTTTAGATTATTTGATATACCTGTACTTATGTATTTATAACTCTTTATTCATTTGTATAAATTGTTTTTCTTTGAATAATTATTATTGCTATATTATTTAATTTATTATTACTAATAACAAATAAAGTTGGTCAAAATTAGTACTCAAGCAATCCATAATACACGGCGCTATTCACATCACACTATAAAATTAGCCCAAGCAAGGAGTTGAAAACAAATCTGCATTGAAATTACGAATTTCTCGCGCCATTCTTAAAGTAAAAACTCTCGAAGCGAATATACTCTCAGTAAGTTAATCCCCGCCAATATTGAAGCCTTGAACTCACGACAGGTTTACGCAGTTCAAGTTACTGAGTATGGTAAATATTAGGACCTATGAAATTGGCGTTTTGTATGGAGAATTTTAAAGAAGTTGCATTTTTCATACTAATATTTTCTTAATTTATTTAACAACCTCTTTATTATTCAGAAATAGGTAATGCTTTTGTCAATTATCAATTTTATATTATACTAGCTGCGTTCCGCGGTTTCACCCGCATAAGTTTCGATCCCTTGGGAATATCGGGATAAAAAGTATCCTATGTAATCCAGGTTATAAACTATCTGTGTGCCAAATTTAATCAAACCCGTTCAGTAGTTTTGGCGTGAAGAAGAGACAAACATACTCACAAACTTTCGCCTTTATAATATTAGTGTGATTATTCGTCCTAGTTCGGCTATAGATGCTCCCATGTTATATACTCCCAAGTACTAGCCTTTATGTATGTTTAATTCTTTGTGTTATTTTTTGGTGAAATAAATAAATAATAATGATTAAATATCAGTTTAAATTCCGAAATTTCGTAAAAGAACCTCTTTTTCCTCCAAAAATACCTCCCAATCAAAATTAAAGAAACAGATGCAGCATAGGTATTTATAATTGGTTATTTGAAGGCCAATTTCTACGTAAAATTGAGGAAAATCTTTGTTGAAAGACTGAACTATGATTCAAAATATTGTATGTAAATAAAAGCACTAACTAATTGTAAATTCCAACACGTTTACAACAGATTTTTCCTCTTTCATTTACCCCCTTCCGTTGCGAGTGACGAGTTATCTACATTCATATTGCCTTAAGCATGTAAATATGTTATGGATCTACATACATGGATAACTTCAAAGTAACTTATTCTTTCAATTTCTATTACAATCTAAATGATTTTGAAAGATACTGCTAATCCATTGCTTCGTAGGCTAGAAAAATATGTCTGCTCAAAAATATAAATAACGCAATGAATGTTGTTTGACTGTAATAAAATGAAATGTAATTGTTTATTCTGTAAATAGGATATTGGAATCAATTTAACGGGTCATATTAAAAAAAACCTACTACCTCTTTGGTTTAGTGGTCGCAAGCGCTACTACTGAGCATGAGGTCCTGGGTTCGATTCCCAGGTCGGGCAGTGTCATTGGGTTTTTCTATCTGGAATTTCTCAGTAGGAGCCAAAAAAAAATGCTATATGAGTTCGGCGTTTCCTATCTGACTACTCTGAGAAGAAAGGCCGAAACCAACTCAGAGGTCACAGTCTCTTTTAAAGTCCAGACATAATCTTGGTCAGGCCATATGAGGACCATGTAAATTAGTCTGAAATTGTCTATTGAGATAAGAACCACACAGATTTGAGTGGAGGTGTCCTGTCAGTGCAAGCATTTGTCAGTAATCGTGGAGCTCAACTCGACGAACAATGCCAAAGAAAGGACATTTGGGTAGGCCGCATAAATTATTCAAACTGCCAGACCATCATTAAAACTAACTGTAAAAATAAAAGCCATTGCTACTGTACGCAATTACCCCGAAGACTGCCGGACCTGGTTCACAGGTTAACACCAAGTCGAGACGACATTAGTATCTTCACACATTACCTACAGCTAGGGGATAGTATTTTATTTCCTCCATCGCTTTCCATCAGGAGAAATCGGAGGCAGGAGCATGCCCATTCTGTAATAAAAACTAGAATTTTTTCCACTGCTGGGATCAGACCTTCTCTCAGTGCGAAATTTTTTTTTTGACTAGGGCATCTCGTAGCTCACCTCTGAGGTGATGACTACTTAACCGGACATTCCTGTGGCTGCCTTAAGCTACTACACTCAAAGCCTCCAGCCAGGGGCAAAAACTATTCTAATTAAAACTAGGCGAGCGCTCGCTAAGGGCACCCCCTGTGGAGTACAGACCTCGGCTTAGGGCGTCGCTGGGGGGAGGACAGCAAGTTGGGACAGGCTGGATCAAGGATAATAATTCATTATTATTAATCGGGGAATTTAAAGCTACTGGCTCAACATCGACGCGGGCTGGCGCATCAACGGGCAAGGGTCGGGGGGGAAGCAAGGTTCAGGGGGTGTGAAATCGGTACGTAACTACGTAAGTATAGATAGTGCAATCCACTGAGACGCGCCCCACTCCGCTCCGCTCCGTACTAAAGTACAGCATACAGTACAGTCGTCGCGGAGTGGGGCGCGTCGTCGTGGATCTCGTCGTCTATCTGTATAGGTACTTAGTTTTTTTTTTTACTTGTTTCTGTCTTGCTGTACGTAGCCATTCTGGGCCTGCTACTTTCTTAAAATCATCTTCCCATCGCTTTGTCTGTCTTCCTCTGCTTCTACTGCTTTCTCTTGGGTATCATTTAGTAATAATTTTGGTCCATTTCTCTGTATTCTCTCAAAATTATGTCCAGTCCAGCGCCATTTAAATTTTCTGCATAATGTCTTTCCTTTTACCTTTTTATTTTTATCTCAAAAATACCTACGACAAAAAATAAACAACTACTAGAAATAGGATCAAATTCAGATTGCATGCTGCCTAATGTAAAAGTTATAGTGAAACTGCCCGACTCGAGAATAAAATCCCGGTACACCACGGGGAGAGAACAGAGGCTGCGAGGAATTTGAAAAATAAGTATTTGAAGAAACTATTGCCGTCGCGCTGCGCCCAAAAAACCGAATTAAACCCCGTAAAGTGCGATAGGGACAACTGCAGCTCAGACCGATTATATCACAAAATTTTTGATGAAAACGACGTTTGGCATTCTCCTTTTTTCTCCTCGAAAACTAAGCCGATTTAATAATTTTGTACATTAGAATTTTAAGAAAGAGTATGTCTAGGTTCCTATTATTTTATTTTATGCTAAAAACTTTTCTGAATTAGTCTGGTAGTCCTCTAATCACGGCGGTAAAAATGGGGCATTTTTGTAATTTTTGGAGGGTCATAGTTTCCTTACTTATTAATTGTTGAAAAAAAGGAAATGACAGGGACATGCCTATAGAGACCCTGATTTTATACACAAAAAATGACAGCTCTAGAGGCATTATTCAGGAAGAAAAACGGGGAATACGTTTGTATGGAGAATCGCGGGCCCTGTTCCCTCTTAACCCGGCAAATAATAGAACCCAGAACACCACACTCAACAGTCACAGCCGCTAGGCCAACGAGGCAGTCCCTCATTCGTGTAAATATTATAATGGCATACTTGGAATTCTGTCGGTGACACTAAAGTAAAGTCCCTAGTCTATAGGTACTTGTGACACACGTTATCATCTGAGTACGCGTCGCACTTTGCAACAACATGCCATAGAGCAAGAAATATCAGTAAACCAACTAGATGTGTTAAGGCGCAGGGTTCCGAAAACGGTTTTTTTTAAAGCAGTGTATCTCTTAAACCGTAAATAATTTTGACCAAAAAAAAAAGAATGATATTTTCAAGTCTTATTTTAATGCAGTGATGGAACTCAAATCACAATTGAACATACATTACTGCTTCAAAAAAATCTTCAAACACACCTCTTAATTGTCTTTAAAAGCAGTTTATACCTTCACTAACAATTATAATTATAGTTAAAAATATACCATAAAATGTCTAATGCCAAGCTGCATTGAGTGATGGATTATGATGAGTAATATGAGCAATATGATGAAAAAAACAACGAAACGCATTGAAAAAGTACACAAGTGTGGTTATTTTCTTTACTCTTTACACGTAAAGAAAAAGACAGAGACAAAGGCAAATCGGAACCCTGCGCCTTAATGTGTGGCAACAAGCTAGTATAGCCTGCCCGCCTGATGGTGGTGGTGGGGGTAGTCACCGCCGCTATATGGACATCTACAATTAAATACCAGAGGTACATACACCAGAAGGAGAGAAGAATATTTTATTTAAGACAAGCACAGGAAATATAATCCGTTAGCAAAAGGAGCAAAAGGACTTAAAACTAACAAAATAGGGATGATGCCTGGGTCAAAATGTGACGAAACAGCTATCAAGTAACCGACTAAACGTAATACCTGTTACTTCAGTTGTCATGTTACGTCACAGTTGTACTCTTCAATTTAGCAACATTATAATTTATCGACGTTTAGTTTGGGCTCTTTACAATAGGCAGATTACAAAATATTATATTATTATTATAAATCAAACAAAAAAACGTGCTCAAGCATTTACTGCTACGAAGAGTAGTTTAAAAGTAAATGATAAAGTTTAACTTTGATTAATAAAAGAGGTAACTATTGTAAAAATCTAAAAAAATAAATAATTTGTATTTTTTTATCGTATTTTTAAACTATAAATAGTGTCACCTATAAAAACCCTTTTTATGATTTATTTACCTTTATTTAACTGCTTGAACCTAGGAGTATAGCGCAGGAGTGGATCAACTTTACATGATACTTAATCTACTTAGGTACTGTATATTGGGAAATAATTATGGGCGAAATATAGGCTAATAATGTAACTGCAGTTATTATTAAAATTGAATTTTCATGCATTATGCATTCATGGAGATCAGTGGTGGCCGAGTGATAACGGCCGTGACTTAGGAGTTGTAGGTCGTAGGTTCGAACCCTGGCAGTCGCTTTTCTTTGATTAGGCATGTCCTCTAGTTAAACTTCGAAGACATTTGTGACAACCCGCACTGGGCCCGCGTGGTGGATTACGGCCCACTACTCACAGAGAGAAGGCCTGGGGCCCTACCACCACCTCTTTTAGCAGTATTATTTTAGTCTTACTTGAGCGTGGGAAAGAGATGGAGCTAGACGTTCTGTATAGCGCCACTTCTTTCTCGCACTGAAGTAACATCAAAATAATACTGCTTAAAGAGGTCGTGGTTGGCCCACTGTATCCCAGCAGTGGTAACAATTACGAGTATAGGCTGCATCATGATGATTATGCAAAAAAATAAAAAACAATTTCACAATTTAAATACGATGCGTTTTTGACGTGAATATTATTGGGGGAAACCGATAATTGTTAATAATTTTTTTTTATATATAAACGTTGCCCCACACTAGGAATTTCTTGTATCGTGGGTGCGTTTACAAACATTTAAACTCACATAGACAAACAGCCAGACCCGAAACAACTACTTGTAGACCTTGTAAGTCATAGAAATATTTGTTCCGTGCGGGAATCGAACCCGCGACACGCACCACTGCGCTAACCGTGCTGTCAAGAAATATCTAATAATAATAAATTAAGAATATTCAATATACTTAGGAGCCTATACTACCTCAAATGGCTTAGCATGATCCTCCGTTTTGCCAAAAATACTGCAGCATTAATTTTGAAATAAATATAAGTATGGTGAAGTTGAGGATTAATGTTAAGTACTATGTTTATTGAAAACACGATTCCATAACATTTTCTCTATAGAAAAAGAAATCCAAAGTTACCTCCAAACCGAACAATAAACCGTTGGTATTCAGAAAAAACTTCAAATTAGATCATGAAACTTTGCATACTAACTGAACTAACTATATAGCAGGTCTTGGGTTTTTTTTATTTTTTTATTAACATTATTTTCACCGTAAAAAGCAATTACCTAAACTACTGGCGCCTTGGAGCCGCCAGTGCCCCACTCCGTCTCGCTCTCACTCAGTCCGCGAGCAGTATGGTGCGAGCGAAATAAAAAGTGAATTTAAGCTGAGCTTGAAAAATTCCTATAAATAATGAGTTCAACACTATTGTGCAAAGTGGATCTTCTGATCAAAAAGTTGAATGCAAAATAACTGAATCATTTTTCTCTGATATATAAACTGGTACATCGCCTTGTATTGCCGTAGTTTCCCACAACGTGCTGCGAAAGAGGTAGGTGCGTGCTTTGCTAAAACTTTTATTTTTATTATATTTTCCTTTATTTCATTTACCTAACTTTTAAATTTTTATAAAAACATTTAAAAAAATATTTAAAAAAAAATTAGGTAGTAGCCCATTGGTAACGGGAACAGGGTCCAAGCTACTGGTACCTAGTCAATCCCTGAGAGAGGAACCTTCTAACAATACGTGTGTTTCTGGATCAAGCCCTGGGGCCCTACCACCACCTCTTTTAGCAGTATTAATTTAATCTTACTTGAGCGTGGGAAAGAGATGAAGCTAGACGTCCTGTATAGCGCCACTTCTTTCTCGCACTGAAGTAACATTAAAATAATACTGCCTAAAGAGGTGGTGGTTGGCCCCCTGATTATTTTATTTATTACTAGCTTCCACCAGCTTCGCCCGCGCATTATCTTTATAAATTATAGCCTATGATACTCAGTGATAATATAGCATTCTACTAACGAAAGAAATTTTAAAATCGGTCCAGTAGTTTTTGAGTTTAATTATTACAAACCAAAATAAAAAATAATCTAATTACGCGACACATTTTCGTAAACGTTTACGACAAATTTGTTCAACAACATTCATTGCGTTATTTATGGTGTTGAGCAGTTTTTTTTTCGAACTCGTGAAGCAATGGATCGGCAATTTGTTTCAAAACTATTCAGATTCCGATTGATCATGTATTACACAATAAGAGTACTTACGAGGGCAGGCATCGACGCGAAAACTGTTACCATGGATTCAGTACAGATTCTGAACCCCAATGCATTAAAATTTTTCATCGTTTTTTTTTTAAATGCTGTTTCATAGAAAAGTGCAATACCTACGCGGTCAAAATGTATGGAAAAGCTGTTTTTTTTTTTAAATAATCGATAATTTTTTTTAACATAATTACTTATATGATTTGACATTTTTTACATGATTCAGAATCATGTACGGAGTCCAGTTCCTGCCACCCTGTATGAGTGTAGATTGTCTTTCCTCGTATCAGGAACTTAGAAAAATGTATTTTTTTTTCAACCTTTATATTCCCACCTACGCCTTCCAGTGTGTAGTCTTCAGTCTTCCCTGATCAATGTCCTAACGTTTCTTCGCCCTTAGAGCCCTATCTCACTAGGACAACAGTGTCCGCGCAACCATGGTCGCACTGCCAAAAAACTTTGGACGCCGAATAGACAAAAAAACAGATTCATAATTACAATCTGTCATTTTGTCTATTCTTCTGTTGACAAAACCCGTTTCTATGGTGGTTCGACGCGTGCTGGTGAGATACCCACCATAAAGCTGAGTATATTTTGCTGGCAGCACAACCACGGTGGCTTACATCTCACTACCATGGTGTTCTAGTGAGATATAAGCCTTAGTATTCTGCTGTGGTCACAATATTCACCAGTCAGTAAGTAGTGAAAGAGGGGCTAATTGTCCAGTTTACTTCAGTTAAATAGCTTAAATATAATCTAACGTTTAAATTATTCTTTTGATACTTTTAGAAAAAGGACCTATTCATTTAAGTGTTTGAATAAAAAATAACATTAATTCAAATTAATTACAGTATCTTTTATAATTTAGCTAAGCAGCTACCAATAAAGTTTAGCAATTTGATAGTGTCATGAGAAAAGTCCGAATTGCGTAGTATACATGCACGTTACGAGTCTAGGGAGAGAGCGTAGGCGTAGACCGCTACTACGCTGCTACGGCGTAGTTCGTATTGCTACGACATGGCTCCTAAAACGCTCCAATTCGCTACGAGCTACGCATATTCCGTGCTACGTTCGCGTGTTCTTCCCGTTCCGCGTTCGAAAATCAAAATATTTAGGAAGAATATTTCGCAACGCCATATATTATTTTAGTATGTTGTTAGGTTAAGTGTTTGGATATTTTTTATCATACACAAATAAACTCACGATTTCTTCGCATGAGGGGAGGTAAAAATCACAGAACGCCATCTGCTACGATCCTTACATAATCCTTTTGCTTCGATTGCTTGATATTTTATTATTATTAATTAGCGACCTGGCCCCGCTTCGCGTGGTTTTTAGGACTTGACAAAACACCGTTTTTTTTTTTTTTTTTTTTTTTCAGTAAGTTATATTTTAATGTTTGATACACAATACTTCCAAAATAAATTCACTGTGATGGCGTAAACCGCATCAAAATCCGTTGTTTAGTTTAGAAGAACAACGCGGGCATACAGACAAACATGAAAAGAAAAGCGGCTTTAATTTTATAATATGTACAGACTTTTCTTAGATTTCTTTAATAGATTTACAACTTTATTGCTATAGTATAAGGTTCAAAGTTGATTGGGAAAATTTGACAGTTTCGGGTAGGTTGATGTGTTGGCGGTACACATTTGTAAAGTTAGTTAGTTTAAGTTGTTATTTTACGGCGGTTTCATCTTTGTGGGCTACTGGATAGTCCGTCAGTCAGTCAAACAAAAAATATTAGACTCGTATTTTTTGCTTTATCATATTAATAAAAAATATACTGACATAAAACGCATTAAAGTTGCGGAGTGGGGATCGCTACGTCACAATTAAGTATAAAATCTACATAGGTACTCGTGACGTCATGGCACATTTTAACTCAATGTATCGCCGTAATCTTATGATAACGTAAAAAATGAAAAAATACGTGTAAGTACGTTATTTTTTGATAATCTACCTGACGGACAAAAAAACATTTTACGCCGTAACGTGCTTTCCGAGGCATGGAGGTCCTCGGTATGTTAAGATGGTCACCCATCCACGGACTAACCGCTGAAGGCGTAGCTTAACCTGATCGATCGACACATGCGGTTGGTATTACTCGTACTTAGCCACGAGCCCAAAACATCTATCTACTATCTCCATACAAATGTTTAAATACCTAATAGCATTGTTTTTATTTTATTTCAGAAATCATGGCTCGTGTTTTGAAGATTAGTTTTTTGGTGTTGGCAGCATGCCTAGCTTTATGTGAGTACCTATTGGACTAAGCAATACTTGACATTGGCTATGCACAAACCGTGCGAACCCACAAGAAAAAATAAAAAGCAAATCAATACGTACCGTCGACGCGCGTGTACGTGCTGCAAACGCGACTAGTGCTATTTTTTTCAAGACTGAATACGCTCCGCCAACGCGCGTATAAAAATCACCTTGTAGTTTTTTTTTTTATTGGTTCCTGCGATACGACAGATACAATTATAAGTTTATAGATTAACGACCTACAGATAAAAGTGGCGGGTCCGACCGGCTATCTAATTACTCAAAACATTTTCGTAAACGATTACCTACGACAAATTTGTTTAATTTTGACAGTTCAACAACATTCATTGCGTTATTTAGGTACGTTGCTGAGCAGATTTTTTTTTCGAACTTATGAGGCAATGGATTAGCAATTTGTTTCAAAACTATTCAAATTCCGATTGATCGTGTATTACGCAATTCAGCAGTGCTATTCCATCTCACCGTGAAAACTTAGGTGAAGTGAGCTCGGAGTGAGCTGTCAGTCCCTAGCAGCAGGTGGAATGACAGCTCACTTCACGTTCACTTCACCTAAGTTTTCACCGTGAGATTATTACAGAGTAGACACAGACAGTAGATAGGTGTTTGTTACGTATGCGATTTACGATTCATCAAAAATTGCGAATTTCATATGAAAAGAGACAACTTTTAAATAACTAAGTACATAAAAACTAAATGATAAAATAATCAACTTACATTGAACCTAAAATCAACCCAGTGTAAATAAAAAAAATACTCGTCGATTGCCATAACCTCTTCATTTGTTGAAGACGTTTAAACACATATTTCTATCATCATTTATATCCCTGTGGGTGTGAGTACAATAGGTAGGTCACACCTCTGCCCAAACCCTTCGGAAAAACAAGGCGTACCTAATGTTGTGTTATATCCCCCATCAAATTTCCTCATTCTTTGTTCTCCTCACAGGCGCATCCCATCCCGTGGAGAAGGCAGAGCCCTCCAAACTGCCAGTGTTGAAGGACCAGCCGGCCGAAGTGTTGTTCAAGGCTGATAACTACTCTACAGTTCTCCTGGAGTGCGCCACTGAAGGTCGGGAGAAGGATGTCAAGTAAGCAGAAAATTAAGTTTAGACAAATATAAGCCAAATACTTACTCGTATTTCGCTGTCTTCATTAATTTGGCAATAAGAACGAGAATATTGATCAGATCGTAACACGAAATATTTAGTTTTAGATGTAGGTAACAATATTATTTGTAGGTAATCTTTCCAAATGCCTTTTTTACACCTAAAACGGGTACAACATCAAATTCAATGATAAAATTTGTAATTCATTTTAATATTCTAGTTCGATAATTAGCCATAATATTTCTTATTTCCATACAGTAATATTGTAATATTGCCAAATTAATCAAAACATAAATTTTTGACAGTTATTTGCGACGTTGCCAACTTTTAGGATAAACGCTCTTTTAAGAGTACCTACATAAAGAGTATGAGGAACAGGGTGTAAAGTTCACTCATCCTTCATAGAAAAGGGAGGATCATCCGACCAGACGGGTGTCGTGTCCGGTGGGCAACTGCCCGAAGATTAATGTCGGGACGTTGTATATAGGGTGACTGGTAATTAGTGGCCGATACTTAAAAACGTCATTATGGACAAGTTTTACTATGGGACAATACCCGAAATCGCGATAAAAATCTGCTAACCCCTACATTTTATGTTCGCAAAACTCAAAAAATAAGGTACAGCTCCCCCATGAGACTTACCGAGAAAATAATCGACGAAATGTTAGTGTACTGTACATATACAACTCTGCCTACTGTTACGGGGAATGCAGGCGTGATGATATAAGAAAGGAAAAACAGAGTACATAATAACAATCATAATGTTTAAATTCAAATTCAAAAGTCATTTATTCAAACTAGGCTGAGAATCAGCACTTTTCGAACGTCAAAATTACTTATGACAGTCCCCCAAAACGCCCACCCTTCACCACTTCCTAGTGCTTTTGCTAGGAAGAAGAAGTGGCGCAAAAAACTCCCCAGCAGCACAGCTGTCTGTTCAGTTAGGAAAAAAAAAATGATTCTATACAATAATTTATAAGATAATTTACATTTCGCAAAATACAATTTAAATTGTAAATTAATAGCCATATGACAGCTAGCACACGCCAATATACCAACCAAAAACATCGAGAAGTATACTCAAGCAGAAATAAAAATAACTAAACGTAAACAATATCTAAAAAAAGAAAATAAAGCCTCTAGGCATAAAGGGCGTGTTTCCTTCTCAGACCAATTAAAAACTAAGACAGCGCTGCGAACAATACAGTGAATCATGTCAAAACTACACTTCCGTTCTGTGCATACACGCTCACATGCACATCATTTACAATCAAATTACACCTCAGTAAACGCACACATGTTTACAAAACCGGCCTCACGTCACTGTTGACAGCGCTCAGTCTTGGTTTTTTTATTTCGTCTAAAGTTTCCTTCTACTCAGGTGATTTACCGAACGTAGGTAAATTGACTCATTTTTAAGGAAACTTTAATAGTTATCCTCTTATAAAACTTACGTGAGAAACCACAATAATGTCAATGTTTAGTAGTTGAGGATAACCTATTAATTTAAATCTATTTGATTGATTCATGGAAATCAATTTCATTCATAATAAAAAGAAACTAGCTCCGCCCCGCGGATTCACCCTCATAAGTCCCGATCCCGTAGGAATATCGGGATAAAAAGTAAGTAAGTATGTTCTAATCCAGTGGTCTACCCATGTGTCAAATTTCATTCAAATTAAAAGGAGGTAGACAAAGGCTAAGTTAACTCAGACAGCCAATTTTGTCAACAGCGGCGTCCCCCGTCTCATCGCTCACATACCTCAGACGGTGACTAGCAGTCGCGCAAGGACTACACTCGGCGTGATACTATGTGTTAAAAAGTTAGGTTAAATTGCTTTGTCCATTCTTTCAGATACTCCTGGTACAAAAACGGCCAGCCTTTCGACTGGGAGAAAGCCGGGCACATCGCCGAGCGCCCCGGCGAGGGTAGCATCATGTTCTTCAACCCTCAACCACAGGATGAGGGCAAATACCAGTGCTTTGTGGAAACCCCTGCAGGAACTGCCAGCACTCGCCAAATCAGTATGAAAAAGGCTTTCATCAACGTCCCAAAAGTGACGACCCAGGAGCATACGCCCATTGAAGGAAAGCCTTTCAAACTGGACTGTCCTATTCCAGAATCCTATCCTAAGCCCAAGATAGTTTGGAAGACTCAACTCCGTTCTGATCCTACCATCATTGAAGAATTCCTAAGCCGCAGAATCACATTGTCTCCTGACGGTACCCTATGGTTCTCGAATGTGACTGAATCTGATGTCAGTACGAGCTTCAAATATGTCTGCTTCGCCCAAACTCCTGCTGTTGGTGAAGATGTGGTGCTCGCTGAGCATTTCTTAAAGGCTCTGGTTCAGGATAAGAACCCAAATAACGGAGAATTGGTGCCCCAGTACGTGAGCAACGATATGATGGCGAAGGCTGGTGATATTACCATGATCTACTGCATTTATGGTGGAACGTAAGTCTATTTAGCTTTTTTTATTTTGGCTAGGCTATAGAATGCAAAATAATAATTATGTGAAGTAGTGTCTAAATTACTATTGTGAGTTATCCAACTCCAGAATTTAATGTTGTTATTATTACATAAAACAAATATAAATACAACGATAAAAATCATAATAGTAGGTAGCTAACTGTAAAAAATTTGAAACTACCGTAACAAAAGGAGTACCATGCTTAGCCATCTATCTAGTTTTTGCATCTGGCAGCACCGGGAAATTGGAAGAAGTACATGTTATAATTTACGTGGAACATTTAACTACATATTTCTTCCAAATACAGCTAAAATTAAGTACAATATTGTTTATAATCTTGTGGAAACAGAACTAAGTAAGTAGGTAAGTACTTAGTTTAACGAGTTTTTTATACCTTTCCAAGTATGTCAGTACAGCGTTAAGTCATTATTTATGTTCTTTTAATTGGCATCGACATAATGAACTACCTACTTCACGCATTCAGTATTTATTATTATTACTCAGGTTTTTCGCGAAGTATGTTTACTTATTTGTAATATTTTGATAGCTGTCAAAATTGATAGAATTAACAAGATCGACCGAGAAAAGTTTGAGCACACTTACATACCTATGCATTCGACGAGTTCGCTAAATCTTTTCAAGTAGGTCGATGCCATCATCAACCTACTTGAAAAGATTTCGCGAACTTACACTTAACTTTTACAAAATACTGCCAGCATCTATCCATATAAATGCTGGCAGTATTTTGATTCTCTCCTTTAAATCCTATTGTTCACCCTTATTCAAATTAGATTCAACCTCAGTTAAAAAAATAAACGGGTTGCACTCCGGGAAGAGCACTGCCGGCAGAAGTGAAAATTAATATTACCGTTGTGCATTTTTGATATTTTGGAATGGTTAGGGAATAATTTTGCACCGGTCTACTCTCCCTCCATCTTACGAATTTTTTACCCATCACAAAAAAAGTGCACAATGCCGTTAAAGAAGTTTTCACTTCAAAAAGCTTATCAATATAAATTTACTTCCACAGTCCCCTAGGTTACCCAGCCTGGTTCAAGGACGGCAAGGATGCTGATGGCAAGCCAGGAGACAGGGTTACGGCCTACAACCGTACCAGTGGTAAGAGGCTGCTCATCAAGGAGACGCTGCCGGAAGACGAGGGCGAGTACAAGTGCGTGGTCGACAATGGAGTTGGACAGAAGCAGTCGCATACCATGAAGCTGACTGTAGTCAGTGAGTATCTAACATTTTGGAATGCGATCTTAGGAACGTAAATATATTCATTTTCATATCTTTATTTGCGTTCCACAATGTTAATAGGTTGTTACAAATTACAATGTCTTATAGATAAGTTAATATGTATGTACAATTACGGGTCTTACGAGCCATCGGTACACCTGTGATGGGCCTTCCCACGCACTTATTTTTAAACTGTAATGTAACTGACAAAACTTACATATGCAGATGCGCTTGAGTGTGTTCTACAACAAAAAATATTTACTTACTGATGTTAAGAAAATGTTTTCGGCTAATGATTAAGCCCAGGTTCGCACGGGCGATTTTGTCCCGCGGCGATTTTTTTTTTGTGCACTGGGTTTTCAACTTTCTGCTTAGCGCCGAGAGTTGAAAACACAATAGTGTGTTTTTTCAACGCGCTCGCTGGGACGAGAGTGCGTCCCAGCGCGTTGGATTCTCAACGCTCGGCTCTACACCGAGAGGGGATATTGACGCGCACTGGATTTTGAAAATCCAGTGCGCGATAAAATACCGCCGCTGTATTTTTACGTCAATGTGAACGTGAGCCAACTGTTTTCCTCTTTACTAATATTTTGTTATCTTTTACAGGTGCGCCAAAACTCTCCAAGAAATCTGAAAAGCAAGTCAGCGTGAAGGAAGGCCAAGATGTCTCGATACCCTGCCAAGTTACTGGCCTGCCTGAGCCCAAGGTTTCTTGGACATACAACTCCAAAGCTCTTGGTGATAAAGCCACATACAAAGATGGCGTCTTGACCATCAAGAACGCGAAGAAAGGAGACACAGGATATTACGGCTGCAAAGCTGAGAACGAACATGGCGATTTGTACGCGGAGACTCTAGTCCATGTTGCTTAGACTGATAAAATGTTTAATTATCTACCTTTAAGATTAAGTAATATTATGTTATCGTAAATTAAAATGAACTATTTGCAAGTATACTTGGGTTTTCTTTTACTTGTTGCTCAACTATTTACCTAATCTTTTATATAAAAAAAGTAAAATTTACTAATCTTTTACATAATTATAAATCCTACGATGAGAACACCATTTTGACAATGACATTGACATTAGTCTGTGGACTGTGGACATTGTTTGACATTGTAATGACAACGCGTATAACCTCAAAATTAGTTCAGAAAATTCAAAACAAAGGCGAAATATAATTAAAGAACATGTTTTTCCTTTACTTAATAAGTATTTTATCACTCGCCGTTCAGGCTACATTCGTCACACTGGCCATTGGTAAGCCATAAATAAATTTTAAGGTCAAAAACGCAATTAAATTAGTATTTTCGAAAAATTTCTAATTATGTGTTAAAAACTTAGTCTACGAACACAATAGTATATCTATCCTGTAGCTAACATGTAACAAAGATGACGCATGCATTCCTTAATGGTCTAAATGTATGTATGTATGTGTGTATGTGTGTACAAAGTAATAAAACACTTCTTTAATTTACTTTTTCTTACAAGCTAAAAGTGCATATATTAAGATTTCGCCTTAACATTCCTAATTAATTCTAAACGTCACATGACCGGTACTAAATATTACAACATTTGTAAAACTTATCGTGGTGCATATAATTAAAGAAATTCACCAGTGCATTTTCTTAAAGGCATGTCCTGCATCGGACAGGCAATTATGGCAAGATTCCAAAAAAAAAAAAAAATTGGCAGTTATACATTAATTATACCTGTTATATATAAAATAATTCCTATCAAATTAAAACTATTTCTTGCTTAGATGAATCAGAACTACTTTGTATTAGTGAACGAGAAGCAAGAAAGAAAACATTATGTAAACAATGTGGAGACCACAATACAACAATAAATTCAAATACAGGCAATATGAATGCATATGAGTGTTTTGTTTGGATAAAAACAAACTAAATAGTAGTGATAACAAAATATAGCTATAGTGACTAAACTGGGATATATTCGATTGAATTTTTGTAAGTAGACTGTGAACGTCATTAGATATACCTACCTACTTACGAAGTTTAATTTATTGTCATATTGTTGTCCCCACATAGTATACATGACTGCCAAGTCATAGGTCTCGAGTTCGAAACCAAGCCACGCACCACAGACTCTTCGGACTCATGTGCCTATTGTATAATTATCACTTGCTTTAAAAACGGTGAAGTAAAACATTGTGAGGAAACCGGCTGGCATGCTTGAGAGATATTTCTCGACGGCATGTGAAGCCAAGCCAGAGGCCCATGGGCTGCATAAAAACCCTGACACCAGTTTAGTAACTAACCACATGAAAAAGAAGAAGAAGTATATATATATAGACATACAGGGGATAACATGTAGGTAGTGCTAATAAGGATTAAACATAATGATACTAAGCTTTCATCTGGTTGAGCTGAGTTACACATTTTGTTCTATCATCATCATTTCAGTCATAGGACGTCCACTGCTGAACATAGGCCTCCCCCAATGATTTCCAAATTGGCCGGTTGGAAGTGACCAGCGGCTTCCTTTGTTCTATGCTTTAATAAAAATAAAAAAATGATTTAAATAATGTAATATCCATTTCAGCTGCCGGCTTATATTATTTAGCAGAACTAGTAGAAGAATACACAGTAATGGCCAAATATATTATCACATGGACTGTAATTGTAAGTATAACATTACTTTATAATATGTATATTATTATTTTATTCATGATTAAATGATAACATCTCCACAGGTAGATCGAAGGGTTAAGCTACGCTTGCCGGGGTCGGTTCGTGGATAAGTCACCATCCATTACATATGAAAGAAAGAAAGAAAAAAAATATGTTTATTCTGCACAAACAAAACGCACATTAAAAGAAAAAAAATACAAAAGTTGCCAAAAGCCTCGTATTCAACCAACAAAAAAACGTTTGGAAATGTTATTCATTAGTTAATGTCAAGGCCTCGGACCAATGAAAATATTGTCATAATTACTGTTGCGACATTACGTAGTCTGTGGTTGCGACATATCGAGACCTATATGTCAGTTGTTACAAGTAGTTAGATGCCCAAAAGACTGACAACCAATCTTACAAAGGGATATTGTGTTACAGATAGTGCAATCCACGACGACGCGCCCCACTCCGCGATTACTGTACTGTAAGCTGTACTTCAGTACGTAGCGGAGCGGAGTGGGGCGCGTCTCAGTGGATTGCACTATCTATACCCAGTAGGTAACTGGGTTGTGGAGTTCAGATAGGCAGTCGCTGGTGGCTTCAGCTGCATGCGGTTACTACTGGAAGCCGACTCCAACATCAGATCAGTTCCTGTTACACATTTCCGTCCCTTTTCACGAAATTACTCCCACGCATTGCAGGAAACCGAGAGGAAAAATGTTACACATCAAAAAATTACATACTGCAATAAACTCCTGCTTCTCAACACTAGAAAGCTGAGAATTTATCGAAAACATATTTTGTTATTTTGTGCCTTCTCCAGGCAATCTCCCGCTAACGCAACCAAAGAACAATGGAAAATAAATTTGACGGCACGGTTGCCGCAGTGGTTAAGCGATTGACTGCAGCGGGTTCGATTCCCGCACGGAACAAATATTTGTATAACCTACAAGTAGTTGTTCCGGGTCTTGCTGTGTGTGTTGTATAAGTGAGTTTAAATGTTTGTAAACACACCCACAATACAGGAGAAATTACTAGTGAGGGCAGATAAAAAAAAAAAAAATAGTATAGAATAGAAAATAGACGCCAGCACGTCAGCCTACCCGAAACTGTCAAATTTTCCCAATGAACTTTGAACCTTATCTTTTAGTGATTAAGTTGAAAATCTATTAAAGAAATTTGACAGATGGTAGTAGGTTGATGTACTGGGAGGTCGTGGTGGGTTACGGCCCACTCACTCTCACAGCGAGGAGGCCTGTCCCAGTAGTGGGAGAATTATAGACTGGTTATGCTCGTGTTTATAGATGTTTTTTGAATGCACGTGTTTATATGACAAATAAACCTATTTTTCTTATCTTCTTCCAGACCACAGCCTGTATCCATGTAGGCCTTCAAATCTTTGAAGACATACCTTTACACCTGAATGCCTTAGGCCTCCTGCAGCAGGCGCTACACGGTCTGCTGCTGCGAGATTTCCCAGTGGTCCGGGTCACCAGCGTCACGTTTATAACGGCTATCCTGACCCTTATTCTGCATCATTACTTGGCATTCAAGTTCTTTGGAAGCGTGTTTTATAATTTTTCCGAGGTATGTTTATATTTTGTAACTATACCTTCAATTCATACAACGTGTAAAAAAAACTGTCCGATCCGAAAAGGGAACATAGGTACTGCAATAACATTACCAAAAACTAATAAAACAACTAATTATTTTTAATTAAAATAAAAAAGCTATTGCTATTTAAAATTCATAATTTTAGTAAATACCAAAATTACTCCAAATCCATTAAAAATTTGGAAATATTCAACTTTTACAAGTCATAATTTATAATAACCCATAAGTTATGACTTGTAAACACCTGCTAAATGACCGACACGCGGACGGCCGGGGCCGCCCAAAGTAATAACCACATAAAAATCCGCATTGAAAAAAAATGTGGCGAATTTTTTCTTTTCTTTTTTTCCTGAAAATTTCCTCTATAATATACCGTAGACCGGGGTTACTTTGATCAATATTAAACTTTGAAGGTTCATATCTTCTAAATTTGTGGGTGTAAAAAAATACAAAATAAATGTAGTGATCGGTTTTTTTATTACTCATGATTCCTGTAATAATAAGTGAAAAAAAATTGGCTTGATTTTGAGAAAAAAAAATTAAACTGCCTGATCAATGTTATACGTAGGATGGGGTTACTTTGATACCCCTTATTTTATTGCGTAATTACAAAGTAATTATTGCGTAATTGCAAAGTGATTACGCAATTAAATAAACCCAATTATAATGCCAATACAATTTAAAAAATAAAAATCTATCAACTAGAAAAATAAATATTGTCGCATGGGGTAACTTTGATCTAACAATTGATTTGATTGTTTGAATGACAATATATTTACCTTTTTCAATTAAAATGATTGGTGGATTCCCAGCGTGTCCTCAGGAAAGGATTAAACAGTTGTTCAGTGTTCATAACTCAGAAAAAAAACTACCTAATTGCGTTTCGCTTTAAGTAATTCACGATTTTATATGAAATGGAAGTTTCTATCAAAGTTACCCCGCGATTCAAAGTAACCCCGGTTTACCGGTACTCTCAGCACGATACTTAACAACACCCTCACGAATCGGACAGGTTTTTTTTTTACATGTATAATGTTCACTGATTGATTGTCTGCGTTTATTTGACACATCAGAGACAATCCTTAAATTTTACAGAGCATCATAGATTTAAATCGTAGATTGGCTCCGTCGCGTCAAACGAGGTCGTGTATGCTGCTGTATTTTCAAATTAGGATCATGCTAATTAATTTGAGTTAATATTTACATTGCAGGTGTTGGCATATTTCACGCTATGTCTATGGGTTGTGCCCTTCACGCTGTTCGTGTCCCTGTCGGCAAACGACTACGTTTTGCCCACGACTGGGGAAAAACAGCCACTGTTGTTGGGTAAGATATATTTATATAATAATAATAAAATTATATCTATATTTATATTGTGAAAAGCCCAAAAAGACAGGTTCTCTAAACGTCAAATAATATTATGACGTTGCTAAATTGAAGAGTACAACTGTGACGTAGCTTATCAACTGAAGTGACAGATATTTCGTTTAGTCGGTTACTTGACAGCTCTCTCGCCACGTGTTTTTTTTTAAACCTTTTATAACTGCCTAAACCATAGGTATTCCACACGCGGCCCGCGGTGGCTTCCTTGGTGGCCCGGCAATAGCTGGGCTAAATTATTTTATTTATTAATTACTATTCACGTCTAGAAATCAATCAAAATACAACCCTATTTCAGATTTTTTCCTAAAGTCAGAAATTATGCAATGAAAATGACATCACTCTTTGGCTTCACAACTTTGCGAGCAGTTATTTTCTCGAATGAAAAACGTAAAGTCCAGGACAAGGACCAGAATCACAGATATTTGACTTGAAAACAGTATCTAACAGAATCATTTGCTATTTCTAGCTTTGTAAAATTTTATGATAAATAACTGCAAGGTACTACTAACCTACTTAATCATTATCAAACTTTATCAAAACAGGTGATTTTTTGTCAACTATTTGCGACGACGCGACGTTGCCAACTTTTAGGATAAGCGCTCTTAATACGGTCTTCACAACTCGTGTGCTATCCACAGTTCAGTCTTATTATTCGTTAAGTTGTTTTTGTTATAGTGTACATGGTTTAAATTAGTTATTAATGCAACTGTTGTATAATAAGGGGTATTAAAACACGAATGTGGGCTTATCACATGATTGTTTTAATACTTAATTATGTACAGTTGCATACAAGACTTTATCTACACCCATGTTATGAATCCTCTATAAAAGGTTCTGCAGTGCTATTCTGTAACCATCTCACCGTGAAAACTTAGGTGAAGTGAGTTGTCATTCCAACAGGGTGAGATGACACTGACAGCTCACTCCACGCTCACTTCACATGGTTTCACGGTGAAGTGGTTACGGGAATCGACATGCTGAAACCATAGGGTGTTGTACAATGTTGTAAGAACTCTATGTAAATTCAAACCGCGCGTGCATAGCTATGTTCTTTTATTTGAAATTGGAGTTGCAGAATGTAATTTAGTCCAACATTATAACACTCGTTTGGATGATATTATGGTTTCTATGACACTGGTTGTTTTAATGTTGGCAATAAGCTAACTTTTTCAGAAACTTTTATTGTTATAGAAATCGCGTTATTTAAGTACAATATTTTTTTCAGGTGACAGCAACGTCTTAACAGACTACTTATCCAGAAAATCAAAGAGATACAGTCTTCTTTCCTTCTTCAGTTTCGCTAAGGAGTCCATTTTACCGCAACGGAGCAAGAAGGCCTTCTGAGGATGTAAAGTAATTAATATAATCTTAATTAACGCGATAAACCAATGCCACGAACATTTATTATAGCTATATAAAAGTGTCGTGAGGGGTTGGCAAAAAGTGCAAGTGCGAGCAGGTCTCGCACACTAAGGGTTCCGTTCCGCGACAACAATTAAAATATCAACAATAAAACACGTTTCTTAAGAGGGAACAGGGCCCGCGATTCTCCATACAAACGTTTTCCCCGTTTTTCTTCCTGAATAATGCCTCTAGAGCTGTCATTTTTTTTGTATAAAATCAGGGTCTCTATAGGCATGTCCCTGTCATTTCCTTTTTTTTCAGCAATTAATAAGTAAGGAAACTATGACCCTCCAAAAATTACAAAAATGCCCCATTTTTACCGCCGTGATTAGAGGACTACCAGACTAATTCGGAAAAGTTTTTAGCACAAAAGAAAATAATAGGAACCTAGACATACTCTTTCTTAAAATTTTAATGTAAAAAATTATTAAATCGGCTTAGTTTTCGAGGAGAAAAAAGGAGAATGCCAAACGTCGTTTTCGTCAAAAATTTTGTGATATAATCGGTCTGAGCTGCAGTTGTCCCTATCGCACTTTACGGGGTTTAGCTAGGTTTTTCGGGCGCAGCGCGACGGCAATAGTTTCTTCAAATACCTATTTTTAAAAATTTTCGCAGCCCCTGTTCCCTCTTAAGGGGGTATTCCTTTAATTTTTAACAATTTAATTTTTATTATTTGTTGTAATAGCGTCCATAGTAGTACATACTCTGTAAAAATGTCAAATATCTACCTATTATGCTGCTGTCATATCTGCGTCAATCGTGACGAAGCTTCGCACATTGATACGATACACGCAGATTTGACCAACCATTATCGGTTATCGTCGCGATAGTTCGGGCTGCGTAGCACTTATCGCCTGACAAAGCCGCTAATGTAACCACCGTATTAGCGCGATAACTTTTTAGCGAGCAAAACATACGAAGCTTAAGCACGATGCGGCCGTAGCATTGCGGTTCAAATGATACAGCCCTGTGACAGACAGACGAACAGCGGAGCCTTGGAAATAGGGTCCTTTGGGTACGGAACCTTAGAAATAGTAGAATAGGTGGCGCCACTGTCGCTCGTTTATCTAAGTGTCCCAAATAGAGTAGACACCCGAAATTCGGGATGAGGCTTTTTATTTTACAAAGCTATTTGAAAATTATTTATTAGACAACTAATTTATAGATAGATAGGTAGAATACTCTTTATTGTACACCATAAAAATTACAGACATAAATTCCACATACATAATAATATATTACCACTGGCGACTTGATATTATTTCGACATATATGCATTCAGGTTAGTCCATTCAGACTATTCAATTTTATTTTACTTAAACCGTATGGGGGGGGCATGTACCCCTTTGCCCCCCCCCCCCCGATCCGCCCTTGCTTATGCGGGTGAAATCACGGGGCTCAGCTAGTGTATAATACTCATATTTATTTGTATCTCCCACCCGAATCAAAATCCAGCAAGTATCAGAAAGCGGTGGTCAATAAGGTTGTGGTACAAAATTCAAAAGTCATTTATTCAAACTAGGCTGACAATCAGCACTTTTCGAACGTCAAAGTTACATAAGACAGTCCCCCAAAACGGCCACCCTTCACCACTTCCTAGTGCTGCAGCTGGGGAGAAGAAATGGCGCATCAAACTCCCCAGCAGCACAGCTGTCCGTTCAGTTAGAAAAAAATCATTCTATAAAATATGCAAAATAATTTACATGAAGCAACACAAAACATAATTTTAATTATAAATTAATAGCCATATGTCAGCTAGCACACGCCAGTATACCAACGGCGCGGCGGTGCTTGGGGGCGGCCTTTGTCCAGAAGTGGACGTCTTCCGGCTGTAATGATGATGAATGATGATGATTTTTTTTTCTTATAAGCCAGCCTAACTATTCGGTAAAAATCTGAACGTGAATCTTAGATGAAGTGAGCTTGAAGTTACCTGGCATTTTACCTGATGCTAGGGATTGTTAAAAGACCTGCACAGTCCCCCCATACCTAATAACACTTTTATTTGAAAATATTGTAAAAGCCAATTATTTTTAAAAGAGTAACCGTGTAGTTTCTTGCCGGCTCTTCTCCATAGCAAACGACCAATTGGAACCGTGCACCTAGCTTCAGACGTTTCATAAGTGCCCATGTAGGTTTATGTGGAATGAAATATTTTGAATTGAACGTAATTGACAGCTCACTTCATCCGTGAGATTTTTACAGAATACATTGGCAGTTCTATTTTTATTTGATCGCACAGCATTTTTACAACCCTGTTAATTAGGTAAAAATAATTTATTGTTAAAATACGTAGGTAAATTATTCTTGATTTAATTATAATTTATTTAGATAGCTACCAATTCACTCTTCGTTCAATGCTGAATTTGGGCGTGTTCTAAAGAACTACGCATATAATCACTATATTTGAATTCATGCACAATCTTAATTAATTTACATGTATTGCCACTTAATCAACTATCTACTTTAAGGTTATGTGTTGTAAGTTAATTTTTGATTGAAAGTTTGTAATAATTTCCTGAATTTTTGGTTGCAATGGAATTTGAACTTTGTCATGTTTGACATTGAGTTTATTTTCCCAAAACTTGATAATTATTTGAAATTCTGAATTTCAATATATTTTTGTGCCTGTTATCTTACACAAATCATTTATTGTCACAAATCCGGAGATTCAATTCAGTAGTATTAGACTAAATGATAATAATTACTAATAATTTGATAATTTTCTGAAGAATCTAGTACATAGATCTCTTACCATTTTGTACCTCCTAAAATTACCAATTTGTGAGTAATTTTTGTAAAGAGCTATTTTATTATATTTTTAATTTTTATCAGACTTATTTAAAAAATAACGTTAAATTGTTTCACTTACAACTCGATTTTGTTACATTTATAAATATTTTCCATTGTCACACATACTAAATGCTGAAAAAAATGTATTTATGTGTCTACACGCTGATGGCGCGGCGTGGCGATTCGATGCCCTGTGGGGCTCGTCCCCACGGCACTTAATTATAACTGGCGCAAGATGTCCGTGTACCCCTTCGGGGATTATAAGCTTCATGTGATGTTTATGTCTAAAACATTGTAACATCTAAATAGTAAATGAAAGACAATATTCAAATGTAAATAGATCTCTATAGATAGTTATAATGTGATGCACTAAGCAATAATATTCCCACTGCTTGGACACGATCCTCCCCTCGGTAAAAGGGAGTGGGCCGTAATCCACCACGCGTATTTTTTTTGGAAGTCGGCTTTATTTTTTGTGAATTTTTTTTTAACCATCTCGACTTTACGCATCGACCGCGTTCGGCGCTCCGTTTGGCCCTTCACTGGTGAAGGCCGTCCGGCCGGCATATTTTTCCAACATATGAAGCAATCTCCTTCACAATGATTCAGGTTGTGATTAATCGTGTTTACGCATTTAGGGTGCTGTTTTTGACAAAAATTGAATTTCTTTTAAACCCAAAGGTTGGCTACAAGACAATGCCAACTACTTGGAATATTGGTACTTTGTTACGTCATTTGGACAGTAAAAATATACCCTATTGCTATGACATTAAAGATCATATTGTGTTAGAGAAAGTAACATGAATATTTGTACATATGGGAACGCCAAATGCGAGTCCCAGCATTGTGTTAAGACAGTGCTTTTGTTAATACTCAATCAATGTTTCCAAATGTATAGATAATTGTGTTTCCGTACAGTTTTCCAAAATAGATTTTTGATTTTTAGGGTGGTCGGTTCACTCCGCAAAATCATTTAAATAAAAAGCGACTCTTGCCACGAAACAATAAAGTGCAATTCAGGTCGCACAGCGGTAATTACCTAGAGTTATATTCACCTAGAAGTTGCCTCTCTTTCTATCGCGTGACTCTTATATCTGCTGACTACTACACTCACTGAATTGACCCGACAAGACGGGCTCGCCGCGGACCTGTAGCTTCATACCTAAAATGCGGAGTGAACCATCGGTTGAGTGTGTGAGTTAGGTTGAATGTTTTATCATCTACGACGATAACCGACGCATTATAAAGGCCACCGTTAAGGGACATGTTACATGTTACAAAATTGTTCTATTAGTATCTAATTCTTTACCTAATAGAGGGTGTGATTGCAATAATATGTTTAAATTGATGTAAATAGCGACTGTAAATACTGTTTTTACTTTGGGTGATAATTAAATGTATATTGGAGTAAACAGATTCGTTTTTTTATTATTAACTTATTACTAAACAGCTCGTCGATTACCTTGTGAAGCGATGCGGGAAGCACTTCAAAAACTCAAACTCAAAGCATTTATTTCAATTAAACCATTTACAGGCACTTTTGAATTGTCAAAGAGGAGTCAGTTAGTCAGAAAGTTGAAGCTAGTTGCCCATTCCAAAACGTAGATCTCTATGGAGAAGAACGGGCAAGAAACTCCAAGGACACTCTTTTAAATATAGAAATTACAAAATCCTGGGTACATTACTCTTGTTGATTCTATATGTGAGAACAATGTAAAAAAAATATATAAAAATAAAAAACGATTAAAAATAAGCCCTGGCAGATAAGAGATGACCAGTCTCAACTGACGGCGCCCGTTCACGAACATGACGCGTGGATCAGCACCATCCAGCTCAACCATTTTGTAGGGAACCGAATGATCCAACACACTCGCCACCATCAGCGAGACATTTAAGTGAGCATGAAAATGGCGGTGCTTGGCGAATTAGTGACATAGCTTGTTGAGGTAACACGCTGAAGTGGCATGACCTATAACCATGGGAGTTGTTATAATCGTTTATTCTGAAAGTGGGCAACGTCGCAAATAGATGTCAAATATTTCGCTGTTGGCAATATTAATGTATAGAAATATGAAATGTGGCTAACTAGCGAACTAGAATATTAATAATCAATTGCAATTATAAAACTAGATTTGATGTTGTTTTAGGTGTAAAAAAGGCATTTGGAAACTTTCCAAATACTTTTTTTTTACATCTAAAACTAAATATTTGGTGTTACGATATTAATTACTTATTGCGTTTCATAATCAAAAATTGAAAAGAGGTAGGTATGCTGAAATGGTTTGGTCATGTTGAGAGGATGAATGAAAGGCGACTAACAAAATGTATTTAAAAAGGCAGATGTGACTGGAAACGCCCAGAGGGGACGCCCTAGGAGGACATTTATACTAACCTTATTGGTGATGTTCTTCAGAAAGGACAGGTGCGTAGTACTCGCAACCGGCGTGCGTGTATGACCAGATGTATGAACGTAAACGAGGCAAAAGCAGTATGTAAGGATCGTAGCAGGTGGCGCTCTGTAGTTTCTGCCTACCCCATGGGAAGAAGGAGTGAGTTTATGTATGTATGTATGTTCATAATCAATATTTTAGTTCACTAGTTAGCCACATTTCATATTTCCATACAGTATTATTTCCAAATTAATCAAAACAGGTAAATATTTGACAACTATTTGTGACGTTGCAAACTTTTAGGATAAGCCCTCTTAAGTCCTTGAGAGAAGATTGCACCAGGTTTAGCTTGGCGTAACCGACGACCTCGCATTGCTTACCGGCTTACCTCCGAGTTGAACATCCGACAGTGTATTTTTATACGCGCTGGCATGCACTCTGTTGGATTCTCAATGCTCCGCTTAACACCGAGAATTGAAAATCCAGTGCGCGATAATAAATTGTCCGTGCGTACCTCAGCTAGCTGAATATCGCACATGCGCCGCAACGGAACCGCGTGTATACTGGCATTGATGCAGACTTAAATAGTAATGTAACGATCACAGTTCAGTAAAGCATTGCCAACGAAACATGCGGTCCGGCGCCGCGCCGGTGCGGCTCCGGCGACATGTACAAGAAGCCTTACGGCTGGCGCAAATTGAAGCCGCATCGCATTCCAGTAGGTACCTGACGCCAGTACATCAGCCTACTACAATCTGTCAAGTTTCTTTAATAGATTTTCAACTTTATCATTAAGGCATAAGGTTCTAAGTTGATTGGGAAAATTTGACAGCTTCGGGTAGTTGACCTGCTGGCGTCTGTACAAAAAAACTGCAGTGTGCGATGGTTCATATATTACTTACCTCTAGTCAGTCTTCTTCACTATATCCGACGATATAGATCCAGGCAAAATTTCTTCCCTTTCGTGAGTTTTCTGTTGACTAGCAAAGCCAAATTTGGTATTGTAAACCCGCTCACGTACTGTAAGAGTTGTATTCGCCTCTGTATTAAACCCCCCCGACCCTTGCTCGCAGAAGCGCCAGCCCGCGTAATGGTGAGAAATGTAGCTTTAAATTCCCCAATTAATAATAATATTAATAACTGTTTGATCCAGCCTGTCCCATCTTGCTGTCCTCCCGCCAGCGACGCCCTAAGCCGAGGTTCGTACCCCACAGGGGCACCCCCTTAGCGAGCGTTCGCTTAATATTAACCTTGTACAGTTTATGCCCCTGGCTGGAGGCTTTGAGTTTAGTAGCTTAAGGCATCCACAGGATAGTCCGGTTAAGCAGCTGCGACCTCAATCTGAGAGTCAATTGCGAGGTGCCATATCACAAAAAGAAATGTATTAAGTAAACAAAGGCGGATACAACACTTACAGTAGCTGTTCTGTAACGCAGCCGCGTCCGTATGGATAAAGTATTACAAACACGATTACACCACAGACATTTGAAAACTGTCTGCAATGTGATCGGTTCCGAAAGACATTGTTTTTACAAAATGACTGCAATACAGCTTATAAGTGCTCGATCTATCTTCACTGCAGGTATATAACTTGCTTGCAACGTAAATCTCCTTGCGCTAACACTAAATGGCCAACTTTGAAGTAGCGGTCGCTGGCCGCTCCCGCGGCACCGCTCGCTTCGCTCGCTCGGCTTACACGGTCACTTGGTCACGGTTCTAACCTAACCTAACCCATTTCACCCAGTCCACAATTTCTTGACAGTTCATAATCTAACGGAAATAATACTTTGGGTGTCTGCGTTGAATCCGCCTTTGCATTGCCAAAAACAAACAAATGCAGCTGCACAAGAAACCGCTGGGTTCCAACGCATTATTACTGCTTTAAGCCATTCGAAAGATAATGCAGCACAGACTATGAGTGTCTGTGTTGCATCCGCTTTTGTATTTACGCAACCCGGTCACATCGTGTGTAGAAGAGCTGATCAGCATCATATCATTGATATGGTTTATAACTTCATACAAGATGTCCTAAAGTGGTGTAGCAGGTTTTTGCAATACGGCGCGGCCCGCCCAAATATGCGCTGTGCTTTAGAGAAGCGGGAGTCGTGGCACAAGTTAGAAGTGGTAAGTCCAGCAATGAGCAGTGGAGGCCTAGTGGTAACGGCTTACGAGTTGCAGGTTGTGAGTTCGAACCCTGACAGACGCTTTACTACTACTATGAGTAAATATTTTCATCACCACTGCTCTCAAAACGGTGAAGGAAAACATCGTGAGGAAACCGGCATGTCCTAGAACCAGAAATTCGAAGACGTGTGACATCTACCAACTCGCACTGGGCCCGCGTGGTAGATAATAATTCCTTCTGCACATGTGGCTTCCCTGGTAGCTCATTAACGGAAAATTGTGTACGAGTCTATTAACTGCTCCCAAATTACCATGTTTATATATACATTTTTATTTTTACATTCTTCCTTGACATAATCACACGCTATTATTTGACATTATTATATACCTACAATTTAACTTCAAATCTTTATTAGTGGCTTTTGTGAACATGATAATTATTCAGAATTGTAATAGCAATCACGTCATTTCGTTTATAATACGTTTTTATTTTTAATAATTTATTCATCTTAGGACGCTGTAGGCTTAGTGGACTGTATATTTGCTGACCATAATTATTTTGTTAAGTACCTGGTACATGTTGAAAGACCTACACTGACCTCCAATACCTAATAACACTGTTATTTGAAAATATTGTAAAAACCAATTATTTTTAAAAGAGTAACCGTGGAGTTTCTTGCCGGTTCTTCTCCATAGGAAACGACCAATTGGAACCGTGCACCTAGCTTCTGACGTTTCCATAAGTGCCCATGTAGGTTTATGTGAAATAAAATATTTTGAATTTTTGAGATAACAGCCCACTCCCTCTCGAATAGAGAAAATCTGTGTCACAGTAGAGTGGGAAAATTTTGGCCTGATTATGCAACTCCAGCAGTGGACTGCGATGTTATTGTTGACACTGAGGTCAAGCTTCATGACCCGAAACATGTTGCGATCAAAAATCTAAACACAGTCTCAACTGAGCAATATATTTATTTATCTTATAAACCTATACCTATAATAAACCTATAATTATTTCTTTTTTATTTACACAGATGAAGCTAACGGTGCCATTCCAACAAAATAGTGTACAGCACATTTATTGACAAACATTTTGTGCAGAACCCCAGCAGTGCATGTACTTGAGCTGTATATTATGTATACTCCATAGATTTTGGTAGTTAAATAAAGGTAAAAAAAATCATAAAAAGGCTTTTTATAGATGACACTTTCTTGTTTAAGAATACGATAAACCAAACAAAATTTATTTTAGATTTTTATAATAATTTCCTCTTTAAATGATTTAAAAACTAACAGACTTAAAATAATAATATGTACAAGTGTATATAAAAAGGGGGAAGGGGGGGATTTAATTTCTTCTTTTATTAATATATGTTAAACTTTATCATTTATTCATAAACGATAAAGTAGATGTAACTGCCTGAGAACATTTTTTTTTTTGTTAGATTTATAATAGATAATAATATATTTTTTTGTAATCTGTCTATTGTAAAGAGCCCAAACTCTAAGCGTCAATGAATTATAACGTTACTAAATCGAAGAGTACAACTGTGACGTAGCATGGCAACTAAAGTGACAGGTATTACGTTTAGTAGGTTACTTGACACTTGACAAAAAAAAAACCATGTGACGAGACAGCTGTCAAGTTGACAGCTGTCTCGTCACGTGGTTTCTTTTGTTTACCTTTATTTAACCACCTAAACTTATCGAGTATACTTTGTCTGTCGACACCGGCAAAACTGTGCGCCACTTTTGTAAATGTGCTGTGCAGCACATTTGTACACGAAAATGTTGTCCGCGAGAGCGTTCTGCTTGCTCCCTTCAATACAAAAAAAAATGTGATATCCAAACCACTTTGGCTCGTATACATCTGATCTTCCAGCACGTGTAGCCTGACCACAATATAAACAGTTTTGTCGGAAGAATAGACAAAATGACTGATGATCTCTCGTCGGTACTGAGCCAAAATAATTTTCCTCAGTCGAATCACAATATTAAATTCAGGCTTTTGAGTCTTGTTCTTATAGTCTGGGTGACAAGAATCTCATAGTATTAGATATTTTTCGACCGCTTGTATAAATTCAACAATTTTATCATTTATCCACTCCAAAATGGCAATCCGTAATTAAAACAAACAAATGCACAAACAAAATCCGCCAGGTGCCACCAAATGTACAGACGCTAGCAGGTCAACCTACCCGTAACTGTCAAATTTTCCCAATCAACCTTGAATCTTAAACTTTAGTGATAAAGTTGAAAATCAATTAAAGAAATTTGACAGATTGTAATTTGTAATAGGTTGATGTGCTGGCGTCTGTAAGCGAAAAAATAGGTAAATGTTTTCGCTCGGCGGTCGAAACAAAACTGAGTGCGTGAACTCATGACTGTGCATGTGTGCTGTCGCGAGTCCACCACTTGAACGAGTGTGCGAACAAAAGTTTACGGTTTTGCGCGAACTTGCCAATAGAGTGCGCGCACATTTTGTTAGAGAATCGAGTGAGTCCACTAAGAGAAACATTTGTGCTGTACAGTGACCGGCACAGTGCTGCACTGTGCCGCACACTGGTGGAATAGCACCTTAACACTTAACCTACATTAATGCCAAGAAGCCCCCTGGGCCCCGCCGGCCCCTCCGTGATGCAGCCTCATATGTAACTTCAAACTAGTCACCTGCACGAAGGCCCTCTCACACTCCTTACAAACATACCTCTTATCATTCGTGTGTATCCTCATATGAATATCCAAAGTCTTCTTCCTCTGAAATGCCTTTTCGCAAATTTTGCACACGAAAGGTCTCGAGTCGTCGTGACGAACCATGTGGCGTTTCAAAAGTTCGTTGTTGAAGACTTTGAAGCCACACACCTCACAGGTGACGGTTTTCTGTTTCAAATGAGTCCGTAACTTATGCTGAACGAGTCTACTCTTCATTGTGAATAGCAGCTCGCATTGATCGCATTTGAATTGCAATTTTTTGACATCATGCACGAGCGCTAAATGTCGTTTCTTAAAGTATTGTGATGCGAGAATCTCTGGACACTTCGGGCATTTTAGCATTTCGGTTCTATGGACTCTTTCACAGTGTATTTGTAGGGAATAAGTGTTTCGGAATACTTTGTCACATCTTCGACATTTAAGCCCTTGAGAGAATGTGTGAACGTTTTTTATATGGCTGATCACATTAGCGTAAGCAACGAATCCTTGTCCACATATCTCACACAGGAATGTTTTGTACTTATTATGGTATTTGTGAGCATGCTTCAATAGCGTCCCGAAAAATCTGAACTCCTGACCACATTCTTGACACGATATTACATCATCAGACAGATGAAAATTAAAGATACTATTGGCTATTTCTTTGCTGAATTTGAACTCGTGGATTGAGGCTAGATGGTTCACGAATTCGTCGAAAACGTGGAATTCTCTTTCGCACTTATTGCAGATGATTTCTGAAGTGTCGAGTTTAACGCGACTGCTTCCAACCAAGGTTCTGAGTACGTTTTTAAGATTGGCTCCTTTATGCTCTTCAATGGTATGTTCTTTGAGTTTTGCGCTGTCTATGAAGGAGCAGCAACAGTAGAAGCACATATATTTGTTAGCAGCCCATCTAAACGGAAGAATCGAAGAGTTTTCTAAAACGATGGTGATAAACCTCGTAAGGTCGTCTTTTCTTTGCTTCTCAGCGAGTCTTGCCTCTTCATCGACATAATCTGAAACAAGATTTGTAAGTATTTAGAAAACCTATAATGTTTAAATATAAATAGGAAATTATATAAATAATATTTTTAATACCTTATCAGGTACGCTGGGAACCGTTTTCCGTTAAAAGCTATGTGGTTGAGATCATTTGGTTAAATAGGTTATTTTTCGAAGCGACGCGCGGCGGTTTATTTAGGGATTAAAATAAAACGATAATTATTGTAAAGAAAATGATTTAAGTTTTATTTTTACAATCTAATTACGTATCATAATTATATTATGTAGTCTTAAAAGCTATTTTCAGATAGAGAATTGATCAAAAATCTAGGAATACAGAAAATGAGAGGGCTCCATTTGAGTCTGAATGTAAAAGCGAATAGAACATGACCCTTAGGTGGCAGATACATCCACCATCGACTGTAAAGTCCTATTAAATAGAGGGCGAGGCAGGACGCAAGTTTTGTGATTAACGCCTGATCAATAACAATTGGGCTACTGCGGAAAAATTGAAAAACAAAACAGCAGTGATATTCTGTAACCATCTCACCGTGAAAACTTAGGTGAAGTGAGCTCGGAGTGAGCTGTCAGTCCCTAGCAGCAGGTGGAATGACAGCTCACTTCACTTAAGTTTTCACCGTGAGATTATTACAGAATAGACCGGCAGATTCGAGCCTAGTTTAGTGCTCATACTCACGAGCCGCAAGCTTCAACGGCAAAGACAATTGCAGCCGTGGACACGCGTCGACGTCGTGTTCCGGATATTTGATTCGGCATTATTTGTTAAACAAAAAAGCCGACCCGAAGCAATGAAAGTTTGCCGATCGGCACGAGCCGAATGAAAGCTAAATATGTGTACAATTTTTTTTCGGCAAACGTCGTTCGGCATCTACCCTCGCTTATTAATGTTCGGGTGGGCTCGGGGCAGTTAGTTACATATTATTCGATTCTGGTGAACGGCAGTGCCGAATCATGCCGAGCCACGCCTAAGATGTCATTTCTAATCATTTTTCATCACCCAAGGATATACAACTCCTGCACTTGAGTACTTTTATTATGCTTGGTCATATGATCAAGGAAACTCGTCTTCGTTCTAAACCTGAGACCACAAAGCTGGCATTCAAAATGCTTTGCAAGATCGTGCGTCTTCATATGACGCCTCAGAGTCTGCATATCATAAGCTTTGTGACCACAGAGATGGCAAGTCGTAAATTTCTCCTTTAAATGCACCACAGACACATGTTTCGAAAGAGTGCTTTTTCGAGTGAATATTTTAGGACACTTTTCGCAAGGAAACTGCAAACTTTTTACGTTATGACCTAAAGCAATATGACATGTTCTCAAATACCTACTCTTAAATGTTTCAGGACACATGTCACAAGCGAATTTGCCAGTTTTATGCGCTTTTCTGCTATGATTCGCTAAATGAACTTTAGTCTTGAAGTATTTACCGCAAATTGCACAAGTGGTTGTTAGATCTGTGTGCACGTTTCTTATATGGTGCTTGATTGTCCCTTTCAACGTAAAAGCTAGCCCACAGTAATCACAAACATATTTTGGAGCATTATTATGGAACTTGTTGGCATGCCTTAGTAACGGTCCGAAAAATTTGAAGCTCTCACAGCATTCGATGCAAACCATGCCATCGTCAGACAGATCGAATATGTAGCAATACTTATCAAATTCATCTCTATCAATTTGTATCTCGTGAGCGTCATATAAATGTTTTAAATAATGATCGAAATTTTGTATCGTTTTAGGACATACTTTGCAGGCTATCTCAGATATATCCCACTTAATTCGGCTGTGACATCCAACCCTTTTCAGAATCTTTTTCAGTTTTATTTCGTCATGTTTTTTGGTGTGTTCTTTTAGTTTTGAGCAGTCGATAAAGGTTTCATCGCAGTAAAAACACCGGTAACGGTTAAGGTACCATTTGAACGGCATGATAGTCGAATGGCCTAGTAATATCGTGAATATTCTTCGCAGTTCCACCCGGGCCGCAATAGATTGGCCTGGAACGAAAAAAAAAATTTACTCAGACTTTTTTGTCGTTTAACTATGTCTCTTTGGAAAAAAATAATAATAACTTAAGCTGGTGCGTGCCTTGGGTTCCTCTGACTTCGGTTTCATGTGCGTATTATATAATTATCACTTGCTCAAAAAACGGTGAAGGAAAACATCGTGAGGAAACCGGCATGCCTGAGAGATATTTCTTGACCGCATGTGAAGTCAAGTCAGAGGCCCGTGGGCGGCTTTAAAACTCTGACACCAGGTTAGTTTACTAACCACACGAAAAGAAGAAGACTTAAGCTGGTCGGTTCGTGGATGTGACCATCCACTACCTACATATCCGAGAGGGGCTCCGTGCCCCTCGGCTGACATTCCTAGATCTTTGACAGTCAAAAGACAGACAGACCAAAACTCTGAGAACCAGTCTTAACAAGAAGTATAGTGTTACCCAATAACTGTTTTGTAGAGGTTAGATAGGCTGCTCCGTGTAAAATACTGGTATTCAGCTGCATCCGGTTAGACTGGAAGCTAATCCCAGGATAGTTGGGAGAAGGCCGGTAGATTCTGTCCAACGTCTTAATTGGGAAACTATGACTCTGAACAGAACTCGATTAAATGGAGGAACTTTGTAATTAGGGAACAAAACAGGGTATTAATTAATAAATTAAAATTCTAGCTGTGGGTGTGTGGTGTCATGCTCACTTAAATGTCTCGCTGATGGTGGCGAGTGTGTTGGATCATTCGGTTCCCTACAAAATGGTTGAGCTGGATGGTGCTGATCCACGCGTCATGTTCGTGAACGGGCGCCGTCAGTTGAGACTGGTCATCTCTTATCTGCCAGGGCTTATTTTTAATCGTTTTTGATTTTTATATTTTTTTTTTACATTGTTCTCACATATAGAATCAACAAGAGTAATGTACCCATGTAATTTCTATATTTAAAAGAGTGTCCTTGGAGTTTCTTGCCCGTTCTTCTCCGTAGAGATCTACGTTTTGGAATGGGCAACTAGCTTCAACTTTCTGACTAACTGACTCTTTGACAATTCAAAAGTGCCTGTAAAGGGTTTAACTGAAATAAATGCTTTGAGTTTGGGGGTACTTTAATAATACGATTTTAAAATGTATATTCTACCATAGATTGTTTTACATACGAAAATATCGAGATTTCTGGAATCCAATATTTTCTAAACGATGGTGAAAGCCGCATAAAAGCCTTTGCGTAGTTTAGAAGATCAACAGTCACGAAAAATGACTTTAATTTGATGTACCTATAGATATAGATAATTATTTTGATAACCTACTGCGAATGTGAGGGCTATGTGGGTATTTTGTTTAGATAGTTTCTTCCGTCGTCTGGCAGTTTTATGCCGCCTACCCTGTCCTTTCTTTAGTATTGTTCGGTTAAGTTCTGAGTTGAGCTACGCGATTACTGACAAATGCGTGCACTGAGTGGACAGGTCCACTCCAATCTGTGCGGCTATTTCCTCAAACGACAATCTCAGACAAATCAACATGGTCCACACATGACCTGGCCAAGATTATGTCTGGACTTTAAAACAAACTATGACCTATGAGTTCGTTTCGGTGTTTCTTCGCAGAGCAGTCGGAAAGGAAACACCGACCTCGTCTAGTTTTAAAACATAATTTATTTTTGACGTGTACAACTGTTTTTTTTTTATAAATAAATAAATTCTCATTTAACAATTTATTCGAGCAGTTTTAAATTCCTCCAACAACAACATCCAGCCTTGTATCAGTTTTATGCGTCTTCAGATGACACGCTAGCGTCTTCTTCCGTCTAAATGCCTTAACGCAGATCCCGCATTTAAAAGGTCGCACATCATAATGTACCACCATATGTCTCTTCAGACAGTCCTCGTTAAAAGTCTTGTGGCCACAAACTTCACACGTACAATTCTTCTCCTTATCATGTACTCTAAGCTTATGCTGGACATATTTATTATTTCTCGTAAAAATCTTCGAACAATATTCGCAGACAAATTGCGCGCTTTTGCAGTCGTGGACTAAGGCCATGTGACGTTTCTTCAAGTATCTATTCCCGAGTATTTTTGGACACATCGGACATTGAAGCTTGTCAGTCCGATGTACATTGTCTACGTGATTCTTCAACGCGTACTGCGTCCGGAAAGTCTCGTTGCAATGCTTACAGGACTTGATGCCATGAATTAGTTTAACATGGTTGTGCACGTTATGCTTCTCAGAGAATCCTTGCCCGCAGATTTCGCACAGAATCTGTTCGATATGATATTTGTACGTGTGTTTGAGTAAAGGTCCAAAGAATCGGAAATACTGTCCACATTCAACGCAAAACATTCCATCATCTGCTAAATGGAAACAGTCAAAGGAATTGGAGGCTTCTTTGTCTATGCTAAGGTCATGATTTTCCGATAGATGCTCCAAATATTCTTGGAAATCATCGAATTGACTCGCACAGCTGGTGCACCAAAGATTTGAGATGTCAAGCTTTGCCCTGCCTCCAGTATACAGCGTCCTTACAATGACTTCCCGGGTATTGATTGCTCTATGTTCAAAATCCGTGTGTTCTCTAAGCTCTGCGCTTTCGACAAACACAGATTTGCAGTAAAAGCACATATATTTGCTTCTGTGCCATCTAAAGGGGACTATAGTTGAGTTGTGTATGATGACTGTCAGAATAGTCGCGAGTCGTTCTTTACGTGTCTTTTCATTAAGTCTTGGTTCCAATGATTGTTCTGAAATGAGAGAATAATCGCGTTAGATGTCCTCTGTGATAGTTACCCGGTGGATTTAAAAAAAACCGGCCAAGCGTGCGTGTGCTTGATAGTGCGTGTCTTACACGCACTAACGAAGGGTTCCGTAGTTGGGATGAATTTATCCCAAGAACAAACTTAACATTGTAGTTTAAAAACATGTTCTCCCTTATTGCGACTGCAAATGTAAGTTTGTTCGCACAATATTGAGAGTTTTACCATGTTTATTTAAGACCATAGACTTCTTAGAGGTTTTCCTGTAATCTGTGAGTAATGAACCATTTTTTGGTTTTTATTTTAGGAGGGGATGGTCAATTTTCATAAATATCTTTAAAATATTTTATTATAATTAGTATTTATTTATAAAATTATAAAAAATATATATTTGAGATTCTAATAACAAGCCCTTTCATTTAATATGTCACACGGTACAGTTTGCAAAACTTTTTCTTTGTCCCAGAAAAGTGATGAGAAATATAGGGGATTCAAGATTCATTTATTTACGTTACACGTTCGTGTTTGGGTCACAAAAATTCATGTGTATCAAATTTCAACTAAATTGGTCCAGTAGATTCGGAGCGAGTAGATGCCAGCCAGCCAGACGAACACGCGAGTGATCCTATCAGGGTACCGTTTTTCCTTTCGAGGTACGGAACCCTAATAAAACCCTAAAAATTATTGTCCGTCAGAAAAGGTTTAATCAAGTGTTTTGAGGATGTGGTTTCATGATAATTCAGTCACGAGTCTCGGGCGGGTCGGGCCTCGTTGGTCAGCCCTGAGTCTGGATTTGTGCCCGGTTGATGGCAATAGGCTCGCCCCCTATTACGTGGGACTTAAACATAATTGGCGAAATGTGGGTGTACTACAGGCACACCTCTGCCGGACCCTTCGGGGATTACAGGCGTGATGTTATGTTATATTAGGTCACGAGACTTCTTTAAGAAAAAAACATTGTTCTAGCTCGCACCTTTAAATGGGCAATAGCGAAATGACGGACAGTAAAAAATATTTTATTATTGTCCGTCAGAAAAGGTTTAATCAAGTGTTTTGAGGATGTGGTTTCATGATAATTCAGTCACGAGTCTCGGGCGGGTCGGGCCTCGTTGGTCAGCCCTGAGTCTGGATTTGTGCCCGGTTGATGGCAATAGGCTCGCCCCCTATTACGTGGGACTTAAACATAACTGGCGAAATGTGGGTGTACTACAGGCACACCTCTGCCGGACCCTTCGGGGATTACAGGCGTGATGTTATGTTATATTAAGTCACGAGACTTCTTTAAGAAAAAAACATTGTTCTAGCTCGCACCTTTCGATGGGCAATAGCGAAATGACGGACAGTAAAAAATATTTTATTGTCCGTCAGATAGATTATTAATAAATATTGGACACGTATTTTTCTTTATTAATCTGTCGCGCGCGCAATTAGCAGACACAATAGAATTTTATTGTTATCTGTCTCCAATATGAGACACCAGTATTATAAAGGTTAAAGGAGTACGGAGTTAGAATTTGCCATGTCGTCACGAGTATGTCGATTGTATACTTACTTGTGACGTACTTACGCGACCCCCACTCGGGCAACTTTAACGCGTTTTATCTAAGTCATTTTTAATTAATATGATAAAGCAAAAAATAAGTCTAATATTTTTTTACTAACCGACTGACGGACTAAATAGAAGTTGTTTTTTTTTAACCAAGGAATCTTCCCTATTAAGTTTATTTATGAAACAAAATAAAAACAAGTGTTTCATTTTAATTCGTTTATTCTGCACCAACATTGAACATTTATTCTTATAGATAATTAGAAAAAGAAGAAGGCACTATTATAATAAATGGCTACCTACTTAGCAAGAAAAAAAAACAAAGTTATAAAAACTAAAACCAAATACGACAAAAAAGTCAAATAAAAAGATATAAACAAGACATTACAGACAGATAAATTTAGAATCCGGAGTCACACGTCCTAGGGCATAAATCCATCAGATTACGTGTGATTCCGGATTTTGAATATGACGTCACATAGCCTATAACCAGCGGACAATCAAGACGCTTCCAACGATACCTCATTTGTAAAATTATGAGCCACAGTTAAGAAGTTATGACGTTAAAAAAGAGGTTCAATTATTAAACAATATCTGCATCAGAGTAAGCTCAAAAAGTTTTAAGAAGTTCATTAATTTTTAAAATCAAAATTGCAAAAATAAGTGTACTTGACACTTCTGCTCAGGTGGAGGATCACAGATGACTCCGCTCTGGAGTGTAAATTTTGTGCTGTCCAGAAACAATGGGACACTTAATATCGTTAGCAGCGTGTCATGTAGCCTGCACGCTACAGAACTGATGGAACCTACTAAAGGTCCCATCAAATTCTGAGCTGACTCAATTGCGATTGCCAACAACACGCTAAGAAGAAGATACAAAAATTGTACACTGAAATATCCTACTGAGAACGCTGTGCGAACGTAGGCTTACTTGTCTACTCCAACGTCCGTTGTTTCTTCGGCAGACCCAATCTCCTGCTCAACCTTTTCATCACGATGCAGTCTCATATGCCAGTGCAAACTAGCATGCTGCACGAACGCTTTTCCACATTCCTTACACACACACCGTCTATCATTCGTATGTATCCTCTCATGAACGTCTAGAGCCTTCTTCCTAGTAAATGTTTTTTGACAGTAAACGCATTCAAAAGGCCTGCTCTTGTCATGTTTCACTTGATGTGCCTCCAGCAAGTGATGGTCGAAAAATCTTTGACCGCACACATCACAAGTCATATTTTTCTCTTTTAAATGTTCTCGTCGAATGTGCTTTGATAACAAGGCTTTCTTCAAAAAAATTCTTGGGCACATATCACATTTATGTTGTGATGTCCAAATATTATGAGCTTTGGCTAAATGAGTACTTTTTTGGTATGCACTGCCGAGTATTTTGAAGCAGACAGGACACTTCCTGTTTTTTATTTCATGCATTTGTCTTATGTGATGCATTTTGCTATAATTCGAGTATAATTTTTTGCCGCATACGTCGCAATCGAAATGGGTCGTCTTGGGTTCTTTTCCTGCGTCCCTAGCAAGTCTTTTTTCAGTAAAAAAGGAAAAAGTCTCACAACTGTATTTTCCGTTCGTATGTGCCAGTTGAGTGTGTTCGAAAAGAGTGGAGAAATACAAAAACTCCTTTTTGCAAGTATAACAACTGATTACGTCATCTGACAATTTGAAGCTTAGAATGCGTGTTAAGTCGTTTACTACTTTCAAGTTGTGCTTTTGAAGATGCGCGATGAAAGTGTCCGTATCCTTAAAGTAGTCGAAACAAATTTTGCATTGTAAGTCTGTGATATCCAATTTCAAATCGGATTTTATGATATTTTTCTCGACAATTACTTTAAGATCTTCGTTCATGTGGTACCTTTGCGTGTGTTTCTTCAGTTGCGATGGTAGGTAAAAGTTCTGGAGGCAGAAGAAGCATCTGTATTTGATCTTGTTAAATCTAAAGGGTACAGCCGTAGATGTTTCTAGAATATCCACAAAGAGTTTGCAGGTCCTTTGGGTTTCCTCATCTAGGTAGGGCTTGCTGTTCTCAATTTCCTTCGCGGCTGAAAACGAGAAATATTACGTTGTTGATTCTCGTAATGGTCTGATCCCACGGTCCCTGATGCAAAGGTGAACCCTGACTGTAAAGAACATGCAATTTGATCAAAATTTGATTTGAGATGGACCGACGTCAGGCGATAGGATAGGAATTGTCGTTCTAACTTAACAGACAGCTGTGCTGCTGGGGAGTTTGTTGCAACCTCTTCTTCTTCCCAGCTAAAGCACTAGGAAGTGGTGAAGAGCGGGCGTATTAGGGGACTGTCTTATTTATTTATTTATTTATTTAGCTACAACGGTTACAACCAATTACAGTAACAAACATTATAAAAACGGAAGAGACAATATTATAAACCACATTATAATATACAAAATTTAAACATGAAAACATAAATAAAATAAAAGAAGGTTAACAACACTGTCATAAATTCCTCTCACAGTACTTCTGACATACCAATAAAATCTTCGTCCATCTATCCGCAAACAGGTCGCCTGTTGGGTTAGAATCCAAGAGATCATTAAGCGCGGCCAGATTGCGAGGAATTGGCGACTTAGCACGGGCAACAGTACGACATGGAGGCACGGCAAACAGCCTGTGCCTTCTGCCTCGGCTGTAATTGTCAGGGACAAAGAAGCGCGCCAGCACATCAAGGAGCTCAGGAGCGTCAATTGCGCCACGGAGCGTCTTACAGGCTATTATGATCTGATCTCGAGCTCGCCTTACCTCTAGCGAATTGTATCCGAGGCAACCCAGTAAGAATTTTGTCGGATAGAGGTAAGGATAGTAGCCGTGTTTCTGCTTATATAGGTACCTAAGGAACGCTTTTTGAACTTTTTCTAATAAAAGTTCGTAAGTCCTTTCATGTGGATTCCACACGCAAGAGCTGGTTTCCAGTTTGCTACGTACAAGCGCATTAAATATAATTTTTAAGGCTTGAGCGGTGCGAAAATCGCGGCAATTACGCAGAACAAAACCTAACCTTTGGTAGGATTGTTTCGCTACCATGGTCATATGGTCGTGGAAGGTGAGCTTTCGGTCGAATGTGACTCCTAGGTCTTTCATGGCTGTAGACTTCGTGATGGTATTATTATTTAAGTGATATTCAAAATTAACTGGGTGCCGCATTCGACCGAATGTCATAGCAAAGCATTTGGATGAATTAAACTCCATCTTGTTGTCTACGCTCCACTTGAATATCGCGTCAATGTCTTGCTGCAGTGCCAAACTGTCACGCTCGGAGTTTATTTCCAGGTACAGTTTCAAGTCGTCAGCATACAAGAGGCATCTTGTATGAAGCAGAACTTGAGGAAGATCGTTGACCATGATAAGAAACAGTAAAGGCCCCAAAATTGAGCCTTGACTCACGCCGGAACGCGTGTGATAGGTACCCGATACGTACATACCAAGCCTAACAAACTGCTGTCGATCACGTAGGTAGTCTGCAAAGAAGCGGAGGAGAGATGGTGAGAACCCTATTTTGCTAAGCTTCATTAGCAGCACGTCATTGTTAACCCTATCAAACGCCTTCCGGAAGTCGAAGTAAAGTACATCTACCTGACGTCCGCAGTCCAAACTAGACGAGATATAATCCACCAGCGTCAGGAGATTTGTGTCAACTGACCTTTTGTTTCTGAAACCGTGCTGCTCATTACAAAGATACTTGTTTATTTGCTCATAGATAGCACTATGGAGGATGTTTTCAAAAACTTTCGCTGGGGAAGATAGGATTGCGATAGGGCGGTATTCTTCGACGGAACTCTTGTTTAGAGTTTTAGGGATGGGTGTAACTCTAGAAACTTTCCACTCATAGGGATATGTACCAGTCTGCAGGGCTAAATTGAAAATGTGGCAAAGAGGATAAATGAAAATATTTCTTAAGTCTTTAACTATGAAGGGGGGAATGTTGTCGGGGCCAATGGAACTGTTAGGTTTAAGTTTTTTTATGCCCTTAACAATGTCTACATGGCTCAGGGGGGGTATACTTATGTAATTTAGACGTTCTAAAAGTGCTGATTCTCAGCCTAGTTTGAAAAAACTACTTTTTTTTTTTTGTCTGGCGCAAATCCTTGTGTCCCGACATAACATTTGGTGGCTTTTAAAGTAGTGAATTTTATTTCTATAGTAAAAAGAATAAATACCACGTTTTAAAATCACCTGCTTCAGTTGTCTTTAAATTAAATGTTATTCTGATTTCAATTCATTATTAATATTCTAGTTCGCTAGTTAGCCACATTTATTATTTACATACAGTAATAATGCCAAATTAATCAAACCAGGTAAATTTTTGACAGCTATTTGCGACGTTGCCAACTTTTAGGATAAATGCTCTGAATCTCTCAATTTTACAGACGTATTTCTGAAATCACGCGTTTTGTGAACAAGCCAAATACCCCTTAAAAGAGAACATCGTACAAGAAGTGACGAATCTATCACCAGAAGTGAGAATGAAAGAATAATATTTATTTGGACACAGTTCGTGAAACACAACAACAAAATAAAAAGGTAAAATAATCATAAAGCAATAATAGTGTGAGCCTCGCGGCTGCGCCAAAAAGGTTAATTTCAGCATGAATGCCAGACAAATGCTGTCTGACGCTGGTTTTCTAATGAACCCCTACAAGTACAAGGACAAGTTACGGGGAGTACCAACAGTTTCAATATACCTAATACATCATTATTATACATCTAAATACTTAAATGAGTAAGTAGTTTACTCTCTATAAGGTCTATCCAAAGTAGATAGCAAAAGTGTCAAAAACGGCCGCTTTTGGTACTTTTGCTATCTACTTTGGATACGAAACACTTTGAGTCCTGTTTTAACAACGTAAAAATACTTTATCCTCTTTGTAACAAACTCCACGTTTCAATTCTTTTATCTTTATTTTCTATGCTATGCTAAGATTTTTTATTCAATGAGGGCGCCACTTAGCTCGGGGTAGCGCCTTAACCAGTCATACCGAATAACTCAGACCAGTTCGCTGTGCTTACTCCTCATGTGCCCCTTCCAGCTGGCTTTCTGCACAAATGCCTGACCGCAGTGCTCGCATTTAAACCGTCTAATGTCACTGTGTATTTCCATATGCTGAATTAAAGTTACCCTCCGGCCATATGACTTCAGGCACACAGTACATTGGAACTCTCTTGTTTTTGTATGCGTTACCATGTGAAACTTTAAATCGGCAGCTTGGAAAAATGCCTTATCGCATTGTGTACATTTGAACCGTCTCTCCATCAAGTGGTCTCGTCTCGTGTGGATCCTTAGGGCGCTTATAGTAGGAAATGTCCTGACGCACGCTTGACATTTCACAACCTTCAACTTGACTCCATGCATTTCCACCAAGTGATCATCTCTTCTCATACAATTCTTAAATTTCTCATTACAGTACCCACACTTATTCTTGAAACCCTTGTTTACGTGAACATTTTTTTCATGATACCGTGCCTTCCTCTTAGTTTCAAAGGTTTTTGAGCACAAATTACATTTATATACGCCTGTTGAGTGTGCAGCAACGTGTGTCCTGAGGCTTCCTTTGGTCATAAATCCTATGTCACACTCATGGCAAATAAAATTCCGGTAATGAATGTGCATGTGTTCAAGCAATCTCCTAAACTTTTCAAAAACACTGGAGCACAAATAACATTTCATGGCTTCGCTGTTAAACTTAAATGGAAAGAGTTGGTTTTTGATTTCCGTATGTATATATCTTTTGTGATCATTCTTTAGATGTATTAACAAATTTTCTAATGTGACTATGTCAGTGTCACAGAGTGTGCATCGTAAATCAGTTATATCCAGCCTTACACAAAAGTTTTCTATATTGTTCCTATTAACTTTTGGTATTACAGAGTCGTATAATCCTTTATGATTGTCATGGGTATGTTTCTTCAGGGCTGCAGGGTCTGGGTACTGAGAATCGCAGTAAGAACACAAATAACCTTGATAATTGACTCCGAGAAAGGGCGTAGCATTGGAGCAAGTTAAAATTTCTTTTAGATTTGTATGATGTTTCTTCAATTCTTCCATCATTTCTAACCTCGCTTTAGTGACTTTACAGCGAAGTCCTGTACTCCATTTGGGTTTAACTTCATTATTTGTTTTAGGATGCCTGATTGGTTTGTCTCGTGTACCTATAAAGAAAACGATGTTTAATTTATTTGCGACCATCCTTGTTGGTAAGGGGAACGTACATTGGTTTCAAGAAGTTTAGAAGGTATAAGACATTAAATAGCATTAAAATGCATCCGTTCCTGTAGAGTAATTTGTTGAACTTTAGGTTGTTCACTGTATGCTTAAGCCGGGTCCGCTGCGCCAATTTTCGTAACAAAACACGTTAGTGAAACATATTAAGTAAACAGCCAGTCCGCTGGGACAAAATTTTATGTTATATGTTTGTGTTTAATAGTAAGGTCACGCCCCAAATCGATCTTTTTAAAAATTTGTTCCTACGAGGAAGACATAATTTATAGTTAAGTAAGTGCCTCGTTCGTTTAACCAGTAATACTGTATAATTTAGATCCGTTCGCCGTGCCTACGAACGCCAGGCCAGCCAGCCAGCTGGAAGGGTCCAGTTGGCTTTCTGCACAAAAGCTTGACCGCAGTGCTCGCATTTAAACCGTCTAATGTCACTGTGTATGGCCATATGCTGCCTTAATGTTTCCTTCCGATTTTATGACATCAGGCAGACAGTACATTAGAACTGTCTTGTTTGTGTATGCGTTACCAAGTGAAACTTTAAATGGCATCTTTGAAATATGCCTTATCGCATTGTGTATATTTAAACCGTCTCTCCATCAAGTCAAGGGCAAATCCAGGGGGGGTTTATGGGGGTCATGAAAAATATCAGTGGTCGACTTAGATACAACCCAGGGGTTGTATCTAAGTCGACCACTGATATTTTTTCTAATCTCATTAATACATTTTATCTAATAAATATAGACATAAAATTAGCAAAATTATATACTAACTATACTAACATAATTTAAGAAAAATGGTTTAGACTTGGAGGCTGAGCATGAAAAGTTTTCGAGCTCCCTTCGTTCGCTACAATCTACATTCTCAAACTTTCTGCATAAGTCAAACTGTCTACCGACCTACGATTTAAAAAAAAAAACCTTTCATACACAAGGCGGTGTACTAAAATCTTCGAGTTCGTTTCGCTCGCCCTTGAATTCCATATTCTTCTAACTCAGAGTTAGAAGAATATAGAACTCCGATACGGGAAGACGTAGGTAAGGCATAAGGCGACAAAGCAACTTCTATTTCTGTGAGGATGTTCAATAGAAACCTAACCGGGAATTCTGATAAGAGGTGCAAAAAAATTTGAGCTCGCGTTACTCGCTTCCCTACATTCTTGCTTTTGATAAATAGCCTATTGAGGAGATGAAAATGCACCTCCTTAAAAAAACAATCCTGCCGGTTGCGAGGTCCATGGTGCAGGTAGGTCACATAACGCACGTCATACTATACATAGGTAATTGCTGAAAACCAGCGCTGTTGACGTTAGGTTGGCCCGAAGTCACAGCATTTCGCTGAGCAATGACCTGTTCTTTATTATTTATTACAAATTTAGCTAACTGCAATCGGCATTTTGTTTTTGTTGTCATTTGCCAATGTCGCAACCACAGAGTACGTAAAGTCGCAACAGTAACCATTGACTTATAAAGTAATTACGCAATATTGTCTTTGGTCCGAGGCCTTGACATCAACCAATGAACAACATTTCCAAACGTTTTTTTGTTGGTTGAATACGAGGCTTTTGGCTACTTTTGTATTTGTGCGTTTCGTTTGTGTAGAATAAACATATTTCTTTCTTATCTTCTCTTTCTATAGGTACTTTTTTTTTGCAAAATGTTACTAGAAATACCTACATAAACGGAGAAGATTGGTTTGTTTTACCACCCCGGGCAGCTTAGTCAGCCACTGATTGGAGTCTGTCCTGACTGGTCCGCGACTATGTGACCCTGACTCGAAGGCTGGATCCGCCCTTGATTGTGACCAGAGATTTATACCTGTGCTCGAGACGGATGTGCAAAACGTGTGGATTAGAAAACCATCCATTTTTTTAAGTTGATTTTTAAATAACAGATAATTAAGCCGACCAACATAGTTGGAAAAAGGCTAGGCTATGATGATTAAATAACAGATAACAAATTAATACTTTTTTTTAATGAGTATAATAATAATCCATAGTTTTACTTATTACCTATTTCATTATTCTAACTTTATACAATACGGAGACAACGATAAATAAAAAACATTGTCCAGTGGCTTTTATATCATCACATACGAACTTACGCATCAAACTGATGACCGACGTCTTGCAAAATCCTGCATCGCGCAAGCAGAGTTTACCGCGCGACTATCTTACATACAACGTCCCGACCTCAATCTTTGGCAGTTGCCTAACAGACACAACTTCCATCTGGTCGGAGGATCCTCCCTTTCCTATGAAGGATGAGTGAACTTTACACCCTGTTCCTCATATCTCTATAGTCCATAAGAGGATTTAGGAACTATTAAATAATCCTTAAGACCAAAAAGTGATTTTTCAAACAAACTATGGAAATTTGTACTAGTGATTGGCTGACTATGGGTTATGCCGATCAGCCATATAGCTAAAGTGACTAAACTATTGCATATATTTGAATAAATTTTCGTATGCAGACTGGGAATGTCGTATGATATGTAGTCGCAGTTTTATTTATTGTCGTATTGTCGTCTCCAGCTTGTATAAGTACAGTATGCTTAAAAAAATATTTAAAACAGTTCCGATCTATGATAAAAGCCATTACGACGGGACAGTTCGCCGCACATTCTTCTGTACCTTTAAATGTATATTTTTACAATGCGTTTTTAAGGTCTTTTTTGTTTTAAAAGCCTTGCCGCACACGCTGCAGCTGAAGTTCCTCTCATTGCTATGCTTCAGCATGTGTATTTGAAGTCTGCTGCCTTCAAAGCATTTCCATCCACAAACACCGCATGTAGCATTCTTTTCTTGCAAATGTGATTCTCTTAAATGTCTCATCATAGTGCTTCTGAAAACAAATGTTAACGGACATTGGGGGCATTTGATTGTCTCCCTGTTCTTGTGCACTGTCATCATATGTAACGACCGCTTGTAATGTGATCCAAAAACTTCAGTACAATTTAAACACTTGTATTTCTTCCCGTGCACTCTCTGCATGTGAGTTCTTACAGTCGTTGGCGCCATTTTGTCATCACATAATCTACATTTAACTGTTTTATGGTCGTGTTTAGTGTCTATATGTTCCTTTAATCGTTGAGTAGTCTTGAAATGACTCCCACAAATATCACAAAGAACATTCGAGGAGCCTCTGTGGTACCTATCTGTGTGGAATAGAAGCCGGCCAAAAGTTTGGTAGATTCCATCGCATATAGCACAGGAAACATTGATATTATTAAGTTTAAAAGGGTTCATACATAAGCCTATATCTTTATTAAACTCTATATCATGTGTTATAATTAAATGATCAACTAATGAATATAAATCGTCAATTTTCTCCGGACATAGTTTGCATGAGATTCTCGAAACATCCACGTTTACTGCAGGATCTAAAAACGATTTCATTTTCTTTGCAATTTCTTCTGTTTTATGAATTTCTTGGTGTTCTTTTAAATCTTTGGGTTGTTGGAAGATTTCGTAACAGTAGAAGCATCTGTATGAGTTTTTGAGCCATTTGAACGGCATTAGCGTGGATGTCTCAAGCACTCGAGCGACATTTTCTCTTAAAATCTTTTGGGTCTCTAGTACACCATATGATTTGGCAGTTTTCACTTCAGAATCATTTACTCTCTGCAAAGGCTTTGTATCTGGAATATCTTCTCGCTTTAATTCTGTTTTACGTCGGGTTTCCTCAGTGCTTGCAATGCCTGGAAGAAGAAAATTTCTTCATAGAGTTGTAAGGCTGATTTCTATTCACAAAACTCTTATCATTTTATGTTTGTAGCGAAACACTCCACGTTATTCGGTACATATGCTTATTTTAGATAGCACAACGATATTGGCGATTTTATGCATTAAACATGCATGTGAAATAAAATACAATTTTAAGGTGAAAGTCGTGTATAATTTTAACCCACTCAAAAAATAAGATGTCCTTAATTAAGATTAAATATTTTCAGGATACACACTAAAATAAAGTATATAAATAAGAGCATTTGAAACTGTGTTAAATAAGGTACCTACTGTTTGCACGCTTATAACAAAGTATAATCATGAACGTGTAGGTAAGTAAGCGTTTTAAACCAACCCACAGATCGATTGCAACATGATTCCTTGAGAAACTAACCGATTGACCATTGTGCTCAACACACGAATTAAATTCTTAGTTTTGACTTATCATCTACGAGTACACATGATCATTTCAGCCGAAAGACGTCCACTGCTGGACATTGGCGTCCCCTAAGCATCGCTACTTCGACAGGTTCTGTGCTTCTCACATCCAGCAAATTACTGCGGTATTTACAAGGCCATCGGCTCACCTTGTGGAAGGTCTACCAACGTTACGTCTTCCAGTACGCGGTCACAACTCCAGAACCTTTCGGCCCCATCGGCTATCTGTTCTGCGAGCAATGTGCCCGAGTACACAGTGTTAAATAAATAATTTGATTTATTTTATGCACGAACTATATTTCAATGTCGCTTTTAGTTATTGCACTTCTTAAGTCATATTATTTGCTAATAAATACAATATCAATTATACTTACACATGCTTCTAAGATAATAAAAAAATACTGGCAGTCCATAGGTTACGTACATCAATTTAAAAGGCTATTTCAGGTTCGATTTTTCTGATTCTTTATTACACGGCACAAACAGTGCCGTTTATCTTTGCCTCGTTTGTACGGCACTAACAGTGCCGTAGATATGCACTCTCTCGTCGTTATTTCTTTCAAATACTGAAGGCCACAGAGATGAGTCGGGATGCCCGGATGATTACTTCGTATTCTGAGGTTTAATTTTTCTTACATTCTTAGTACGAATGAAAAGTGTTCGAGTGAGCATTTCTAACAATGTTTGATTGGTCATTTTTGTCATTCGACACATTTTTATTAATATAATTTCAAGTGATAGGGAAAATGAACAAGTAACTTAGAAAGTAAAAGGACTGCCACCACTTCAAAAATGTTGAGATCTATAACCCTATCAACTATTCCTTAAAGTCTGCGAATACATTTAGGCGTAAAATCATTTAAACTTGTCCAATATAAGGATTATCATATTGCATAATAGAAGGATGAGGACTTTTGTGCATTCTGGCAAAATGAGCCTTCATTATCTTCTTGGTAGTAAATGCCTTGTCACAGGCCTCACATTTGAAATTCTTCTCCCCACTATGCTTGTACATGTGGTTTTTCAACCGATTACTGTTGAAAGCTTTCCAGCCACACACTCCACAAATATGGTTACGGAATTTAAGGTGGGAGTCGCGTAAATGTGTCATCATCATGCTTCTAAATACAAAGGTCTTCGGGCAGTGGGGACATTTGATTTCTTGCCGATTCTTGTGCTCAGCTGCCATGTGTCTAGACCTCTTATAGTGGCTTTGAAAAACCTCAGAGCAATCAGCACACTTATACTTTTTCTCCATATCATGGCTGTTTTTTTGATGGGTTTTTAGTTTAGATTTCGAGTCAAATTTTTCACCGCATTCAGTGCAAAGAAATAGTGCGTTTTCATGAACAGATTTCACGTGAAGACGAAGTAAGTTCGCATCTTTGAAATGTTGGCCGCAAACGTCGCAAAGTATAGCTGAGGTTCCTTTATGGTCTTTATTTGTGTGATGGAGTAAGGGGCCAAAAGTGTAGAAATTCGCTCCGCAAGCAAGACAACTTACATTAAAATTATCAAGCTTGAAAGCCACCATACATATGCCTACATCTTTGTTATAATCCACTCCGTGCATCGCAATTAAATGATCTATTAAATCATATAAATCAGTAATTTTATCAGGACAAAGACCGCACGATAGATTGGAGACGTCGATATAGACAACGGGCTCCCAATAATTTTTCATAGCTTGCGCTTTGACCGCATTCCCCGAATGTTCTTGCTGGTGACTTTTCAATTCGGTGGCCTCTTGGAAAATGTCATAGCAGTAGAAGCACCTGTATGAACTCTTGAGCCAGCGGAACGGCATAACGCTAGATTTTGTCAGGACCTGTAGCACGTTATTCCTCATGATATTTCTTTTGTCTTTCGCTGTGAGGGTTGGTTTACTAGTAGACTGTGTTATGGCGATATCGTAGTCTTCTGTAGCTATATTGGTGACGGCCTGGTTTTCAGTCGTATCCTGGCGACCTCTGAGTTTTCCTGCAAGGAAAACACAGGGTTTTAGAGGTAGCCAGAATACGACATGTAGTTTTTATGTATTTTATTTTTATTTATACGAATCAAAGCTGTTAGGATTTTCATTTGTGAACTAAAGTCGTTACTGAGAATAGTGGTTCTGGTTTAAAAGTGCTCTAGAGGGCCGAAAGACAAACATTAAGTTTCTTAGTCCTTAGGTATTACGTAAGAATGGAAGAAGTAGTTTAAAGTTTTTCAAATAGGTAGGTATGAAGAGAAACATGGTCATAGACATAATACATTTATTAAATTTCTGTAATACTCATTTTAAACACACGTAAATAAACTTATTATCCATTATTATAACAAAGCCTTTTTAGGGTTCCGTACCCATAGGGTAAAAACGGAACCCTATTACTAAGCCTCCGCTGTCCGTCCGTCCGTCTGGCTGTATCTCATGAACCGTGATAGTTAGACGGTTGAAATTTTCACAGATTATTCTGTTGCCGCTATAACAAAAAATACTAAAAACAGAAAAAAATAACCCATACAACCGACATGATTTTTTGGCCGTTTATTTAGATAATGGTACGGAACCCTTCGTGCGCGAGTCCGACTTGCACTTGGCCGGTTTTTTTATTTTATATATGGAGTAGCATTGTTGTTTTTAAGGAATATTTATCGTATTAATCAGAAAGACCACGTATTATAATATCGTTTCCTTTTTGCAGACAAACTTAGGCATTTCATTTTCTAGTCCATTTACCTTTTTTCATAAGTAGGTATCATATATTATCATGGCCATAAATAGCAGTAGATAGATAGGGATAAGTGGAAGGAGGGAAGAAAGGCATTTGTCCTGCAGTGAGACACAAACGACTGATAATGATAACGACTTTTATAAAAAGGTTTAAAAAAATAAATTCTATGTTTGTAAATGAAATAAAGGAAATAATAATTTGCCTCATCTCTCTGCATTTGTGAACAGTGATGGCCGCGACTTACGAATTGTAGATCGTAGGTTCGAATCCTAGACGCTTTACTTTGTGTAAATTATTTCATCACTACTATTCTCAAAAACGGTAAACGAAAACATCGTGAGGAAACCGGCATGTCCTAGAACCAAAAATTCGAAGACGTCTACCAAACTGCACTCGGCCCGCGTGTTTGCCCACTTCCCTTGATAGAGAGGAGGCTTGTGTGCCCCAGCTGTGGGAACGTTATAGGATGATTATGCCTCCTGCCGTTATCCAAATTTATTCGGGATTGCAAGCATGTCTGTTTCTTCTATAAATGTCTATCATCCGTCATAACTTTTTTCTAACCACACCTCAAACTCAAACCGTTTATTTGAATTAAAGTATTTACAGGCACGTTTGAATTTTAAAAGAGTTAGAAAGTTGAAAGTTGCTTGTTGCTCCATAGAGCAACAAGCTTGCCCGTTCTTCTCCATAGAGAAGAACGGGCAAGTAACACCAAGGACATTCTTTTAAATCAAGATATCATAAAATCCTGGGTATATTACGCTTTAATATGTGAGAAAAATGTAAAAAAAAAACATTTCAAAGTATATAATTTACGATAAGCCCTAGCAGTTAAGAGATGACCAGAAAATTAATAAGAAAACGAATCTTTGTTGGCTCATAACTTTTTATTTTACTATTCTGATTCCACACAGACAAAATCTATAATGAGACGTAAAGATACCATTTTTAACTTTGGATGTACAATATCAAACAGTGGAGTAATAGCCTACTCATTTATATGGAAAAATATCGACTAGTGCCACCTTAAGTGAGCTTGAATTACGCTGTCATTCTGTAGCGATCCCTAGCAGCATGTGGTATGTCACCTCACTTCATCTAAGTTTTCACGTTGAGATTTCTACAAAATACATCGGCTGAAAGCTTTGCATGGATCTTTATAATTATGACCTCTTAAACAAAGAATAATAGTAATATAAATAACTATTCCAATGTCTTTTATAGTTATTGCACACGTCCCAAAATCAATCAAACACTAAATGCGTTTAGCAATAAAACATAATTCTATCTCTGTCATTTTCTAACGATTAACAGAAAAAGGGCAATGATTTAAATACGTTTAACAGGAAACGTGTTTATTTGCAGTGCAAGCCCTAAATATTTGTATAAGCCTCTCAATCCAAGTGTCTAGTCAAACCTATTTGCAAGCTCCAAGCAATAGTCACAATTTCTAATGTTTAAGACTCTTCAAAATAATGAAACTCAGTTGTATGAACGTTCAAGGTCTCCAAATCAGTAAACCCTCTGCGACAGATTCTGCACACACGTCCAGATACCCCAGAATGGACCTTCATATGAGCTCTCAAGTTACTAGACCTGCGGAAAGACTTCTCGCAAATGCTGCAAACGTAATCCCTATCCCCAAAATGTTTTTTCTTATGTAAAGTAATCAGCCATCTGATTCCGGTCTTATAATTGCATAAATCACACTGGAATTTAGAGTGCGAGTGTTTAGATTGCACGTGAAGCAACATAGCCCCTTTGGTCGTGCAAATTTTTGCACAATACTCGCATTTGATCCTGTACTTTTCCACATTATGCATCTTTCCTAGATGAACCTTTAATTGGTACTGACTTTCAAAAGTCGCACTGCAGAGGTTACATTCGTGTGTTTTAGCCTGACCGTGCATTATTTGCTTGTGTTTCTCCACTCTATGAGACGCGTTGAACATTTTTCCACAAACTGTGCATCTGTATCCTACATGACTGTTGCTTATGTGTCTTTTGAGGCGAATCTTGCTGATGAAGCTTAGACCACATATCTGGCAGATGAACGAATGGTTCACATGATCTTTGTGCATATGCCCGACCATACATGTAAAATTGTCGTACTGATTCTTGCAGAGCACACATTGCATTACATCCTTGTTTAAAACGAAGGGTAATGCGCAGACGCCCATGTTTTTATCATAATCCTCGCCATGGGTGAGAGTTATATGAGTTATCAGTTCTTCTAAATCATTCAAAGGCTCTTCAGTACACATCTTACAGCTTATGTTCGCCACATCAATTTTGACTGGTATATCTTTTGAAATAATCCTCTTTGTAATGAAAGTGTGGAGGTCTACAGAATGTTTTTGGGTATGTTCTTTCAGAGTCTCGCAGTCCCGCATAGGTTTTAAGCAGTAGAAACATCGGAATCCTTTGGTGTGCCAGTTAAAGGGGACCACGTTACCGTATTGAAGGATTTGGAGTATATTTCTTCGTTTTTTATTGAGTTGTTCGATGTACGTTTCTTGGGTGGTCCGACGTCCTGGAAAGAGAGGTCAATATTTACGCTTCCTTTTTGCGTTTCCATTTTTGATAGGTAATAATTTCGTGTAAATGTTCACAACGTATGAAAAAAAGAATCGGGTAAAATTTTCGTATAAACAGTAGATTTTTTGACGGTTTGGTTGGCTAAGCTTCATAGTGGTGAGATCTACGCTTTAAAGGCTGACGCACAACTGGGCGGGACGCACCGTATGCAACAATCGTCCTAAGGTCTATTCGAATCCTTGTTTCCAATTGATGTTATTTCAACTTAAAGAAACATCAACTTTATATAGGTGTAAATTAAGTTGATTTTTGACTGATTAGTATTGTTGAAAAAGTCATTAAAAAAATATCAGTTTGCGCTACAACTTCATATTTTTATGTGTAGGTATTAGTTTTTTTTTCCTAAAACTCGTATTTGTTTACATGTTTGGAAACTAAATCGCGAACACAGATTACATAACTTTTTTAGTTTTTTAGGAACCATTGCACACTTCATGCGGGCCGCACCGCACTTTTTATATTGAAAGTATTGAAACTCTCTTCGTACTACAGTTTTAACGCCTTAACAAAACATCGATATTTCTTAGTTTAATAGTAACAGACACGAAAAGAGACGTTTAAGTATTTATAATGAGTATAGATAAACAGGGTGACATTGAAAACAATCGATAAAATTTAAGGGGTGTTCTACTCATCATATGAGGGGTATAGAATCAAAAGCAGCTAGTTGCATCTTTTTTGAAATCTGAACTATGAATGCAAAAATAAATGTCTCTCAATTGTCTATGACCTCAACTTATAATTTTGCATCAAACCTAGCTTAAAATAATACAAAAACCAGTTTAAAAATCTCCATTGGGATCAAAGTCAGCTCAAAAACGGCATGCAAACATCAAAGACAGCTTAAATCGGAATTGACCATGAATTGACCAATCATAGCGATGCGATGGCGTCGAAACTAATATGGCGTCCATTGTTTTCGACGTACAAGAAGTGCTGCAGTTTAACTTGATTTTAAATAAGATTTGAGTATCTTTCTGAAGCTAGTGAGATAAATTTGTGTTCTTTATTATAATGAAAGTAAACGTTACTCCTGTGACATCGAAAACTGCATGAAAAAAAGGAAAAAAACCCAGAGACTTGGAAGCGAAATCTGAAGAAGAAAGAGCGGTAAGTTTAGTGATGGGGCATGCTACTTTAGAGTCATCACGATATTTTATACTTTTATTAACAAATTTATTTTTAATTTAATGATTTTCCTTTTATAAAGACTCACACTGAGTACCTAACAACACGTTGTTAGATCATAGTTTCTATGATATAGGTACCTACTTAATAGAATACAATATTATCTCCTTTCAGATATTCATCACAAGATTTGCCACGGTGACCCACCTGTAACCATGAGAAAAGACTGAAGTGTAAGATACTTAAAATGAAGGACATAATGCATTTTCATAAATAGATGAACTCTCCTGTGAACATCATGAAGAACCGCCTTTGTTAGTGGTTTATTAAATTCCGAACCTATTTGTCTGATTTTTACTAATAAGTGTAATTGTTAAACAGCTCCATGGTCTTATTATTTTTACATACCTACTTACTACTATTGTAAAAAAAATAAAAACTGATAAAACACATGTGTTTTAATTATAAGGTTATGTTAGGATAAAACATAAAAAACATTAATCGTATAAATAGTTAGAATTCAAACAGATAAATCGACGAAGATTTAACTTTAGCACATCACTAAGGTTCGCATCGAACGTCAATGTCATTGTCGGTTGGTATCAAAAACAGCTAGGTGATGAATTGTCAGGAACAAACATATCTAGATGAATTAGAATCAAAAGCAGCTTATGCAATTTGTTTTATTTAAATTGTAGGCCATTCTCTTACCCTATTCATTTAATACTTACGTTAAACAAAAAATAAATTTTAATGAACTGTTTAATGTTCAAACAGATGGGAAAATATTAATTTTGATAAGAACATAATGTTTTTTTTGATTTGTCAGAATTTGAAGTTTGTGCTCTTAGCTACATTTGATTCTATACCCCTCATATATAGACAAGTTTTACTATGGGCACAGATGTATAGATGCACTCCGCATTTTAGGTATGAAGCTACAAGTGCGCACGCGCCGGGCTCGACTTGTTAAATTCAGTGGGCGTAACGTATTCAGAAGATATAAGAGTTACGCGATAGAAAGAGAGGCAACTTCTAGGTGAATGTAACTGTAGGTAATTAGCGCTGTGCGACCTGAATTGCACTTTATTGTGTCGTAGCAAGAGTCGCTTTTTATTTAAATGATTTTGCGGAGCATCCCATCTGTACTATTAAAAAGTCGACCTCACAATATATAATGATCCCGACCATTATATTATGGTAGATCGTTTTTTTACATTTAACATAACATCACGCCTGTAATCCTCGAAGGGTTAGCCAGAGGTGTGCATTTAGTAGGTACACCCACATTTCGCCAGTTATGTTTAAGTCCCATGTAATAGGGGCCGAGCCTATTGCCTCAACCGGGCACAAATCCAGACTCCAGTCTTCTACTGAGAAATTCCAGATGGAAAAACCCACTAACACTTTGCCCGACCTGGGAATCGAACCCAGAACTTCATGCTCAGCAGTAGCGCATGCGACTACTAGACCAACGAGGCAGTCCGTGGTGAATGGACCCATAGTAAAAGTGGTTTATATTTGACACCCCTTCAATTTTGTAGATTGTTTTCAAAGTCATCCTGAAGATGTGATGCGCTGCGTTGCGATCCAATGCGGCTGTAATGTGCGCTTAGCACATTTCACGAATCAATATGGTAAATGAATAAAGGTAAATTAATTTTTTATATGGATTTCGCTTTAGTTTTATGAAAACTGTTTGTTTAGAATAGATAGTGGTGGTTATGGTAAAAACAACAGATCAGTAATCATATTTTTTTATTTATAAATACTAATAGGTAAGTATGTAAATAAAATATATAATATTTACAAGTAAAACATAATTATACAAAAGTGCTAAAAGTTAATTAATTGTGGTTTCTAAGACTACAATTAAAACACCTTTTGAAGAACTAAATATTGATGGATTACATACGAGGCTGTTCAAAAGGTAATGATAAATGATGTTTGCTCGGCGCCTTTGGGTCCTAGCGTGATGTTGGTAGCATGTAGCCTTCCTCAAGAATTGGGCTTTCAAATGCAAAACGATATTTTTCAAATCCGACTGGTACTTCCACAGATTAGCACATGCAAACATACAAAAAAACTCTACAGCTTTATTATTAGTATATAAAATATGAACCGATTATCATTACTTTTTGAACAGCCTAGTAATATCATGGCAACATCCTAGTAGCTGTCAAATGCCAGTGTTGCAAAATTTAAAGATTATTATTTAAATTCCAAATTGTCTCAATACCTCAGATTAATACAGATGGTTCACTGTTTATTTTAGGTATGACGCTACAAGTACGCGGCGGGCCCGTCTTGTCGGGCCAATTCAGTGAGCGTAACGTAGTCAAAAGATCTAAGAGTTACGCGATGGAGAGGCAACTATAGGTGAATATAACTGTACATAATTAGCGCTGTGCAACCTGAATTGTACTTTATTGTGTCGTAGCTAGCCGCTTTTTATTGAAAAAAATAATAAAAATATAGCGCTATGCGACCATAATTGCACTTTATTGTGTCGTAGCTATTTATTGAGGAAAAACAAATATATTTAGCGCTGTGCGACCAGAATTGCACTTTATTGTGTCGTAGCTAATTATTGAGAAAAAAAAAAAAATTAGCGCTGTGCGACCAGAATTGCACTTTATAGTGTCGTAGCTAGTCGTTTTTATTTAAATGATTTTGCTGAATGAACCATCTGTATTAATCTCAATCTGTGTGACTTTATTTAAAACTAATAATTAAACAATATCAAGTGGAGGTACTGATTTAAAGTAAACACGCCACGCTTTCGGGTAGATAGATAAGCCGAAACTGTTTTTATTATACAGGTCAAATTAAATTAGCTAGCAAAACTCCGTGACGTGATAGGACTTAGAAAATACTTTAATTTATATATATGCCGAACTAAATGGTCAAGGTCTACTACAGGGTCAAATAAAATTAGCTAGAAAAACTCCGTGACGTGATGGGACTTAGAAAGTATTATTATTTATTAGAATGATTCTTTTTTGGGTCATCGAGTGCCGAAGAGCAGTGGTGGCCCAGTGGTGGTCGTAGGTTCGAACCCTGACAGGCGCTTTACTTTGTGTAAATATTTCATCACCACTGCTTTCAAAACGGTGAAGGAAAACATCATGAGGGAACTGGCATGTCATCATCTGCCTAGCCTTTTCCCAACTACGTTGGGGTCAGCTTCCAGTCTAACCGAATGCAGCTGAATACCAGTATTTTATATGGAGCGACTGCCTATCTGACCTCCAGAACCCAGTAATTGGGTGATACGATACCCCTTGGTAAAACTGGTTGTCAGACTTTCGGGCTTCTGACGACCCGTAACGACTGTCAAAGATCCACGAATGACAGCCGAGACCAACGGCTTAACGTGCTTTCCGAGGCACGGAGGAGTCTCGGTACGAAAAGATGGTCACCCATCCACAGACCAACCCCGGCAAGCGTAGCTTAACCTGACGGATCGACCTGTGCGGCAGTTATTACTTAGCCACGAGCTCCTCAGGGAACTGGCATGTCCCAGAACAAAAAATACGAAGACATGTGACTTTTACCCACCCGCACTGGGCCGCACTCCTTCTCAGAGAGAAGAGGCCTATGTCCCTGTGTGGGAACATTATAGGTTGATTATGTAACTGCCGGTAGTGTAGTCACTTAACATATCAGTTTTTGAAGTGAAAACTTCTTTAGGCGCGTTGAGCACTTTTTGTGTGAACAAAAATCATGGAACTCGCGTCATCGTCACCGCACGCTTCCCATGAGCTTTTTACAAATTTTTACAGGGTGTTCTACCACCTGGGTAGAACACCCTGTAAAAATTTGCGCACTGAATAAAAACTTATCCTGTATATACTGTTTTCACTTCTACTCCACTTCAAGTTACAACACAAGCAGCGAACATTGACCCCAAAAAATAATCGTCAAATCTTTTTTATTTTGTCGTGTAGAGATAAACAATTTATTTTACATATTGTATATAATATAAATTGATAACCTCCACTTCTGCGTAGTTTCGCTAGAAAATTTAATTTGACTCTGTAGTAGACCCTGACCACTTAGTTCGGCAGTAGCAAACCCAAAAAAAAATGTACAAAATTAAAGTATTTTCTAAGTCCTATCACGTCACAGAGTTTTGCTAGCTAATTTAATTTGACCCTGTAGATTGAAATATTCATAGTGACGTAGGTAAGTTTATTATTATCATCTTTATTAATATTTAACAGTCTTAAATAAAGGATTATCCATTAAGGACGCACGAAAGGAGAAGGCTCAAAATTACCCACGTCTGACAGCAAAGAGAATATCTCAAAAAATCACACAAATAATTAATTTAAAATATATATATGTTCGGTTTTAATCCTTACTGGATTACATACGAAAAAAATGCTCAGAATATTAATTCAATGGTAATGTATAATTTAGTAAAATCGGCAGAAAATAGTTTTAGAACACTAAGCAAAACAAGCTTGTTTTACTTCTAGAAATGTAAAACTAAATTCTGCAGATATTACTACCGCTAAAGTCCCACCGTGCCCATAAATATTACCCCTAAATTAAAACAGTAAGGATTAAAACCGAAATCATGTTTTTTATTGTATTTCTAGTCGTTCTAAAACTAAAATCTGCAGATTTGACTAAATTATACAGGGTGTTAAAGTAATTGCGTGCCATAGCTTAGGGGTAGGTTCAATATCGTTAAAGGAAGCCATAAAAAAAAAAACTAACTTTAACTAGCAATCGTTTAGAATTAAAATTATTTTATTTGTTTAAATGCTTTAATTACTTACCTACTATCGAACGCGAATCGAACTTACGCTACGACCGCGACGGTATGTAAGTTACAATTCGAATTTTCCCTTCGTACGGCGATGCGGTAATAATGTTTTTTTTTCTGGCTTCCTTTATCGATACTGAACCTACCCCTAAGCTATGGCACGCACTTACTTTAACACCCTGTATACTACCCCGGAACGAATATTCAGAGCATTTTTTTCGTATGTTAGCCAGTAAGGATTAAAACTGGAAGGAAGTATGTATTTTAATAAAATTATTATTTTATGACTTTTTTAGATACTTCTCTTTGCTGTCAGACGTGGGGTAATTTTCTATGGGAGATGAGACTTCTCGTTTATATTACAGATGCGTCACTCCGCAAAATCATTTAAATAAAAAGCGACTCTTTCTACGACATAATAACGTGCAATTCAGGTCGCACAGCGCTAATTACCTACAGTTATATTCACCTAGAAGTTGCCTCTCTTTCTATCGCGTAACTCTTATATCTTCTGTCTACGTTACTCTCACTGAATTCGACAAGTCGAGCCTGCCGCGTACCTGCTTGTAGCTTCATACCTAAAATGCGGAGTGACCAATCGGTATTTATCTGTGCCTAAAGCAAGTTGTATATCGATATCACTAAATTGTTTTTAATTTTATTGCATTTTTCTAGTGAGAATTTCCTATGATACGTTAGGAGAAAGCCGTAGAGGTTTCTATGAATTACATTATTGATGAGTAGGTACAATCTAATATCATTGCCTATAATTCATACACAGAAATATACCATCATTCTATGTAGCTTCACCGTGGAAGATCTACTTTTAAGTTCACTTGTGGGCATTTTCATCAAAGTTTAAAGGGTCACTGCCTCACTGTCCTATTCTCTACATAAATCACATTATTGTCCACTTTTTCACATAAGCCACTTTACAAATATACAACCAGATTTAGAACTTAAATACCACTAAACAAAGCGCAAGTTACACTGTAGAGGCGATTCTATACGATTTCAATTTTTGACAAACGAAAATGAACTCAGTCGCATGTCGTTAAAGATGACTTTCAAATGTATCTGGCTCCGTATGAAGATTAATTGTGGATTTACTCCACAATATAGTAATATCATTGAATGTATTGTCCCGCCACTTCTCCTTCTAATTCCTCCTGAATTATTTCCATTTGGACCATATCGCTTTCATCAATTTCATCAACGATAGGAGCTAGATCAAACCGACTGTGTCTATTGCGGATATGCATTCGCAAATTCGTCTGGTGCGCAAATGCCTTATTGCACACCACACATACGTAGTCCTTTTCTTTCGTATGTAGGACGGCGTGGGAGTTCAAGTTACTTCGCTTCGAGAACTTTTTCCCACAAACGGAGCAGACAAATTTCTTTTCGCCATTATGTTTTACCATGTGTAGTTTAACATCGTAAGGACCGAAGAATTTGTCCCCACAGACTTCGCATTCTACATTCTTCTCTCTTAGATGCACTCTCCTCATATGTCGCGACATGATAGATTCCTGTGGATACACTTTTGGGCAAAATGGGCACTTAATTTTGAGCTCTTCAACCTCATGAACGTTCGCCAAATGAAGTTTCTTTAAGTAAGGACTTTTGAAAGTTTCCGGACAATGTGGACAGGTCGATAAGTTGACTAAATGCACGTTCTTTTCATGTAGAATCTTTTTAGATAAAGTAGCAAGACTAATACCACAGTATTCGCAAGTGTAACCACCCTCTCTATGGTAGTACCTATAATGCATTTTCAGATGGTTCTCTCCTTGGAAACTGGTGCCACAGACATCGCAAATGTAATGGTGGGATAGATGATGTTTGTTCGCGTGGCGCAACAGATATTCGAAGAAGACGAATTTCATGTTGCATGTTGGACATGTGGGCTGGTCCTTATCTAATTTAAACGGTAGCAGGCAATTTGGGACGCTCACATCGTATTCTGCGTCATGTGCAATGATCAAATGGTGGATCAGCTCTTCTAAATTCGTCACAGCTTGCGGACAAAGCTTGCAAGATATATTAGTGACGTCAATTTTGACAGCAGCGTCTTTATTTCTGTTGTTTTTGGTTCTGTCGAACACAACGAGTTCGAGATTCGCGAATTGATGAGCTTCGGTCGTATGCTCTCGTAGAACGACTGGGTCTTTTGTAGTTTCGTTGCAGTAAAAGCATTTATATTTCCCCTTATGCCACATGAAAGGTGTGACATTGCTATACTGTAAAACATACTCGACATTCCGCCGTTTTATCAATAGCTTACGGGCGACTTCCATTTTCTTATATTTGTCCTCCACAGTATTGAATTTTGAACCTGAAAAGAAATTCAGCTTTTACTTTTCTAGGTTTCTGTAATATTCTGCAGGTGGTTCGTCGGTTTCTGCGCGTTTTAGATAGAAGGATCCAATAGCTGAGAATAGTGGTCACAGATGCAGACAAAACATTTGGTATATGGATAAGGTTATCGTCATCAAAAAGTGGTATCGTTGTTCTTCTATAATTTTACGATGCGAAATTTAATAGCGTAGGTTCTATACCAGAAAATAATCGAACTGTTCGATTATTCAATTTTTTTACGGCCGAATGGGAGCAACTGCTTCACCAGCGTAGCCCGCGAAATTAAAATTTTCTTATGTTTTTTTTTTTCAATTCGTATGTATCAGGTTATACAGGGTGATTTTAAGATGGGTGCAAAGCTTTAAGGAGAAGATAGTACAGACCATTTGGAACCATTTAAGCCATGGTTGTCTCAGACGAAGTCTTACCAATTTTTTTAACCAAATATTTGTTTATTTTTCGGAAATTTCCAAAATTTTATGTAAACTGCATAATTATGGCCAAATTGAATGATATATGAGTTCATTTTTTATTTATTTAATCAAAGTAATGTGTAAGCAATCAAGCAAAACATTTTTTAGGCTTCTGTGAACATTAGAAATTTTTTACAGACATTTAAAGTTCAGAAAATTTGTATCAATACGTTATTTAAATCTTATTAAAAAAAAAAATTGCAAGACTTCGTCTAAGACAACCATGGCTTAAATGGTTCTAAATTGTCTGTACTATCTTCGCCTTAAAGCTTTGCACCCATCTTCCAATCACCCTGTATATTGATCTAAATATGATTCTCGACCGTAACAAATATGTATTTATAGAATTATAGTCATTAGAATCAGCAATACAAAACTCTTATTTAAAATTGCCCTCAAATGTCATGATTTTATGTAATAGTCATTCGATAGGGTAAGTTGTATTGACCCCCCCTTAAATAGTGGTAAAGGCATTTCGAGTGGTAATATTATCAGAGGACAACAGGTAAAGTGATAAAAAAGCCAAATAAAATACATAGAAGTATATTTTTAAATTAAAATGTCGCACACTTCATACATTCCTTTCGAGTATATCACAATATTCACAAGTCTTAGGGCCGCGCAGACCTGGTCAAGCGCAATAAAGAGTGAGTTTTCTGCCAAAAAAAATATCGACACTGCGATCCTTTAAATAAAGTCGATAATAAATAACCGCATTGATGCAACTTTCTCAGAAAAATTAATGTTTAATTATTTTCAACTTTATTTCAACTGCCACACAAGGTTGATATTTGCTTGAAAACCGCGCTTCTCCAGAATTCTTTGCCAGCTTTTTATTAGCGCACAAGCTAATACATAATATTTATTTAGTCGATACGACTAAGCGACACCTATAACCCCCGTCCTATATAAAAGCGAAGGTCGCGTGAACACGCGATTGTACGAACTTGTTGTTCGGTGAACTTGAACGTGTGGTCGCGCCGACAGAGGACGCTTCCGGTTTCACGAACAAACAGTGACATATTCACGCGACCGACCGCGTATTTCGCTACGATGACGAACGCTTTTAAATAGGATGCGGCCTAATACGCAGTACATTTTCTATTTATCAAGTTACAATTATGGATTATCTCATGGATTTACGTAGTGATTATTATAACATATACATAATGATTTTAAGGTACAAGAAATAAAACTAATTGTCTTGATTAAATATTGTTTTACATAAAATACTATTTACTTTTTTTAAACGAAATTACCCTATAGGCATGATTTTGACATTGTTTCCTTTGGAAACAGAAACAAATAGCTGCCATAAAAAGAGCTTAAAAAAAGAGTATGAATTAAAATCTGATAAAAATCTGACTGATAACAATAAATGAGTTCTAGGGAAAAATCCCTGCAATATTGCAAAAAAAAATATCTCTATGACCTAACACATTTTTAAAAAATCTTATTATTATTGGATTAATTTAATTATTCTTTTAAGACCTGCCTATAGAGTATAAGTTAATCCGAGATCAATTTTTAATACTACTTTTTACACTCATTCTAATAATTACAATGAATGTAAAAACATAATCATTATTATTATGTTTTATTTGTATGAGATATATGGAGATCATTATAGTCAATTCTCTTTCGTTTTATTCTGATTAATTAATACATTAACTGGCAAAATGTGGGTGTACTATATAGGTATACACCACTGCCTTAACCTTCCGGGAAAACAGACATGATATTAATAGGATCACGTCCTTGATAAAGCAATATAACACGAAACCATTAATAGGTACTGAGCAAAGACTATAGTTTGACCGGCACCGCTGTTCCGCGCCTTAGATATGTGCGCGTCGAGACGGGGGCCGCTCATTCGCTAATGCGCACGGTGCTCCTAAGACGCGAAACAGCGGTCCCGGTCAAACTAAACCTTAAGTAGAGAGATTTCGCCGCTTCATACACCTTGATGGCGGCTCTGAAGTGCGCTACTCACTACGCAGTGCCCCTTCCCTCACCCCCGCTGACACATGAACTTGTTACTGCACAGCAACTCGCTTCGCATTCAGAGCCGCCATAAAGTTTGCATCGGGCTGTACCTAATTAGTTTTTCTGTGAAATTTGTTTATAGCAGACTCCCAAAAGGAAGAAATTCATTGGATAGTTTTAAATATATTTACACCTATAAATCAAAACCATGTGAAGTAAAGTAAATTAATTGTTAAGAAAATTGACTTTATCATAAATTGTCCGTATATAATCACAACTGTCATACTTTGACAGTTATATGAAATGGGTATATCGCGGTAAATTGACGTAGGGTGTCAATTTTCTTAACAATTATTATTTTTCTGTACAACAGCTATCTCCAAATATTACAACACACTTAAATCTGCAACTGCACATGCCCATACTTTTTATGCATCTCCATATGCGAGCTCAAATTACTTCGCCTCAAAAAGGCTTTTCCGCAAACAGTGCAACTAAATTTCCTATCCCCTTCATGTTTCACCATATGCATCCTCAATAGATAATTATCGAAAAACTTCTCATTACAAATGGAACAAGGAATGTTCTTTTCCTTCAAATGAGTACGCCTAACATGGTCTTTCATGAAGGAGTTTCTAGTAAACATTTTCCCGCAGTAACTACATTTATGTCCTACATTATGCATTTTTATTAAGTGTTTTTGCTTATGGTACTGCGATTGGAACTGCTCGGGACATTTTGGACATTTGTGGTCCTTCGCATCGTGTGTCCTCGCTCTATGTCGCGCCAAGCACCATTGGTTCTTGTATTTAACCCCACATATGTCACATTCGCAGGAACCCGTATGTGCGTAGGTTATATGCACGTTTAGATTCGCCGCGTTACGGAAGCTTCGACCGCAGAAGTCACAGATTCGGTTGTTGTTGCTATGTTCGGAGTTCATATGTCGGAGCAAAATGCCGAAGTATCGGAAGACGGTATCCGGGCATATAGGACATGGCATATTGTCTTTTATAACTCGGAAAGGCTCTAAACAGCCCAAAATTGACGTATCATAGTTCGCTTTATGTTCGTTTATTAAATGGTTGATTAAATCTTCTAAATTAGGCATAGGGAGGCAACATATTTTGCAAGCTAATGCAGATATGTCTATTTTAACTGCTATTCTTTCTCCTTTACATTTCTTCATGCATTTAGATTTTAAATCGCATACAGGGTGTTCAAGGCTGGTATGGTGGCGTAACTCATCAAATTCTACAAATTTCTTTGAGCAATAAAAGCAGGAGTATTTGGAAAAGAATTTGAAAGGCACAGCAGTCGACATGTTGAGTACACACTGTATGTTCTGTCTTATTTGTAGAATATTTTGTTTTTTCTTAGGTTCTATGTTACTGTCGTTTAAGAAAGAAGTGTGGGGGGGTTCGACTTGAGAGATGATTTTGACTTTACATTTGCTTATATGCTGTCTTAAACCTAAAGAAGTGTGGAACTCTTTGGAGCAGTAACTGCACTTCATATTACTCTCATTTTGGGGATGATCAACTTGGACATGTTTTTGTAAAAGAGAAAGGGACGCGAAACGCAAACCGCAGCTCTTGCAGTGCCTAAAATGCATGTTATTTTGATGCCTCCGTAACGTAAGGCGAGTTTCAAAGTTCTTCAAACACAAATCGCAGGGATATCCTCCTTGTCTGTGATAATTTCTTAAGTGTATAGACAAGTCCCTTTTCTTGTTGAAAGTAACTCCACAATCATCACAAATAAAACAGTTCTGCGGGTGAACGTTATTAACATGTTTAACCAAATATCCGAAATAAGAAAACTGTTCTTCGCAGTACAAACATCGAAAATCGACTAATCGATATTCCTGGAAGGGTATATCGATATTTTTGTTGTATTCCATATTGTGTTTACTGATCAAATGATCGATTATTTCTTCGAATCTGCTGAAGGGTTCATTGCAGATATCACAACCGATTTCTGACACGTCGATTTTAATTTCGATGTTATTGCCTTTGATGAGTTTAAGGGAGTAATCTTTTGTGGTGCACAGTCCGTGGGATTTTGTATGTTTTCTAAATTCTGTGTATTCTGTATAGTTTTTTCCGCAGTAAAAGCAAAGGTATTTGCCCCGCCATTTAAATGGCATGATGGTAGTGTTGTTGAACAGTATTTTCAAGTTTTTCCGTCGTCTCTCAGAGGTACAGCCTTCGTACGGCCCAGGCAGACCATCTGAAAACAAATTGTTCTTCTCTATAAATGTGCTGTTATTTAATCTTCTACTTCTATGCTTGGTTAGTTTTGGGCGTTTTCGTATACTATATTCCGTTACTTATATCAGTTGTGAATCCCAGAATCTGGTCATCATTCTGGGCAAAGTTTCAAATTGTAGTATTCACCTTCTTAAAAGGATATTCATAGTTCATCATGGATATTACAGGCAGAAAGCATAATTATAGGAAAATTCTTAGCTAAGCCTTTGAATGGACACCAAAACGTGGTCAATTTAGAACCAGCTATAAAATAACTGGCCAACAGCAGAAATATGAACAGAAATATCATCAAAAAATGTTAGGTAACGTTTCGAGCGTTCGCGTTCCGTATATGTGAGGCCATATGACCCCTTAGATTCCTTTTCCATAAGAACTTTTTACCACAAATATCACAATGGAAGTTTCTTTCTCCAACGTGTTTAACCATATGCATTTTCAGTCTTTGACTGTCGAAAAATTTCTCGAAGCACACAGAACATTCCACATTTTTTTCTTTCAAATGAGACCTCCTTACGTGGTTGACCATAAAAGAGTTTTTAGTAAAAAGCTTATCACAGTAAGTGCATTTATGTCCCGTACCGTGGGACGTGATCAAGTGGCGTTGCATTGAATATTGGGAGGTAAATTTTTCTGTGCATTCGAAGCATTGAACTAATTTAGTACCGTGAACGGTGCCTTGATGATTTCTTAACGCACTATTAGTCCCAAAAACTAGATCGCAATTTCCGCACTTGTGATTATCAGCGATTTTATGACGTCTTGAAATATGAGCTCTAAGATTGGGGTCAGTTCTGAACGCTTTGCCGCAGTACATGCATATATGTTTATTACCGCTATGAGACGCACTGACGTGCTTGAGTAAGACGCCAAAATATCTGTAGACTTCCCCGCAAATAGGGCAAGGGTAGTTGTCTTTAATCAGTTTGAACGGTTGCAGATTACTCTCGACAGAAAAGTCACATTTCACCTTATGCTCTTTGCTCAAATGGTCAATCAAATCGTTCAAATCCTGCAAGGTGACTTGGCATAGTCTACAAGACAAAGAAGAAGTATCGACTTTGATTTGGACACCGTCATATCTGTTCCTTAACCTCATTGATTTAAAGGATATATCGCAGTGAGGATGTTCTATCGACGTGTGTTCTTTTAAATCTTCGCATGAAGTGAAGTCTTTCGTGCAATAGAAACATCGTAACCTATTCATAAAGAATTTGAAAGGTAGTGCGGTAGTCATGTTAAAGATACATGCTAAACTTTTTCTTATTTCTTTAACGGATACTTTTTTGTCGTCGTCGTCTATTATGACAATTTCTTCCTGAGGTTTATGATCGCAATTTGCAGCATGTCTTATAAAGGCTTGTTTTGTTGTTAGAACTTTATTACAAAATCCACATTGGCTCTGATTAGAATCATGGTCAGATTTCTGATGAGCTAACCGCTTGCTGTCTGACGCAAATACTTGGAAGCAGATGTTACACGTCGAAGAATGAGCGTTGGACCTATGAATCTGTAACGCGGAGTTAGTTGGGAACGTTTCATCGCATTTGGTACAAGAATGGTACTTCTTATGATGTAATCTTATGTGCGAATCCAAGTCCCTCTTTTTATTAAAGTTCTTTTTACATTCGGCACACTCAAAGCTGTTATTTGGATGAGCGACGTTCATGTGACTGATTAATTTACGTAAGTAATTGAAGGTTTTATCGCAAAGGAGACACTGAAGATCTAACAGCCTGTAGGCTGATAACAGCATCTCTACATCTTTCGCATAAGGAAGTTGGTGTTTAATTATCAAATGGTCAATAATTTCGTTTAAAAATGGGAAACTTTCTGAACAAATCTCGCAGGAGACATCGGAAACGTCTATTTTGATTTCTATATCAGCTGATTTAACTAATCTTATAGCTCTGTCGCTATCACTGCAAGGACCGTGGCCTTTCGTGTGTTTTCGGAGACGATCGGGCGTCCTCGTATCGTCCCCGCAATAAAAGCAGAGGTATTTGCCGCGCCATTTAAAAGGTATCAATGTTGTATTGTTGAGCAATATTTGCAGATTCCTCCTCCTTAGATAACTAGCACTGTGGTTTGTCACCTCTGTTTCCAAATCTGAAAAGAAATGATTTTTTTGTACTTTTGAGACAGCAAAGTGACAGTGCATGGAAGGAAGGCGAAGTTTGTGGTCATTTGTACTATCCCCGATACTAACTCTTTTTTGTGATTTAGCATCTCTGCTAGTTAGCTATTACGATTATTTATTCGTTCAAATTCACACAGGTTACTTTAGTTTTTGGTTATCATATTATTTAGTTAAAGGCTGGCGCCTAAAACTCGAGCTGGCGATATTTATGTATATTTTTTTCTATGTTCATTTTCTTCCTGGTTGTCACGTTATTATGGTATACATATTCTAAGGATCTTTTTGTTTCGTGTGGTTAGTCACCAATCTGGTGTCAGAGTTTTAAAGCCGCCCATGGGCCTCTGACTTGGCTTTACATGCCGTTGAGAAATATCTCTCAGGCGGTTTACTCACGATGTTTTCCTTCACCGTTTTTGAAGCACGTGATAATTATACAATACGCACATGAATCCGAAAAGTCAGAGGAGCGTGCCTTGGGTTCCAAGTCGAGACTTGGCAGTCTGACGGAGAGCAGTGTTGCGGTTAGAGCGGTGATAGCCTAGTGGTGTGATTCAAAGGATAAATATGGCACTTCAATGTTAAGAATTTTAAAAATAAATGCTCATACAGTTTATCTAAGATATTTACATGGGTGTAGGGTAGAGCTGTTTACTATGCAGCCTATCTATATGCGTCTTCATAGTCTTGCGCCAGTAGAACCGCTCCCCACACACATCACAACTATATTTCTTCTGCCCACTATGTTTCACCATATGCCTTTTCAACAGAACAGTGTTAAAGAACTTCGTATAACAAACAGAACATTCTATACTCTTTTCTTTCATATGCGTTCTTCTTATATGGTTACTCATAAACGAATTTCTTGTAAAGAGTTTCCCACAATAAGAGCATTTGTGGCCCGTATTGTGGGCAATGATTAAATGTTTCTGCCTTTCATATTGCGTGGCGAAAGATTCAGGGCATTTGGGACATTTAGCTGCTTTTACACCGTGTGCTTGAGCCATGTGCATATATAAACGAGACGGTATATTGCACTCAGCAGCGCAAATGGTACATTTAAACCGCCCAGCTCTGTGATGACGCCAAATGTGCACTCGTAAGTTTTGATCCCTACGGAATGTTTGGCCGCAGTAAACGCAAATGATATTGTTGTTGGTATGTTTGATGTTCATATGTTTAAGAAGCGTTCCGAAGAAGCGGAAGGCCTCGCCGGGACAGTGTGGACAGACCATGTTGTCTTTAATCAGCCTATAAGGCTGCAGACACGTTGTTATCGATTTGTCGTATTTCGCATCGTGTTTCGCGATTAGGTGATCGATCAAATGGTCCAAGTCAGTCAATGACTCGAAGCAGACTTTGCAAGCGAGTGAAGAAATATCGATTTTGACGCAAGCGACTGACTCCCTACATTTCCTAATACACTTTGCTTTAACATCGCACACCGGATGTTCCATAACCGCGTGTTCCCTCATCAAATCAGAATCGGCAAAATCTTTAGAGCAATAAAAGCAGTTGAACTTATTTTTATAAAAATTAAAAGGTATTGCCGTAGACATGTTTATGACTATAACTATATTTTCTCTGATTTGTTTGACGCAAGGTTTTTTGGCTTGATCCTCGTAGTTTAGATCTAAGTCCATGGCAATATTTTCTTCTTTGATGGCGATTCCAAAAATTTCTTCTCCTTTACATTTTCTTGAATGCATCTTGAGACCTTGTTTCGTATGGAACTCTTTGAAGCAGGTATCGCATTGCAAAGACCCGTCGTCCGGATGTTCTAAGTCGATATGTTTTTGTCTCAAAGCAGCTGACGGCAGTTTCAAATTGCAAATGTTGCATCGAGTCAAATGCCTGTTATTTCGATGTTTTCTTAGAATATTCAATGAGTTGAAGATTTGAGGGCACATTTCGCATTGGTAGCCTCCTTCTCGATGGTAATTTTTCACGTGAGAAAAGAGATCTCTCCTTTTGTTGAATTTTTGGTTGCAGTTATCGCAAATGAGGCAGTTCTTTGGGTGGGTATTATTGACGTGAGAAACTAGGTAGCCGAAATACGTGAACTTTTCATCGCATCCGGTGCAACTGAGATCAGCAAGTTTATACTCTTCTATAGCCATTTCTACTCCTTTATCGTACTCAAGTTCATGTTTGTCAAACAAATGAGCTACTATTTCATCGAAAGACGGTAATGTTTCCGCACACACTTCGCAATTAATCAATGATATGTCTATTTTAATTTCCATGTTCTGACCTCCTTTTAGGACTTTGAGAGAATGGTCTTTTATGGAACAACTGCCATGTGCTTTCGTATGTTTCCTTAACTCTGTATACTCGGCAATATCTTTGCTGCAATAGAAACATAGGTACTTCCCACGCCATTTAAAGGGAATAATAGATGTGTTGTTGAATAGAATTTGTAGGTTCCGTCGCCTTCTCATCGAGGAAGACTCTGTGCCCTTGTATTTTCTCGGTTTTTTACCTGAAAAGAAATTGGTCTACTATAAAGGTACCCTTGGCATGTCAACAAAAAATCAGGTTCTAAAAATGTCTACATTGTTCAAATAAAGGTAAGAAATGATAATTTTGTGGTCAGGGTACATTTAAAGTTGTTTTAAGAATCTAACAGCATAATTCTTAAACAGATCTTAATTTTAAGTTACATAAGCTGTTAAGTTTCATGTCTCTGTCACTTTAAGGCGCATATTACAGCCGCATCGGTGCAAAGAACCGCGGTGCGACCCGCCTTTTCTGCCTGGTGTGCGATGGTTCACACAAAATGTACAAAAGGTCTTTTGCAATGCGGCGGGGCCCAGCAAAACTTAACAAAGTCTCAGTGTCGTGTGAGAATTTGGAGGAAGTCCTACTCACTTTGCTTAGCATTATATAATGTTACTCAGTGGAGATCGATAGTATATGCTCCGCAGAGGCTTTAGTCAAACTTTTCTTAGTGGTGTACGTGTACGTGTTCCCTCTCGAGGAGGCACTTTACTTATTTTTTTTTATTCTAAAGATTTTCTTCCATAATATCTTTGCTCGTCAGAAAGATTTCTAGGATTAAACAATTTTAGCCAGTGTCAGCTAGTTTCGTTACTGTCTAAGTGACAGAAAGTGATCAGCCCCCTGCGTTCAAGAGTTGTCAGTGTCAATATTCCATTGCAATGAAGGTACTGACAGCTCTTGAACGCAGTTTAGATGTGACCGCGTTCAGTATTACTGATGAAATTTGTTAAGACTTTTACTCGAAGCGAATGCCTCGTAGTACGTCAATGGTTTCAGTTGGTTATATAAAATTGGATTGAAATAGAAATGTATGTAAATAAAAATCAATGCAACAAATGAATCGTATTGTTTACTTTCTAATAGGAATAGAAAAATACAGCTTCATAACTCTAAATTATTTCAAAGAAAAGTTCAATATAATATGTCTTTTGATTCATCGTCATCATTATTTCAGCTGAAAGACGTGTACTGCTGGACATAGGCCTCCCCCAAGCACCGCCACTTCGACCTTCGATTCCTGCGACCTTCGCAAGGTCGTCGGTCCACCTTGTGAGGCATTCCAACGCTACGTCTTCCGGTACGCGGTCGCCACTCCAGAACCTTGCGACCCCATCGGCCATATGTTCTATGAGTAATGTGCCCTGCCCACTGGCACTTAAGTTTAGCAATACTTCGGGCTATGTCGGTTACCTTGGTTCTCCTACGGATTTCTTCTAATTAAATAATTCAAAATATTTCTTAACATACTGCGATAAATGCACCCTTCTAGCATTCTACCTCATATTTAAAGCGCAGTCTTTCTGTCTGACTAACAATTAATACCACGTTAATACGCTTATAACCTATGCGTTTATGTATTTATTTATATCCATAGATATTATAGATACAAAGGGGATAACGCAGTAACTGGGTTGTGTGGAGGTCAGTGTTCCTCTAAGTAAAATACTGGTATTCAGCGCCATCTGATTAGATTTGACACCGTACCCAACATAGTTATGAATGGATGATGAGCACTCAAGCGCAAGTTTTTTTTTTACGCGCGTTTACGTGCTGAAAACGCAACTAGTACTGCTTTTTCAAGGCAGAAAACGCGCTGTAGAAGTGTTGACGACGCGGGAAGGGTTACATGGCACGTACGTATAAAAACCGCCGTTGTTATTGGCACGCCTCAGCCGAAAGCCACATTGGCGCGACTACGAGGAGCGGAGGTGACGGTTCAGGCGGCCGCGTTACACGTCAAGTCTCGATTAAAAAGCCTGACGATGACCTCAGAGGTCAGCTACGAGATGCCCTATACAGGGTGTCCAAGAACCTGGCGTCCAACTGGATTCCCACGATGCCCCAAGTTCTAACAGTACTCAGAAAAATATTTTAAAAAATCCACCCCATGTACTTACAGAATTATACTGATTTCAAAAAAAAAGGGGAAATGAGCACCCTGTGACATACTTTTAAATGCTGTGACTGCTAATGCTGATAATTTCGATATTTCTTGGAGGTTTTGTAATCTAGGGTATTGCTGTGTCTAAATAGAATGTAAAAATAATGTACTTATTGTACCATTTTAAAATAAAATATTATTTTAACTAAAGGTGATATGGAAAACTATTGAATTTCGCAACTTTGACCGACTGTAGTGTAAAAAAAATGTACCAAAATAGTATGGCAAGTGACGTCAAATTTTGACGCGTTTATTCCTCTTTTTAAAAAGGTATAATACTTACACATTAATTTGAAAAAAAAAAAATTTGATAATATTTTTACTCAACAACCCAATTTTTACGATGTCTTACAGAATTCATAGAAAGAAAAATTTACGACGAATTGAATCTAACCTCTAAAGAATTACTATTGTATGCTCATAAAAATAACAACAGGCCTCTCAAAAAACAGGTTAGACCGTAAGGGACGGTATGTGCATGCATCTCACCATAGTGATTCGTTATTACAACAGGAGGGAGCAAGACAGAAACTATCTTTGCGATTTGCTGGTTCTTCTTTATGGTACCCCATTATTCAGGTAAGAGTGAGGGAGAAAAAGGTTAGAGGTGCGAGTGAGATAGATAGTGACGCTATCTGGGATCGTGCTATTTAGGATAACAGTACGGTCAGTACGCGTCACTGCCTCCTGCCGTTACTACGCACCTCTCTCTTATTGTTACCATTGATCACGTACTACGATTTAAAGCTTTGTTTATTGGACTCGATTACTCTTTGTGCTCTGGACTTTGAAACGAACTCTTTACGACGACCTTTGCCTGTGTTTGGACAGTTTGTGTTTTGTGTGTGCTACCATGGCGACCTACACTCCGCGAGAATACGCAAATATGCACTACATTTATGGAGAATGTAGAGGTAATGGACGAGCTGCAGCGAGACTTTACAGAGAAAGGTATCCGAGGGCTACGCGATATCCCGACCATCGAGTTTTCATTAATGTGCACAGATCACTATGTGACGGGCGGTTCCCCAATCAAGTAGCTGGTGAAGGACGACCCGTAAATGACTTCATACGCGATGAAGTTTTAGAGGCGGTGTCGGCAAATCCAAGCATCTCTGTGCGAGGAATAGAAGCTGATACGGGGATACCGAAGAGCACAGCACACAGTATTCTCCAAAAAGAAGAATATCATCCGTACCACGTACAGCGAGTGCAAAGTCTTTTACCTCGAGACTATCCGAGCCGAGTCGCGTTTTGTGAAACAATCCTGCAAAAACATCGAGAAGACGAAAACTTTATCGACAAAATTTTGTGGTCAGATGAATCAACATTTAAGAAGGATGGCTACATGAACCTACACAACTTGCACGAGTGGCATGTGGAAAATCCGCACTTGATGCGAGAAGATAGATCCCAGTACCGGTTCAAAGTGAACATGTGGACCGGTATTCTCTGTGGGAATATTATTGGTCCATTTGAGATGCCCGAGAATTTGACTGGCGAATCATATTTAAATTTTCTTCAAAATGATTTGCCAAACTTACTAGAAGAGACCCCACCAGATATGTGGTTCCAACACGACGGCTGTCCAGCACATTTTCGCGTATCCGTTAGAGAGTTTTTGGACGAGCAATACCCGAACAGGTGGATTGGGCGATCAGGAACAATCCCGTGGCCAGCCCGCTCACCTGACTTAAATCCGCTGGATTTTTTTTTCTGGGGAACTATGAAGGAGCTCGTTTATGCGAAGCCCATTAATGACATCGCTGACCTTCGTGAGAAGATAACACAAGCAGTGCAGGTGATACGTCAAAAAAGTTACTCGCGAAACATAAAGCGGTCCTTTTTAAGGAGAGTGAGAGCTTGTATTGCCGCGGGTGGTCAACATTTTGAACATTTATTGTAATAAAATATCTTTAAACTAACATTCTTTGCTTTTATTCTACTGGGAACCCATCTACCTGTGTGTATTTCCTTCTTGCTCACTCTTGGAACCGAAGTAAATAATAGTAGTAACATAACAGTTTCTAAGATAAGAAAGGGTCCGACAGTTACCGTTAGTAGGTAGGCACTTCGTAAAAATTGGGTTGTTGAGTAAAAATATTATCAAAATTTTTTTTTTCAAATTTATGTGTAAATATTATACCTTTTTAAAAAGAGGAATAAACGCGTCAAAATTTGACGTCACTTGCCATACTATTTTGGTACATTTTTTTTACACTACAGTCGGTCAAAGTTGCGAAATTCAATAGTTTTCCATATCACCTTTAGTTAAAATAATATTTTATTTTAAAATGGTACAATAAGTACTTTATTTTTACATTCTATTTAGACACAGCAATACCCTAGATTACAAAACCTCCAAGAAATATCGAAATTATCAGCATTAGCAGTCACAGCATTCAAAAGTATGTCACAGGGTGCTCATTTCCCCTTTTTTTTTTGAAATCAGTATAATTCTGTAAGTACATGGGGTGGATTTTTTAAAATATTTTTCTGAGTACTGTTAGAACTTGGGGCATCGTGGGAATCCAGTTGGACGCCAGGTTCTTGGACACCCTGTATAAAAAATCTCCTGACGTACACACGCCAGCCGCCCCAATATGGCGCCCCTCGCTCATCTCGTGTTATTGTTAGTCCCGCTCATCGCAGACGCAAAACGCGTCGCGCTAGCGTGGCAACCGGTTTTTAGGCAACATTGGGTACACCTACTCGAAAATACTCATTCAGTCGCCACTTCCGGATGATGCACTTTCATATGCAACCTCATACTATTATTCTGAACAAAACCCTGACTACAAACACTACACATAAACTTTTTTTCATTGCTATGTATCCGCATATGGTCCCTCAAAGTCTGCTTCCTTGCATAAGACTTCTTACAGACTTCGCATTGATGTACCCTCTCCCCAAAATGTTTGATCATGTGTTTTTGTACGTGCGTTCGTGAGAAAAATTTTTGTTCGCACATGGAACAGGAGAAGTTTTTCTCCCTCATATGAACTTCCTTTAAATGCACCTTCATTTTGCTCATAATTTGGAAACTTTTACTGCAAACTGGACAAGTAAACTCTGGAACTTTTACATCGTGTATTAAATTATGATGTCTCTTTCTTTGGTTGTAATTCTGAAAGGTTTCAGAACAATAAAAACATCTAAGAAGTTTATCCTTATTGTGGACTTTGGATTCGTGATTATTCTTCTGAGTTAGCGAGTCAAAAGTTTCTGGGCATAAATTGCAGTGGAACCCAGAACCGTGGCTTAAGGAATGACAACGTAGTCTATCCATGCTTAAGAAGGACTTCCCACATAACTCGCAGATGTAATTCCCGTAATGTTCATTCATATGCTGGTTCAATTTCATGAAGTATTGGAACTCTTCTTTGCAAACAGCGCAATTGTAAACCTCGTTTTGTAGAAAGTACGGTATGAGTCCGTAACCACATTCTTCTGTGAATTTAATGTTATGTGTACATTTTAGATGTTCTATAAGAGCGTTTAGATCGTCGAATTTATCATTGCAAGACCGACATTCTAACACGGAGACGTCAATTTTAACTTTCTCGTCTCTTCTTAAGTATGAAACAGCAGCTTTGATATTTGATTTCTTATGCTGGTTTATAGTATGTTCTTTGAGTAAATCAGTGTCTTTGAAAGGCAGATGGCAGAAGAAACAGAGGTAATTTTGTCTATGCCATTTGAAGGGGATGACGGTGGAAGTTTCTAGAACTATAATAGCGTTAGTCTTCATTAATTTGTTGTGTCTTGTGGATGTCATTGAGGACTTACTCGACGCCTCTGTGATGCGCCGTTTCTCACCTAAAAAGTGAAATTTTTGTATGAGATATCTTGACGCCTTCTCTCTTTGGTGTTCTAGAGAAATTTGAAAGCTTTCAAAGCATATTCTATAGCTTGTTATGTATCTTGACGATACTGCAAAGTTCAATGCACATCTGGCAGGGGCGCAGCCTCCATACATCTCGATTCCTATCAGGTTCCCATCGGAAAAACCACTCTTCTTACACCTGAGTGTGTACCACATTACCGATATTTAATACCAGTTTAAAACATCATTCGATTAAGAACATTACAAAAATGCCTAAATTTTTTGAGTAAACAAAGAATTTCTACCATAGCCTAGCGTTAAGTTTAGAAAAGTACAGGAATGACTAAAATTGAGTTAATCAATTTTGATGTTATTTAGAGAGTTTATGAGAAATGTTTTTTAGAAATGGAAGCTTGGCCACTGACGTCTGGTGCACGCTAAGTAGTCAATCATGTTGGAGGTAGCATTGCTGATTTACGAGCACATGAATTTTTCATGTTTTTTTACTAGCTGTCCGCCCCGGGTTCTCACGGGTAGCACTAAGTACTTATCTACGGCTGACCTACCTACCCTACCTACATACCAACCCTACCGGAGTAAAAAGTTATATCCTATGTCCGTCTCCTGGTTCTAAGCTACCTCCCCACCAATGTTCAGCCAAATCGGTTCAGCCGTTCGTGAGTTATAAATAGTGTAACTAACACGACTTTCTTTTATATATATAGATTCCTGTCGATATTATAGATATAGAAGATGATCATCTTGTTGATCGTCAGTTTGTCATCGTCATGATTGTAAGGGTTATATTTCATTAGCACACTATTTGACCATGGTCGCACTGCCAGCAAAACATACACAGATTTTAAGGTGGGTATCTCACCAGCCCCCCTAGCCAAGTTGAAAACGATAAACGTGAACGCTTAGTAATCTCCAATAGATTTTCAACTTTATACCTCAGAGCATAAAGTTGAAAATCTATTAAAGACTACTGAGCGTTAGCGACCGGAACGAACGAAAATACTATGTAATCTTCAATAGATTTTCAACTTTATATCCAATAACATAAAGTTGAAAATCTATTAAAGACTACTGAGAGTTTACGTTTATCGTTTGTGACTTGGCTAGGGGGGCAGGCGTCCGATCGGTTGCGCAACCAACCATACATTTTTTGGCAGTGCACCTAAGTGTTGAGGAGTTTGGATTGTGATCTCATATTTCTAACATTTTTATTCTTTAGTCGCTAAGTGGATATGAAAATTACATATACTGTGAGGATTACTCATCATTTTGGTCATAATTCAACATAATACGATAGGAGAAATAATAGTTTGTTATTATTTGTTAAGATAAAAGAGGGTATCAACGTTGTTTTGTGTTCCTTTTCATATTTCAGTTTACAGAAAGCTGCAATCAAAGCTCATATCAACTTAAAACTTGGATGAGTATGCATAGGTTGCAACAAATTGGACAGTATCACAAAATTGATTATGTTAACAAAAACCGTTTGGTTCCTTTTCATAGAATAAGTAGCCGATATAATCATAACGCAATGTCAAATGTATAAAAAATAAGCAATAATTTTCGTTTGCACCGCATAGATTAATGAATATTATCCATAGTCAAAACGCTTAATTTTTTAAAGGTTAAGTTTGGTACTGGCAGTCAAAAATAGCAGTACTATACCGGAGGTTAATTCGTGAATCAATTCAAGTAATATCAAGTACTTAACGATAAAAAAACAAACTACGAATGTTAAAGAGAGTATTGCACAGTCACGGAAAACATTCGTTGGTCGCTTGAAGATAGTATTTTGAATAAAACAAATGACGCGCATTTGACCAAAATTCTGAGGAGTTTCTTTGTTTCTCTCTTGCATTCACTAATCTTTTATTATGCATCCATGAGTGGGGATGAGTAAATGCACGTCTGGTACACTTTGGGCTGTCCGCCCCGTTATCAATTTTTTTCCTAGCTTATATTTTAACGACGTTGTGAGCTAATCTAGAAAAATTCGTGAGAATCTACTTGTAAAAACGCATGAATTTATTGAAGCAATATTTTAGAAAGTATCTATCAAAAGTGGACAACGACGTCGTAACGGTCACCAAATCGATATTCGTTTACAAAGTACATGAATGAAGGTATATTTCGAATGACTGGTAACAACTATATTTTCGTGACTGTACATCAATCACACGTGCAAGGTTTATCGTGGGAAAATAATGCGCTAAATAATCAATTTTTCAGCCAATCAATAGCTTGTCATTTAATGACCGAGTAATTTTAACGTCAGGAGTCGCTCAATATAAAATATTTCAAGCTGATCCCAGCAAAATTGAAAAGATGCCTAGAATCTTTAGCAGTGTTAGTGACTTCATTTGGTCATCTGACTTACCATGATAAATATTGCACTTATGATAAACACCAAAAATGTGTAATTCCAAAAGCCCATATCATTGATTAAAATTATTTTAATTTGCCGACAGCCGATATTCGTCTTAAGCAGTGTTGTGGTTTGTTTTATATTGAGTTGTTCACATAAACAACGGCAAGAATTTAAAAAAAAAAATGCTTATATTGTCCCTCTCCTATGTAAAGAAAGGCCTCTCCCTATTCCTTAAACTTCTCCCTCAAGGATTAACTGTCTTCCAAATGTCAAACTAATGATTTTTCCTTTCAGAATTATATTTAAAATAAATGCATGTTGACAATACTTCTAACACATACATTAAATTAAAAAATTATAACGTATTTCCAGTAGCAATTATTTGAAAGATTCCAGTTTCGTATCAGAAATATGGTCAACAGAAACATGAAAAAGCGAAGTGTATGTGCTGCGATTTTGTAAATCAAATTAACTCTTAAATATTATTTATTTTTCTGAAAACATTAAGATGTTCTTTGCAAAAATGCTGCTGGACTAAAGTGGAACTGGACTCGCCACATCTGGCGCATTTCAGAGGAGCAATACGCAAAAACCACTACTCAGTGGTTCACAAATGACAGAAAACGATTACGCGGCATGTCGCAAATAGCTGTCAATTATTTACGTTTTTATTAATTTTGCAATATCACTGTATGAAAATATGAAATGTGGCTAACTAGTGAACTAAAATATTGATTATGAAATGCAATAATTCATATCGTAACACCGAATACTTATTTAGTTTTAGATGTCAAAAAATATTTGGAAACTTTCCAAATGCCTTTTTTACACCTAAAACGGTTACAAAGTCAAATTCAGTGTTATAATTGCAATTCATTATTAATATATTAAGTTCGCTAGTTAGCCACATTTCATATTTCCATACAATAATAATTGCCAAATTAATAAAAACAGCAAACTATTTGACATCTCAGTGCAAATGCACTGCAGCCCACTTTCAGAATAAACGCTCATATAGGATTGGCCCTCAATCGCAATAGACCAGAAAAACTCGTACTCAGCGCTTCTCCACATTTATTATACGCATGGCCAAGGTCTGTGTTCCCTTCCAGATATAACCCGTCAAACTTCAAAGCAAGAGTGAATCTGGTATCTTCTGGGCTTGCCCATTCCATCGTAGACTTCATCCATCGCTTTCCACCAGGCAAGATCGAGATCAAGAGCAAGCCCAACGGAAGAAAGGCCTTTGCAAAGGGACAACACTGGCTTATTGCAAAAATCCCGAAAAGTATTCACAGTGTAGGAACATCATCACAAATTGACCGATGAACTTAAATACGCGGGCTGGACAAATTAGATAGATGGGGAAGGCGAAGAACCGATTGCATTGGTTAAACTTGGGCGACGCTTATATCCAGCAGTGGTCTACGATAGACTGTGTTGGCAAACAGGAAAACTACTGATGAAAGTGTTTACCAACGACACAAGAGTAAAACTGGAGTCATAGGAGTCACAGACTGTGCTGGGCCTGCATGGAGGACGACGAGACAGCAGCTCATTTGCTTCTAAACTGTCCAGTGGTTGCCACATACAGGGCAAAGTACTTCGGTAACACAGGTAAAGATTATCAGTAATCATGTCTCAATCAGTAATCATCTATAGCCTAGGCTTTTCCCAACTAAGTTGAGGTCGGCTCCACACCCCAGTTACTACTGGGTAATACGATACCCCTTGGCAAGACTGGTCATATCAGACTTTCGGGCTTCCCAATACCCGTAACGACTGTCCAAAGATCAACAACTGACAACCGGGACCAATGCACAATACAATAATAAGCTTTGAAGCCTGGCTATTGCATAGCCGATTCCCGGCCACCGTAAGCGTGGGCTTGCGGACGGTGAGCAATGGGTAGCTCGCCGTCCGATAAGGACCAGGCCCGGGTCGACGGCGCGTTGAAAACCACGCGCGCCTTAAAGAGATGTCAGCACAACTGAAGGGGTCCGATAGGACCAATGCCTGCCGGAGTTGCAGGAAATTCCGAAAGGGATACCATGGCCCCTAGCAACTTTCAGGCAACTGAAGGAACACGGGTGGGTTTTAGTCAGTAAGAGTCTGACACGCCCTCCCGCTCCGCCCAGAGCGGGAGAAGTTATTTGGTAATTTCCCATGCAAAAAATAATAAAAGCCTGGCTATGGCATTACAGAAACAATTTTTCCTCTTTATAAAATCACAACACACACACTCCACTATACATTTTAACAACTATAGACCTACCTTTAGCAACAGCTTTCGAAGTCTTGGCCTTATCGTCGACTTTAGCCACTTTGGCCCTCTTATCCGGCTTCACTGGTGTGTTCTTGCGAGGACGACCGCGCTTGCCTTTGACCGGCAGCGTGGCTACGGTGACGTCCGATACTGAAGGCTGTATTAATTCGTCTTTGAGGTCGACTGGAAGGAAAAAGATAAGAGTGTAAGTATATAGTATATTGGTCGTGGTCCGGCGATGCGACGCGACGTGGTGGGTCGGGGGCCGAGGGCGACTGCCCGTCTAGGATTGAGCATTACCGAGAAGACAAACTGTGCATGCCTATGTCAATGTGGTACCATCCTGTGCAGCTCAGATGCTTTATTATATTAGTATATTCCCAGTTGGGCAGTGTCATTGGGTTTTTCTTTCTGGAATTTCTCAGTAACAGCCCAGAGACACCTCTGCCCAACCCTTCGCGGAAACAAGGCGTGATGTTATGTTTTTTGTATATTAATATTGTGGTACACAGGCAACTTGTGAATAGAACCTAAGATCCCACATTCAGCTGTCTTCTAACCAATATGGTCTAATGACCAATTTGGTGATTTACAGATACACTCAGATAATTGGAAATCACATTGCATGCTAAAACAAAATGTTGAAACTGTATACATACCATCGCCAAAATCAAGGTCATCTTCAAGATATTCAACATCTGCATCGTCAGGCTCCTCCACCGCACTTGGACCCTCACACTTCAGCTGCGCCTGGTAGATAAGCACTGCAATAGATATTAACATCATCATTATTGCCTTCGCTTTCCCTTCTTTGTGTCAATTTCTACCAATCCTACAGGCTAATTGATATTTATCTATAGACTGTTCGAAAACTATCTAAACAATTTTTCCCCTGCTGGGAATTGAATCCGGGACCTCAAGTCTGAGACAGGTGATGTTACCAGTAACCCACAGAGGCGGTTGAAACTGTTGCTGGATGCCGAACCGAATTGAAATACTGATTACTGGATTCCAGCCCTGAATTGAAATACAGGGTGTTTGGCAGAACGTTGAACATACGAAAATGGTGGAAAGGTGGGGTCATCTGCTACTTACTTAGCCCAAATTTATTTGGCCCTGGCCCCCTGGATATTAAAAAAAAAAAATTGCTTCTTTTAGTTTCACCACTTTCTTAACTTTAAAGTATAATTTTTATTAAAAATGAGTAAAAAAGGAAATATTTTGTTTTTTTTTTATTCTTAAATGTTGGCAGATTCTTATAAAACGATTGTTTTATTCAAATGGTATCTAGAAAAAAAGTTATGAGTCCTCTAACTTACAGAAAGATGTAAAATACTTAAATCTTAATTTCAACTTGCATTTAAAAAAAACATGAAATGATAATAAATTAGGTCTGAGTAAGTAGCAGATGACCCCACCTATCCACCATTTTCGTATGTTCAATGTTCTGCAATGTAGGCGCGGGCTTGCGGACGGTGAGCAATGGGTAGCTCGCCGTCCGGTAAGGACCAAGCCCGGGTCGACGGCGCGTTGTGTTCCACGCGCGCCTCAAAGAGATGTCAGCGAATGAAGGGGTCCAATGAGACCATTGCCTGCCGGGGTTGCGGGAAAGTCCGAAAGGGATACCGTGGCCCCCTGGCATTGCACAGGCAAGAGAAGGAACACGGGTGGGTTTTAGTCAGTAAGAGTCTGACACGCCCTCCCGCTCCACCCAGAGCGGGAGGAGTCATTTGATGATTTCCCAACCAAAAAAAAAAAAAAAAGGCTCAATTGCCAAAGAAGAAAAAAAAAACCCCTCGTCTGTCGATCTATCTGTTGCGTAACACAATACCCCTTGACAAGACTGGTTGTCAGACTTTCGGGTTCTGATGACCAGCGAAGACTGCCAAAGAACCACAAATGACAGCCAGGACCAACAGCTTAATGTGCTTTCCAAGTCACAGGGGGTCTTGTAAAATGTAAAGACTGTCACCCATCTATGGACCAACCGCAGCAAGCATAGCTTAACCTGATCGATCGACAGGTATGGCTGTAATTACTTAGCCACAAGATCCAAAATCATCATTACTACTTACTCTTAGGTCTAAATTCTCCCCTGCCCATCATATCAATGAATTTCTTCTCCGAGTCCATGACTTGTTTTTTGAAGTTGCAAGCGTCCCGCAGCCGAGTGATGCAGACCTCACAGATGAGCCGGTTTGGACCATTTGGACCTTCATTGTGTTGGGTTATCTGGAGTAAAAGACAATAACTTGGATTATTTTATTTTTAGTAAAATATTGTGGGGACTCTTCATCAAGTAAGTAGAACTTGGACGTGATAGATGGTAGGTATACAATGAATATCACAATCAAATAAACTAATATACTGTGATTTTATGATGAAAAACCGGCATAAAAAGGTCCCAGAAGACAAAATAGAGTCAATACAACCAGTTACATTGAAAGAAAGAATCATATCAATACATTATAATCGTAAAAAGGAAAACTCACACTAATATCGAAGCATTCGAGCAGTATATCAGCATAAACCTCGGTTTCATTCATCCAGGTATATTCGGTGCCCAAATCCTTGTAGCATCCTTCGGAGAGACAGCACCGGCAAAGCCCGGGGCTCTCCTTCACCACAATCTCGTCGAACTCCATCATCACAGCACTACACTAACATATCCACAATGAAAAGCAATGAAGTTTCACGTTTTCAGTGAAAATTTAGAAAAATTTACATGGCGTCAATACCGCTAGCAAATCAATAGCGAACAGTGGCCATTTTGTTTTGGTACCAGTTAAACCAGTTTTCATTTTTTCATAGGGTAATATTTCACAATATGGTGTTAGAAACGTACAGATGCCAGCACATCAACCTACTAAAATCTGTCAAATTTCTTTAATTGATTTTCAACTTTATCACTATAAATTAAGGTTAAAGTTGATTGGGTAAATTTGACAGTTTCGGGTAGGTTGACGTGCTGGCGTCTGTACATAATTATTCCATTATTTTATACTTCAATTTTGAAACCAGTTTCGTCAAAGATCAGAGGGATTATATTCTTTAAAACTGAAATAAGTAATGCTTATTCTATGTGCACACGGTAACACATCAAGCTACATATATATTTCCTAACTAACTGTACCTGACCTTGTATTGTACGGAAATCCTATACAATGAGAGATCAGCTTGTATTGGAACTGTATAGCTTGATGTGTAGCCGTGTGTACTCATTTCTTAATCTACATTCGTGTATTTTAACATCACACATCTTTCTTAGCATTTTCATTTCAGCTAGATTGGAAAAGTGCCGTCTATTGTTCCTCGATCTGGTATTAACCAAAACTAGTTCAGGGTAATCTCGCAATCTTGTCTACATTCTCTCATAACTTGATACTGGTGCCGATTCTGTTGTTCACAAACTAAACTAAATTTAAGTTCAGTGCATCTTTTTCTTTCTATTTCATTAAGAAAAGGACAGAAGATACATTTTAGTTTAGTCCTGTCAAATTAATCAGCGCCTGACGTAAATTGACGTAATTTTAGTGGGCAAAGTTTTTAATCACGTCAAAACTTGTATGGATTAGTGTCAGGGGCTGATTAATTTGACAGGACTAAACTAAAATGTATCTTCTGTCCTTTTCTTAATTAAATAGAAAGAAAAAGATGCAATGAACTTAAATTTAGTTTAATTTGTGAACAAGGGAATCGACACCAATAAGTGACATGAGCTTTAGTTTATCCCTTGATGATTTTTGCGGTCCTGTACATCACCTTTATTCTTGAAGATGGGTACTAGCGAATATCGCACCATACGTGTGGTATGATCGCTCCTTCATTCAACAACTCATTAAAGAATAAAGTCAGCCACATACATCCATCTTCTTTAAAAAACCTTCATACTTCTTTCTACTGGTAGATCATGAGGGCCCATAACCTTTGGCGGTAAGGATAGGGAGTACGATCAGGGAGAAGATAGAGAATGAATTGCAGATTTAAAATACGTTCTACTTCTAGAAGCTACAAGTTTAGTTCAAACTGAACAATAAGGGTAAATAAAGTAGTGCCCAATACCATGTGAAACGAAATCTACCAATTTATTGCGAAAGCACTCGACTGTATCGTTATATTGAAGACTGACATAGATAGTTCTATTTTAGTTTATTAGCACAAAATGCGCTTGATTTATTCGCATTAGACGGTTTGCTGAAATTTTCTAATACTATGACTTTTTATTACATAACTAGCAACACCGGGAGGGAGATAAAAAATAAGAATTTCTGCTCAAGCTGTCAAAAGTCAGGATTTTCCGTTTACATTTTACATTTTCTCTGAATTTTTCACAAAATAATTCTTTAATTGTTTGTTGGAATGTGAAGAAAACCAAAACAATGGAAGTGGTCGGTGTCTGCCGCTGCTGCCTCGCTCGAGGTCTGAATAAAGACTTAAATTCAAGTTACCTTTGGCTTGACAAAAAAGAGAACTACGCTCAAATGTTGAAGGAATGTTTCAATATTATCGTAAGTTTGTATTCTATACTATAGATTTACGTACCCAAAAGTTCTAAAACCTAATTAACACCTTATAAACATGATTTTGAAGGGTAACATCGTGTTAGTAATTGGGGTCAATTTCGGTGTGATCCCTGCTTATCGAGTAAATGCCGGTCGTGAGGATAACTTAACAATGACTGGTCGTGTAGAGCAATAATCGAAACAGTTTCTAACTAGACTATAGAAATACCCATAAGAAACTCATTTAATTAAAAACTATCAATAATAATATTGCTAATCAATTTCAAGGACAATTTTTTTTTTTCATTTTGTGTTATTTTATCAGCAAACTAAGTTTTTTTAGCGAACACATTAGCAATTCTGATGTAACTGTTGAAAATGTGGCCACAGAAATTTTGGGATTAATTCAAATAAGTTATATATACTGTTTGCGCCCTGTTGAAATGGTTATTGCAGCATCAGAGGCGTTGTTCAGATTGTCAAGGGTGCAGGTGAACTGATATTTAGGACATAGTCTGTTCTGGAGTAGCGCACTAACACTGGATGTTAAATGAATAGAGGAATGCTATTCCTATTAGCCGGAACTAGTCTCTTTGAGATACAGTAATAAAATGTATAACACACGGAACATTATTTCATGCGAAACAGCAAAAATTAATAAGAAAGAAAATTGGTGTAGCCAACTTCTTTACTGATTATACGAGGGCGGGATGATAAGTAACTCCGCCCTCGTAGTTTCACTTTCCTCTTAGCACTTTTAGCATTAGGTTGATCCAGGCAACTACCAATGTTACTTTTTCAATCCTTTCTCTTATCTTTTATCTTGGATATTACTGACATCTGTCAAGGAAAACACTGTGAGGAAATCTGGACTTATAGTTAATATAAGTCTGAAATCACCAATCCGTCTCTGAGCAAGCGTGGTGATCACTGCTTGTGCCTTCTCTGTAGGAGAAGAGGCCTTTGCCATGCAGTGGGGCAGTGTTTCTTTTCTTTTTCGTGTGGTTAGTGACTAACCTGGTGTTTTCATGCCGCCCATGGGCCTCTGACTTGGCTGCACATGCCATCGAGAAATATCTCTCAGGCAGCAGGTTTCGTCACAATGTTTTCCTTCACCGTTTTTTAAGCAAGTGATAATTATACAGTACGCACATGAATCTGAAAAGTCAGAGGTGCGTGCCTTGGGTTTGAAACGCAAGACCTATGACTTGGCAGTCCGACAGTCACACCACTAGGCTATCAATGCTGTGGGACAGTAATATGCTGATATTATTATTGCATTGGTGCTCTTACTGTTTAGTTGCCACTGCTAATATAACAATTTCAAACTCTAAATAATTATTCAATAACTTTATTTGCAGCTAAAACCATTGAATGAGATACCTATCGGTATCTGCGACACATGCATCAAGAGTCTTCGCAGTTCATTCAACTTCAGGCAACAAGTGCTGAGCGCTGATGAGGAATTCTTTAAGAAAATTGAATATATTGAAAAAGGTAATGCTACATCAAGCGTTTTATTTGCTAGCCGTAGCTAATGACCCTGGAGTAAATCTAAATCGTAGTTAAATACTTGAATAAATTACCTAAATGATGGTGAAAACATCATCAAAATCCGTTGTATAGTTTAGCAGAACTACCGGAACACACATGAACACGAAATTCCACTTGTTGTATACTATTTATAGGTCTTTTGGAGACTGTCCTTAACTTTTTGAGACAATTTGATCTGCATTCACAGATAAAAAAAAAATATATTATAGTCAGCAAGAAAATGGGCAGTTTCCACAAATACTTTTTGTGATGCCAATCGATCCAGTTTCTTAAAAGGATAAAAATAAATTAACAAACGCAGGTATTTACTCTATCTAATTTCATAATTTTTACTTCCAGATGAAACAATAGAAATTAAAGTTGAGCCAAAAAATGACAGCGGAGATGATTCTGATGACTACTATCTAATAGATGCAGGTGAGTTCATCTTCCGGAGACCCAAGGACAGCTCAAATTGCTTATGACAGGACATGAAGTTTCTTTGAAGCCCGAATGTCTGACAACCAAGTGGTATTGTTACCTAGTTATTGGGTTGTGGAAGTCAGATAGGCGGTAGATCCATGTAAAATACTGGTATTCAGCTGTATTCTGTTAGACTGGAAGCAGACCCCAACATGGTTGGTTAAAGGCTAGACTACTACTAGATGATGATAATAATATAATAATACTAGCTGTCTGCCCCGGCTTCGCACGGGTAGCACTAAGTACTTATCTACGGCGCACCTACCTAACCTACCTACCCTACCCTACCTATCCTACCTAGTCTACCTACCCTACCTACCCTACCTATCCTACCTACCCTACCTACCCTACCTACCCTAGCTACCCTACCTACCCTACCTACCTACTTACCTACTTACCCTACCTACCCACCAATTCTCAGCCAAATCGGTTCAGCCGTTCTTGAGTTAGATGTTATGTTATGTACAATACAAGGTCAAATTATAGTAGCTGACGAAACTTAATTGACTAATTCGTTCGCAATGTATTTGCCAAACATGTAAACAAACACGAGTTTTAGGAAAATCAACTATAATACCTACAAATAAGGTTCACTTTGCGCTAAAATTTCATACATTTTTATGACTTTTTCAACAGCACTAGTCAGTCTCAAATCAACTTTATTTACACCTGAATAAAGTTGATGTTTGTTTAAGTGGAAATAACATTATTTCATTAACAGAAACAAGGATTTAAATAGACTAGATGGGTACCAAGCCGTGTGCCCGATGGTATTTCCCGTCGACAAAAATTACGGAAAGCTGTACAAACTTACATCTCCTTTAAATAGTATGTGAAAGACCCTGTACTTACAGGGGACGACGAATTAAAAAAAAAAAACCTTACTTACTGCTCACTTCCATTATTTATAGAACTCAATAATACCTCATTTTGCTTTTTTTAAATTATGATAAGCAGTTTAGAAGTTATGAGGGAACAGATGAACATTCATACCGGTCAAAATCATAACCCTCCTTTTTGCTTCGCCGTAGTCGGGTAAAAAAATATCAATTTTATTATTATTATTTATTTAAATCGAACACAAATGATTCATATTGTTGTTAGTAACACTTATAAAATACGTTAGTAATGACCTATTAAAATAAAAATAAAATTGAATTTATAAAATATACGAAATTAAATTAAACTAAATAAAATTTAAATCAAACTAAATCAAATGAAAAAAACAAAATCAAATTATATTTAAACAAAATCAAATAAAATAAAATTGTATAAAATTAAGTCAAATTAAATCCAATTAAAACAATACAAAATAAAATTAATTTAAAAATCGAAACTCATACCTAAGGCCGCTTCCCGCAGCACCAGATCTGCAGCTGTGCATACGGGTCCAGTGCTCCAGGATTGGGCAATCAGGCTTGTCCGCTATCACCTTTAAAATGCTGTTGGTGCTCCCCCGCATCCTTTTCATCAGGGATGCTGTCCTCTTTCGCATAATAGCTTGAAAGCTATCCGTCTCTGCTTCGGCAAACATGCCCGATGTGCTACAGAACCGCGGGAGTCCTAAAAGCGTTGTTATACTGAACGCGAAGAGCGTTGTAGGCCCTCTGCGTATGTCTAACCCACAGGCTGCACGTGTAGAATGACTGGCAAAATGCCTTGAAAAGAGTGAGTTTCACTTCTTTAGTACATCGATGTCTGTCAAGTTTTGTCAGCTAATTTAATTTGACCATATAAAACGAATTTAGTTAACAAACAAGATTGCGTTTTTGTCGCACATTTATGAATTTGGTTCTTTTCTCTCCAGCCAGTGTAACCTCCCAAGAAAAAATCAAAAGCGAGAAGGTAGTTTCTGTGAAAAAGAATGCTGAACCGAAGCGTACAAAACCGAGATCTAAGAGCAGTGCCCAGCCCAAACGCAGTGCAGTGAAGAAGACAGCGCCCTCTGACGGCGCTTGGAAGAACGACAAGATTAAATCACTTGTGTCCCGGCTTGCTACCTCTATCAGTGAGTTTACATATATATTCAAAACTGCATTCGTAATTTTAAACATCGGTCACACCGAGAACTCGCTGTGTGAAGATTCATTCGCCGCGAGTTGAATTGAGCATGTTCAAAATTCAAAAGTCATTTATTCAAACTAGGCTGAGAATCAGCACCTTTCGAACGTCAAAATTATATAAGATATTCCCCCAAAACGGTCACCCTTCACCACTTCCTAGTGCTTTAGCTGGGAAGAAGTGGCGCAACAAACTCCCCAGCAGCACAGCTGTCTGTTCAGTTAGAAAAAAATTATTCTATATGATACGAGTAGTATGCAAGATAATTTACATTACGCAAAACAAAACATAATATTATAAATTAATAGCCATATGACAGCTAGCACACGCCAATATACCAACAAAAAACATCGAGAACTGTACTCAGGCAGAAATAAAAATAACTAAATGTAAACAGTATAAATTAAAAAAAACCTTCAGGCATAAAGGGCGTGCCCGCTTACATAGAGCTGTAACTAGAAGTTATAATTGATAAACTAGGACCATCGAGGTAAAATAAATAATTGTCGAGGTCGCTAGCTAACCACATATTGCAATACAACTCATAAAAAAACATTGTGATGAGATTATGTCAACAATAAATTTAAATGAAATTAAATTGACTTATAAAGCAATTTTACTCGCGGCGAATTCCCAGGTCGGGCAGTGTTTTTGGATTCGTCCATTTGTAATATCTCAGTAGCAGACCGGAGTCTGGATATGTGCCCGGTTGATGGCAATACGCTCGCCCCCTATTACATGGGACTAAAAAATAACTGGCGAAATGTACTATAGGTACGCCTCTGTCTAACCCTTTGGGAATCAATGCGTGATGTTATGTTATATGTTATTCTTTCTATTTTACAGAAGACTGCGAAATAAAAGACATTAAACCGGTAAAAAAGACTGAAATCAAACCTAAAAAAACAAGACTAAAATTGACTGCACCTAGCGAATCGAAAATTAGCTTACTATGGTCAGGACAACCACACCAGGACAAAATGAAGCACAAAGAGAACCTTCAGGCTATATTGAAGTTCTCTAACGCTACCCCTTTTACAAATAAAACCCTGTTAGGATACTCCTGTGGGTACTGCGACCTGTCATACCCAGATCCGGAAGATTTGAGACAACATACAGAGAAGGAGCATCTAAAGGAACGCCTTCATTTCAAAGCTCATTTCGACATGTCAGAATACAATGTTAAAGTTGACGTTGCGGACTTGACCTGCAAGATATGCAACGAAAAATTTGACAGTCTCGGCATGTTCAAGGATCATTTGGTCAAAAAACATGGGAAGACTATTCATAATGATATTAAAGATCATATACAACAGTTTAAGTTGAAAAAGGGAGAAGTTTATGACTGTGCCATGTGTTCGTCTACGTATGAGACATTTAAAATGCTCAAACAGCATATGAACAAGCATTATAGCAACTATACTTGCTCGATCTGTGATTCTGCGTTCGCTACCAAACGTTCCTTGAACGCTCACCGCACTACACACCAAGAGGGTAGTTTTAAATGTGACCACTGTGAAAAGGTCTTCGCAAGTCGTACAAAGAAGCATTACCATGAAAAGATGAAGCATTTAGGAGCAAGAAATATTTCCAACTGTCCATATTGTAACGTTCCTTTCCGCAGTTACTATCAACGTAATCAACATTTAGTTAAAGTGCATAACACTGAGGCTCAGTACAAGTGCAATGTGTGTAATAAGTCCTATATCTTAAAGAGTTTACTAATGTATCATATAAAAAAAAGTCATTTAATGGAGCGGAACTGTCAGTGTTCGGAATGTGGGTATAGGTTCTTCAGTAAGAAGGCTTTAAAGGCTCATATGGTGAAACATACTGGCGAGAGAAACTATTCTTGTGAAGTTTGTCACAAGTCGTACGCAAGAAAGTATACTTTAAGAGAACATATGCGTATACACAATAACGATAGGAGGTTTAAATGTGAAGTATGCAGCATGACTTTCGTTCAGAAATGTAGCTTGAAAAGTCATTTGTTATCGAATCATGGGATTAGTTTGGCTGCTTGTGAGATTATGCAAAAGACGGAAAATTAGGAACTGTATGTAAATTGATAAGTGATGGCCTAAAGTCTATTCGCGTTAAGTAAATAGTGAGTCATTGGTCTAGTCCCGCCCCTCGACCAATCGGGTTCCAACCAATTAGAAAGCTGACCATTGACGGCAGATCTTCGTACGAAACGCTTGTGTCTTTTGCTACCTGATTGGTCGAGGGGCGGGGCTACGACGAGTCTCCATTTTCATAACGCGAATGGACTATAGTAGTCAAGCCGCCGCCTCTCAAGCACGTGGTTGGGGGGTTCAAATCCGGGCAAGTACAAATGTCATTTTTTCAATTCATTTGAAATCAGTGATAGCCTAGTGGTGTGACTGTCGGACTGCCAAGTCTCGTGCCAAGAACTCGATACCTATGTATCGAGTTCGAACCCAAGGCACGCACCTCGTGACTTTTCTTAATATTATTATCACTGCTTGTCTGGAAACTGGCATGCCTGAGATATTTCTCGACATGTGAAGCCAAGTCAGAGGCCCATGGGCGGCTTTAAAACTCAAAAATAAGAAAAGAAGATTAATGATTCTGATGATTATAATTCTGTAAATACATATTTGTTATGGTTGCGAATCATATTTTGACCAAGAAACTGACCTGCAAATTTAAATTAAATAAATCATTTTTGTTATGTTCTGAAAACTTCTTGTTATTTAAGTTAAGGTCTGTGATACACTTTTATAATAATTATAATGTATTTCTTACGGTCCGTGCAGATCGAGACGGAGAACGCACAGGATTTTCTGACCACATTGAATAATACGCTTTATTTCATCGTCATAAAGAGCAAAGTTGTACGAATATTGACACAGCTAGCAATCAGCACTTAGGATGTGTTTGTGATGGCTGACGAGCAATTTTTTTTTAAATATTCCGCTGTGCCACCCCTTGTCGAAGGCCTCCCTCCATCTTCCAGTTTTGGGCGGAATCAATCCACAGTTATCTCCCGCCATCTCCGACGTGGCCTGCCGCGACCAAGCTTCACTGTCTCAGAGCACCAGTTCTGTGATATCTGGGCCACAGTTTGTCGGCTGCAGAGTGCAGACATGTCGTAGACTGCACTTTATGGTAATGAAAATAGTGTTAATTATTGAATGTAAATCTCTCTGCACTTTTTTCGGTCTGCGCTGAGTGAGCCTCATCCGTTGGTTTTTTTAGTATTTGTAGTGTGAAGTACATTAGATAAAGTAAAAATGCTTATTTGTTATTTGAATGTTATTATATTTGCTTTATATAATGTCACCGTACGATTGAGAGAACAATTTAGTTTATAGATAATCTATCGGTGTTACAGATAGTGCAATCCACGAAGACGCGCCCCACTCCGCGATTACCGTACTGTAAGCTGTACTTTAGTCCGGAGCGGAGCACTATCTAAATTTCCGTTAGATTAAAAACTTTCGAAAAATTGTGAACTGGGTTAGGTTAGAACTGTGACCAACCACGCGCGAGCCGAGCAAACGAGGCGCCACTTTCAAGTTGCTCGCAGCTGGGCAGGCTATTTAGTATTAGCCCAAGGTGCGTTACGTCACAAGAAAGTTTGAGACCAGTCGGTCTATTCTATAATAATCTCACGGTGAAAACTTACGTGAAGTGAGCTGTCATTCCACCTGCTGCTAGGGTGACAGCTCACTCCGAGCTCACTTCACCTAACTTTTCACGGTGAGATGGTTACAGAATATCACTGCAGCTATCTAATTACGCAACTTATTTTCGTAAACGATTACGACTAATCTGTTTCATTTTGACAGTTCAACAACATTCATTGCGTTATTTACGTTGCTCTGAAGTTTTTTTTTCGAACTTACGAAGCAATGTATTAGCAATCTGTTTCAAAACGATTCAGATTCGCATTGATTGTGCATTACGTAATTAGGGTACAGTTCACAATTAGTCGGTTTCCCATGGACAGTTATAAACTATAGATAAATAATTGTAAATGGTAAATTGCAATGCAACATTGTAATAGGTATAATGGCAAAAAACATTTTTTTTGCCCGTCTTGTAGATTATAAAAAAATAACGTACACGTTTTTTTTTTCTTTTTTTACGTTATCAAAAGATTACGGCGATACATTGAGTTAAAATGTGCCATGACGTCACGAGATTTTATACTTACTTCTGACGTATCAACCCCCACTACCCATTTTTAATGCGTTGTATCTAAGTCATTATTTATTAATATGCTATAGCAAAAAATACGAGTCCAATATTTTTTTTATTATCTGACGGACTAAATAGTTTTTTTTTTTTTTTGACTTAGGCATCATCTCTATTGTTGCAGGTCATATTTTTTCAACAGTTTCTCTAACGGAAATAATAACCGATAGATTATAAACTAATGAAGCTCATGATTATACGGTGACTTAATACATGGTTTTGTTGTGAAATCAAAAAAAGGGAAGTTACTTAATGCTTGCAAAAGCAATTTCAGATTTTGTCTTCTTCAATCAACCTTATTTCCCTGTTCTTAAAGTTGAAAGTTGTTTAGAATTATTTAATGCTTTACAAAATTAAGTTTGTACGGTAAAATGTTGTCAAATCACTTGTTCATTTATATTTTAGAGTAATGATGTTCACGACGGGATCACCAATTTAGAGGCATGAGGAACAGGGTGTAAAGTTCGCTCGTCGTCTATAGAAAACATCTCTCGCTCAGCGTGAGCGCGATAACGATTTTCCGTGAATCGTCATAGATGACGTCATGACATGCGCCATCTTGCGATAACGCCCACCATGCCCTAAATTAATATCACCGTGAGCGCTGTCAAATATGACAGTTTTGTTTTGGACCGCAACATGTCTATACACTAACGTTTAAACAAAGAAATTATGAGCAAGTTTTGACGTTGAGCGAGCACTGTGATCGGGTTCACGAGAGTTCCGAATTGTTGACAGCCCTCAGCTGTCATAATCGTGGTAACTTACTCTGAACGCAATTTATTGATGTCAGCGCTGTGAGCGATTATGTTATAATTCGGGAAGCGGCCCAAAACGTGTCGCGCCATCCCCAAGACCCCAAATAACTTGGAAAATGGAAGGAAGATAATGGTGACAAAAGCTTGGGCTCTGTTCCTGATGCCAGTGGACTATTTTTTTATAGTTTTAATGGAAACGATGATACGTTGTGTCATTTACAGATATGTGTATAATTATGATCTAATAATAATTGCATTTTACTGTATACGGTAAAAAATGTGTACATTTAGATATTATTTGTAAATATTGGTATTATATTTATTGATTTTTTTATTTTATTGTCGTCATTGTGCGTTTTTATCATTTCTCGTGACGATATTGTCGTGGTCCACGTCCTCCTTATAATGTATGGAAATGCATGCACGTTATAAGGTTATCGAGGACGGAAAATTATAAATCTCACGTTAGAAATTATAAAAGCACGCAGTAGGTATGTTGTAGTAAATGAAAATATAGATGTTTATGAATTTATACTTATTTTTAATTTCATAACTTATGCTCTAAAGCCGCGGTCCTACCTAATTGGCCGCGCCAGGAGTTGCTACGCCTGTCGAGGCCTGTCGCGAGCATTCCACCGCAGGCCATATCGGATGCGACCACAGAGCATATACTCTACGAGGAATCGACGGTTCCTCGGCCTGTCGGCTTGGCCTGGCGTGATCTGGACTGTGAGAAAGCAGGCCGTGGGACCGCAGAATAATTTAGTCCTCAGACGTATCAACTTTATTACTTGGACACTTCGATCAACAAATAGTAGGTACCAGTCATTTCCGATGAACGTATCAAAAACGGCCGGAAAAATAAGACCACAAATAATGTTGTGGTCTTAATAATCGTTTTTTTTTTTACATTGTTCTCACATAAAGCAACAAGAGTAATGTACCCAGGATTTTGTAATTTCTATATATAAAAGAGTGTCCTTGGATTTTCTTGCCTGTTCTTCTCCATAGAGGAAAGTAAAGTAAAGTAATCTACGTTTTGGAATGGGCAAGCTTCATCTTTCTGACTAATAAATGCTTTGAGTTTGAGTATTTTGCAACATAGTTTTTTCAACATTATTGCTTAGAAATTATGTTTTATTTTTCCATAAAAATATTTTAATTATTTTAAAAATACGTTTACTTTTCAATAGAAGTGGTATAATCGTAACGCGACTGACTTCCACACCCGGCCACTGCGGTTACTGCGTAGAACCCGTTGGTAGCACAGGGGTAAATTGCGTACACATAAAATGACAGTTGATCGAAATGGGTTTCATTTTGACAGTTCACCCACGTTCATTGCGTAATTACGTTGTTGACCAGACAATTTTTTTTGAACTTATGAAGCAATGGATTAGCAATATCATTCAGATCGTGATTGATCGTACGCAATAAGGCTAAGCATATGCTGAGACGCAGGTGGCTCAGCGCAGATTTTGTAATGCATGAACGTACTGACAGCTGTGTACGCTGCGACGCAGACATGCGTCTGTTCTGCTATGCGTCTCGTTGTTCAGCCGGCACAGATTTCTGCGCGACGTGTGCAGCCGGTCTATTCTGTAATAATCTCACGGTGAAAACTTAGGTGAAGTGAGTTGTCATTCTGCTAGGGACTGACAGCTCACTCCGAGCTCACTTCACCTAAGTTTTCACCGTGAGATGGTTAGAGAATAGCACTGTAGGTCTTCACGTGTTTTTTAACACTGATTCATAATTTTGTTTTAATGACAAGAAGTGTAGCTGCGTCGCAGCTTGCGCTTGCGGCCTGTCTCCTTTTTTGTTGTTGTTGATAGGGCATCTCGTACCTAGCTGACCTCTGAGGTCATGACTACCTAACCGGGCTTTCCTGTGGCTGCCTAGCACTCAAAGCCTCCAGCCAGGGGCATAAACTATTCTAATGAAAACTAGGCGAGCGCTCGCTAAGGGCACCGCCTGTGGGGTACGAACCTCGGCTTAGGGCGTCGCTGGGGGGAGGACAGCAAGATGGGACAGGCTGGATCAAAGGTTATGAGATGTCATTATTATTAGTCGGGGAATTTAAAGCTGACTCAGCATCGACGCTGACTGGCGCATCAACGAGCAAGGGTCGGGGGGAACGGCCTGTCTGCCTGGCCTGCCCTACTTTTATGCAAATGAGTCAAATAAAACAATAAGTAAGTATGCACTTAAAATCTTTTAATTTAATTAACAAAATAAGTTATCAACATATACACAATAAAAACTAGACATAGAAATGATAGCCTTTGCCTGGAAGAACAACTGAATAGATTTCTTACATCAAAATTGTCTTTATTAATAATAGCACATAAAATCACGCCTGTAATCCCCAAAGGGTTAGGCAGAGGTGTATCGTTACGCCAGTTATGTACAGAGTGGCCAACTATTCCTAATTTCTATTTGAAATACAACTTTATACTAAGATTATTTTTATTACAAATCAAATTTATTTCTAAGAGATTTCTTTAGAAATAAGCATCACCTTTGTACCTACGTATTTTTCTGTTCCTTTTTTTCTTGTCGTTTATATGTGTGTACATAAACTGTTAAATAAATAAATGAAAAAATACCGGTTATTTTTCTGTAAGTATAATCCCGTCTAACTGAATGGCGACTGACGCGTGAACGTATCAATATGGCCGCCGGACAACAAATGGAAGGAGTTCACTGCCCGTAATAGAGATGGCGCTGCTTGTAAGCCGGAGTAACCTGCTATCTCATATTGGGAACCCATCCCATAATGGGGCCCGCTCCCCTATATTATTCAGACTTGGGAATTATACGGTGAATAAGATCTGCCTAATGTGATCCTGTTAGTCTTTAAGGTGCGATCGCTTTTCATCGTGTTTTTCATAAAATTTCATAATTTTCGCATACTTTATTTAAGTATCCCATTAACAGTAACAAATATTCTGCTTTTTTATTCAAGCTTGACCACGACACATCCCTTTAGATAACCCCACAGAAAAAAAGTCAGGACGCGTCTCAAAATCTTCAGTGATCAAAATGGTTTTCGTTACACTTTTAGGGGCATGAGGAACAGGGTGTAAAGTTCACTCATCCACCATAGAAAAGGGAGGATCCTCCAACCAGACGGGTGTTGTGTCTGGTGGGCCGACTGCCCGACTGTCTCGCAGGTATACCACTAAGGTATTTACTGCTCAACCGAACAATCCTGTGGCTGCCTTAAGCACTACACTCAACGCCTCCAGCCAGGAGCAAAACTATTCTAAATTAAAATTAGGCGAACGCTCGCTAAGGGCACCCCCTGTGGGGTACGAACCTCGGCTTAGGGCGTCGCTGAGGGGAGGACAGCAAGATGGGACAGGCTGGATCAAGGATGTATCATTATTATTATACGGGGAATTTAAAGCTACGCGCTCAGCTGCGGCGCGGGCTGGCGCTTCATCGGACAAGGTCGGGGGGGGAGTATTATTTACTCGAGAGGGTCGCGATCGCGGAGGACCGCGGTGGCGAGGTCGGTACGACGGGTGTCGGGTGTATTTGTGCACTGTACTGGTGGCCTTATTGCTCTCATGCTCACTTAAATGTCTCGCTGATGGTGGCGAGTGTGTTGGATCATTCGGTTCCCTACAAAATGGTTGAGCTGGATGGTGCTGATCCACGCGTCATGTTCGTGAACGGGCGCCGTCAGTTGAGACTGGTCATCTCTTATCTGCCAGGGCTTATTTTTAATCGTTTTTGATTTATATATATATATTTTTTTTTTACATTGTTCTCACATATAGAATCAACAAGAGTAATGTACCCAGGATTTTGTAATTTCTATATTTAAAAGAGTGTCCTTGGAGTTTCTTGCCCGTTCTTCTCCATAGAGATCTACGTTTTGGAATGGGCAACTAGCTTCAACTGACTCTTTGACAATTCAAAAGTGCCTGTAAAGGGTTTAATTGAAATACATGCTTTGAGTTTGAGTTTTCTCCTGGAGGAGAGTGGTGGGATCATCTGGATCGGAGAGGATGCCCGACTGTTGATGTCGGATGGTCTTATATAAGTCGTTCGCGCGGTAAACTCTAATTGCGCGATGCAGGATTTGTGTGACGTCATGTCTTTGATGCGTAGTTCGTTTATGGCGGTGTAAACGCTACACAATGTTTTTTTTAGGAAAATTGGGTCGTTTTTAAACTCCAGAATAAAATTAATGAAAGTATTGCGGTGGTCAAGGTCATATAAACTGTTCATAACAAATTTGCCGCATTTTAACTAAATAATAGACACCAAACAACTGCAAAAATTGGCGTCAAATCAGAATTCTATTTAACTAATCATTAGCTTCAAGAACTTGTATACTTCTTAATTGGCCACCCTGTATAAGTCCCACGTAATAGGGGGGCGAGGGACATTAATATTAAAGAATATACCACTGACTTAGAATAAAATTGTTAGAGGTACAGGAAGCGTGTCATACAAATATGAATATTAACTTGATATAATAAGGTTCAATTTCGTATGAAACTCTTACCGTACTTAGCTTGAGTAGTCTAAGTACTAAGGCAGAGATCTACAGGGTGTTTGGCAGAACGTTGAACATACGAAAATGGTGGATAGGTGGGGTCATCTGCTACTTACTCAACCCATTTTTTTTTTTTAAATGCAAGTTGAAATTTAGTTTCAAGTATTTTTTTACATATAACTTTTTTTCTAGCTAACATCTGAATAAAGCAATAGTTTTATAAGAATCTAACAACATTAACGATAAAAAAAAAATGCCTGTTTTATCCATTTGTGATAAAAAATACACTCTAAAGTTAAGAAAGTGGTGAAACTAGAAGAAAGCAAAAAAAAAAATTTTTTAATATCCTGGGGTCCAGGGCCAATTAAATTAGGGCTGAGTAAGTAGCAGATGACCCAATCTATCCACCATTTTCGTATGTTCAACGTTCTGCCAAACACCCTGTATATACATTACCTTCTTAGCACCTGCTTTGGCTTAGATATGTTCCCGTATCTCGCGCATGCATTTTGACAGTTTTGCGACAGTGACAAGAATAACGCTTAGCCAAAGTACGTGCTAAGTAGGTAAAGTTAATGCAGGGTTACTGAATTAGTTAGCAAAACTCAGCCGAAGTCATGGGTATCGAAACAAAAACATCTGATTTTCTCAAGTCATAGTTCTATTACTCTACACTACCAGCAGTCGTTGACCCCATTTTTTTTTTTTTTGTTTAATTAAATACAAGGTGGGGTAAAAGTAATGTCATAATGTTAATTGGCTGCCATTTTGTTGAAAAAAAAAAAAAAAATATTGGGCCTTTTTCACGGAAAGTATAAAATTGATGGATGATTTACCTAAGTCAAAAATATTATTATCGGTTAAATTACCACCTTCTGAGTTGATGCACATTTCAGCTCGTTTTAAGGCATTTTGAATTAATCTGGCTCCACTTTCAATATTGGCTTTCAAGACTTACAAGTTTGTGGTTTAGGTAAACGCGATATTCCAAAAACCCGTAAAGGAAGAAGTCTGGCACCGTCAGAGCTGGTGATCTGGACAGCCAGATCAAATCGCCAAAAAGAGAGATTATAGGTACGGCACAGAAACTGGTGTTTCAAAATGTCCGTCATCGCCTGAGGTTCCTGAGCTGTGTGTGGCTCCAATGCATTATCAATTAAAGTAGGGCATTTTAATAGGTAACATTTGACGTCTGTCAGTTTAGTGAAAGCAAATCGTAAAATTACACTCATAACGGTCATTATTACAATAAACATGTAATAGTAATTGAAAAAAGTTAAGCTATTGTGCAGTTCTAACAAAACGAAAGAATATATTATTTTATGCCCGGCGTTACAAGGTTACGTTGTTGAATTTTGATGAATTGTCCATCTGTCTATTATCTAAACGTCAAAGTCAAAGTGACATTTGTAAAAATTATGGCACATTCACATTGTGACATTACTTTTGCCTCACCCATGACGTCTGCGTAATTTGGCTAGCTTATTTAAATTGACACTGGAGATCTCGGCCTGAGTCTGAAATCCCCGACATGCAATGAGCAAGCGCAGTGATCAATGATCGATACTTCTCTGTATGGGAAGAGGCCTCTGTCCTGCAGTTACAAGCTCATATTTAAAATAAAAAATATAGAAAGGAATATGTACCATTGAATTCCACCTTATGGAAATTTAAAAACCAGAAGCATATTACTAACAAAAAAAAAAAAAATGTTGAAGACTACAAATACAGTACAGTCTCACTAATCCGGCACTATTAAAAACCAGAGGGTGAGGATTATTGGAATGTTCGGATTACTGGATTGTATAGAAAAAAAAAAAATCATAATCAATAAGAAGAAATAGAAGACGACGGAGCGCATGCGCGGTGGGGCGAGGGAGGCGCGGGCGGAGGGTGCCCGGGGACGTATCGATCTCTCGAAGTGCCGGATTACTGTATTTGTAGTCTTCAACATTTTTTTTGTACTGTATTTAAATATGTATTATAACAAAGAATTATTTTTATAATTCAAGTTTTTTTAAATATTTGTATTTACATAAACTCACGCCCCCATGGGGGTAGGCAGAAACTACAAAACGCCACCAGCTGCCTCCATTCTCTTTTTTCTTCCGCACGCCGGTTTCCAGTACTACGCATCTGACCTTTCTGAAGAACATCACCAATAAGTATCTATGTCGGCGTTTCCACTCGCATCTGCCTTGAAATATCTTTTGTTAGTCGCCTTTTACTCATCCAATAAAATGAAATCAACGAAATAATAATGTTATGAATTAATTTACAATAGTTATTTGTGCAACAAGAGAGCAAAGTTGTTTTTTGCTGCGAGTGTTGATTTTGAATCCCGAGTAAGCGAAGGATTCTATAATTGAATCACGAGCGTAGCGAGTGATTCTAGGTTAGAATCCTGAGCGCTGCGAGGGATTCAAAGACACGAGATGCAAATAACTTTGCTCTCGTGTAACACATACAACTTTTCACCTCAGCAGCGAGAACATACAACATGTAAAAAAAAACCTGTCCGATCCGTGAGGGTGTTGTTAGGTAACGTACTGTGAGTATATTTATGTTTTCAGGAAAAAAGAATCCCCACATTTTTTTTTTATTGTGAATTTTACCAAATATTACATTTGGGTTTAGGGTAATTTTGGAACGAAAAATGTGAATTTTAAATACCAATAACTTTTTTCTATAAATAATAATAAAAAAAATCCTCTTTTGTAATGTTACTGCAGTACCACATGCCTTTTTCGGATCGGACAAGGTTTTTTTTTTAACATAATCTTCATCACCTCGTATTTTGCAGCCACCATCTTAGATTTACATTTTGACCACACTATCGACTTAAGCACTCTCAAAACTATGAAAACGATACCCATGATAAAACTTGAACATTTTCGCAGCCACTATCTTGGATTTATATTTTGACCTCACTATCGGCTTTAGTACCCTCGAAAACTATGAAAACGACACCCATGACGAAAATGTGAAAATTTTCGCAGCCGCCATCTTGGATTTTTATTTTGACTTCACTATCGGCTTAAGCTACCCTGAAAACCATAGAAACGATACCCATGAAGAAAAATGTGAAAATTTTAGCAGCCGCCATCTTGGATTTACATTTTGATTTCACTATTGGCTTTAGCAACCTTGAAAACCATAGAAACGATACCCATGAAGAAAAAGTTGAAATTTTTCGCAGCCGCCATCTTGGATTTACATTTTGACTTCACTATAGGCTTTAGCAACTTTGAAAACCATAGAAACGATACCCATGAAGAAAAATTTGAAATTTTTCGCAGCCACCATCTTGGATTTGCATTTTGACCAAATTCACATTTACTATCTCACTCCGTCTTTCTTTCTCTTTGAATCAGAAGAAGACAGTCGCTAACGCCTTTTCCCGTGACGATTTCTGCCAATGCACTCTTACCGCAAGCCGCCAATAGAACTTCGTTCCAAAAAAAAAAAATAGAAATTAAATAAAACCTTATCCTTATGTGAATCCGAACGTTTTATTGTTTGTTTCATTTTTGGGCCTACTAGAGGAATTTTGAAATCGAACTTCGAATCGACTGGTTTCTATCTCTCGCTTTTTTCGTATCGAAGTGAAAGTGACAAAACTAATTGAAGTTCAAATCTTTAGAATTTTGTGAGTAGACCCAACACTGTTCACGGCATTTAAAAAAAATAATTAAAAAGTTACTTTGTCTCACGCTCGCAACAAAATCGAATTTTGCTCACTGTTTTTTGACAGCAAAACCTGCTTGTTTGAGGTGCTGAGGTGAAAAATTGTTTTATCAAAGCAGTCAATACTATAAAATGCAGCTATTGGTAATGTGATAACTAACACATTACTTTGACCTGGAGAAGGACATGGCTTGTTTTTTTTTTAACATTTTTATTTAAGTGACACTACTTTCCTCTGAGTGGTATCTGACCAAAAATAAGCCATTCGTTCCAGTAGATAATTATATGAGCAGCAACATCTTAATTTACTCACTAACAGACAGTTAAACCAAAAAAGGTATGCGCTTCGGTAAATTTCGTGTTTCCGAATTAGCACGATCGTCGCGCCACAGAGTAAAGGTACCATTACCAATACCACAAATTTAATCGAATTTCTATGAAGTTGCCTGCTACTGCTGCCTGCAGTCTGCTACGGAATTGTATCTTGAGCCCCCAGAGGCAAACGTTCAAAGTTTTGTCCTGGTGTGCACCAGGACAAAACATCATTGCGAATTTGTATTAAGTTTTCTCTCTGTCGGATTACCTACCTACTCCGGTCGCAGATCGTCATCTGTCTCTCAAAAGTTTTTTTGGAATTGCATATAACACAAAAAACTCTTTCACAAAAAATATAACCGACTTCCAAAAAAAACACTACAAAGTGAAAAATAACTTTGATTTCGGAAGTCGGTGTCTTGGGTTTTTTATTTTCGTTTTTTTGCCACCGACTTCCGAAATCAAAGTTATTTTTCACTTTGTAGTGTTTTTTTTGGAAGTCGGTTATATTTTTTGTGAAAAAGTTTTTATTTTTCCCTTTTTAGTTGTGGTACCTACACAAAACCCCCACAAAAATTTGAATACCAAATTACAGTGACAGGAACTATTAGAATATCATCCACATATACTAGGTGGGAAAAATATGTATTATTGAAGCTAACTCAAAAACCCCTCATCAGATCTTGACCAAATTTATATGGGACCAATTCCGAAGTATGCCCTACCAAACAAAAAAAGAATCATCAAAATCAATTTATAATTGGCGGAGTAATCGCGTAACACACATTAAAAAAAAAAAAAAACATACAACCGAATTGAGAACCTCCTCCTTTAAGTACTTCTATGGTCGTAACAACGCCATTTCAGATCTCTGCATCGCGCGTTCGTATTTCCGAAAATAGACGATGATCCCCGAAACGCATCCCTTTCTTGGAATACCTGTACTTGCTTACTTGTGTGGAAGTTAATGGTAGTGTATTCCTGACTTAATGGGTACTTATAGTAGGTAAATAGAAGCAGTGGTAACGGCCGTGACTTAGGAGATGTGGCGCTTTATTTTGTGTAAATTATTTCATCACCGCTGCTCTCAAAACGGTGCAGAAAAACATGGTAAGGAAACCGGCATGTCCTAGAACCAAAAATTCGAAGACATGTGACATCTACCAACCCGCACTGCCTCTCACAGAGGCCTGTGTCCCAACCAGCAGTGGGAATATTATATCCTGATTATGCTAAGACGCGAGATTAGGGACTACAAATCCGTGATCTTCCATTCTCATACTCCGCTAAAGTAACCCCATGGTTTGAGAGCATATGACTTTTTAAACTACACTTTTGCACAAAAGCCAGAGCACACACCCCACACTTGAACCTCCTATCATTGTTATGAATCCTCATGTGTTCTCTTAACGTCTTTTTTCTTGCATAAGCTTTAGCACAGACGGTACATTTGAAGACCCTCTCGCCATTATGTTTAATCATATGTTCGTCTAGTGACTGCTTTATAAAAAAGCCCTGTCCACATTCCAGGCAGATGTGGTTCCGTTCCATTAAGTGAACTTTTTTTATGTGCGACGTCAATTTGGATTTCAGGATAAAATATTTGTCGCAGATGTTACATTTGTAAGTCGCTGCAGATATGTTGTGTTCTAGGGCCATGTGGCGATTTCTTCTGTAGTAACTAGTGAAAGATTCCTCACAGTGTGGACAATTAGTGGTGTATCTAGCACTTGGATTGTGAGTATACTTCTCATGACATAGTTTCCTAACTCGAGTACTGAACATTTTATCACAGAATGAACAGTTGAAATTCCCCACTTCATGAGTGCGTTGGTGATTCCTTAACTTATGTTGGTTTATGAAGCCTAAATCACATATTTCGCAGATATAGTTCCTGTAATGGCCATTCATGTGTTGCAGCAACATTTTGAACGTTTCAAACGTTGAGTTGCAAAGCGCACAGTTTAAAATTTCACCGTCAGTTAACTTGAACTCTAGAACATAATCGTTTACATCCGGATAGAAATTGATGTCATGTTCCACAGTCAAATGATTTTTTAAATTGGTTATGGTGTCTGCGCTAGCATTACATATATTGCAACGTAACTCTGTGATGTCCATTTTGATAGAAAGGTTGTTCTTGTCCATTCGTTTGGTTTCTATGAGGTTGTCTTTGCTATGTTCTTCGTGTATGTGTGTGCGCAGGTGAGGTAAATCTCGGTATGTTGTCTTGCAGTAGGCGCAGAGGATTCCTAGAAAGAAGAGAGAGAATGTTGAGTACTATGAGAAAGAGACATATTCTGCCTACACAATTTAGTCCAAAACTTAAACAAAATATATTTGTATTTGAAAGTATTGCTGTACCTAATATATGGTTCAGTTTGCGTTACAGCTTCAACAAATTTTACAAAAGTACTAGTTATTCTAAAACTAACTTAATATACACTAGCAAACAGTTAATATTTGTTTAAGGTTAATTGTTTTTAGGTCACTAGTTAGCGATATTTCATATTTCCGTGCAGTAATATTAAGAAATGAATAAAAACAGGTAACTATTTGACAGCTATTTGCGACGTTGCCAACTTTTAGAATCTTAAGGTTGCCGCTTAACCTGCTATGCTGCCCCATCTCCAAAATCCACCCAAAAGGTAAACAAGGTATATTATTTCAATGCTCGGTGATCGACAGAAAACTGTGCTGCGATGTTTAAAGCTCAATCACCGAGCATTGAAATAATATACCTTATTTCGATTGCATAAGTATTAAAATCATCTGATAAATTTAAAATTCTCTGCCGTCCCGTCTGCCAGTCCCACTCACCTGCAATAGTCTTGTTCGCAAATGGCGTGCAGTTGGAGTATTTCAGCAGCATCTCGACGTTGACCCTGTTTTTAGAAGCATCGCTGATCAGACGCTTGCCGGTGCCCGATATAGTAACCTTCACAAAAGAAATAATATAAGTTTATTTACGACTGGTTAAGTGATGCTCTAAGAATAATAAAAAATAATGTAGATGGACTGGCGTACATTACTTAAGAGCGGCCAACCCGTCATACTTTTCATACAAACGCTCGTACGTGATTATGGCGTTGTAACACATCTTTATTTGATTTTTTGTAACTAATATGTATCTTGTGCGCTATACCTAGGAACTATGAAAGCAAAATAAAGAAAATTTGAGAAACAAATTCAGTATAAGCCTCCAAAAATCAGCTTTTTTGCATAAATTTCACCTGAACTTTGGCCGGTCATAATGTACTCATAAATAGTAAAAGTAAAGAAATCATCTGCATAGAAGCCTTGCACATGCAATGAAGATTCTAAATGACAAAAATTTATTTCAAAAGCTTGTAAGGCTTACTCAAAAACACGTATTTCCTGAAACAATTTTTTACACACTATTTTTCGTACAATGTTAACGCGTTCTCACTTGCTTGTTAGTAGTTCTCACTTGCGCTCGATGAAACAACAAGCTTTTCGAATATGCTCGCGTTGTCGATAGACGGGCCGGGAAGGGCCCTCTTAAGCATCGAGCCCTAGCTCAACACATTCAGATAAATTCAAAAAAAGAACGAGCCCTAAATTAGTCTCATGTATGACGTGTAACATCTGACATCTGACCTTGGTAATAAGCAATATTAAAGGGGCGAGGCCTCGCTAAGGTCGTTTCTGACAGCCAACTCTAGCATCACGCCCGCTCATTGGGTAAATCAAATAGTGCACTTCCCCGGCTTCCTGTAACCGACTTCCGTCCCTTTTCACAGATTTGATTACTTAGATTTTAATGGAAGCAATAGGAAAGATTCAGATCATAAATGCGGTGCGGCCCACCTGTAGTGTGCGATGGTTCAAATAAAGTGTACGAAAATGATGTTTGCATAGCAGCGCGGCACGCACCAAAAATGTACACTGCGCTTAAGGGTTCAATAGTTGACGGCTCGAACTCGTCGGTGGGCGTGACTAATATGCATGCTAATTAGTCTAATTATTTATTTAGTATTATCTAGTTTATTTAGTGAAATAGACGATGATTTATAACGAAAACGAGCGCGTAAAATTTCATGAACAGACCTTTGTGCGTATAGATATTATGGAAAAACTACTGGATGTATTTACTCAAAATGAAATTATTTGAACTATTGAACAAATTATTATCTATACTTGTACGGTTTCTATTTTGCCATTTTCTTACTTTTACAGTTATTTATTTACGCCCAAAGACCAGTTAAAATTAGTGTTGAAATATGGAAGTTTCGACGCTCATAACTTCCAAACCATTTTTTTTTTCAATTCTACTTTCATACAGGGCTAGATAAATGACAAGACAAATTGATATAATTTTTAGTTTTGAACGTAAAGCGTCAAACAAACGAGTAATCACCATACTACGTTTGTATGGAAGAATGACCGACTAGCGTACCCTTAAGAGTGAAATTATAATGAGACGCACCAGTTTTTTTTAAATCTCATATCCGTTATCACGCGCTAGAGTAAAAAGTCCATTATTGCGCAAACAAGACCCCTCCGTGCCTCGGAAAGCACGTTAACCCGATGGTCCAGTGTGTCAAACGTAGATCTTTGACATCTGTTACGGGTGATCAGAAGCCCAAAAGTCTGCCAACTAGTCTTACCAAGGGGTATTGTGTTACCCAGTTACAGGGTTATGAAGGTCAGATAGACAGTAGCTCCATGTAAAATTGGGTACTGAACTACCTAGTCTACGTTATTAACGAATATTGTTTGTTCGGTGTATTTTTCCATGGTATTTGGAAAATCGTAACCCTAGACGGTCGACATCAGGGGCACCCCGAGGTTCGGTTTGGTTAGGTTCCCTGCAAACAGAAATAGGAGCCCCGCATAGCGGGTCTCCGTCGAAATAGGATGCAAGAGCGAGCGAATGAGAGTACAAATACGTTTACCTAATATTACGTCAGCAAATGCTGTAAGTATTGATTTTTCGGAATTCATAGTATTTTATCCGGTCACTTCTTTATTTGTATTCGCATATAAGTTGTCGGAAAATTAATATAAAGCAGTAAATTTAATGTATCGTAACCCTAGACGGTCGACATCAGGGGCACCCCGAGGTTCGGTTTGGTTAGGTTCCCTGCAGACAAAAATAGGAGCCCCGCATAGCGAGTCTCCGTCGAAATAGGATGCAAGAGCGAGCGAATGAGAGTACAAATACGTTTACCTAATATTACGTCAGCAAATGCTGTAGGTATTGATTTTTCGGAATTTACAGTATTTTATCCGGTCACTTCTTTATTTGTATTCGCATATAAGTTGTCGGAAAATTAATATAAAGCAGTACATTTATGTATGATCATTTTTTTTTTTCGGATTTCTTTTACTACCCTATGTTATTTAGATGTAGGTTAAGATTTAGGAGTATCCCTTCAAATGTGGCGACCTTCCCTAAGGTGCTGTCATAAAAACCGCTGTCTGTGGCGAGCGCACCTCGTAGCCTCGAATTCCCGCGTTCATTTTTGGCAGTTATTTGTATACGAAAACTGTATCTATCTTGTTCTAACTTGCACAGAGTCTTTATGACGAAACAAGAAAGGTATATTGTCCTTGTCAAGTACATTGAATGAATGAGTGACGCGTAATAGGGGCTATTCGTTCGACCGATTAGTCGACGCTGCGCGCGCACCACGCGAACATCAATAAGTCCGCCAAAAATTACATAAATAAAGTGAAAGTGCAGTGAAAGTGGGTGTAAACGTGTATAATATCATGCCTGGGTAGTTAATAAACAGTATTAACTACCTGTAAAGTGTAATTTATAAAGATTTCAACATAAAATAGTGATTTTTGTGAAAATAGTGTCCCGTTGCGGCGGCCATAGTGACATCCCGCGCCGGCCGGAACTTATTTCGAGGTAATACTATTAGTAAATATGTGAATGATAGAAACTATCGCTTTTACATATATTTATATGTATCGTATTATTGATATTAGGCATTTAATTTAAATATTATGGTATTATACTTGCATAAAAATGAAATGAAAAATACCTACTCGGGCCGCCAAATTCGGTTGCTGTTATGGCTCCTCGTAGGGCGTTTTTGTCGTTGATTCCCGTAATGTTTTTGTAAGGCAGCATGCATTTTTATTGTACTTATCGATTTATAAATATCTTCAAAATATAGAATGCTAATTTGTATTTAAAAAAAAGGATCCGAATGTAATTTGAGACCCTAAGTTCAAGAGGTAGTTTTTTTACGGCCAAATTAAGGCATTTTTCAAGTGGTTGGGTTGGGTATACGATACATTCTAAATAAATATTTGTAGCAGCCGAAACTCCATCTGTGATATGCATGTTAAAACCAAACAATAGATTAAAATAGTAACCCAAGCCACTTGGCGTTCAGTTACAAAGGAATTGAACAATGAATAGACCCTTTGTTATCGCTCGGCGCGCACGGGCAAACAAATGAGTCACGATAATGTAAACATGTGTGATAAGAAAAAAATGTTCAAGGAGGTGTGTTCGTTTTATTTATTAATGTGAAATGATGTATATTTATGAAGATAAAACAAATACTTTTTGAAATAATGGTTCTATTTTGTAATTAAAAAGACTTTAGTAAAAAAAAAAAAAAAAAAAACTAACTAGATTCTAACTAGAATTGACATCTTATTAGAAAACAAAAGTGGACCTAATCTATACATAATCTGTTAGCTAATTTAATAACGATTCCTAAAACATAACTTGAAGAGAGCTACCTATCGTAATTTTAGAGATATCGTCGTTTTAATCACCCGGGTCCCGTCGGGCCCGGGACCACCCACGACGCTCCACAGATAACAGTTTTTTGCAAAATGGCCGCCACACTTGAAGGGGTAATTCAAACTCAAACACAAAGCATTTATTTCAATTAAAACATTTACAGGCACTTTTGAACTGTCAAGGGGTCGGTCAGTCAGAAATATGAAGCTAGTTGCCCATTCCAAAGCGTAGTAGGTACCTATGGAGAAGAACGGGCAAGAAACTCCACGGAAACTCTTTTAAATCAAAAATTTGATACTTATAAAATATTGGTTACATCATTCATGTTGAAATTATGCATGTGAGAACAATGTAGCAAGACGTGCAAGTTCGTAAAAGCGTCCGTAATATAAAAGAAAAAATAAAGAATCAATTAAAAACTTAAAATAAATAAATTTTATAAGATGTAGTTTAAGAATTTAGCATGTAAGGCCACTATATCGCATTGGATCGCAGATCTGTAATGGTAGTTGTAGGTAAGATTTGCGTAAATAAATAAAATACTGATATTCAGCTACATCCGGTTAGACTGGAAGCTGACCCCAACATAGTTGGGAAAAGGCTAGGCAGATTGATTGCTTACCTTGACAGGCTTCAGGATCTTGTTCATCATCACTCGCTGTTGGGTTAGACCGTCAAGGGAAATCTTCATGCTGCGGCTTTTTGATTTTAATTCTGTTAATAAAAAATATTAGTTCAGAAAAAAATATTAATTCAGTTTTCAGTGTTGTTTTTTTTGTCAGTAATTATTATTAATTATTTTTTGTTTGTTTTTATTGCATGATGTGGTCTCCTATTATTGAGGGAGCACATAGATTTCTGTTCTTGTCCTTTATAATATAGCATGTAAGGTGTAAGTATTCTTTGTTGGAGATCCTAATAAAATAAAATAAAATAAGAATAAAGTATTTCTGATTTCAGAGAGGGTAAATAAAGAGTACCTACAGATTGTATATTTACATAGGTTTAGTTTTAGATAATAATAAACCAATATGCTTTTTCTCTTAGTTTTTAACAGATCTCTCGTCTCGTCTAGTGGTCGCAAGCGCTGCTACTGCTGAGCATGAGGTCCTGGGTTCGATTCCCGGGTCGGGCAAAGTGTTATTGGGTTTTTCTATCTGGAATTTCTCAGTAGCAGCCCGGAGTCTGGATTTGTGCCCGTTATATATTTGTCCCATGTAATATTGCCAATATTACATGGGACTTAAAATAACTGGCGAAATGTGGGTGTACCTACTACTGGTACACCTCTGCCCAACCCTTCGGGGAAACAAGGCGTGATGTTATGTTATGTATTTTATATCGGTTTAACTTAAAATTTTAGTGTTCCAATTTAATTAAAATGTAAATAGATGGCCTGAAACACAGGTTTGAATTAACCTAGATCGGGCGGGTCGCTACCTAACATTGTAATTCCATACCATGATTACTTGCACCTGTTCTCAACATATTATATTAGTTTTAGTTTATTTTTAGGCACTATAATTATTGTTTGGATAATATTTACTTACTGTTGACTATGTGTACACATCTTGTAAACGTTTTATTCAATAAATTATTATTATTATTTATAAAAAAAACCGGTACCACAAATTTCATTGTTATTTTCGAAACTATTTTGACCGGTACTTTTATACCAAAAACATACCTTTCCCGTTATTTTCAAGAAGCCGCCGTTTCTTGCTCCGTCTCTTATCGGATCTCTTCTTGATCGTGACGTCATTAAAGCCAAGCATTTCAGCCAGTTTCTTGTTGTCATCCTCGTCTTTGAAGTCGTCAAAATCATCTGACATTTCTTCTTTTAATTCTGTAAGAGAAGAAGTTTTTAAAATTGCATTTAACCTATGAAAAAGCCGGACCACTTAGCCGGGCTTTTCACAGTGAAGGGTTCCGTGGTCGGGATGAATATTTGCGCATGAACAGATTTGATTTTACCGGCGGTAAAATATAAGTTTGTACTTATTTCATAGTACTTCTCGAAAAAACAAAGTTACTTCTGGCAAAATTATATGGTTTCCAATTTTGCCATTTGGCAAAACCCCAAAGAGACACCAGAATAGACCACGCCGATAGCTGGCCAGGTGCTTACTATACTAATCTGAGGTCATCGGAAAACTTAAGACCAGAGATGCCGATGTATTCCACCAGCTTTTATGACAAGTTTTTTACAGTTCAACCAGTACGGTTATGGAATTAAAAAAATTATTACCTCAAAGCTAACACTAGAATGTCACAAGGCATTAGAACAAATAACGGTCTCTAGCCGCAACACGGTGACACTGCAATGGATAAAAGGACACAGCGGGTCGCTAGGTAATGACGCAGCTGACGAACTTGCTAGACAAGTATCCAGCACGCCAGACTGTGGACCCGAGCCTATCGTACCTATCCCCTTCAACCAAATACGCAGGTGGTTACAGGAAATCACCCACACACAAGCAGGGCAATGGTGGTCCTCGATACCGGGCTGCCGGCAGTCAAAGGAAGCTATGCCATTCTTGGATAGCAGGCTGACCAGGCGTCTTTTACGTCTGGACAGGAACGGCTTGCGCCTGGTGACAGGGCCCATCACGGGACACTGCTCGCTAAACAAACACTTCCACACAATAGGCATAACGGACAGTCCTCTGTGCAGGGCGTGCATGGAGGCTGAGGAGACCGTTGCGCACGTGCTCTTTGAATGCACGGGCGTTACACAGATCAGAACAGACACCCTCGGGTCACTCAAATCATACACAGATGTTCTAGACAAACCAGGAGACCTAATTGCCTTCTGGAGGGAGGTGGGCTGGTTGGAATAACCCCCCAAACGGCCGCTATGGCCCACGCACAATGGTCCACCTGACGGACTGAGTGCGGAAACCAAACCCCATAACATAGAACGGTTATGGAATGCCTTGCCCGTGTCGATGAGGAGTGCTCAATCTTTTTCCACTTTTAAATTTCTGGTAAAAAACATTTCCTCTCTCCTTAAACCCTGTCCCTGTTTATAATTTTATATAAGTTTAACTATGTATATACATAGTATATACAGGGTGTCCAAGAACCTGGCGTCCAACTGGATTCCCACGATGCCCCAAGTTCTAACAGTACTCAGAAAAATATTTTAAAAAATCCACCCCATGTGCTTACAGAATTATACTGATTTCAAAAAAAAAGGGGAAATGAGCACCCTGTGACATACTTTTGAATGCTGTGACTGCTAATGCTGATAATTTCGATATTTCTTGGAGGTTTTGTAATCTAGGGTATTGCTGTGTCTAAATAGAATGTAAAAATAAAGTACTTATTGTACCATTTTAAAATAAAATATTATTTTAACTAAAGGTGATATGGAAAACTATTGAATTTCGCAACTTTGACCGACTGTAGTGTAAAAAAAATGTACCAAAATAGTATGGCAAGTGACGTCAAATTTTGACGCGTTTATTCCTCTTTTTAAAAAGGTATAATACTTACACATTAATTTGAAAAAAAAAAATTTGATAATATTTTTACTCAACAACCCAATTTTTACGAAGTGCCTACCTACTAACGGTAACTGTCGGACCCTTTCTTATCTTAGAAACTGTTATGTTACTACTATTATTTACTTCGGTTCCAAGAGTGAGCAAGAAGGAAATACACACAGGTAGATGGGTTCCCAGTAGAATAAAAGCAAAGAATGTTAGTTTAAAGATATTTTATTACAATAAATGTTCAAAATGTTGACCACCCGCGGCAATACAAGCTCTCACTCTCCTTAAAAAGGACCGCTTTATGTTTCGCGAGTAACTTTTTTGACGTATCACCTGCACTGCTTGTGTTATCTTCTCACGAAGGTCAGCGATGTCATTAATGGGCTTCGCATAAACGAGCTCCTTCATAGTTCCCCAGAAAAAAAAATCCAGCGGATTTAAGTCAGGTGAGCGGGCTGGCCACGGGATTGTTCCTGATCGCCCAATCCACCTGTTCGGGTATTGCTCGTCCAAAAACTCTCTAACGGATACGCGAAAATGTGCTGGACAGCCGTCGTGTTGGAACCACATATCTGGTGGGGTCTCTTCTAGTAAGTTTGGCAAATCATTTTGAAGAAAATTTAAATATGATTCGCCAGTCAAATTCTCGGGCATCTCAAATGGACCAATAATATTCCCACAAAGAATACCGGTCCACATGTTCACTTTGAACCGGTACTGGGATCTATCTTCTCGCATCAAGTGCGGATTTTCCACATGCCACTCGTGCAAGTTGTGTAGGTTCATGTAGCCATCCTTCTTAAATGTTGATTCATCTGACCACAAAATTTTGTCGATAAAGTTTTCGTCTTCTCGATGTTTTTGCAGGATTGTTTCACAAAACGCGACTCGGCTCGGATAGTCTCGAGGTAAAAGACTTTGCACTCGCTGTACGTGGTACGGATGATATTCTTCTTTTTGGAGAATACTGTGTGCTGTGCTCTTCGGTATCCCCGTATCAGCTTCTATTCCTCGCACAGAGATGCTTGGATTTGCCGACACCGCCTCTAAAACTTCATCGCGTATGAAGTCATTTACTGGTCGTCCTTCACCAGCTACTTGATTGGGGAACCGCCCGTCACATAGTGATCTGTGCACATTAATGAAAACTCGATGGTCGGGATATCGCGTAGCCCTCGGATACCTTTCTCTGTAAAGTCTCGCTGCAGCTCGTCCATTACCTCTACATTCTCCATAAATGTAGTGCATATTTGCGTATTCTTGCGGAGTGTAGGTCGCCATGGTAGCACACACAAAACACAAACTGTCCAAACACAGGCAAAGGTCGTCGTAAAGAGTTCGTTTCAAAGTCCAGAGCACAAAGAGTAATCGAGTCCAATAAACAAAGCTTTAAATCGTAGTACGTGATCAATGGTAACAATAAGAGAGAGGTGCGTAGTAACGGCAGGAGGCAGTGACGCGTACTGACCGTACTGTTATCCTAAATAGCACGATCCCAGATAGCGTCACTATCTATCTCACTCGCACCTCTAACCTTTTTCTCCCTCACTCTTACCTGAATAATGGGGTACCATAAAGAAGAACCAGCAAATCGCAAAGATAGTTTCTGTCTTGCTCCCTCCTGTTGTAATAACGAATCACTATGGTGAGATGCATGCACATACCGTCCCTTACGGTCTAACCTGTTTTTTGAGAGGCCTGTTGTTATTTTATGAGCATACAATAGTAATTCTTTAGAGGTTAGATTCAATTCGTCGTAAATTTTTCTTTCTAAGAATTCTGTAAGACATCGTAAAAATTGGGTTGTTGAGTAAAAATATTATCAAAAATTTTTTTTTTCAAATTAATGTGTAAGTATTATACCTTTTTAAAAAGAGGAATAAACGCGTCAAAATTTGACGTCACTTGCCATACTATTTTGGTACATTTTTTTTACACTACAGTCGGTCAAAGTTGCGAAATTCAATAGTTTTCCATATCACCTTTAGTTAAAATAATATTTTATTTTAAAATGGTACAATAAGTACATTATTTTTACATTCTATTTAGACACAGCAATACCCTAGATTACAAAACCTCCAAGAAATATCGAAATTATCAGCATTAGCAGTCACAGCATTCAAAAGTATGTCACAGGGTGCTCATTTCCCCTTTTTTTTTGAAATCAGTATAATTCTGTAAGTACATGGGGTGGATTTTTTAAAATATTTTTCTGAGTACTGTTAGAACTTGGGGCATCGTGGGAATCCAGTTGGACGCCAGGTTCTTGGACACCCTGTATATATATATATTGTTGTATATGTAAATGGTACACCACTGAATACCTGCAGTATTGTCTCTCTTATTACCTTTAATCCATCCAAAGGTTGTCTGTAAAAGATCGCTTTAAGCGATAAGACCGCCCATTGTGTCACCCTATGTAAAATTTCTAAATTTGTCTTTATTTTTTATGGTGTACAATAAAGAGTATTCTATCTATTAACTATCTATCTACTCTGCCTATCCCTTGTGGAATAAAGGCGTGATGCTTACCTAGAAAATATATACCATTGTCGTCATCTAAATCTAGAAATTCTTCTTTCACCTTTGGACCCGATTCATCTGAAAGACAAAAAGAGAATCTTAAAATTAGTATAAGTAAAAGTGGAGGGTAAAAAAAAAAATTAGACACGTATATTTTGCTTTATCATATTAATAAAAATATCTCGCTACGTCACAACTAAGTATAAGATCTATCAAGTCGTGACGTCATGCCACATTTTAACTCAATATATCGCCGTAATCTTTTGATAACGTAAAAAAAAAAAAATACGTGTCCAATATTTTTTAACAATATACATGAAGGATAAAAAAGTATCTTCATCCCTATTCCAATGGTCTAGCAAGTTATTTCATACCTTTAACACTATAAGTGTTAAGTTTGGACATAAACTCTTTCTGACATTGCTGTACTTGTTCTTTAAAGTTGCACGCATCCCGCAGTCTTGTGATGCAGACTTCACAAATACCGCCATCACTGTCACTAGGGTCCAGAGGCATCTGCAACATGTAAGGACATATTTATTAATTCCTAGCTTTGTACTTTTTTTTTTAACGACTTTTTAAACGCGGCTTGCGGTATGAGTAAGCTGGCAGAAATCGTCACGCGAAATAGGAGAGAGAGAGCGAGAGAGAGAGGGAGAGAGGGAGAGAGAGAGAGAGGGAGGGAGAGAGCGAAAGAGAGAGGGTAGGGAGAGGGAGAGAGCGAAAGAGAAAGGAGGGATAGAGATAGGGGGAGAGAGATAGAGAGTGAGAGAGAGAGTTAAGAGGAAATGCGGGTGGCCTTTTCTCCATAGAAGCGCTCTCGCCTGTTTTCTTTATGGTTTATGAACTTAAACCAATGATTTTTTACCGTAAAATAAATATCAACTACTTGTATGTCCATATGTTTTCCTTTTTGATGATACATTATATTTGCATGCACTAGAAGCCCCAAAAAATGCTCAAAATTGCCTATTTAGACCGCTCTCAACAGAGGTCTAGTGTACAAATTTGACAACTATTCATGAAAAAAGAAAAACATAGAGACACAGTATATATTCTACTTATTCAGTTTATGAAATATCTTTTAAATTGGTAAAATTTTGAAGGAGGAAATAGACGAGAGACAAACGTTGAATTAGGACTTTTTACTTCAGGCTATTCAGTCGGATCTGCATCTGTCCTTATCGCACGTATGGCGGCCGACCGCCGAGCGATAATTTCTTCAAATATCTAATTTTCAAGTCTTTTAAGACCGCATTTCCTCTTAAGGCGTTACCCCGAGCTAAGTGGCACCCTCATTGAATAAAAAATCGTAGCATAGCATAGAAAATAAAGATAAAAGAATTGAAACATGGAGTTTGTTACAAAGAGGATGAAGTATTTTTACGTTGTTAAAACAGCACTCAAATGTAACAAACTCCACATTTAAATTCTTTTATCTTTCCACTAGCTCCACTCCTTTAAAAGAATATTATCTCGTGACTGACAAGGAATTATGAATAACGGCTAGTAGGGAAGTAAGTGTGTCTAGAATTGTCTAATACCTTTTATAAAGAATTACATGGAACTAATTTAATTCTGTGTTTTAATTTGTTATTATTTTAATTATTTGTGTAGGTAGGATATTTGTAAAACATTCAGACACATTGTAAATTGTTATTGAATAAATGAAAAAAAACAAATTCGATCTAAAGAAAAATGGCCACATTCCTCTAGATCGTATTTTCTTGCTTTGTTGAGTGATAAAAAAATGTACTTTTGAAAATTTTGAGGTTAGCCCATGTTTGATTGTGAATACCATGCGCAAAAAAAATAGAATATTCATATTCATCATCATTTCAGCCATAGGACGTCCGCTGCTGAACATAGGCCTCCCCCAATGATTTCCAAATCGGCCGGTTGGAAGCGACCTGCATCCAGCGGCTTCATATTATTATATGATAATATATTGATTATCATGCTTAGAATAATGTAGTAGTATTTGAGTCATAAACACAAAAAATATTTTGGAATCAACAAAATAAAGCTGTATACATAATTTATTTCTCTCCTATCAACACAGAGGACCTATTGAATTAAAAAAAAAAATGAGAAAAAATTGCATTAAGAAAAATTGCATTGTGGTTTTAAATTTGTAGTAAATTTTTATGCAATAAATATGCTGTGTAATAATGTATAAATTATATTGTAATAATACAATGCTAGTGAAAAAAAAACTATTCTAATTTGTGTCTCCAAAAGTTATCCAGGCCACATTATTTCACTAATTTTGATGTGAGAACATTATTAATGTTACTGTCAAATGTCAGTTTTGACTTTTTTATATTTGTGATTGCAACAGTAAACTATAATGTCAATTCCATAATTTTGATTGCTTATTTCAGGCAGTGTATCTGTGGATTTTATGCGGTAATTACAAAGATATAATTTAATAGATTCCTAGTTAGAAACGTACAGTGAATGATCAGAGTATCTCAAGTCTTATTAAAGAAATCACACTTGATTTACTGTCTAGGATATGTTTTTTATTATTGAATTTTAATTTTATGAAAATAAATAAAAATAATTCATAATATTTTAAAATGGATTTTATTTGGCCTACTTCCAAATGAGCATTGACCCTTACATGATTCCAGTGCATTATTGTGTTATAATATCTTCCAGTGCGTTATATTACAGTTTTTGACAACCTTACCCGTAAAGCCTTTTGGGCTACAGTGACAAAATATTTAATTTTTTTACTAGCTGTCCTCTCCTGCTTTGCACGGTTTTTACTTGACACAACATCGATATTTCTTAGGTAAACGTAACTTTAATATAAACGTTTATTATACATAAACCTTCTGGAGTAAATTGTCTAACTAAATGATAGTGAAAACCTCATCAAAATCTGTAGCGTAGTTTAGAAGAAGAACGCGGACATACAGACAAACGTGAGAAGCGACTTTGTTTTATAATATGTATTGATTAAATCATTCAAAGTACAACACATAACATAACATCACGCCTTGTTTTCCCCAAAGGGCTAATTAAAGCAGAGGTACATTAGCGATAATGGAATTAAGAAGAGTAGTGTTTTTTTGGTCAGTGGGTCGTCTTAGGGGTTTTGTTATTGCTACTAAATAATACACACCTACTAGAATAACTTAGTTCTATGAATTAGGTCAAAAATACAACCCACAAACAAACACTGTCTCTGCCAAATTATAGATAAAAATTCTGCATTTCTGTACGTATCTGAGTAAAATTTTAGACGTAGATCAATAGGGAGATCTAGTTAGTCTTATTATTAATTTTAAAGAAGTCGTGTTTAAGCATTATTTACCTGAATTTCGAAGCAATCTTTCAACATATCGGCGTAAACTTCTGACTTGCCCAGTATTGAATATTGAGTCATCAGGTCTTTATCAGGAGCTCGCACGAGGCAGCAGCGGCAAACTATGCCGTGCGACATGGCGTTACACTTCACAAGACTTTTATTTAGCTAATTGCTATGAATTTCCTTTAGAATTATCTACAAAGCACAAATTGAGGACTATTAGCTTGATGACAATAAAGTCCGCGATACAGTGATACTGAAATTTCTTAATATTAAACATAATTTTAAGTGTTATCCTATTCATTCCACAGCGCAAAGATAACTCCCTTTCTTTAGTATTGCTACAAATAAAGTAAAATCCTGACTGGAACGCAAAATGACAGCGGTCACCTTTTTTTTTCTGGCTGCAAACCATAGGCCATCTACATTTTTTCTACCTGTTCCATTTCTTCTTTCTCTAGAAAATATTTTATAATTATCTGAATTTTTGAAAAATTAAATTTTGTTGAGTTCCTTTGAAAGTACAAAAAAAATAATCTAATAATATTTTCCAAACTTAGGATTCTGTTTTGGCTGTTTTGAAGCCACCTTTGCCTACATATCATTTCAAAGCAAAATGGTAGAATGAGAAAAAAAAGTTAAGTTACCAGAAAACCTGTGCCAGAAAATGGCGGAGCTTCGGTCGAAGTCGTAGCGTCCTTTAGCTTTTTTCCAATTAAATTTTAAGATTTTTGTGTTAATGTAAGAAAAGTATCTATAAAAATGATGGAATCTGTAATGAATCCCGGTATGTGTCGGTGTTGTGCATCGGAAGGTGCGTTTAAAGACATTAAAAGCACGTATCATTGGATGGGCGAAGAGGAGATCTACGCCGACATGTTGAGAGAATGTTTCGACATAATCGTAAGTAAAACGCTTTTGTAAGGCTTTGAAAACTGCAAAATTCAACATCAATAAAATTCAATATCACATTCATAATAGCTTGAGTATTTTCAATTTTGTAAATAGCTCCATAAGACGGCCAGTAAACTGCTTTTATTATTTGTTCGAGTGTGGCCGTAATGGCAGCCGCCACCGCCGATTCGATTAGGCTGGTTGTCGCTCAAGCGTATCTTCAATATTCTTCATGGACGTGTCGTAGGCTACTTGCGTACTGCCAACGGGCAACTACGGTTGAAGTCTTTCTTTGTGTAATGATTATTAAAGTTTAACATTTCTGAGGATTTTTTTCTGGTGGCCCACCCGTACATACCATTGATGCCCATTGTATTTGTTTTTTTTTTTTCTTTTTATTACTTAAATGTAAAATCAATATATTGGTGCTCTTGGAATCATCATCATGGCATGTGGTATCTTATAAAAAACAATCATCCATCCGCCTACTCACCAACATTTTAACAACCCTGCTTACTCTTGTTTCTCTTGTTCACACTTCGTGAAATTAAAAAAATAAAGAAAACTGACAAAAAATTATTGCAACAGTTGTGCTGAGATAGACTAAACAAACAGCTCCATTTTTTTTTTTTTTTTACAAACATGTTTTTATTTTGCTTTTTTGAAGTAGTAAACAATTAAATTAAAATGTAGGGAAATATATTGGTATTATTGGGGATTTATACTAGACATTTTGCGCTGCGATGGAAACATGATTTGATAAAGTTGCTTCAATTGAATAAATAGGCAGTTACCTCTTATCGAGTAATTTTTTCCTCAATTTTACTACTTTTTTAATGTAAATAAGTAATTTTATATTATGATCAATTTACTAAAATAAAGTTCATAGATGACTGGAGCTTGTATGCATGATAGTTTCTTATTTAAGAGCAATATTATGAAAAAAAAACATCAATACGCATTGAAAAAGTACAAACATGTGGTTATTTTCTTTACTCTTTACACATAAAGAAAAAGACAGAGACGAAGGCAACTCGTTGGGACGCTCTTAATTTTAACCAATAACAGTCCATAAAATTAGAATTGGCCATAAGCCACCAAGAAAATGTAATAATTTCTTCTATTAGTCGAAAATCATCAGCCTTTAGAAGTCCACTTCTGGTCATAGGTCTCTCCATTCCCACACTACACCATCCTCTCATTCAGCTTGTGCCATTAATCCCTGTCTTTTGTCACCAGTTGAATGCGTCGGAGCAAGGACAGGATGGCGGGATATGCGAGGTCTGCATCACTCAGCTGCGGAACGCGATCAATTTCAAGAAGCAAGTGCTGCACACCGAGGACCAGTTCCAGAAGCATTTGCAAAATAAGACACTGTTTAGACGTAAGTTTCAGTTTTTTTTTAAATTTAAGTTACTGCATTTTGCCCAGGACATAGCTCTCGTGGTCTGCCTGACAGGATTCATTCATAATTTCTTAGATGAAAAGTATTCTTATGTCACACTGGCACTGCAACACACAACATTCTCAGCAAAAAAAAAAAACCGTTTATGTGAAGTGAAGGACAATCTAATATAGTTCGCATTTTCATATTTAAGTAGAGATAGCGACTAAGATGGAGTGTGGAAGTGGAAGTGCAGACTGCATAGAACCAGCAAGGGTTAGTCAGACAGTCGGGGGTATTTACGCTTAACGTCGCACTGTGTTTTAGGAGACCCATTATGGTGAAGGTTTCAGGGGGTTACGGGGTTCGCCAACACCGTCCTGTAATTTTCAACGTTGGGTTTGATACCCTACTGACGCCAGTAGCACACCTCCCTTCGTCGTGAAACCGTTGCAGAGAAACCGCAATAGTTCAGTTCAACTGGCTCGCGTTATGTCCCGCTACTCGAGTTCCGCTACTCGAATTTCGAATAGCGGAACATGACGCGAGTCAGTTGAATTGAACTACTGCGGTTTCGCTGCTATGGTTTCGCGGCGGAGATGTGCTACTGGCGTCAATACGTCGCAGCGTGAATTTATACGGTGACAGCATAACACGCACGGATCATCAGTTTTCTGTATTTCTATGTCTTTTCCTCAATGACTTCGTCCTTTCTTACACATTCCTCAATTCTAGCGAATTATGTCCTCATTCACACTCTTTAAGTGCCAGAAAGAGATACAAATTCAGCAAAATGCTGATTCGAGCGATCTGTGATTTCACTTTTGACCGAGATACGATGACGTAATTTCGGCAGGTTGTCGTTATTGGGTTCACCAGTCATCAAACCCAGACGCTAGAGCATTTTTTTCAATTAAACCATTTACAATCAATTTTGAATTGTCCTCTTCAATGCTAGAGCCATCGCAATGCGTTACCATTACGGGAGTCAACGCTAAAAGTTCGCATGTACTTGTAAATAAATAAATAAATAAATAAACTATGTATGAATGATGGTTGTAGGTACTTCGTCGGACAAGCTCTTTCGCAAAGAACTCTAAAACTAATACCTTAAAGCTCTTTTTACGATGTAAAAAAAAAATAACTTTTTTTTTTTACATGTACAGCTAATATAGTGAAGGTGGAGGTGCAGGCAGAAGATGACTCTGATGACAACATGGGCTCTGGCGACGAGGGATTTTCGGGAGCCGGTAAGTTCATAGCTGTTCACATAACAAAAGGTTCTTTTTATAGCTTCGTGCAGACTGGCCCGACACGACGGCGCGACGTGCCACCGGTAATTGTTTCACCGTGAAGTTTTCTTGGAAATTTGTTTTGTTAAGTCGAGACGCGCCGTCGCGTCGCGCCAGTCTGGCACGACATGCATTGTTCCCTTATATTGCGTTCTCGATTTAGTTTCCAAACATTTAAACGAATAATATATGTTTTTTTATAAACAACTATAATTTTTTCAGTTTGCGCTACAACTTCAAACATTTTCAATTTAATTTATACTAGCATAACGCTGATATACGTTTATGTAGAAATAACATCAATTCGAAACAAAGACTTAAAAGACTAAAAAACCGGCCAAGTGTGTGTCGGACCACGCGCAATGAAGGGTTCCGTAGTTGAGATGAATTTATCCCAAGAACAAACTTAACTTTGTAGTTGAAAAACATGTCCTCACATACGGAATGTAGGTTTATGAGAACATGATTTTGCATTGCTCGATTATTTCTCGTTAACTTGTAGAGTCTACTTAGCTGTGATAGTTTTCCTTTTAATTCCGTTAAATATACTACTGCCTTGAATTTTATGACATATCCAAAACCAACCATTTAGCTTGCACCTTAAAGCTTAATATTTCGCGGACGGTTTTTTTTTTCACAAACTCACAATATTTTCGAATGACCTTTCCAACGGCACCCAACGCCCCGCCATGGGAAAGACAAGAGAAAAAAAACATCCTCACTTCGTGCAGAGGAGGTATCATAAAAAATATTTTTTCGTGATTTTATTTTTCCACTGTCGTGTCGGCGTGATTAATATGTATACCCATGTCAAATTACAGCTTTCTAGTACTCAGAGTTTCAGCTAAGCCGGGGACAGACGGACAGACGATCATAGCAAAACTATATGGGTTCCTTGTTGACTACGAAACCCTAAAAATGACATAAGACTCATGGCGCGCAATGGTGAATTGCAAGGACAATGTGTGTAGGCACGGTCGTTAATACGCCACATCGAGTTTTAGAAAAACTACGGATTGGTAGAGCCTCGTCTCTGTCACATCTGTTTGACCATCTCTTTCTAAAACTAAAGTATTCGGGCGTTAATATTTCGAGCTCTGTACCCTAATTACGTAATGCAAAATCAATCCGAATCTGAATCGTTTTGAAACAGATTGCTAATCCATTGCTCCGTAAGTTCGAAAAAAAAACTGCAGAGCAACGTAAATAACGCAATGAATGTTGTTGAACTGTCAAAATGAAACATATTTGTCTTTATCGGTTACGAAAATATGTTTCGTAATTAGAAAGCTGGTTTCTGCTCATACAGGATGGATTTTGAGATGGGGCAGTAAGGACCTTACCTTAAACGTTGTAGCTACAGGAAAACGGCCTTAGGAGACTATCCTAAACTATTTGAGGCATTTTGATCGGCATTCACAGATTTTGAAAAACATGTAGTCATCAAGAAAATGGGCAGTTTTCACAAAAACTTTTTTTTGATGCCAGTCGATCCTGTTTCTTATAAGGATCAAAAAACTCTATTGGACCAACTGAGGTTTGATTACTAGCAAAGTCAGAAATCGCAAAAAACTTTTCCCATACATTTCGTAGGAAATGAGACTCCAACTTACTACATATTTTACGGTGATAGACTGGCCGAAACTAAACTAAAACAAATTGAACTTCAACTTTCGAACGAATAGAAAACAACATTTAGAACGTTTTTTGCTTTTGATAAAACTTTTTACATAGCTTTTTTTTTTTGAAAATCTTTCTTTTGTAGAGGACAGTCGTTTATAACGTTTTCCATACAAGTCTAAAAGTTTTAAATAATTTGAGGTCATTTTTTTCTCAGAACGTCGGACATCACAAGCAACAAACGATCTTGTTCATAAAGCAAATATAATTAAAACGCGTATTCGTTCGAATTTTAATTTTTTTTGTTTCTTTTTGGCTAGTCTGTCAATGTTTTTTTTTTTGTGATTTCTGAATTAGTACTCAAAAAACCTCCGTTGGTCTAATAGAGTTTTTTGGTCCTTATAAGAAACAGGATCGACTGGCATCAAAAAAAGTTTTTGTGATAACTGCCCATTTCCTTGCTGATTGTAAATCTTTTTTAAAATCTGTGAATGCAGATCAAAATGTCTCAAAAAGTTAAGGACAGTCTCCTAAGACCGTTTTCTTCTAGCGATAACGGATAAAGTAGCTGTCTTTACTGCCCCATCTCAAAAATCCATCCCCCGTATAAAACCCTAATTACGTAACAAGATGATCATAATCTGAATAGCAGATTCAAATTATGATTGACCGTGTGTCCGTTCTGCGATCCAGCTTCATTTTTGAAAAATTTGTCTGTTCAGCAACATAAATAACACAATGAATGTTTTTGAACTGTCAAAATGAAACAGATCGTGATTGATCGTGTGTTCGGCATGAAGGTTTGCGCAGGCTGCCGCGACTTGTCGAGCGACACGATTCTACGTTATTGGTAAAACACTAACAACCTCTTAAGAGGTCATTGCACTCATCATTATGAACGACTTTTACTATGGAAGCAAACCAGAAGTCACGAAAAAAAACAGCTCTACATTTATGTTCGCATAACTCGTCAAGATGTAGGGAACACTAGATTTTTATTTGCGATTTAAGAACGACGAGAGAACTTGCGAGAAAGTTCGTAGTCCATGTTGAGACCGGCCGGGCGGCCATGATTCATCGGCTGCATTGAAGCGCGCCTTATCAAATTACAACACCGACACAGGTCATTCAATGCCTACTGTTTTTTTTAACTATTGTTTTTGTAACAGAACATTTCGATAAATGAACATTTCTATAACGAAAAAATACAAGAGGTAATTTATAAGAATTTTATACTGTTCAATTCGAATCCACAGGCCTAATTTCCGTTTTAGATAAGCCGAAAAATGAGAAGTTCTTCCTGGTTCTATCACGTTATAACGGAAACCTAAAGCTGTTTGATAAGACCATTGATAAAAAAGAAATACAAAAAAAATTGAACTTTAAAAAATCAAAAGTCATTTATTCAAACGAGGCTGCGAATCAGCACTTTCCGAACGTCAAAATTACTTATGACAGTCCCCCAAAAAGCCCGCCTTTCACCCACTTCCTAGCTTTAGCTGGGAATAAGTGGCGCAACAAACTCCTCAGCAGCACAGCAGGTCCGAACAGTCAGTTTTATCAATCGCTTGGAGCCATAAAAGTACAGAATGTAATTTTTTCGCATGGTTGCCAGTACGGTCACAGGCTGAGGCCTTAAAACAGTTTAAGTTACCTTGAAAACTATTTTTTCTGTTTAGTAAACATTGTAACTTCAACATTTATTTATTAATAATATCATTAGATTATATTAACACGCGACTAAATGCCAAAGGCCTTGAGTGGTATTACCTTGCGTGTTCTGTATTGAGCTCACGCAACGCGTCGTACGTCCAGCTAGTAATAGGACTCGCCCATCAAGGAGCGCTGTCCCAAATTAGACGCATTATTAATTTATTGTAGGTACATAAAACAAAAGGTATTTTAATAAAACACGCATACTGAACGATAAATAATTAAATTGTATTTGTATTATTAAATGGTGAAGGTTTCGAAAAAAAAAATACGCCTGATAGTTTTTACTTGATTCTCAGTTTTTTATCCGCGTTATACATAACTTTACAAATTAATTACACTAAGTAATATAAACATAATCTAAAATATTCACAGATTAAGTTATTAAGAAAATGCTCTAATTTAACATATTTTTTCCAAATCATTAACACTACTCATTTAGACGTGATCTCCAGTATAAAATCATTATAGGTCGGTTAAAGTTATCGGTCCATACTAGTAGTTCTTTACACATAAAATCGTATAAATAGGTTTAATTATATACTAGACAACATTAGATGAAATCATACAAAAAGGGGTAAAATAATGGGGGGGAGGAAATTTAGGGTACCTTTCCTGCAGCGCCGTTCATTTCTTCCACCCTGTATATTCTTGACCTGTCAAAATGAAATTCATCCCATAGTGATTGAAATTTCACAAATAAAACAAAAAAACATGTCTTTTCTAGAATTCGAAGTCCCTATAAAGACGGAGGTCGACGACCCTAAGCCGAAAAAGCGAGCGGCTGCTAAGGCCCCGGCCACGACAACCCGCGCAAGCGCAAAGAAAGCAAAAGCCGACAACGGAGAGACATCTACCAAACGTAAGTTCCTAATTATAAGTTTCTACGTGACTTTGGCCGAGTGTGCACGCATCTTACGATTTTTTAAATGTGGAATATTGTGTTGTTGTAGTTTTCTTTTGTGTGTGATTTAGGACGGAATATGAAGCTTTTTTTTTATTTAGGACAAAAATAGCTGAGAGTGTTACTTCTGATAACCATTCGGCATTTTAAAGTGGGTAATACGGGCTGGTCCCAAACTCCACTTCAAAGAGCGTATTATGCGTACCGGTGGGGAAATCGGTTATTCGATCCACCCCAGCTCCTCGAGGATGGTCAGCAATGTCTTGGTATTGCTGATAATCTCACAGACGGTACCTGGGTTACAGAAGTACTTTGTTCTGTGTGGAAACTACTGGGCCGTTTAGAAGCACTTTTTAAATTATTTAACCAAGAATGGTGCAAATGTAGAGCGAATGAAGATGTTTTACAAAATTCCTGATTATGGCTAAGATTCATAAAAAGATGAAGAAAATAACCAGTGAGAAACACAAGTATTTAGAGAGAAAACGAAACCGATCTAGATAATGAGTAACATTAAAATCTTTCAACAATATTGAACTCTGTATACTATCCGGCGGTGTTGCCATTTTCAAATCTTGGAGACAAAGCCATCTTGACAGCTACAATAAAGATGTTGCCATATGTTAAGGAAAAACTGAAAGATAGAAGAAACAAAATCAAAGGAAGAAATATGCACTCTAAAATGCGAAATTCTGAAGACGAAAAAACAAGAACGATTTTAAAAGACTTCCGATTGAATTCATATTCATTTGCGTCTTTTATTGCAGACTATTACGACAAGTATACCTGTATTTTCTTTACAAGTTTATCTGTACTTTTAAGAGTTATACTTGTCAAGTGAGTTTCGGACTTACTACAATAGCCCAATGGTTGAAGAATTAAACATTCACCATTGTACTATTGGAGACTTTAACTTCTAGCTAAGCATATTTTGCTTAGCTGGAGGGGTAAGCTGGCATACTAGTAATGTGCAACGTAACATATTGATATTATTCCTTCATTTTCATGTTACACCTCGCAACATAAGTTTTACAGTAAAAATAATCATTTCAGAATTAAATATTTGGGAAGTGTATCTTTGCAGGTGTACCGTTTAGTTGCTTGCACACACGGCCAATTGATTCACTATGAAATGTGTTTAAAAAGCTGTTTATCAATTGTTTATACAGCATGTTATTTTTTAGGAATATAGGTTAAATTGGCCTTAAAATCAATTGATTTAATTCACATAAACCTACAGGGGCTTATTAAACGTCAGAAGTTAGGTCACGGTTCCAATTGGTTGTTTCCTTGTGATGTAGAAGAGCCGGAAATAAACTCCACGGTTACTCTTTTAAAAATTATTGGCTTTTATGAAATTGCTAAGAATATGTGAACATTAGATAAATTAATATAGAAAGCATTGATTCACAAAAAAATCCGATTCTAAAAGACTGTAAATTTCTTTCTTCAGTTAAGTTTTTTGATTATTATTATTTTACGTCTGGGTATTGATAACCTCCTTTGCTCATTGTGAGTTAACAATGTACGACTTTTTTACGATAAATATAAATGCTGATTTATAAATATAAATGCTGTTCGTTGGTAAACGCATTACTCGAGAACGGCTGAACCGACTTGGCAATTTTCTGTTTTAAAAAAAACGTAATAGTCGGAATTAAGTTTTTATGGAAAGAAAAATTGAAAAAGTTTCCCGAAAAAGTTATAAAAAAAAAACTTTTAATTGCGACTCTTGTCCATATTTAGATGGGATATTGGTATGAATTCTTAAAAATTTAACTCGTTCACGTCTGTCGGGTCAGTTACTAATTAATACAGTGTGGTAAAATTTGAAGTTGGTACAGACCATCAAGCTATACAACTTTCTCCATGGCAGGAACATCATAAACGAGAAAAAAATTACAGCCGACCCATACATTTGGGTCGAGTAGGTATTGAAAGCTTTGGACAGGACTAGGGTTGCAAAGTGTCAGGCTTTAGCCGGACATGTCCGGCCTGTCCGGCTTATGGTCAACCCCGCCCCGCCAAAAGATGCCGAAATGAAAGCGCGCGCGGACAAGCATGTCTCGCGATAGTAAAGAAAAACAATGTGATTCATAATAATTAAGAGTAAAGTAAGTCTCAAAAGAATAACAGTAATAAATACACAAATAAAAGTATATTTTTTCTTTATTTTAAAAGCCTATAAGGGATAGCTAATAGATATTTGTTTCTCGATAACGATGTTGGTCGCATGGAGAAAGTTGGTCAGTTTGTTGGTCTGTCACACCTTTCTGATACATCCACTACACATTTATGTATAGTTTCGTTATCTCAATGTTGTTGGATTTCTAAAAGATAAATTCTGCTTTCTGTATGCTTAATCAATTTAATTTGCGGTTAAGTGTTTTATTTTCAAACAATCACAGTAGCTAACTTGAGATTTTGTGATTGTAGATTTACTAATAGGGATGTTGACTGGTGAAAAAAGAAGCTATTTAGTCCGTCAGTCAGATAGTAAAAAAAAAATTGACACGTAGTTTTTTGCATTATCATATTAATAAAAAATGGTTTACATAAAATGCATTAAAGTTGGGGAGTGGGGGCTCGCTACGTCACAAGTCAGTATGAAATCTACCGGGGGGTGACGTCATGCCACATTTTAACGCAATGTATTGCCGTAATCTTTTGATTACGTAAAAAAAGAAAAATTACGTGTCCAATATTTATGTAATAATCTACTTGACGGACAAAAAAAAATGTTTAGTTAACATTCCTTATTAAAGAGTATTTGGCATAATTTTCTGTCAGGGTTCCAAAAATCTAAGGCATTTTAAAACATAATTTAGATACACAAATAAAAATATTCTTTGAATGAATTATTCTATAATCACATTTTAATTAAAAACACGAAAATCAAACTAAACCAAGCCAAAGGAATATCGTAGCAGGTGGCGTTCTGTAGTTTCTGCATACCCCCGTACGAAGAAGGCGTTAATTTATATATGTATGTATGTGAAAACATGAAATAGCAGCTTTTATAACACATTTCTATTCTTATTCTTGAATGTCTAGCTATAAGTTTTCACGGTATTGCAAAGTTAAAAATTGCTCTATCATATCCAAGCTTGCATGGAGGTTCCTGTATTTTTTATATATTTTACAGCCTGGAAACAACTTCTGCTCAACATTGGAACAATTAATTAACATTAGTTGAATCCTATGATGTCTCAAACTCAAAGGAATTATTTCAATTAAACCATTTACAGGCACATTTGAATTGTAAAAGAGTCGGTCAGTTAGTTAGAAAGTTGAAGCCAGCTAGTCAACATGTAGATCTCGCCTGTTCTTCTCCATAGAGAAGACTAGCAAAAAACTATTTACCTCTGAATTGGCCAACCAAGGGGTATCATGAAACTGGGTTGTGGTGATCAGATACGCAGTTGCCCCATGTAAAATATTCAGCTGAATATGGTTAGACTGGTAGCCGACCGCAACATGTTGGTTAAAGGCAGTTGATGATCTATCTTTAGATTGGTGATCAAAATATGGTGATATCATTAACCACACACAATTTTAGAGAGAGGGACTTGTGGCTAAGTAATAACAGCCGCACGGGTCGATCCGTCAGGTTAAGCTACGTTTGCTGCGGTTGGTCCGTGGATGGGTGACCATCTTTACATACCAAGACCCCTCCGTGCCTCAGAAAGCACATTAAAGCCGTTGGTTCTGCTGTCATTTGTAGAATTTTGACAGTTGTAACGGGTCGTCAGAAGCCCGAAAGTCTGACAACCAGTCTTACCAAGGGCTATCGTGTTTCCCAGTAACTGGGTTGTAGGGGTCAGATAGGCAGTCGCTCCATGTAAAATACTGGTATTCAGCTGCATACGGTCAGACTGGAAGCTGACCCCAACATATTTGGGAAAAGGCTAGGTGGATGATGAGGTCATGTCCGCGGCTCAACTGTTAGCCAGTCAGGAAGGTAATAGGGATGTCTTTCTAAGCGTTGATGGAAGTACATTTAAATATCTTAATTCGTACAGGTTATATTGGGGCCGTTTCAAAGTACCGTGTCAGGGAAACTGCTCATTTTTTTCAAATCAAATCAAATCATCTTTATTTGTGAACACAGGTACTGAAATAAAGGTCTTATTCATACATCTTAGTTGATCTCTATGTCCTACCAATTAAATTGGTGTACAAATATTGTTTTTTTATTAATAAATCTGGATCTATACAATACAAAGTCAGGTTCAAGTAAATAATGAAAATTGAAAGTATTATTTATCATTAATGAATCAATTATAATTTATTTTTCATGCATGTCAACAGTAAATAATATAAAAGGCTATTATTTTGGGTTCCGTACCCAAAATAATAGCCTTTTATATGTATTTTTTTGGGTTCCGTACCCAAATTGCGCCAACGGAACCATATTACTAAGGCTCGTCTGTCCGTCCGTCTGTCACAGGGTTGTAGCTTTCGAACCGTCATAGGTAGACACTTGAAATTTTCCCAGTGTGTAATACTATGGCCGCTATAACGAAAACAAACAAAACAATAAGGAGTTATTAGAGAATATTGTTAAATATTGTAAGGTGTTACGAGGAACCCTTCCTGTGCGACCCCGACTTGCACTGGACTAGTTTTTTTGAGAGAGCTAATAGCTTTTGATTTAGTGATTGTGGTGGTCATAGAGGAGTTCTCGGTTCAATCCCCAGATATAGACATAATAACTTAAAATCGCGCCTATAGTACACCCACATTTCGCCAGTTATGAAGTCCCATGTAATAGGGGGCGAGCCTATTGCCATCAACCGGGCACATATCCAGACTCAGGCTAACGCAACCGGGAATACAAGGCCATGGTTATATTAAGTACACAGTTGTCTGGGGAATTAAATTAGCACACGCCAACATACCAACAAAAAAGTAAAAAGAACTTAATACCCGACTGAAAGCCTCCAGGCATAAAGGGCGTGCCCGTTTACATATAGTTATATCTATAGCTGTAACTCGGAAATCACAAATGATAAACTAGGACCATCGAATTAAAAATAAATAAACAGTTAATTACTAATAACAATAACGAAAACCATGGTCAGCAAGACGACCAGTCACCACAAGCAGCACCCGTTCACGAGCGTAACGCAAAGATCAGCCACTACCCCCCTCGCCATATTTGAGTCATGCTAAACGTGCTGGAAGTGAAAGTACTCATGTATATAAATAACTTTCTAACTACGAAATAGCCAACAAAATATACTTACATCTGTTTCATCCATTTGCATCGGGTAAATATTGCATTTTTGTATTGTATTTCAGAGCTGATCTCATAGTGAAAGTCGGTCATAATTATGAGTACTTTCACGCCCTGAAAAAAAAAACACCGAGTTTAAATAAAAAGATGTTCGTTGGTAACCTCATCATTTGATAACGGCTGGATGGAAAACAATATTCGTAATAGTCTGAATTAGTTTTAATGGAAAGAAAATTGGAAAGAAAGTTCTTTTTTCCATCTGATATTTGTATTCATTATTGGACAGGACGTCTGTCGGGTCAGTTAATAGATACTGCAATTATCTCTAGTGAGAATGTGTGATGCATCTTTCTCTATATATCTACTTTGCAGTACATATTGAGTCTATTGTCTATGATGCGCCTGTTCCCACAGTTTTTAGCAAGCCACGGAACCCTAACAAGAAGAAATAAGGTAAGTAATACATACGGAACCTCTGAAACAAAAATCTTAATAACCGCTTGGGTAATTGATATTTGTATTTTTTTTATATTTCTAAAGCGTTTTTAACTTTGCATTACTCTCCATGTCTGCATGTTTATTTTTTAAGATATTTTACTTAAACATTTTACCTTGAAAACTATCTTGAACATATTAATTATAACTTAACTATACCTACTGACTACCATAGAACCAAATTAACTCTTTAAAAACACTTAACCTTCATTAAATAAAACAAAGAAAGCGACAGTAGTTCAATGGGTGAATACAAGGCTAACATAACATAACATCACGCCTTGTTTCCCAAAGGATTGGGCAGAGGTGTACCTATAGTTCACCCACATTTTGTCAGTTATGTTTAAGTCCCATGTAATAGGGGGCGAGCCTATTTGCCATCAACCGGGCATGAATCTAGACCGGGCTGTAGTTGAAAAAATCCCAATAACATTTAACCCGACCTGGCAGTCGAACCGTATGCTCAGAAGCAGCGCTTGCGAACACAACACCAAAAAAAATATTTGTTATATTTCTTTTTGTTACACGTCCTGATATCATTGACCATCGGTCGAGATGTCGTCGGTGACCGCAGAAAATGTTTAATGCTTCGTTGTCACCGACAACTAAGTGACACTTAAATGAATCCCTAAATAAATGTGCACTGTTGGATTTTCAACTGTCAGCGCTGAGCCTAGCGTTGAAAATCCAACAGTGCTCTTTTATTTAGGGATTCATTAAGTTTCACTTAGTGAAGGTGAACACGGGCATTAGACCTTCAAATGGGATCTAGGGTTAAATCCGTTCTGCCGGGGTTGAGGTTAAGTCCGAAAGGGATACCGTGGCCCCCTGGCATTGCACAGGCAACAGAAGGAACACGGGTGGGTTTTAGTCAGTAAGAGTCTGACACGCCCTCCCGCTCCACCCAGAGCGGGAGAAGTCATTAAAAAAAAAGAGTTAAATCCGTTGGACTATTGACGTGGACCCCCTCCTAGTACACGCATTGAGCTTACTTGGAGGGGTTAAAAGGAATACTAGTAATGCGCTGAACACATTACCAGTACTCTTAATTTGTTGAATTACTTTAACTTTATAATATGAAAATTCTACACCTTAATGATTATTTTTATCTATCCATTTGTACACCTATAATGACACATTAATTATTAGCCCAGTAGTAGGAATGCGCAAATTCATTATGACGTTATAGAGATGGCGTGCGTGCGATAGGCATAATTAGGCACAGTTGGGCGGCAAAATATTTTTTCGATTTTTCCGCCGACTGTGCCGTATCATGCCAACCCGCACCCTACTTAAGTAACACGATCAATCAAAATGTTTCATTTAGACGGTTAGACAGAATTCATTGCGTTATTATTTTACGTTGTTGAACAGACATATTTTTCGAAGCAATGGATTAGCAATATCCTTCAAAATGATTGATCGAGTGTCACGAACTTTTTGAAGCTAATTTCTCTCAGACGTTAATTATTTAGGTATTTCGCTAAACGGCGCGGCGGTTTGACTATTTTGTATACATAATACTAGTATTTAAAATTCTATTTCTGAAGGTACACGAAAACGGTTGTGGAGGATAAAAGCTGTGACGTTCCTACACCGAAAATCGATGGTTACTCCTACGATAAGGTAGTATCCTTCAACCAAACGGATATCTTTATCTTGCGGTACAGTGCCCAACGGTTGTTGCATCCGGAATTCTGACGACTAGCCAAAATTGCCTTGCTTGATCTAGATTTTTTTTCAGTTATACGTGTCACTATACAAACATATATTATTAATTAACATAAACTTCTTAATTATGAAATATCTTTTTATTTTGAAAATTACTCTGATCTGATTTGTATACCATTTTTTTTTATGCGATCAGAGCACTTTCGTACTCGCCAATAGCTCATTATTTTGTTTTCTATGCCTATACTTCCATGAAATTATGTGAACGAAATAAAAATGCTTGCTTACCTGTGTATCCGTCAAAAAAAAAAACCAACGAACAATCCTTGAATCCCTCCAAACACCGAGAAAACACCCAAAAGCCACTGACAGAAATAGTTGAGTGACCAAAAAATGCACGCCCGTCCTCAAGAAGATAACCCTAATGTAAGAAGACATAGACAAGGCGGAGATAATGAGATGTGCTCGTTTGTTGTAGGAACGGACGAGGTCGTGCCCAAACGCAGAAAAAGGAAAAAGAAATCGGACGAAAGCGCGACCCCCGAGCGCGTAGAGCACAGAGTCAACCTTACCGCCATACTACAATACTCCAATGCGAGCCCCTTCAGGGACAAAACCATCCGCGGCTTCTCCTGCCTATACTGCGCTAAAGCATTCCCCGATATATACGCACTACGCGAACATACCGCCCAGCAATCAGAAAAAGACAAAATAAACACCATTATAGACTACAAATTAAGCTATAACCCCATTAAAGTAGATATTACTGACCTGCACTGCACCGTCTGCAATCTAGAAATGAGAGACCTCAACGATCTCAAGGACCATCTCGTGGCCACACATAATAAGACTATTTACAAGCACATTAAAGACATTATTCTCCCGTTTCGTTTAGAAGACGGACATAACTTTACCTGTGTCATCTGCTCCGTAGTACACATATCTTTTAAGAACCTCTACCATCATATGAGTAGTCACTACAGGAACTACTGCTGCAAGAAATGCGGGGTTGGGTACATTACCATCGCAGCTCTGAGGAAGCATGGCAAGACGCACGCTCAAGGCATATTCCCTTGCGATTTTTGCGATAAATCTTACACGTCTCTGACGAAGAAGAGGAATCATGAGAAGGGTGTCCATACAGGAGGTTGGCTGAGGAATAAATGTCCTCACTGTCCAGAAATTTTTGTCAGTTACTACGATAGAAGCGAGCATCTTGTCAAAGTACATAATCAGACTCCAGTGCTTTATCCTTGCAACGCTTGCAACAAGACTTATAAAAAGAAGTTTGAGCTGAACAGGCATATCAAGCATCATCACTTGCAACAGAGAAGTTATTTATGCGACAAATGTAATGCCAAGTTCTTTTCCAAGCGCGGCCTTGCCGACCACCTGTCCAGGCACACTGGAGGCGAGGTCTGCTCCTGCGACGTCTGTGGCAAAGCTTTCTCGAGGGTAAGAACTCTGAAAGAGCACATGAAAATTCACGAAGACGACAAGAGATTCCAATGTGAGATATGTCACAAGACGTTCATGCAGAAATGCAGTTTGAAGAGCCACGTGCGATTGCATCAAGACGATTTGGATATTTTCAAGGAGTTCGATGATGTTAAGCATCTTATAGATAATAGGGAGCTCACTCTAAAGCAGATAGCCGCCGAAAGTAAGATCAAAGCTCAAGCGGAGAAAGCTAAAGAAGAGAAAGAATTTGAGTAGAATAAATTTTTCAAAACTAATGGTTATGGGACATTCCGAAACCGAGAGGACCTAATTTTTAGTACTAAAGACTTTAGAAGATAATGTTCTGTTCTCATGTAAAATAAGAAATCAAGTTTTTTTTCTATCTTGGTGCACTTTTGTTTAAGTCTAAGATTAGCGAACTGCACTTAACACTTCTTTTCCAAATGAAATTGACAGCTATATGTGACTGTTAAGGTTCAGATTTGCACGACAATCGTCACAATGAATTTCTATACGAAAGGCGTTTAAAAACACTTAGTTCTTGTAGTTAACGAAAATATGTATTCCATAACGAAACGAAGACAGGTTGAAATATTACCTATACCAATAATGAGAAATCGGATAATTAATTTTATTTAATAACTGGCCAAATTGCAGCCAATAATTGTGTATATTTTTCTTTTTTTTTTTACCTTAATTGGCCCACTGCTAGGCAATGGACCCGTTTCCACTCTTCCGTCTTTTGCCTTCTCAACGCCTCGTAAGTGCAGATTTCACCAATGAAATTGAACGCGATCACAATGTTAACACTGACAGCTCTTGAACGCAGTTTACACGTGCTAAACGCGTTCTAAGCGCGCCTAAGTCATTACGCCAGCGTATCCCAGGCCTCCCTCGGCGAGGACGCCCGTTTTCTGGCTCCCATTGCGTGACGAATCTGGCCCATCAGTCCAGGATACATCCTATATTCTTTCTACCCATTTTTTTTAACACGCTTTTATTAGCCTAATCTACTGTTATGTAAAGGGAGTCTTTGAACGTAATTTTCACCAACTTAAAGACGTCCGTTTACCTTGAAAATTTGCAAACTTATCAAGGACCGATCACAATACAATAATTTCATAACTTTGGCCTTATATCCTCACCAGGATAATAAAATAAAAAAAACATTATTAATATTGGTTTTACCTAACAACGATTATTTTACATGAGCGTATGATATATTACTTGTATATAAACTGATTACTAATCCGAATTATGAAAATAATATTTAGTTAAAATCACATCACGTTTGCTCTTCTTTAGCACTTTGTAAAGCAACCTTTGTTTTGAGAAAGCCTTAAAAAATTCTATGATGATGAATTTGTATGAGATTACCATCAGATTCTGATTGATTTGGCTTCTCTTCTTCCTTTCGAGTCGATGGCAAAGAAATATAATATTATATGAGATGAGAGATAAGGGAGTCAATAGACTGCGGACCCCAAGTAGGCCGTCGCAAGCAAAATTGATTATTGACCCAACCGACACAGTGGCTGCTCCTGACCCAACTGTCCCATTTATGTTAGTGTCCAAAGTGTTCATACAGCTGCACTTCTGAGGACCTAAAAACGCCACTGATGCCGCGATTGGCGTGACCACGTATTGGGTCCAACGGTATCAGGACAACTCCACCCCGAGACAACTTGATCCCGAGACAACTCGACCCCGACAACTCAACTCTGAAAACTCGGGAGTCGAGTTGTCCAGGTTGAATTAACGCGGGGTCGAGTTGTCTTGGTCGACTTGTCTCGGGGTCGAGTTCTCGTAGAATCGGGCCCGACTCATCCATCTAACATCTAATTAGGCTTCTGGGAACTGGGGTTAAGGCGTCCTCATGTAGGTACGTGATCGCAAGTTTGATTAGATTTAGTAAAAAGATAATGGATACGTTATGGGGTTGCTTTGTAAAAAGATCTCGTAACAGGCCTTTTGGAAGAATTTCTTTGTCTTGCGCCCGATAGTTGGAAGCCGGGAACTGTGCTAATGTAAGAGAAGTATTTACTTTTGTCTACGGAACGCCTCACGAAAAGCAAAAAACATATCATTTAAATAATAATTTCCATCTACATAATTATATTTATTCAAATGTCATAGCTATTTAACATTGTTTTTTTTTTTAATTCCAATTTGTATTCTAAATACATACCTTTTATGTATATTAATATTTTTAGTTTACTACGAAGTACTAAAAGAATTATTAATTTTAGTTTTGTTTATATACCTTTAGAAATATGGTCAAGCCTCAAAAATACCGATGCAACACGTAAATGAATTGTACAGAATTAAGAGAAAGTTTTTCGTCATAATTTGTGTAATACAGACGAAAAAAATGCGTACTCGCGAAAAAAAAAATGCGTTTTTAAAAATACGTGTTATTCTGAAAAACTTCGCGTAACTAGCGTAAGTTAATTTTCGAATTAACAATTGCATAATCAGCCTATAATGTATCCACTGCTTGGCCAGGCCTCATCTCTGTGAGATCCCGGAGCATGCCGTAATCCACCACCTCAGGCCCAGTGCGCAATGTTCGAATTTTTGGTATGCCGGTTTCCTCGCGATGTTTTCTTTCACCGTTTTGAGAGTAATGGTGTTGAAATACGTTACACAAAGTAAAGGCCCTACAAGTTGACTCAAAACCTACTAGCACTTGTCGGCAAAGTAGGTCTGCATTACTGAAGTAAAATATTTAGTTCCAAATGTCACCACGACAGACTCTTTTTTGGCAACCTGTACCTACCTGGGTTCCAACCACCCAAAACCTACTAGCACTTGTCGGCAAAGTAGGTCTGCATTACTGAAGTAAAATATTTAGTTCCAAATGTCACCACGACAGACTCTTTTTTGGCAACCTGTACCTACCTGGGTTCCAACCACCCAAAACCTACTAGCACTTGTCGGCAAAGTAGGTCTGCATTACTGAAGTAAAATATTTAGTTCCAAATGTCACCACGACAGACTCTTTTTTGGCAACCTGTACCTACCTGGGTTCCAACCACCCAAAACCTACTAGCACTTGTCGGCAAAGTAGGTCTGCATTACTGAAGTAAAATATTTAGTTCCAAATGTCACCACGACAGACTCTTTTTTGGCAACCTGTACCTACCTGGGTTCCAACCACCCAAAACCTACTAGCACTTGTCGGTAAAGTAGGTCTGCATTACTGAAGTAAAATATTTAGTTCCAAATGTCACCACGACAGACTCTTTTTTGGCAACCTGTACCTGGGTTCCAACCACCACTACTCTTCGAATTTACGATCTTGTGAAATTGTGCAAATTAAACACAAAAATCCTATATGTTGGTGCTTTACGCGTTAATCGAGATAAGACCATATCTATATGAGCCACACTGATACCGCAAGAGTACAGTCACAAACTAGTTTCACATGAAATTATGTATATAATTATGTTCTACTATGTACATTGTGCACTGTATAGATGTATTTCAAATAAAGTCTCATTATATTTCAATGTTTCTGCTTTTTATTTACCACAACTGTCATCGCTCATGAGAAATCGTAACTGTCTCTCTATTTGTCTCGTGCGCAGGTTTGAACAAGTTATTTTGTACCGGGTGAATCATATCAATATTACGTTTCTGCCCACGTATTTCTGCACGATGAAGTACCTGGGCGACCTAACTCTGCTCACCTGAAAATATTCCCAGCTAATTATGAGATCGAGAGATCGATTTTTGTCGGTAAACCGCTATATTGCAACTTTAAGGTTAAACTTTGCACGGGCTCGAACTCACTGGTGGGCGTGACCAAAAAGCACGCTGTCTCACCTAGCATCGTGCCCGACAGAGATAGTGTCAGTGATGAGCAGTTAGACGCTAGTCTACACACACAACTTCTGTTCGCACGCACACAAACACTGTTCCCAACTGAAACGATGTTAGACGATGCACACATGCACCGCCGCGCCGCTCTGTGCCGCTCGCCGAGAAGTCAGCAAGTACCTACAAACTCGTAATATAATAGTAGGTAGCTAGTCGCCGCTATTATCGTTATAAACCCTTACACTTATAGGTACCTGCAGATTGCTTATTTTATTGTTTAGTTTCCCCGAGTGTCATACATGCAGCGATCGCTCGCGATTACGACGCATGCTTACTTGAACAATCATCACTCGACCGACCGCGCATATTATTAGGTACCTACTAAGAGACACATCAAGATTGTTTTCATACAAGTATGTACCTATGTAGATTATTGCGTATAGGCAACTTTTACTATGAGGCCAACCCTGAAACCATGAAAATAAAATCAGCTGATCCCTAGTAAACTGCAGTTTGTATTATATAATTGCATAGCACAGGTGTGAGTACTATGTACTAAAGAGCTACCATTTACCGGGTAATATGTAGTATTTCATTTTCATTGACTTGAATGTGCCCTGGCGGCTGTGAGTATGTCATGCTCACTCAAATGTCTCAACGATAGATTGCTACAAAGGTTGTCAGTTGCTTACTCAATTTATTATAAGGGTACACACGGCTACATATCAAGCTAGTAATAGTCCTTACGGTGTATAGATATGAACTTCTTCGATGGTACATAGCCATCATTTATTAAGTTATTTTATAAATCTTTATTGATAAAATGAATACCTAACATGATTATTGACATAACGTCTGCGGTTTGTAACTACCGCCACTACCGCTAAAAAAGTAATTTTATAACGGCAGAAAATCATACCGAAAATCAATGATATTATATGTTTTACTTCTAATATCATTGCCGAAAATAGTTTTATCTACTCTATCGTAAATAGAATCATATTGTAAAACTTTTTCTCTGACAAAATAATGTTATAATAGTAGACTGTTTGCCTAGGGAGCAAACAACAATTTTTAAGGCGAGAGTGTTTCTTTGAATCCAGAGTGGAGCGAAGGATTCTAGAGTAGAATTCCGACCGTAGCGAGGGATTCTAAAGTAGAAACCTGAACGCAGCGAGGGATTCAAAGTACGTCACTCGAGCTTAAAATAGTGTTGCTCCCGAAGTGAACACTCTACTTTTCATCACCCTCTATGAGAAAAAAAACGTGTGCGGTCCTACCCTCATCTCTCACGTGTGTATTAAAACCAAAAAAAAATTTTCGCAGCCGCCATCCTGGATTTACGAATCTCTTTATCGACTTTAGCAACTTTAAAAACTATTACGAAATGACACATTGGATTTACATTTTGACTTCACTATCGGCTTTAGAACCCTCGAAAACTATGAAAACGACACCAATGATGTTTTTTTTTTAAATTTTCCCAGCCGCCATCTTGGATTTACATTTTGACCTCACTATCGGCTTTAGAACCCTCGGAAACTATGAAAACGATACCCATGACGAAAAATTGGAAAATTTTCGTCATGTGTCATTGCCGCCATCTTGGATTTTCATTTTGACCAGGCTTGTCAGTGTGAATAATAATTCACACTTTCTCTCTCTTTCTTCCCAGCCTTTCTCCAACTTGTTCATACAATGTTCGTGATTGATCTCCTTGGTGATTGGAACTTTTTCTAACAATATCCACATTCCAAATTCAAATCTACTTTGCTCCCTAGGGATCAAAGTCCTATTTTGGTCCCTGTTTAAAAAGAACAAACTAGCTCTTTTTGAATAGATGAAAAATATTTTTTTTACCATTACGATACAGTTAAAATCCAAAAAGTGAACATCACAAAGGAGTTTCCATTTTTCTTTTTTTCTCTAATTGAACGAGCGGGGCGCGCCATTTTTATTGCATTACAAAAAGTTTTGATTCCAACACAGCGTCCACTCAAACCAACAATTCCAATTTCAAACAAAAATACGTAGTCAAAATTTCAGCGCGACGTCAAACACATAAAGTAGGTAGTATCGAAATCCAAAGTTCAAGCCAGGGGTCAGTGTCCTAGTGTTTACGTACGAATGATAATAACTAGCGCAGGGAGTGTAAGTCTACAAACTTACAAACGCGTAGGCCGCAGCTGAAAAACACTCAAAAGTACGAAACGTGCGTGATATATGCGCGTGCCTGAATCGAAATTCGAACGAAAGTACGTATCACATAGTAATGTGCATGTATGCGTGAGCGTCTTCCCTCCGCACCGCGCGGGGGAACATTATCTAGTGAAATGCACGACAATTCATAGTGAAACGAGCGCGAATAAAATTACGAAAAGTCCTTCGGGAAATCGTGTTTTATGAAAAAACCTCTGCGTAAATCATTTACAAATAAAGTTTATTAAAATCTTCGATAATTGAGCTTTGTCTGTACGGATTTTGTTTTGGAGATTTTACATTTCTTTTATTACTTATTTACGCCCAAAGTTGCGTTAAAATTAGCAAGAAAAATGAAACTTTGTTGGCTCATAACTTTTTATTGGCTGTTAATTTTACTATTCCGCTTCCGTACAGACAAAATTAATAATGAGACAAAACGATATCATGTTTAACTTTGGATGTACAATGTCAAACAGTGGAGTAATTCACTCCCGAAATTTGTATGGAAAAAATGTTGGCTAGTATCACCTTAATTGAAATCGTTAGAACTGTTTTCGATAAAGTGATTACAAATATTGTATAGGTCTAGGATATGTAATAAATAAGTCCAAAAAAACAAAATCTAAACTCACAGAAATATAACGTATATAATCAGAATTACAATTCAAACACTAAAAGTTACACGAGAGATAGGTCTCACGAGCACATAGACTTTTTATAAAAGCATCGCATCGACAGTAGTCCTTGGAAAGTGGTGATCGACAACAGAGTTGGTTGTAAACCTCAAGTTCGTATGCAGTTCAGGTGAAATTATTCGGCTATATATTATTTTAGCGGGCGCCTCTGAGGCGTAAGTTAACTTCTAGGGAAAAGAAGACTCCCATTTTACGGAAAGCCTATATAATGCGAGTAATCAGCGCCTCTGGCCTATTAATTGCCTTTTCTATTAACGTCGGTAACTACGGAGTAGGAATGTCTGAAAATCTCTCAAACGAAATCTATAATTGTTCAATTAGTAAATGGTCATCACAGTAAAAATACTGGAAGTCGGTCTGAACATAGCTAATATCAGCTTTTGACAAACTAAAAATTTCCCACGACTTCATGAAGAGTGTTTTCTGCTTATGCTCTTTGTGGAAGCTACATTATTAGGTGTAGCAGATTGTAATGCTTTATTACTTTAAACCTTTGATTACGTACTTTAATCAAAGCCACATGAATCTGAACCTTTTTTTTATGACACAGGATAATCTAATTATAATATGATCATTGTTCGTCTACCGCCTATACTCGAACCATGCCTCCAACCGGCACGAACGATAGCTGCTAGATTTAATACTAAGAAGACCTGAACCGCGTGTGAAAGAATTATTTTTCTTTTATAGGCAATACCGGAGCAACCAAAAAACACCGCAAACGCGCTGTTAAGGAAGAAACCGACGATGAGGTATTAAGTCGTTTAGTGTATCGCGAAAACCATCTGCCAGAAATGAAGAAACAGTGGCACAATCTCACCACCTTGCTCAAGTACTCTAACACTACCCCTTTCAAGGAAAGGAACGATGCAGGGTACATTTGTGCTTACTGTTTCAAAACGTACCCTGACCCTGACGATTTAAGGACCCACACGCACAAAGATCACGCTAAAGAAAGACCCTCGTACAAAGCCGGTACAGGCATGTCTAGCTTTGTCGCCCTTCTAGATATAGTCGACCTCAAATGCACGCTCTGTGAACAGCCAATGGAATCCCTGCAAATACTTACGGAACATTTAGTCTCTGTACACGATATCAAATACTACCTCGGTGTCACAGACTACTTCCAACCGTTCAAATTGTCCAACGAACAGCAGATGAACTGCTGCCTCTGTAACGAAGTATTCCACACCATGAAACTGCTAATGCAGCACATGAATATGCACTATAGGAACTTTATTTGCACTACCTGTGGTGCTGGCTTTGTCAACTCATTTCGTCTCAACCGACATGAAACGACGCATAGCAAGAAAAAGTCCAGCTACCCTTGCCGACATTGTGGTCAAGTGTTCGCCGCAGAATCCAAGAAGAAAGCTCATGTGAACACAGAACACAAAGGCATAGCTGGTGACAGCGTTTGCCAGATTTGCAAAGCTCGCTTCAAGAATTACTATCAGAAGACGAGGCATATGATTCAAGTACATAACGCTGAAGGTCTTAAATGCGATCTATGCGACAAGAAGTTCAATCTAAAGTCAAATTTGATGTTGCACATGCGAAGTGTCCATTTAAAAGAGAGACCATACGAATGTTCTGTATGCAGTATGGGTTTCTTCATCAAAAGGCATATGTTAGGACATTATATGGCAACTCATACAAATGAACGAAAGTTCAAATGTGAGGTTTGCGGGAAAGCGTATGCGACCCAGAATAGCAAGAGGAAGCATTTGAAGAAGAATCATGGGATTTCTTTAACTAAGAACAATATGATAGTGCCAAATATGGCGAAGTAGATTTAAGAATTTGTGGATAAAAATGTAATATTACAGTATTAACTACAATTATTTGTGACCGAGTACACTTTTAACTTATACTCGTTACAATGAGCAGACAAGGTCAGAACTAGGATCTGGAACAAACTGTTCACCGGGCAGGTATTGAACCCTGTGATTCATTCCCCGCGCGTTTCACGAGGACAAAAATTTATTACTATTTATATATAAGCTCTTGGAGAAAATTCCTTGTAGCGGTTGATACCAATTGAATAACCTTTACTTTTAAACCGATTTGAGCTCGGAACATTTTAATATGTTAAGTATAATTAAAGACGTTGGTTTGGCAACAGGAACGCTTGCAGTGTGATCCTATACCGCATTTAATCGTGATATCTATATTTACTGATGTAACTTTGTATGCTAGGTTTAAATTATTATATTTATTAGGACTCTTATCTGATATTTCATTTTAATTCCCTATGACGAAACGGGTTACATCATTTGAAGAAGGTACGTTTTCCAAACTCCTCTTTGAACCAAAGAAAGATTGACTGGTAGCGGTAGTGAATGCCACGCGATATTAAGCTCGCTTTGTGTACCATGTGTGTTCATGTAGTGAACAAAAGGATAAATTGAAAAACACCCCCTTAAACGCCCTACGATAAACAGAAAAGCTGTAAGTAGTGTCTAGTCTTCTAATTGTTGGGCAGTAATACTTAGCAATGAACGAAGCCAAGCAGCTACCATTCGTAGCTCATGTATAGAAGATTTTAATTTAAACTTTTGTTTGTAGGTCTCGGCTGCGATACTGAATTTAAATTAGAACCAGAAGTCGGTGAAATATTGAGAACACTCCTAAAACCGAGATCTACAAAAGCAAATGGCATAAATGTTGATTGGACAGTAACTGTCTCTAAAAAAACTAGCAACCAGAAGTCCACAGAAGAAAGAATAAGGGTTCGACCTTTTAAAGAAGCAAACAAAAAAGAGCTAAACAAACATTTGGAGAATATTCGTAACATACTGTTTTGTTCCAATGCTACTCCTATTAGAAAATACACAGGGAATGGTTACTTGTGTGGTTTCTGTCCAGAGCAGTTTACCATCCCGAGAGAACTCAAGATACATACTCTTCAAAAACATGACAACAAAATTAAAAGCACTTTCATGAAAGGCTACCCACTAACTTCCTACGTCGTTAAAATAGACATCACTTGTCTGAAGTGTGAAATATGCGGACAAGATATTGATGGATTAGAGTCACTGATGAATCATCTACAATTTGAACACAATAAAATTATACATACAGACATCAAAAATCATATTTTGCCTTTTAAATTTGAAGGGGACATGTTCAAGTGCGTGCTTTGCCCTAAAACCTACGACCATTTTAAGCTGGTACAAGAGCACATGAACATGCACTACAACAATCATACCTGTGAAATCTGCAACTCCTCTTTCGTTAATAAGAGAACCCTTAAAGTTCACATGGCGAGACACAAACAGGGAGAGTTCTCTTGTAAGTTTTGTTCAAAAGTATTTGACACAAATGGCAAGAAATTATGCCACGAAAAATTCGTACATATTCTAAGCCATAAAAGAAATAAATGTGCACATTGCGATGAGAAATTCGCTTCTTACCGGCAGAAGAATGTCCATATGGTGAAAGTGCATGGTGCAGAGCCTCGTGTCCTCCAATGTATGGCCTGTGACAAGACGTTTAATACAAAAAACAATTTGACTCAACACACTAAACGGGATCACTTACTTGAAAGGGAACACGAATGCGATCACTGCGATAAGAAATTTTATGGAAAGAAACAACTGAATTCGCACATGTTAAAACATACTGGCGAAAAAAAGTACAAGTGCGATGTCTGTTCCAAAGCTTTTGGACGGAGATATACTTTAAAAGAGCATTTGAGAATACATGCGGATGACAGGAGATTCAAATGCGATCAGTGTGGACAAGCGTTTGTGCAGAAATGCAGCTGGAAAAACCACATGTGGTCGCGCCATCATGAGCGGGTTTAAGTCAAGAGAACTTTTGGGGTGTATGGATGGTATAAAATTATTCTTAAGTATCATCACAAAATATATAGGCACAAAAGGCGGGCTATTTACAATGAACGAAATTAGACGCACCCATAGAGACGTATGAATGGCGATCTCAAACTATATCAATGGAATGCCATTCAAATCTATTTATTTCATAAAAGAGAAACTAACTGACTGACATATCAGCGCAGAGCCCAAACTACTGGGACTAGGAATGTGAATTTTTGTGCAAGGTTTTCATTTTATAATATAGGCGTGCTGGAAATTCAAGCCTGACGGTAGTGCAAAGAGGGGAATCTTAATACTAGTAATAAACTTGGAACTTGGCTCCAATACTTTTATCTAAGTAAATAATAAAGTTTGTTATACTTATTTAGTTTTTTTTTTAAAGCAAATTTCAAAGTATGTATGGATGAAATTAAACTTGTGGTCCGATTAACTCGAAAATAGGTAGTAATAATGGAAATGATACTAACGATTTTTCAAATATCAGCCCCTGTTGGGAGTGACAATTAATTCTATAATATAGGTAAAATAATTTAATTCATGGAAGTGTATAATGTGCCGCTAGCGGCACTTTATTCCTATCGGATAAAGTCCCGCTATTTACGGCATAATAGTGGCGCTGCCTCAGCGCGGCTAAAACGCCGTAAGCATTACATTGTCATTGTCACTCTTTATTTTGTTTGATTGTTGAGGTTAGTTCGCCGCCTTTTGTATTGATTCATCGTATTTGTTTTAGATAATTATATGAAATGTCACTACAATGTCTGAATTTATGAAAAACAAAGTAGCTAATAAAAATGGCTGAAAGATAGGTTAGAACTGTGACCACACAAGCAGAACCGGACCAGGGTCCGTTTAGGCACAAGAGGATGTATTTTTTTGGGAATGTGGTGTTTTACAGCGGACTAATTTCCACAATCAAACTAAATAACAAGTGACAATGCAATGCGTACGGCACTTTAGCCGGGCCGACGTAGCGCCACTATCATGCCGCTAGCGGCACTCTATACAGGGTGTTTGGCGCATGGAGCGACACAATTTTTTCAGGGATTTGGGAGGTCATTAGCTAGGTTCTAGCTAAGTTCAAAATAGCTTTTAGTTTTTTTTATAATTAATTTAGAAGTTGTAAAATATCATTCATTAAATACAAAAATTAACTTTGGAAGCTTGTAAGGAATTTTCTTGAAACCAGTTGTATAAAACAAAGATGTTTTTAGATTTAAAGGACTTTGGAGAATGCATCAAAATTTGTTTTGTGCCACTACACCCACAAACAAAAAAGTTATTTCAAATTAAAGGACACATTTTGGGAATTTTTTTCATTTTAAAAAAATAATCATATGTAACCAACCGTGACATTTGGGACAAAGGGTGTATGGGTAGAACCTAGCTAATGACCTCCCAAATCCCTGAAAAAATTGTGTCGGTCCATGCGCCAAACACCCTGTATACTGCCATTAATTTATCATGTGAGAATAATCGTGTAATTAAACCTTTGACGTACATAACTTGAAACTTAACCCGAACATAAATAATAAAGATCATTAAATCATTAACTTTCGAAAATTAAATTACCCTTTCAAAAGGGATTTTCAAAATTGTAATGCAACACACGAATTCACGCGAACGAAGTCGCTGTTGAAGTGCTAGTAATTAATATGTTGTATGAAACTACCTTGATAATTTACGTGACTTACTTAGCTACCTATAGTGAATAAACGAAGTCGAACATAATTATTTTTAGAACTGTTCCGAATCAACCGCAACATAGTTCAGAAAAAGCTAGGCAGATTGATAATGATTTTAAGAGCTGTAGTGTACTTAGTTGTTTAAATACTTACAAAATGTTTCTTTTTTTCCATTACCTACCAGTGTATAAAGGAAACAAATGAAAAGTATTTAGTAACAATATTGCAGTTGGTATGTTGCCTGCCATGAACACGTACACTATACCTGCAATAAAAGTAAAAAACAAAATGGGGCACACCTGGACGGACAGGAGGCTTTCGGGGACGTCAGTTCGTGAAATCGTGACCAAATCGAGCACGAATTTGTTTCTTTAAAACTATATAATATAAGATCTTTGACCGTGTTCTGTCCGAGAAATAATATGAAAAAGATTTTTAGAAATGAATGTTAAATATTAATAACTAGGTTAAATATGTTTCAATTGAAATGACCAATCATACACTTTTACGGAATATTCAGCTGGGTGCCGCGACGTTTGAGCTAAGATGATTAAAATTAAGCTCAGCGGGAGCTGGCCTTTGGTTCCTATTTGTTCTGTACCGGTATACTTATAATTATAAGCCAAATAGCTAAACGGACTTAATGTTTAGATTTTAATTAAAATTTTGTTTGTAGGTCTCGGCGGCGATAAAGAAATTAAAACATTCAAATCACTGATGATGAAACAGACATCCGCAAAAGCGAACGGTAAAATTGTTGATTGGACGGTTACAGTATCTAAAAAAAATAGTGATCGGAAGTCTACTGGAGAAATGTTAAGGGTTGGAAGGGCCGGACCCCTTAATGCAGACAACATAGAATTAGACATACATAAAGAAATTAAGTTAGTCCCAGAATTAAGTAAACTATTGAAATCACCCATGAAACCGACATCTGCAAAAGCAGACAACAGAAAAGAGGATATACCTAATAAAGTCTCTAAAAAAAGAAGCAGTTCGAGATCCACAGAAGAGATTTTAAAGGTTCAAAAGGCCGATACCCTTACTAATGACAAATTAGAATTAGAGAAACATTTGCAGAATATTCGCAACATACTCTTACATTCTAATGCTACTCCTATCAGAAGACAGACAGCAGTTGGATATCATTGTAGCTTTTGCTTAGAGCACTTTACCATGCCGACAGACCTTAAGATACACACATTAAAAAACCATGACAACGAAACTAAAAGCAATTTCATGAAAGGCTGCGGCTTATCTAAGTATGTCGTAAAACTTGACATCACTGGTCTGAAGTGTGAAATATGCGGACAAGATATTGATGGACTAGAGCCATTGATCAATCATTTACAATCTAATCACAATACAATTATAAATACAGACATAAAAAATCATATTTTGCCTTTTATTTTTGAACGGGGCACGATAAAATGTGTACTATGCCCGAAAATCTACGAAAGCTTAAAGCTAATACAAGAACACATGAATGTACACTACAATAATTATATCTGCGAAATCTGTAACTCTTGTTTCGTTCGAAAAGTAACTCTTAACAAGCATGTGGCTACACACAAACAGGGAGAGTTTTCTTGTAAGTTTTGTTCAAAAGTGTTTGACACAAAGGTCAAGAAATTATACCATGAAAAATTTGTACATATTCGTGGCCATAAAAGAAATAAATGTCCTCATTGCGATAAGAAATTCAGTTGTTACATGCAGAGGAATGAACATATGGTGAAAGAGCATGGTGCAGAGCCTCGTGTATTCAAATGTATGGCCTGTGACAAAACGTTTACTACAAAAGAAAAATTGAGTCGACACACTAAACGGGATCACTTACTTGAAAGGGAACACGAATGTGAACACTGTGAAATGAAGTTTTATAGAAAAGAAGAGCTGAGAAATCACATGTTGAAACACACAGGCGAAAAACAACACAAGTGCGATGTCTGCCTTAAAGCTTTTGGGCGGAAAAATACTTTGAAGGAGCATTTGAGAATACATGCAAATGACAGAAGATTCAAATGCGACCGGTGTGGACAAGCGTTTGTGCAGAAATGCAGCTGGAGAAGCCATATGCGGACGCGACATGATGAGTGCGTTTAAGTTATGGTCTAACAAACATTTGAGTACTTTTGTGGGATTCAATTGACTTGAAAGTGTCATCCTTGAAACGGTTAGACATTAGTCGACTTATTCACCAGCTGAAATAACGGGACGGAAATTTCGCGATTTCTGTGCAATTTACGTGACGTGATTTCGTCTTAATGTGTCATTGCAGGTGTATGCACGCTGATATTTCTGTTGCGTATGTTCCGTAGATGTGTCATTAGACTTAGAATACCTTCTATCCTTTGTCATTGTAACAATAAGCCACGACGTGATATTTTTGTATTTCTAATATTTGGTTTTTAGTAAAGATATAATGTTCGCTAATGCGTGTATCATTTCTTTGAAGTGATTTATTTTTATTCCTCTGCACTAACTTCATCCTAATCCGTTCGAGAATGAGACGCCAGTTTTGAATATCAGATTAATATTAATAATATAATATCGCATTGAGTCCATGCGTTTTCAATATCTGTAAATGAAATTACATAACGGATCTGTTTTCTAAAACAGCTAGCGGTAATTTCAAACAGCGGATTAGACACTCCATCTGCGAAATCGATATTGAAGTCCAGTTTTCGTTACGATGTTTTCCTTCACCGATGTCAGTGATGTCCAAGATTAAGTTATAAATCGCAATCTGAATATGGAAAAGTCACATTTTTTCATGCCGGGTCACATCCACAACCTCGTTCATGAGAGGCGGGTGCTTAAACCCTGCCATTACACATTAAGATTTTAATTTAAATTTAACTTTCCTTTGTAGGTCTCGGCTGCGATACGGAAATTAATGTAAAACCAGAAGTAAGTGAAACATTGGAATCGCTCATGAAACCGACATCCACAAAAGCACACGGCAAAATTGTTGATTGGACGGTTACAGTATCTAAAAACAACACAGTTTCAGTATATAAAAACAATTGTAATCCGAAGTTTACAGAAGAAATGTTAAGGGTTCGAAAGGCCGGACCCCTAAATGGTGACGAAAAAAAATTTGACAAACATAAAGAAATTAAGTTAGAACCAGAAGTAAGTAAAATATTGGAATCGCCCATGAAACTAACCTTTGCAAAAACAAACGTCAAAAAAGAAGATGAAACCAATACAGCCTCTAAAAAAAAAAGCAGTCCGAGATCCACAGAAGAGATTACAAAGGTTCGAAGGGCTGGACCCCTCACTGCAGACAAAATAGAATTAGACAAACATTTGCAGAACATTCGTAACATACTCTTACATTCTAATGCTACTCCTATCAGAAAACACACAGCAGTTGGTTACCATTGTAGCTTCTGTTCAGAGTACTTCACCGTACCGAGAGACCTTAAGATACATACATTACAAAACCATGACAACGAAACTAAAAGCATCTTCATGAAAGGCTGCTGTTTATCGGAGTATGTTGTAAAACTTGACATCACTGGCCTGAAATGTGAAATATGCAGACAAGATATTGATGGATTAGAGCCGTTGATGAATCATTTACAATCTAATCACAATACAATTATAAACACAGACATAAAAAATCAAATTTTGCCTTTTATGTTTGAAGGGGACACGATAAAATGCGTGTTATGCTCGAAAATCTACGAAAGGTTTAAGCTGATACAAGAACACATGAATGTACACTACAATAATTATATTTGTGAAATCTGCAACGCTTGTTTTGTTAGAAAAATAACTCTTACCAAGCATGTGGCTACACACAAACAAGGAGAGTTTTCTTGTAAGTTTTGTTCAAAAGTATTTGACACAAGGGTCAAGAGATTATACCATGAAAAATTCGTACATATTCTAGACCATAAAAGAAATAAATGCCCACATTGTGATAAGAAATTCGGTTGTTACATGCAGAGGAATGAACATATGGTGAAAGAGCATGGTGCAGAGCCTCGAGTCCTCAAATGTATGGCCTGTGACAAGACGTTTACTACAAAAGACAAATTGACTCGACATACTAAACGGGATCACTTACTTGAAAGGGAACACGAATGCGACCACTGTGAAATGAAGTTTTATAGAAAGGAAGATCTGAGAAATCACATGTTGAAACACACAGGCGAAAAACAACACAAGTGCGATGTCTGCCTTAAAGCTTTTGGGCGGAAACATACTTTGAAGGAGCATTTGAGAATCCATGCGAATGATAGGAGATACAAATGCGACCAGTGTGGTCAAGCGTTTGTGCAGAAATGCAGCTGGAGAAGCCACATGCGGATTCGACATGATGAGTGCGTTTAAGTTATGGTCTAACAAACATTTGAGTACTTTTGTGGACTTCAAGGGTCATCCTTGAAACGTTTAGACCAGCGGTTCTCAAACTTGGTGACGGAACCCTGTTGGAAAGCGAAATATTAGATGGAGCTCTTAAATAATCCAAACCTGTTTTTATCTGTATTCTTCATTAATATCTATGAAATAGATTTTTAGTTTTCATCAATTGTGTGAAGTCAGGCTTGATTGAAGTGAATTGAAGTCGCATGTCAGGTTCGGCATCCACTATTGCAGTTTTTTTAAGAGAAAACGTCCTTAGCGGCGTTGTGCACTTTTTTAGTGATGGGTAAAAAATGTTAAATTTGCGCCAGGACACGTGACCTGATCAAAAATTCGTAAGACGGAGGGAGAGTAGACCGGTGCAAAATTATTCCCTAACCATTCCAAAATATCAAAAATGCACAACGTTAATCTTCAAGTTTTCACATCTGCCGACACTCCCGGAGTGCAACCCATTTTTTTAATAGCTATACTTATGTTGAGCAGGGAATCCTGCTTCGCACAGTTTGTAACTCTGGTCAAGTTTAAATAAAATAGCCTTGTTAAAGATTTATGCCGAAATAAACATCTCACTTTTGTATGGAGCAGTAGTATTTTATGTTTGCTGCTATAGTCTTAACACAATATTTGAAAACAATTGGGTTTGCTGTGGATAGGTTTGGACGAAATTCATTATTTTTACTGATTCCTCAAGAACTAATTTTAGATTTGGCTGCATTTGCTTAATCGATGTTTTTACAGATGTTGCATAACTTGTCCCGCTGGGTCCAAGTTACATTTTTTTGTCGTAAGAGTTGTATCACGAATGAAAATTAAATCTAGTTGTAGTTGTGTCTGGTCTGACACGTGACTAAGCAAATGCCGCCATTTGTGAGGTGTGTGTCAACTGTGCTCCATAAAGCCTCTGTGGGGGCTCCGCGAAAATACTTGTCACAATGAACTAGTATTTTTTGCGAAGCCCCCAGAGAGCTACAAAGCCCAGGGGCTCCGCGGACTTTGAGTTACACTGGATTATACATTCGTCGAGGGTCTTACTCACCTGCCGAAATTACAGGACGCAAATTTCGCGTTTTATGTGCAATTTACGCGATGTGATTTCGTCTACGATTATATACGCCGATTTTTCTGTTGCAAATGTTCCGTAGATGTGTCATTAGACTTAGAATACCTTCTATCCTTTTTCATTAGAACAATAAATAATCCACGACGTGATAATTGTGTTTTTATAATATTTCGTTTTTAGTTAAGATACATGTTCCCAGATGTCTGTATCATTTATTATGATGATTTATTCTTCTGCACTAACTTTATCCGTTACTTCGAGAATGACACACTACTTGTGAATTTCGTCACCCAAAAAGCTACCAAGCTTTTCACTGCAGACACTTTTTCCACTTTTTCCGATGCATTGTAGGCTAAGACTACCACAACATGGATTCTTGAAAACGTCCAACATCATTGCGGAAGACCCAGCGTAGATGGCGCGACGAACTTGACGCTTATAGGAGGGATTGGTCCATATTGGCTAGGATCGAGTTGAGTAGAAATAGGAAATAATATGGAATAGGAATGGGAGGCCTTTGTCCTGCAGTGGGACAATGCAGGCTGATTATCATTATAATATATCGCATTAGTCTATGCGGTTTCTATAACTCTGTTTTAATATTTGTTAATAAAGTTTGGCATGACCAGTCTAGTCATAAACAGATAGGTCTAGACTCTAGAAGACAGCTTCATACGAGTGAACATGCCCGCACACATAAAAGCGCTTCACATACAGTGCGTGAAAGCACATCGCAACTAGCATTCCACCTATATAGGCCAAGATTTGCCCTACATTGCCGACTGTATGGAAGGATTATGATTTTAGCAGTCTATGTATGTTTGTATTTACGTGTGTTCCACCGATTTTGATGAATGCGGTATCAATAGATTTGTTATAATCGTCCGGGTACCATAGGCTATATAAATTTTCCCTAAAATTTATATTGTGGACTTTATTTACACCGTAAGTTTCTTACCTCGACAAAAAATTAAATTGAGATAATTATGACATGTTCGGTATAAAAAGAAGCGCTTTGATGAGCACATTACAAATATATGTATTATCGTATTGTCTAAATAAATAAATATGTTTAAGATGAAAGGGGATGTAAAAGTTAGTATGAAAGAATTTAAACTTGTGGTCCGATTAATTCGAAACTCGATTTATGAATTGCGCGTATCAGGGTTTTTCGTAAATCAAGCCTTAACGGGGTGAAGAGTGGTATTAAGTTTTAGTGAAGAATTTTACCGTCTGGCTTGATTAACTCGAAAATATTTAGAAATAATGGAAACGAGTTTTCAAATATCAGCCCCTGTTGCGGGTGACAATTAATGCTATAAAATATTAAATAGGTAAAATAATTTTGGATACAATCTGGTAGGCAAATTGGCAACTAATATTTTATTTACCAAAAAAAATATGGAGCTTATATCTCCAGAACGGAGAGAATAGCCGTTGTATCGTTGCACACGGTGATGTGAGAGAATGAGAATTATACATCCTATGATATATTTATGCATAATATTGGCTATTTCAAGCAAAAATACGACACTTTAAAATTGAATCTCCAATGTCTTCGAGAGCCTTTTTTCGATCCACAGTGTGCCGCTACGTTTGAGCTTAGATAATTAAAATCAAGGTCAGCGGGAGCCGGCCTTTGATTCCTATTTGTTCTGGTATCCTTATAATTTTAAAACCAAATGGCGACTATACGGCCCTAATGTTTAGATTTTAATTACAATTTTGTTTATAGGTTTCGGCGGCGATACAGAAATTAATTTAAAACCAGAAGTAAGTAAAACATTGAAATCACTCATGAAACCGACATCCGCAAAAGCAAACGACAAAATTGTTGATTGGACGGTTACAGTATCTAAAAAAGATAGTAATCGGAAGTCTACTGAAGAAATGTTAAGGGTTCAAAGGGCCGGACCCCTTAATGCAGACAAAGTAGAATTATACAAACATAAAGAAATAGAACCAGAAGTAAGTAAAATATTGAAATCGCCCATGAAACTTACATCTGCAAACGACAAAAAAGTTGATAGGACTAATACAGTCTCTAAAAAAAGAAGCCGTCAGACCGGACCCCTTATTGCTGTCAAAATAGAATTAAAGAAACATTTGCAGAATATTCGGAACATACTCTTACATTCGAATGCTACTCCTATCAAAGAACACAATGGGAATGGTTACTTGTGCGCCTTCTGTTCAGAGCACTTTACCATGCCGAAAGACCTTAAGATACATACATTACAAAACCATGACAACGAAACTAAAAGCATTTTCATGAAAGGCTGCACCTTATATAAGTATGTGGTAAAACTCGACATCACAGGCCTGAAATGTGAAATATGCGGACAAGATATTGATGGACTAGAGCCACTGATGAATCATTTACAATCTAATCACAATACAATTATAAACACAGACATTAAAAATCATATTTTGCCTTTTATATTTGAAGGGGATACCATAAAATGCGTGCTATGCCAGAAAATCTACAAAAGCTTTAAGCTGATACGCGAACACATGAATATGCACTACAACAATTATATCTGTGAAATCTGCTTCTCTCCCTGCGTTAATAAGATAACTCTTAACACACATTTGGCTAGACACAAACAAGGAGAGTTCTCTTGCAAGTTTTGTTCAAAAGTATTTGACACAAAGGAAAAGAAATTATACCATGAAAAATTCGTACATATTCTTGACGACAAAAGACAGAAATGTCCACATTGCGATAAGAAATTCAGTTGTTACACACAGAGGCATGGACATATGGTGAAAGAGCATGGTGTAGATCCTCGTGCCCTCGAATGTATGGCATGTGACAAGACTTTTACTACAAAAGGCAATTTGAGTCGACACACTAAACGAGATCACTTGCTTGAAAGGCAACACGAATGCGAGCACTGTGAAATGAAGTTTTATAAAAAGGAAGAACTCAGACGTCACATGTTGAAACACACAGGCGAAAAACAACACAAGTGCGATGTCTGCCTCAAAGCTTTTGGGCGGAAAAATACTTTAAAGGAGCATATGAGAATACATACGAATGACAGGAGATTCAAATGCGACCAGTGTGGACAAGCGTTTGTGCAGAAATGTAGCTGGAGAAGCCATATGCGGACGCGACATGATGAGTGCGTTTAAGTTATGGTCTAACAAACATTTGAGTACATTATTGGAATTTCAATTGATTTCCTTGAAACGTTTAGACATTAGTTGAGGGACTTACTCTCCAGACAAAATTACGGGACGGAAATTTCGCGATTTCTGTGCAATTTACGCGACATGATTTCTTCATGTCATTCTCATTAGACTTTAGAAACAGAACAAATTTAGAAATAATAATATTTTATGTTTTTCTATTATGTCGTTTTTAGTAAAGATAAATGTTTTCAGATGCGTGCATTATTTCTATATAGTGATTTAATTTTTATTCCTTTGCACTAACTTTATCCTTATCCTTTTCTTGAATTTCGTCACCCAAAATGGCGCCAAGATTTTCACAGTAGACACTTTTTCCGCATGTTAATGAAGTTTGGCATGACCAGTCAATTCACAAAAGGTCTAGAAGATTGGCTCCATACGAGCGAAAATGCACTCACACATAAAAGCGCTTCATTTGCACTATCGCGTCTGGCATTCCACCTAGATAAACCGAGATCGCCCTACACCCGCGACTCTGTGTGCGTGCGCCTTTTTTCGTTCGTTATATGGAAGCTACCTGCTGTGCCATCATCTGTGCTAGATATTTTGTCAATCAATCTACCTACAGCTATCTTTCAATGGTAAACATTCCGTAACGCTTGTTTAGGGAATTAACCATTCGATACAATGACATCACTGCTTGGTTTATAGAAAGTAGCGAGATTCGAGCGTTAATAGGTTTTCCATCATGGAAATTGGAATTTCACAGTAAATGGGACTATTACAAATCTTGCAAAAGGAAGGGGTATACATATTAAAGGCCAGCGGATACAAGACTAATAATTATTGAGATTTTCAACTGACATTGAATGTCTTCAACTGAAGTTCAATTTTGATTTAGTAGAGTTTAGAACTTGAGGAGAATAGAAATTAGAAGACTATTTTTCGACATTAGAATTTGACTCGACTAGGAATAACGATATCACTAACCAACATACCTACTCTAACTGCGCTACCAAGATGATCGACGCGGCGACGTACGGATGAGGGGAACTATTACCGGCAAAATTTTAACACCACTATTATGAAAATTACTGATCGGGAATATTTGATTTGCAGAACGGCAACTAACGAATAAAGTGGTTAATTAAAATTATCCGCTCTATATGAAAAGAGTGTTTTTGTATGAAAGATTTATTCGTACTAAACTTGAAAGGGAAATGCCCATTTCATAAAGAGTTTTTGACCAAGTGACGCCCATGAATGAAACAAATTATAGGCAATAGGGTTGACGTCATAGATAAAGAAACAGCCACTATTATTTACATAGAACTTGGTTGGTCTTTTATAAATCATATATTATAAAAATTTAAGGTTAATAAAAAACATATTTATATACTCTCATTTCGTAATATTTGAATTATAAACTTCAAAACGAGTTTATATTGACATACTTTTTAAACACAATACCGGAATTCAAAAATATAATCATATTATAACACTTTTTCTCAAGCAAAATAATGCAATTTTTTTTTTATTACGATACAGGGCAAATCCAGGAAGTTTATATCACCAAGGAGTTTCCATCAACTTTTGTAATGGAACGTTACGGGGTACAGCAGCACCGCTCTAGCGCATGCGCGGTTATGTGCTGGGTGCAGGCGCCATTCATATGTGAAGTTGTACTGTGTGTTTCGTGGATTTTTTTTATTCTTGATCTTTAACTTTGATCTTTTATTTAGTAGGTTCAATCATAATGTTTAAGAGTAGATACAGTAGTGTATGAAACTGCACATAACTAGGTATTAAAACACTCGTATGATACTTTAGAGGTATGAGGAACAGGGTGTAAAGTTCACTCATCCACCATTGAAAAGGGAGGATCCTCCAACCAGACGGGTGTTGTGTCTGGCGGGCCGACTGCCCGACTGTTGATGTCGGATAGTCTTATATACTTTGTTCGCGCGGCAAACTCTAATTGCGCGATGCAAGATTTGTGTGACGTCATGTCTTTGATGCGTAGTTCGTAGCTATGTGGCGGTGTAACCGCTACAATACTAATAAAAACCTCGCCTTCAGCTCGGTTTTTAAACACACGTATTTGAATTCCCCTCATTATGCAACACTTTCATTTACAACTATAATCCATTGCTGGTAATTCTGCAATTATAGTTCTTATTTGTATCTCTCTTGTGCCTGTATTGCTTGGGTAAGATGTGCACAGTTTACACAATCATATTCTTTGATGTCCAATATTTCGTTCTTGTGCTGCAGAAGGCTGTTGTACATTCCTTGCCAACATCCAACATTCGTGACACACCAGACTATAATCTGAAACATAATTACATACTTACCTACCTACTTTTACCGGAATAAAATATAATAAAAAATTTAATGTATGGGAGAGCATGTTTTTCAAACTGAATGGTCGATTATTACTCGTTAACCTGTAAAGCTTACTTAGCTGTGATAATTTTCCCTTTAAATTCGTTATTTATATACTACTGCTGTGATGTTTTTCACAAATTCAAGTACAACCATTTAGCTGGCAGGGGGGGGGGGGGGACACTTGACTAACAAAATTTTGCACTTTAAAGCTAATATTAAGCTATAAACTGCAATTTTCTTGTCGCTAACGGATCCCTGAATTGAAAAACAGTTTTCAGATACCCCCACAATATTTTTGAACGACCTTTCCAAAAAAAAAAGTATTTTCTTGATTTTATTTTACCACTATCGGCGTGATTAATACCCATGCCAAATAACAGGTTTCTAGTACTAACCGTCTCTGAGCTAAGCTGCGGACAGACAGATAGACGGACATGGCGGAACTATAAGGGTTCCTTGTTTACTGCGAAAACCCCTAAAAACCTATAATTTTGAACAGTAAAGTTAAAATCATTTGAAGATGAAGAACCAATATATATGTGGTAGTTATTATTTGATTCGGTTTAGTTTTGTCACAAAATGACCCGAAGAACAGCATAATTGTGTCCGATTTGCGCCCTTAATGACTTATTCTCCGTCTCCCAACAATTTTTTTCCTTTTTCAAATCAAGACTGTGTATTGACGCGAAATTTACTTTCCAATTAATAACGACAGCTTAATATTTATTGATGATGATATCGATATTAAAGTCCAGGTTTCGTCACGATTATTTCCTTCACCGATGTCTAAGATAACTTTTGAAATTAGTGAAATCACTTATGAATATGGAATAGTCACATTGTTTCTTGCCCAGGTTCCGATTCCACAACCTCGTTCATGAGCGGCGGGCAATTAAATCACGGGGCCATTTCATACTGAGAAGATTTTAATTTTACTTTCCTTTGTAGGTCTCGGCTGCGATAAAGAAATTAAATTAGATCCAGAAGTAAGGAAAATAATGGAATCACCCATGAAACCGACATCTGGAAAAGCAAACGTCAAAAAAGAGGATATACCTAATACAGTCTCTAAAAAAAGAAGCAGTCCGAGATCTACAGAAGAAGTCTTAAAGGTTCGGAGGGTCGGTCTTAAAGGTGACAAAATTGAATTAGAAAAACATTTGCAGAATATTCGCAATATACTGTTACATTCTAATGCTACTCCTATCAGAAGACACACAGCAATTGGTTACCATTGTAGCTTTTGCTTAGAGCACTTCACCTTACCGAGAGATCTTAAGATTCATACACTACAAAACCATGACAACGAAACTAAAAGCACAGTAATGAAAGGCTGCACTTTAACTTATTATGCCGTAAAACTGGACATCACTGGTCTGAAGTGTGAAATATGTGGTCAAGATATTGACGGATTAGAGCCACTGATGGATCATTTAACATCTAATCACAATAAAATTATGCATACAGACATAAAAAATCATATATTGCCTTTCAAATTTCAAGGGGACACGTTCAAGTGCGTGTTATGCCCGAATATGTACGAACGCTTTAAGCTGATACAAGAACACATGAATGTGCACTACAATAATTATATCTGTGAAATCTGCACCTCTCCCTACGTTAATAAGATAACTCTTAACAAACATTTGTCTAGACACAAACAAGGAGAGTTCTCTTGCAAGTTTTGTCCAAAAGTTTTTGACACAAATGGTAAGAAATTAGCCCACGAGAACTTCGTACATAAAATTAACCATAAAAGAAATAAATGTCCACATTGCGATAAGAAATTCAGTTGTTACATGCAGAGGAATGAACATATGGTGAAAGAGCATGGTGTAGAGCCTCGTGTCCTCAAATGTTTGGCCTGTGACAAGACGTTTACAAGAAGAGATCAATTGCTTCGACACCATAGACGGGATCACTTACTCGAAAGGAATCACGAATGCGAGCAATGTGATATGAAATTTTATGTGAAGAGAGAACTGACAAAACACATGTTAAAACACACAGGGGAAAAACAGCATAAGTGCGATGTCTGCCTCAAAGCTTTTGGGCGGAAAAATACTCTGAAGGAGCATATGAGAATACATGCGAATGACAGAAGATTCAAATGCGACCGGTGTGGACAAGCGTTTGTGCAGAAATGCAGCTGGAGAAGCCATATGCGGACGCGACATGATGAGTCCGTTTAAGTTATGGACTAACAAACTTTGAGTACTTTGGTGGATTTTAATTGACTTTAAGTGTCATCCTTGAAACGTTTAGACATTAGTCGAGGAAATTACTCACCAGCTGAAATTACGGGACGGAAATTTCGCGATTTCTGTGCAATTTACGCGATGTGATTTCGTCTAAATATGTCATTACATGTGTATGCACGCCGATTTTTCTGTTGCATATGTTCCGTAGATGTGTTATTAGACTTAGAATACCATCCTAGAATTGTCCTTTGTCATTAGAAGAATAAGCCACGTGATATTTGTGTAATACTAATATTTCGTTTTTAGTAAACATATATGTTCCCTAATGCGTGTATCATTTCTATAATATTGATTTCTTTTTATCCCTCTGCACTAACTTCATCCTACCTACTTCCGAGAATGAGACAGCAGTTGTGATTATCAGAATAATAGTTACTAATTAAAATCTGTCCACTGGGGCCAAAATGTATTACAATTTATTATCTTTCTATCTGTCTATCTTTTCACTCATAAACAGCTGAACGGATTCGGATGAAGGATAGGCCATTATTTGGGTTAAGGATACTTTTATCGCGGTAGTACTTTCCCGTGTGACGATATCCGCCATCCACGCGAGCGAAGCCGCGGGCAAAATCTAGTCCTCTATAAAAGGTTCTGAAACCATAGGGTGTTGTACAATGTTGTAAGAACTCTATGTAAATTCAAAACGCGCGTGCATGGCTGTTATTTTTTTGTAATTAGAGTTGCATAATGACATTTAGTCCAACATTATAACACTCGTTTGGATGAGAAAGTTACTATGACACTGGTTGTTTTAATTTTGGCACTAAGCTAACTGTTTCAGAATCTTTTATAGAGGATTTATAGCATGAGTGTAGATTAAAATATAATATCGCATGATTCCATGCGATATCAATATCTGTAAATGAAGTTCCTTCGGCATGACCAGATAATTAAAACAAACTCAAGTCACAAAAGGCAAGTCTAGCTAGAAGATCGTCTCCATATGAGTGAATATGTAAGCACGCCAGGGGCGCAGAGCCCATTCCTATCGCGTTTCTTTCGTAACTGCCACTTTTCTTAGTGTCAACTAAGACCACAATGTGTCACCAACATCGAATTACAGATAAAATACACACAAAATTCCGATAACAGCAGCGCTTAAATAAGCTGTAACATGTGTGAAACATTTTTAAGTGATAAAATTGCATTTAACTATTAATATTTTCTGTCCCCAAATTATTTCTTTTTTTCAAATCTAAGCTTTGCATAGACAGTCAGACACACAGAATTTACTTTCCTATTAATAATGACTGATTTATATTGATTGATGATGGTATCGATGTCGCAGATTGATTGTCGAATCAGCTGTTTTGCATAACCGCCAGCTGTTTTACAAAACAGCTCCGGTATTTAAAACAGCTGAACAGCGTTCAGCTGGATTGCCATTGCGTTACGTTTATCAAAACTGCTACCCACGTCTAGAGTTAATGCAGAATGGTTTATCGGCAATAAGCGTTTGGTGTTGCTTCTAATGCCGGGTCTAATCGGTCTTAGTAAGTAAGCAAGGGCACCTTGACCAATTGGTTTAGGTTATAACTGTGACCTACAACGCGCGAGCCGAGTGAGCGCTACTTCCAAGTTGTTCGCAGAAACTTGGTTATTTTCGTAGCGTTTGAAGGCTTCCCACAATGTGGACCGATGACTGGTGAAGGCCGCTGAAATCCGCTGGATGTGGGAGGCACAGAACCGGTCGAAGTGGCGGTGCTTGGGGGTGGTCTATGTGCAGCAGTGTACGTATTGTGGCTGAAATGATGATGACATTGGGATACTTGGTTATTTAGCATTTTTAGGACAGAATTTCATAAAACTCTGATAACTTCGTTGAAAAAACTGTTTTCACTTGATTCAGGGTCATTCTCACTCATATTGCTCGTTTTATTTATTTCTGTTTCGGACGCAATTATTGTTGTTATGCTACAGAGAACAAAATTTTGAACGAAAGTACAATTTGTAGTTTCATTTCACGCTGTTTTACATAACCTCTAATCGTTGACCCGCTGCATTGATAAATGAAAAACGTTTATGCAATTCTGCGTGTTAAAGTTCAGTAATCATGGGAAATCACTAAACGTCGTTTAGCTGTTTTAATAACAGAGCTGTTTTGTAAAACAGCTAGCGGTTATGTCAAATAGCGGATTCCACAATCCATCTCCGACATTGATATTGAAGTTCAGGTTTCTTCACGATGTTTTCCTTCACCAATAAAGTTAGAAATCACATATGCTTATGGAAAAGTCACATTGTTTCATGCCCGGTTTCTCACCCACAACCTCGTTCATGAGAGCCGGGCGCTTAAACCCTGCCATTACATATTAAGATTTTAATTTAACTTTCCTTTGTAGGTCTCGGCTGCGATAAAGAAATTAAGTTAGAACCAGAAGCAAGTAAAATATTGAAATCACCCGGGAAACCGACATCTGCTAAAGCAATCGTCAAAAAAGAAGACAGGACCGATACACTCTCTAAAAAAAGAAGCGGTCCGAAATCCATAGAAGAGGTTTTAGAGGTTCGAAAGGTCGCGACTCTTCAAGGTGACAGAATCGAATTAGAAAAACATTTGCAGAATATTCGCAATATACTGTTACATTCTAATGCTACTCCTATCAGAAGACACACAGCAATTGGTTACCATTGTAGCTTCTGTTTAGAGCACTTCACCGTACCGAGAGACCTTAAGATACATACACTACAAAGCCATGACAACGAAACTAAAAGTATTTTCATGAAAGGCTGCACTTTAACTTATTATGCCGTAAAACTAGACATCACTGGTCTGAAGTGTGAAATATGTGATCAAGATATTGATGGATTAGAGCCACTGATGGATCATTTAAAATCTAATCACAATAAAATTATGTATACAGACATAAAAAATCATATATTGCCTTTCAAATTTCAAGGGGACACGTTCAAGTGCGTGTTATGCCCGAATATGTACGAACGCTTTAAGCTGGTACAAGAACACATGAATGTGCACTACAATAATTATATCTGTGAAATCTGCACCTCTCCCTACGTTAATAAGATAACTCTCAACAAACATTTTGTCAGACACAAGCAAGGAGAGTTCTCTTGCAAGTTTTGTCCTAAAGTATTTGACACAAATATTAAGAAATCTTGTCATGAAAAATTCGTACATAAAATTGGCCATAAAAGAAATAAATGTCCACATTGCGATGAGAAATTCGGTTGTTACACGCAGAGGAATGAACATATGGTCAAAGAGCATGGTGCAGAGCCTCGTGTTATCCAATGTATGGAATGTGACAAGACGTTTACAAGGAGAGATCAATTGCTTCGACACCATAGACGGGATCACTTACTCGAAAGGAATCACGAATGCGAGCAATGTGATATGAAATTTTATGTAAAGAGAGAACTGACAAAACACATGGTTAAACACACAGGGGAAAAAGAGCACAAATGCGATGTCTGCCACAAAGCTTTTGGACGGAAAAATACTTTGAGGGAGCATATGAGAATACATGAAGATGACAGGAGATTCAAATGCGACCAGTGTGGTCAAGCGTTTGTGCAGAAATGCAGCTGGAAAAGCCATATGCGGAGGCGACATGACGAGCAGGCTTAAGTTAAGAGTAACGAACAATAAGGTGCTTTGTAGATTTCTATTTACTTGAAGTGTCTTAGAAACGTGTAATTAATCTGAATACATTTTACCCTAATGTATTGTCCTTAAAAATTTTCGACACTTAGCACACTCTTAATCACATCTCAGTAATGGTTAATAAATACTATAAAAAAAATTATAATCTATATGTAATCTTATATTAATATGAACTCCTTCTGCCCCTATTTTATTGTTAATTTTTAATCATATTTAATATTAACAGTATTTTTAGAGTTCCGTACCTCAAAAGGAATAAAACCGGAACCCTTACGCGATCACTCGTGTGTCTGTCTGTCGGTCTGTTCGCCTGTCACAGCCTATTTGCCCCGAATCTAATGGAAAGATTAAGTTGAAATTTGGTACACGTATGTATTTCTGTGACTCAAGCGAACGTGTAACATAAATAAATGAATTTTGAATATGGGTGTCACTTAGGGGCAAATAAGAAAATTTAAAGACAAAGTTTTGCTAACTGTACCGTGTGACATATCAAATGAAAGTGCTTAAAATAAATTCTTTTAAAGATATTTTAGAAAAATTAAAAATTACCATACCATGCCTTTATCTCCGAAAATACTGAGCTTAAAACTAAACAAAAATACAAAGAATGGTTCGTTACTCATAGATTACAGGAAAACCTAAAAGAAGTCTATGGTCTTAAAATAACACGGTAAATTTATCAATATTGTGCGTACAAACGTACATTTGCAGTTGGAATGTATGCGAGAACATTTTTTTGAACTACAATGTTCTTTTTGTTCTTGGGATAAATTTATCCCAACTACGGAACCCTTTCGCCAGTTTTCTTTAATTTTATCCTATTGCTGTTCCCTAACAGGGTCCATAATTTGTCAAAGCTGTAAACCTTTTGTAACTTCTAAAATACTTTATGGTATGAAATAATTCAATAAATATGAATAGGCATGCGAACTGTCGTACTGACCCTGGCAATTCTTCATGGAGCGGTGCGGCCAAATTTTATCCGCTTGAACTAGTAAGTGAGCCTTTTTAAACCGCGATTATTCTCCTTAAAATAACTGTGTTATCTAGCAGCTCTCGGTATCACGGACGGACGGAGGGAAGGTTCATCCTACCATATTGAGACCTCTTTGAACTACATACATACGTTAACTCACGCCTTCTTCTCATACTACGCGCCTCACCTTTCTGAAGAACATCACCAATAAGGTCACTATATGCCCTTAATGTAACTTGGACGCAGGTCTCAAAATGGCTTCAACAGTTTATTATGAAGACATGGAAAAACTACTCAACAGTTAGACGCACACGCTCAACTCGCACACCACACTCGCACACACTCTATAGAAAACGGAGGATCCTCCGGCCAGACGGGTGTCGTGTCTGGTGGGCAACTGCCTAACGATTGATGTGGGGAAGTTATATATGCTGCTCGCACGGTAAACACTGCTTGCGTGATGCAGGATTTCGCGTGACGTCAGTGTGTTGCGTAGTTCCCATGTGGCGATGTAGATGCCGCCACAGCAGAGATTATAATGATGTACTCTTGATAATTAGTCCCGTTACACAGGTTTTAAAAAAGTATGGGCAATCCAAATCCAATCTTCATATTATTAAACATACCCTTGGCATGTAAATTGTAGGAGAAATGAAATAAAAATATTAATTAGTCGTATCGCAATCAGAAATAAGTGGTATTACTCTGTTCTCGAATCCTTTTGTTTTTGAGTCACACATCCGTTATCTTCGAATGAATGTAAAAAGTGGAACTAACAGCGTTTCAATATTTGTGTCCAAGCCCATTGCATTCAATACTTCTATCGAAGATTTTAATCCCAACTTTTGTTTGTAGGTCTCGGCTGCGATACAGAAATTAATGTAGAAACAGATGTAAGTAAAATATTGAAAGCAATCAAAGCACCGAGATCTGCAAAAGCAAAACACAACAAAATTGACTGGAAGAGTAGCGATCAGGCGTTTGAAGAAGAAATATTAAGAGTTCGCCCACTTAAACCAGATGAAAGAGAGATAGACAAACATTTGCAGAATATTCGTAACATACTTTTTTATTCTAATGCTACGCCTATCAAAAAACACACAGGGATTGATTACTTGTGCGCCTTCTGTTCAGAGCACTTTACCATGCCGAATGACCTTAAGATACATACATTACAAAACCATGACAACGAAACTAAAAGTAGTTTCATGAAAGGCTGCCCTATCTTTAACTACGTTGTTAAATTAGACATCACTGGTCTGAAGTGTGAAATATGCGATAGAGAAATAGATGGGTTAGAACCACTGATGAATCATTTACAATCTGATCATTTTAAAATTATACATAAAGATATAAAAAATTATATTTTGTGTTTTAAATTTGAAGGAGATACGTTACAGTGTGCGCTATGCCCTACAAACTATGACCACTTTAAGCTGCTACAAGAACACATGAATGTGCACTACAACAATTTTAACTGTGAAATCTGCAACTCTCCTTTCGTTAATAAGAGAACCCTTAGAAGTCACATGAGGAGACACAAACAAGGAGAGTTCTCTTGTTCGTTTTGTTCAAAAGTATTTGACACAAATGTCAGGAAGTTATGCCACGAAAAGTTTATACATATTCTTGACCAAAAAAGAAATAAATGTCCACATTGCGATGAAAAATTCGTTTCTTACACACAGAGGAATGACCATATGGTGAAATTGCATGGTGCAGAGCCTCGTGTCCTCAAATGTAAGGCCTGTGACAAGACGTTTACTACAAAAGAAAGTTTGACACGACACAATAAACGGGATCATTTACTTGAAAGGAGACATGAATGCGAGCACTGCGATATGAAATTTTATCGAAAGAAAGAACTGACTATACACATGTTAAAACATACGGGCGAAAAAGAGTACAGTTGTGATATTTGTTTGAAAGCTTTTGGACGGAAGGATCATTTAAAAGAGCATTGGAGAATCCATGCGGATGACAGGAGATTTAAATGTGAACAGTGTGGACAAGCGTTTGTGCAGAAGGCCAGCTGGAGAAACCATATGCGGACGCGACATGATAAGCAGGTTTAGGTTATGGAGTAACAAACAACGGAATGCTTTTGTAGATTCGGTTAACTTAAGGTATAGTCCTAGAATGTAATGTAAACAAATGATATTAATGTACTTTTTGGGAAGTAGAAAGCTTAAATAGATAATAATTCTCCTAGAATAGTGTAAACAATTAGAATACATTTTCGTAAAAGCCCGGCTACACGCAAAGCATGTATGAGCAATACTTGTGTGCGCAAGCAACATGTGGCGTCCACATCTAAGAACGAAGTTGGTCTGAAAACCATTTTTGCTGTCTTAAAGTTACACACTCTAATGCAAATAAGAATTTGCCCAATATTAAGATGGATCGTGTAGTGGGGCCAGCGGTTATTACATGTATTTAAAAACCTTCTACACGCAGACTTAGTCATGCGAACTGTCTACCAGGCGCTTTATCAAGCTGTCCTTACCTACACCATTTCTTCAGGGCGCGGGGCGGCCAAAACTCATTTTAAACAAAAAGAGCTTAAAGACTAAATCAGCCTTTGTTAAACCGCGGTTATACTAACAACAGAACTTTAGAAGCAGTTTAAACGGCAAGACAACTATGTTCTAGCTACTAGACTTAGGCAACATGCCTCTTTAAACTATACTTGTTCTTATCCAGTTCTAAATAGACATAGTCTTTATCGGGTCTTTCAAACTAATCCAGTTACTGTGGTTGCAGCCAAAATTTTCATTTTTTCTGTATATTATTTCAAATAAAATGTTAACGATATACCCATCAACGTTTGAATACTTTGAATGCAGGTGTAAGGTCTCAAATAAGCCTACCACGCGCTTCTTCTGATTATTGACATCTACTTCGGCGCACACAGCATTATTTTGTTCTGGTACTTTTATTGAAACCTTATAAATTACTCAAACAGCTAGTCAGAGATTATTTGCAGGTAATAATTCTATCAAAATTTTGTTTGTAGGTCTCGGCTGCGATACAGAAATAAAATTAGAAACTCATGTAAGTAAAATATTAAACGTACTAATTGCACCGAGATCTGCAAAAACAAACAAAAACAAAATTGACTGGGCGGTTCCAATCCCGAAAGAAAGTAGCAATCAGTTGTGCAAAGAAGAAATATTAAAAGTTCGACCTGTAAAAGCAGAAAAAAGAGAGATAGACAAACATTTGCAAAATATTCGTAGCATACTCTTTTGTTCCAATGCTACTCCTATCAGAAAACAAACAGGGAATGGTTACTTGTGCGGTTTCTGTCCAGAGCAATTTACCATCCCGAGAGAACTCAAGACACATACTCTACAAAAACATGACAACAAAATAAAAAGCACTTTCATGAAAGGCTACCCATTAACTTCCTACGTCGTTAAAATAGACATCACTTGTCTGAAGTGTGAAATATGTGGACAAGATATTGATGGATTAGAGTCACTGATGAATCATTTACAATCTGAACACAATACAAGTTTACATACAGATATTAAAAATCATATTCTGCCTTTTAAATTTGAAGGGGACATGTTCAAGTGCGTGCTATGTCCTAAATTTTACGAACGTTTTAAACTGCTACAAGAACATATGAACGTACACTATAACAATTATAACTGTGAAATCTGCAACTCTCCTTTCGTTAATAAGCGAACCCTTAACGGTCATATGGCGAGACACAAACAAGGAGAGTTCTCTTGTTCGTTTTGTTCAAAAGTATTTGGCACAAATGGTAAGAAATTATGCCACGAAAAATTTGTACATATAGGAGATCACAGAAGAAATAAATGTCCATATTGTCTCGAAAAGTTCACATCTTACGCTAAGAAAAATGAACACATGGTGAAAGAGCATGGTGCAGACCCTCGTGTCCTGAAATGTATGGCATGTGACAAGACCTTTACAAGAAGAGACAGATTAACTCGACACACTAAACGGGATCATTTACTCGAAAGGAAAAATGAATGCGAGCACTGTGATATGAAATTTTATGGGAAAAAAGAACTCAATTTGCACATGTTAAAACATACAGGTGAAAAACAGCACAAGTGCGATGTCTGTTCCAAAGCTTTTGGACGGAAACATACCTTAAGAGAGCATTTGAGAATACATGCGGATGACAGGAGATTCAAATGCGATCAGTGTGGACAAGCGTTTGTGCAGAAATGCAGCTGGAAAAACCACATGAAATCAAGGCATGACGAGTTGGTATGATTTTGTGCGTCCAACTACGAATAATAGATTTTTATAAACTTAAGCACAATTCGTGCGCTGATCTGGTTTTTTTTTATCTTTGTCAAGATCCAAGTACTTATAAAGAAAAACTTAAGGTTGAAACCAGAGCAAAATTGAAAGAAATAATATGAAAATGTCGTTCAAATACGCAAATTATTTAAATTATACCAATATTTCGAAATGGTTGGCGGCTCAGAGCTTCGCTGCCGTATTTACTTTTATTTGCAGGGTTGTCCACAATTAGAATAGGGTGTAAGTGTTTGTGCACAGACTATAAACGCGATGACACTTTATTACTTAAGTATAAGTAAAAGTTTGAATGTAAGTAAATCTTGATCATCACCAACTATATCTATGAATGGCAAAAGTTGAGAATTTCGCTGTTTTAGTGGGTACCTAACGTAATAGGAGAAATGCCTGTACTAGTTTTGGTTTTTGTCAGGCATCTTTTGTCAGCCGGTCATGATATAATTCATCGTGCCTTTTAAAATGGTGGCTAGTTCAATTCACGGAGGCGGCACCGTCAACTCTTTCCATACAAACCTAGTGTGTCTTTATTTACTCGCACTAGGCCACAAAAAGAAACTGACGGCTTTGCTTACCGTGATAGTTGAAGGTGTGTGCGGTTTCGGCGCCACGGAATTTATTAGTCATCGTTTACTACCGCTACCACGCGTCGAGCGGAAATTCTGTGCCCTGTAGTAACTTAGAACCAAGTTATTGATCAATTAGTCTTAATTAATCAAGTTCTAAAGCTAATAAGCCGTCGGCATATAATCCTCCGTGTTAATACGTCACTTCGTGTATCGTGTCGGTTTTTTAGGAAAGCGGTTCCGTTATATTATAGGCAGTCTATAGAGTACCGCTAGCGGCACTCTATACACTTCACGGATAAAGTGCCGTTAGTGGCATAATAGTGGCGCTGCCCCGGCTTGGCTAAAGTAACGTATGAATTGCATTATCATTGCCACTATCACTGTCACTGCCTATTTTGTTTATAAACTCTTAAAATTTCGATTGCACCCCATGTGTGCAAATAACAATAAAATTCTATTGTGTTTGTAATTGCTCGCGCAACGGGTTAACATTAGCCTCTCTTCAAAAACCAAATAACAAGTGACAGTGGCAATGACAATGAAATGCTCAACAATCAAACAAAATAACAAGTGTCAGTGACGATGACTATGCAATGCTTACGGCAATTTAGCCGGTCTGAGGCAGTGCTACTAATATGCCGCAAATAGCGGCACTTTATCCGACAGGGATAAAGTGCCGCTAGCGGCACTCTATACACTTCCTATATTATTGTCATGAAAACCCGTCATCTTCACCTGTCCTTGACATTAAGGTGTCAAAAATCGCTCTGGATTTGGACAGCTGTTATTGTGTGACCGTTCACCACTTTCTTAGGAAACCAAAGCTTTAGCATTTAAGGTAGATTCCTATACTTACTAAAATAAGATGTTGCAATACTACTGATGATAAATAACGCCTTTCCACACTCAGCATTTTGGTGTATCAGATCTCCGTTGCGATGAATGATATAATTATTTATTTTATTTATTTATTTATTTATAGGAGAACCAACAGCAATAACAAATGGATAACCGTTGACTAAGAAACATAAAGCCAATTACAGGTTCTCACGGGTAAAAACAGAAAAATTAGTAGAAATCTTAGGATCACAACACTAACAAGCACGATAAAAAAGGTTAAGAATATATATATTATATAATATATAAGGTACAATAAGTATTATGCACTATGCACTTGTAAAAAAGTTAGCGTTTAGCCGAGCGCGTGCAAAATAGGTTTTGGTGGTAAATGGGTCAAATGAGAACTCTTTACAAAGAATATTAAAGTCTTTACTCGCTCGCACCATGTATGAGTTTTGCCTGTAGTTAGAAGAGGAAAAAGGAATGGAGATAGGTGGATTGAATCTAACTGATCTCTGAGGAACATTGAAACGTAGCTTATGAAGGAGATCAGGACTGTCAATCTCGTTGGATATAATTTTTAAGAGGAAAGTGCAATCTGCTAGTCGACGGCGATTTATGAGTGGCTGTAAATGAAATTTCTTGCAAAGATTTATGTAATTATCAGAATGGTATGGTATACGCAGCCGAAAACATAGAAAACGAATAAATCTTTTTTGTATATTCTCTATACGATCAATGTACTTGCCATAACACGGGTTCCAGATTTGTGACGCATATTCAAGATGACTTCTCACAAAAGAGCAATAAATAATCTTAAGGGTCTTGGCTTTCTTGAAACACCCTGCGAGTCTCATAACAAAACCCAGTGACCTCGAAGCTTTGGCTACTATTTGCTCAATGTGCACGTTAAATAAAAGTTTGGAATCATGAAAAACGCCCAGGTCGCGTACACCATCGCGTCTATGTAATAGCTGCCCTTTAAGTTTATAAGTTGTAGGGAGAGGGACGCGTTTTCTGCTAAAGGAGATTACTGAACATTTAACAGGGTTCAAATCTAGCTTATTAATCAAGCAATAATCATCCAATCGCGCCAGATCAGATTGGAGAGCATCCATGTCATCATCTGATGATACTGATGAAAATATCTTCATGTCATCAGCAAAACAAAGTAAATTTGAGTTGTGAAAACACGAGTCGATGTCGCTCACATAAATGATAAAAAGTAACGGACCCATCAAGGAACCTTGAGGAACACCACTAGGAGCTGAAACCCAGCTTGACATGTAGTTACTGATAACGACAGCTTGAGATCTGTTTTCAAGGTATGAAGTAAACCAACGAAGTAGATCTCCTCTGATACCATTATTAAAAAGCTTTGTTTTAAGGATATTGTGGTCAATTCTATCGAAGGCCTTACTGTAATCCGTGTAAATGACATCGACCTGTGCCCCATTATCCATTCTGTCCGTTAGAAAGTCATTGAGCAAAGCCAGATTAGATGCAGTTGAACGGCCCTTAAGAAATCCGTGCTGAGAAGGGCTAAAAGACTGCCTCAGTGCTGCGTAAACTTGATCGTAGACAACCCTCTCAAAAATTTTAGCTAATATGCACAGTTTGGAAATAGGTCTGTAATTAACTATTTCATTTTTGTGCCCTTTTTTATACACCGGAGTTATAAAGGCAGACTTCCAGATTTGGGGAACAGAATGAGAAGAGAGCGATTTTGTGAATAATAGAGATACTGGTAAGGCTATGGTTCTAGCGCATCCAATCAGAAATTTAGGTGATAATTGGTCTGGACCAGCAGACTTAAATGGATCGATTTTACCAATTAGCTTAACTATAACATTTAGGTCAATGTCAATTAAGTGAATATCCGAGGGTAAATTATAATTTGCAGCATGGGGAGGACAGTAATTAGTCGTCACAACATTGGTAGGATCAAGAAAAGTAGAATAGAAGTGGGAAGAAAATGCATTACAAATAGACTCGGGAGAGGAAACCGTCACATCACCATACTTGAAGGAACTGGGTATTGCATTGGACTTAGATCGCTGCTTCACAAAGCTCCAAAAGCGTTTAGGATTCTTTTCGATGTTGGCTTCTGTATCAGCTAAGTAGTTAGTGTAACAATCCGCTTCAAGTCGGTTAACCCGCTCACGTAAATGTTTAAAGGTCGCCTCGTCAGAAAGTCTGCCATACGTCTTAAATTTACGGAGATATTTAGCCTTCTCTTTGATCAAGCGTTTAAGTGCCGGGGAGTACCAAATAGGGTATGAGCTGTGCGAGACTATCTTAGTTGGCACATACTTTTTTTGAATATCCGCTATGTTGGCATAAAAGTAGTCTACGGCGTCCCCAAGCGACATATCAATAAATATGTTTGTCCAGTCCATAGCTGCTATTTCTTTATTAATGGCCGCAAAGTCAGCTTTACCATAAAGGTAACAAGTAAAGGGAGCGGGAGTTAAATAAGAGTATTCTACAAAGTTCACGTCGATACAGAGGGCGGGATGATATTTGTCGACAGGTGATAAAGGCACCAAACATTCACACACTGAAACAATTTCATTACATAAAACTAAATCTAGAATCTTACCATAGCTATTTAATATTCCATTATATTGACTGAACCCTAAAATACGCAATTCATCAGTAAGCATGTACTCGTCGCCACTACAAATATTCACAGGTAATAATGTGCTGTTATTTAACTGCCACAAAATTCCACTAAGGTTAAAATCGCCAATAACTAAATACTTATCAGTTGGATTGTTTAATACTATACTACTTAAACTATGGAGAAAATTTGATAATTGGTCTGAAAAGGAATAACCATGATTTTGCCTACATAGATATATGACGCAAACATTCAACTTAAGATAATTTCTTGTGTTAGGCTGACGTACACTCAGCGTTACCCACAAGTCTTCGGCCGAGGAGTGAAATAATGGTTGGGGAACAGCAGAAATACACTTACGGGTAGCTATCAAGACACCACCTCCACGAGACTGGCCCGTAAGACAGTAATCCCGGTCACGACGCCACACAATATACTGATCACCAAATAACTCCGAGTTTAATATGCCATCGACTAACCAAGTTTCCGTTAAAACAATTACATCGTATGAACATAGGCATAGTTGGCGAAAGAAGGATTCAGTCTTGGTACGGAGGCCACGTACATTCTGATAATAGACATGCAGTTTGTTTTTAACGTCTACAGCCATCGATAATTAGCACAAATTATAGCAACAATATTATTAGTACGATAACAACCACTCAAATAACAAAGCGCTAAAAGACTAACGATTGCAGTGACTGAGACAATGTTCACGGATAATAAATACTCAACGTTATTGTAATAGAACAAAATAGAAGCGAATAATAAACTAATAAGTAGGGTAAATAGGCATACACAATTGTTAAACGGCACAAAAAACGCAGCAATATCACAGGTAACTGTGCGAATAGGCAGGCAGTAATTAGATTCAATAATGAGTGCGAGCGAGATAAGCATCAAATGGGATATTCTAATGAATAGAACAGCGCGATAAGATAAGCATAAGGCCCAATTACGTGTACAAAAGCGAGGTGACGAAGCTTCGAGCACATCAGTGGTGTTGAACCTTTTATATAAATAGTGAAAAACAGTTGCGGCTGTTAGTACATAATTAATAAAAATAAATTTACATCTAAACTTATGATTTAAAATATGTTGATAAAACAATGATAACCGAAAGATGCGCCACTCTAATTTAGCTTGTTTAAATCTTTCTCCCTAGAAATTACAAAGACAGCTGATCCCTCCTGCCTGCGAACATGAATCTTCCCGTGTTTGACCCATACGTGCTTATACTCTTTCTCCTTTGCTAATGCTCGGGTTTTGTTCAGCAATTTTTTGGAGTCAGGGTTGAGATGATCATTGATATAAACCCGGTTCGAATGGCCTGTGAATCCAAGGTCATGGGCGGATAACGTCTTGCAAGAGCGTGCAGCCGCAACAAAGTCCTCCTTGACATATCTGTTCAGAAAGCTGACCACAATTGACTTATCCTTTGTGTTGAACATCGGAATCCTGGATATGTAGTTGACCTGGGTTTTAGGAAATGTAAAATTAACTTTTTGGCTTATCTTATCCAAGACAGCAAACAGATTTTCGTCCTTTTTTAGGGGAATGCCCTTAATTTCCACATTGTTCAACCTTGATCTCTGGTCGCTAGCAGACAGCTCCGACTTAATCAAGTCAATGTCACATTGAAGAGCACAAACAGATTCCTGAAGATGTTCAAGACCAGCAACCCTAGTCTCAATGCCTGCAAGTTTGACAGAGAAATCATCCAGCCGTTTACCATCGAACTCGCAACTGACCTTGAGTTCTTTAAGTTCCTCTTTAATACATTTCACATCATCAGACAGCGTTGGCAGGCCAGCCAATTGAACCTTGAGCTCACGAATCTCATTTAGGATCGTTTCCAGAGTTGCAGGTTCAGGTGTTGGTAGTGGAGACGGGGAAGGGCTCGGTGACGGTGAGGAAATTCGGCACTTAGGACATTTCCATGCCGCCCTTCGATCAGCTCCTAGTTTTCTCCACCCGCCCTCCGTGATGCTAGCGCAGCCAAAATCAAGGTGCCGTTTGCATGAGGCACACTGAACGCCATCATTAAAGTCAGAATTGCAGCTTGCACACTTCATCATAACGTTAAAGTTTGAAGATGAGTAAAATGTTTAGAACCACTGACAAAAAAGGACCGGTTGACCGGAGCGCGTAGGTACTTGCGTAGCGATCGCGCAAAGTGCGAAGCGGACGAGCGAAATGCGTGCTTACTAAGTGAGTGATCGCGAGTAACTGATAATACGTGATCATGTCGGTCATTTTGCGTCGAAACTAGCGACAGTCAAAATCAAAAGAGATTTATTCACATTAGGCTGAGAATCAACACTTTTTGGACGTCAAAATTACTTAATACAGTCCCAAGAAACGCCGCCCGCCTAGAACTTCTAGCTAAAGCACTCAGAAGTGGCTCACCACTTTCTAGTGTTTTAGCTGGGAAGAAGAAGTGGTGCAACAAACTCCCCAGCAGAAAGATACAAGGCTGTGCCACGAACCGGAGATCTGGTACAGCAAAATGATACCAAAATGTCTTCGTTTCCATTTGTTTTGTTATTTGGTACAGACATTGGCGCATCAATAAATGTTATAAATGTAACCACAAAAGTTTTGAAATTATTAATTTTGGAACGAAGTTCTCATAGGTAAATAGGTTATCATTTTCTATTATAACTTTATAAGTTAACCTATATATATTGATGTTTGATAACATTAGTTGTCTAGCTTTAGTTAAGCTGCTGAACTTTGAAACATGTAAACGTTAACATTTATTTGAATAAAGATTCTTCAATAAACCTTATTTTGTGTCTTATTATAATACACTGCAGTCCGCTATCACTACTGATAAATCAATAGTCATTTATTATGGTCTGAGAATCAGCCCTTTTAAACGTCAAAGTTGCATAAGACAGTCACCCAAAACGCCCGCCCTTCACCACTTCCTTGTGCTTTAGCTGGGAAGAAGAAGTGGCGAAACTAACGCCCCAGCAACACAGCTGTCTGTTAAGTTAGAAGATCTATAACCGAGCGGCAGTATGCTACTATTCACGCTAGTGATGAAATATTTAGTTAATAGTAATAAGAACATCAAAGCTGTTTGTAGTTGTGACAAACGTTATTTACATTTTCAATTATAGCCGAAGATATAAATTATTACAATCATGTTTACACGGATTTAATATTTCTGCTACGTTTCTTTCATCTCGATAAACTATGAGATGTCATGAGGTACAGATAGCTAAATTTATATTTGTTTTGATCTAATAAACAAGACCAACGGTATTCAATAAAGTAGTGAAGTGAAGTATGATGGCATTGCTATCGTCATCAATGGTCCGTATTAACCAATTACCTATAGTTAATAGACGTCTATTTATACATATACCTTACCTTACACTAAGCTTTTTGATGTGTACTTAACATTTTACCTCTCGCTTCCCAGCAATATAAATTTAAAAAAAATCTAAATAAAGTAATTTGTGGGAGTGATTTTGTGAAAAGGGACACAGGAAGCCGGGGAAGCGCTAGAGTTTTCCGTCAGAAACGACGTGACGACGAAACCTTGAAGAGGCCCCGCCTCTTAATGTTGCTTATACACACTTACACATACACATCATTTGCGACTACTGTGTACTGTGAGGCTTGCTCGTTTTTTAAGCACTTAACTCTTTTACTGACTAGTTCAATTAATAATATCAGAATCCTTACTTCGTACTAGATATAAAAGCAAAAGGCAGTTTGTTGGTTTGTCGTTTGCTCATAGCCAATGATTTTTCTTTTGCGTAGATAAATTTTATTGCCCGAATAGTGACTGGCTATTTTATTCCAATACATAACCCGAATAAGTGAAATGGGCCGTTGAAGTTGCATCGGGAAAATCTGAAATCACACGGATAACAACACGGGAGAAACCTGGTGTTGAACAGATAATTTACAAACGAAATTAACACTTCGACCTACAAATGAAAAATTAGACCTTAATCAAATTTTCCCAGCCGCAAGTTATAAAACAATATTTTCTGTCTCATATTTTCGTCTAAACAATCCGAAAATTCGTGTAGTGAACATCCAAAAATTACAAATGACAAAATAATGTTTTCTTTGTAGGTCGAAGTGAAGCGACAGATCTTGCCAAGAAAATACTATCCGAGATGAAAGAACACCAGATTGCTTCTAAAACAGAGACAGCACATACGAAGTCAATGGTAGTTGGAAAGAAAAATAGAAACAAAGGCATAATTCAATCAGAAACTGATGAAGATGGTAAAACAACTAAGAAAAAGAGTCAGAAACAAAATGAGGAAGAATTGTTTAAACAACGTTATAATATCAGAGAAATTCTACTATGTAGCAATGCGACGCCGATTCGTAAGTATGATCTTGGATATGTGTGCTGTTTCTGTGAGAAGCAATACCCTAATGCCGAAGAACTAAAGACACATACTATCAAAGAACACGATGATAGTGATAAACTAGACTTTATGAAAGGACAGCGCACGTTGTACTTCTTAGTCAAGCTAGACATTACCGCACTTAAGTGTACTTTGTGCGACACAGAAATAGATTCAGTTGCAGACCTCATCCAACACCTCAAGAACGAACATGGAACGCCAATGTTCACGGAAATAAAGAATTATATCATACCATTCAAGTTCGAAGACTCTACACTTAAGTGCACTTTCTGCCCACGAATATTCAACAGATTTAAGGTTCTGCAAGAGCACATGTACACACACTATAAAAACTTTGTTTGTGACGTATGCGGCACTGGTTTTGTTAACGAGAAAATGCTTAATACACATCGTGACAGCCATAAAGTAGGAGTTTTCAAATGTGGACACTGTCCCGAAGAATTTGACACTCCTAGAAAAAAGAAATACCATGAAAAGACTGTGCACTTGCTATCTTTAAACAAATGTGGTTATTGTGACGAAAAGTTTATGTGGTACCGTCAAAAATGTGCTCATATAGCCGAGGTACATGGCATTGTTGTAACTCAACCGAAGGAATGCAAAGCGTGCGATAAAGTGTTCCCGTCTGAGTCCAAACTTCAGCTTCACATCAGGAGAGATCACTTGCTAGAACGTAGATTCAAATGTACTGAATGTGATATGGAGTTCTTTTCCAAAGAGTCGTTGAACGATCACATGGTTAAACATACTGGAATCAAAAGGTTCTCTTGCAAAGTTTGCTGCAAATCCTACGGCTTGAAGAAAGCTTTAAGAGAGCATATAAGGATACATGAAAATGATAGAAGATTTAAATGCGACACGTGTGATCAGGCTTTCGTGCAAAAGTGCAGCTGGAAAGGTCATATGCGTTCTAAGCATGGAATTACAGTTTAATCGACATAGTTTTACTATAGACCTAAGAAACGCAAAAAAAAATTGCCAAACTACATCTGATCAGCGCAATCATGGTTGCGCTACCATGCATATAACAAGCCGAGCTTCTGTGGTGGAGGTTGCGAGCTACGGCAACCATCGCGCCGTTATCTATGTGATGCGGCGCGAGCGTGACGCAACCCATTGTGCAGCCTGGCTATTAGACGATTAAAGAGTTTAGTTTTGTTTAATATTCTGTCTAGTATTTATCATTTCACACGTTGTTACTTGGGCCACATCGTATTTCTTTCCTTAATATAATAACTAGTTTAGTTTAAAGGGTTGTATTTGGTTCCTTTAATAAATGATTTACTCTTCCTGTTACATAAACATCTTTCATTTTATTTCTTAATAGCCTACGAAATATTTCGGTAGAAACGTATTGCTTCATTATTTAATTCGGTTTCAGCAATGATGCAGAAAACGTTTTTAGGAGGAAATTTATTTATAATTTAGTTTACTTTGCAATAGGTTTTGATAAGTTACGAGCTATTCACACCAAATACCAATCTTATTTTATTTCTTACATAAAGAAAAGGCATACGCAATTAAAATAATAATAACTGAAGTTAGTAGAAAAATACTGCTATACTAGGATAGTCGAGTTCGTTTTTCTAGGAGTACCTACTAGATAGCCACCACTATACTCAATACTCATTACTACCAACCAGGATTGCAAATCTTGCAAATGTCAATCTTTTCCAATTTTATTTTTACATTATACAATGCTTCGATCGCAGTCAAATCACAGTGACATTATTAGCAAATAACTATTCCAGACCAGTAAATTGAAACTATGAAAAGAACCTGAAACAACCCTGAAACATTAATGGAATGGCAAATAGTCCAAACAAACCACATTCCGGAAGAAAAGCCTCCGAAATATTCAATAACCGTTTCCTTTTCTTTGTAGGTGTTCAACGTAACGTGAACGCCAAGATTGAAACCGATTGTGACAAAAAAGTGACTCGCAAATGTGCCCGAAGAAAACTCGAACAAGCTGAGGAGCTCAAAATTAATGAGTTAATAAAACAAAGAAGCAATATACGCCTTATCTTGCAATGTTCTAACGCGACTCCTATACGATGCAGAGGGGGCATCGGATATGCCTGCTGTTTTTGCGCACAAGAGTTCCCAGATCCTACAGACCTAAAGAAACACACCCTAGAAGGTCACGACGATAAAACTAAACTCAAATTCATGATGGGCAAAATGATGTTCTCATTCCTTGTTAAATTAGACATCACTGATCTTACCTGTAAAATATGCGAAAATAAAATTGATTCTTTAGAACAACTTGTAGATCATTTGATCAAAAAACACGATAGGAAGATTTACACTGACATTAAGAGCCACATAATGCCTTTTAAGTTCGATGATGATACACTAAGATGTATGTTTTGCCAAAACGTCTTCAACAAGTTCAAGAATTTGCAACAACATATGAACATTCATTGCAGAAATTATATTTGTGAATTTTGTGATGCAGGATTTATAAATAAACACATTCTCGCTTGCCACACAGAAGGGCATAAGACTGGTACGTTCAAATGTGATTTATGTACGAAAGTGTTCGATACCCACAGGAAGAAGAAAAGTCACGAAAAATCCGTTCATATCCACGCAAACTTGCTTAACAAGTGCGGATACTGTAATGAGAAGTTTACGAATTACAAAAGGAGAGATGATCACTTGGTGCAGGTTCATGGAGTTCAGCTTAAACCTGTAAAATGCAACGCGTGTGACAAGACGTTTGATCACAAAGGCGCACTAACGATTCACACGAAACGAGATCACCTGATGGAGAGGCGATACAAATGTGCGCAGTGCGATATGAAATTTTTTGGATCTAACGAATTAAAGCTCCACATGGTAAAACATACAGGGGTAAGAGAGTTCAAATGTGCTGTATGCTTTAAGACATATGGCCGAAAGAAAACGTTAAAAGAGCATATGAGAATACATAATGACGATAGGAGGTTTAAGTGCGAGCACTGCGGCCAAGCATTCGTGCAGAAATGTAGCTGGAAAGGCCACATGAGGAATAGGCACGGCGAATTGGTCTGAATTATATATTTTTTGCAATCGTTTCTTACATCGAGTTATTAATGTTATTATATTTCTGTTAATGCGAATGAGAATAAGTTAGTCTTTTATTTGTGAATTATAAATATGTTTTTATACAAATTGTTTGATTTCAAATGACCTGTTGAACTTCGGAGGATTTCCTCTATTCTTAAAACTAAATAACGTTAAACTTACATACAATAAGGATGGTGAAAAATAAATTAAAACATCGTTTTCTTTATAGGTACTCGAGATATACCTCTCAGGAATACTAAAAAAAATAAAGAAGATAAACCAAAACAAAAAAGCAAAAATAAAAGTCCTACCGTGATCGCTACAACCAGAAAAGAAATTATGGAAGAAATCAAGAAACACCACACAAACCTCAAAGAAATTCTAACTTGCTCCAATGCTACGCCCTTTGTCGGAATCAATTATCAAGGTTATATATGTTCCTACTGCGATTCACAGTATCCAGACCCTGCATTCCTAAAGAAACATACTCGTGACAATCATAAAGGTTTATACAACTTAGTAAATCCACAAACTAGTAAAGGTAACAGCGGAATAGACAAATTTTGTATAAAGCTGGACATAACTGGTTTACGATGCACACTCTGCCATACTGACATAAACACACTAGAACTCTTGTTAAAACATCTAGAAATTGACCACAAAAGGAGAATACACTCGGAAGTTAAAAATCAACTCGTACCATTTCAGTTTTTCGGTGATACTATGAAATGTTGTCTATGTCCAAGCAAATTTCAAAAGTTTAGAGTTTTGCAACAGCATATGAAAATACATTATAACAATTTTGTTTGCAATGAGTGTGATATGGGATTTATAACCAAAGCAAGCATCAGGCAACACGTCGTAACACATATAACGGGCAATTTTAAATGTAATTTGTGCTCAAAAACCTTTGAAACTAAGAAGAAAGCAAAATATCATGAAACGACTGTTCACGTATATAAGCAAATGACGAGTAAGTGTGGGTACTGTAATGAGAGATTTAATAATTTTGTGAGAAGGGATGAGCACTTGGTGGAAATACATGGAGTCAAGTTGAAAGTTGTCAAATGTAATGCGTGTGACAGGACGTTTCCTAACACAAGCGCACTAAGGGTCCACACGAGACGAGACCACTTGATGGAGAGACGGTTCAAATGTACACATTGCGATAAGGCATTTTTCCAAGCTGTCGATTTAAAGTTCCACATGGTAACGCATACAAAAACAAGAGAGTTCCAATGTACTGTGTGCCTGAAGTCATATAGTCGGAAGGAAACATTAAGGCAGCATATGGAAATACACAGTGGCATTAGACGGTTTAAATGCGAGCACTGCGGTCAAGCATTTGTGCAGAAAGCCAGCTGGAAGGGGCACATGAGGAGTAAGCACAGCGAACGGGTCTGAATTATACAGTTATTACTGGTTAAACGAATGAGGGATTTATTATATTTAAGGGTACCATAAATTATGCTTACATTACATGTAACGAATCAAAGGGTCAATCGCATAGGAGATAGCGCAAATACGCACATCAAAACAGGTTTAAGCAACATGTACGGTTTTGAACGATTTTTACTATTGTAATTATATTTATATTTCTTTTATGAATAATAACTAAGCATTTTTGGATTAGTGACTAAAGCAACAAAATCCTTCATTTAATTGTTCATTTAATCGAAATAATTAACAACAGGTGTATCGTAACATACGTAGTATAAAATAAACTTAAAACGAAATTAAACTTTTCATGTTTCGCAAAATTAAATAATGTATTTTTTATTATTATTTGGTATTCAATCCGCGAGTGTGACGCCTCTGTTGTTTAAAACTTCTCGGCGACGATTTTTCATTGAATTTATAAGATTGTTTTTCTGATCCAGCGGCAATCGGTCCCAATGGAGTTTTAACAAGTCTTTCAGTTGTTGGGTTGTCGACACTCCGTCCAGCATGGCTAACATGACAAGCGCGAGAACGCTCTTTTTCTCGAAAATTTTCTACGATTCTGACGTCATTCTAATCCCTAACATGACCGTAAACGACGAGTAAACTCGAAAAAGGCACTTTGACATTTGTATCTTGCGACGAGAGACCGATGTTGCAAGTTATTAAAAACAAATTATTTTAATGATAGCAACATCGGCTTGAGATTCCGTTTCATTCATTCAATGGTGCCGATTCTCTTGTCACAAATGCCTCTAAACTAGACAAAAAAATCACCAACATTTAGATTATTCCTGTCCGACGATTTTCCATTCTGAAATATACTAAAGTGACACAACTTAACTATATTTTAGTTTGACGGCACTGAGCTATTAATTTAGTGAAAAGGGAAATTTTGCTATTCAGAATTTTACGTTCTTCACCTATAAGTTTGATTCTCTAAGTATTCAATCGCGATTAAAAATGTGGAGATTAAGTCATGAACTAAAATTCACACCAACACCTCGACGGTGCAAAAACAATACTGTCTTTTTTTTTCTTTTCTCTTGCTTATATCTCGAAAATGGTGTGTCCTATCGCAAAAATAATGAAAATTTTGACCCCCTTTTTAAAGCTCATAAACCCCTAACACTCAACATGTAGGTAATATTTTTTCATATTTTCCATACAAATAACGAACAATTCCGTATTTAATAAAACACGTCGTTCCAATATAAATTAGTTTAAAACTAAGTATTTTCATTATTAATATATTGTAAAATAAAATGATGAATAAAATAAGTACAAAAATTATGAAACTGCCATGTTATTTTGGAATTATTTTTTAATCATAATTTTGTCTAATCTTCTCGTCGTCAAAACCGAGGACGAGTAAATACGACTAAATGACAGAAGAATCGGAGATTATCTCGTGTTGAATTGTCAAAAATCGAGATAACTAAGGTGCCATGCTAGGGTTTGTCGAAAAAACATCAAGTTTGACAGAAGGAGTCGACTATTTTGTATGGAAGCGCTGTCAGAAAACGAGAAAAGTGACAGAAATAGACGACAATTACTCACGCGAGAGTGAGTAATTGTCGCGTGTGTTATGTTAGGCCTGCTGGTTCTCTAGATCACGTCTCTGGAGCATTTGTCATGCGTGCTCGATGGGATTGAGGTCTGGCGATAGTGCAGGCCACGGCAATACCTGGATGTTTTCCATTGCCAAGTACTCTCTGGTCCTCCGAGCTGTGTGCGAAGGCGCATTGTCATGCATCTGCGTGAAATTGGAGCCAAGACTTTGTGCAAATGGGTGAACATAAGGCCCGAGGACATCTTCAACGTAACTTTCAGCGTTCACATTGCCACCTACAAAAACGAGCTCAGTTCGTCTGTTCTTCATAATTTTATTTTTTTTATTTTTATTTCTTCAGGATAACAAACAATTGCGCAATAATGCTTAATGTTAAGGTACAGATATTTTATAAAACACTTAAGTAATCACGCAACCAGCATCGTTATCCACAAATTAATCCAACTGTAAAAAATAGTTAGAGCAAGATCACACAAAACAATGATTGAAAAAAAAAAAAAAAAACCCGCCCATACCATCACTGTGGAGCCACAGTAAGGGTGCTTCTTGGACGAATCTCAGCCGTTCCCGCATTCCCAGGACGACGATACACTCTTACCCTTCCCGTATCAGGCCTAAATCCAAACCGGGACTCATCGCTAAATAAAATTTTATCCCATTGCTCCTAGGTTAATGTCAAGTGTTACCCTACACTACACCATTCGTTTCGACGGGCGCGATTCCCATGGCGTATAGTTGAGCACCTGTGCTCGTAGGCCGTATTATTAAGCCTATTTCTCACGGTTTGGTAGCTAACAACAACACCGCTTGAGAATTGTGGCTTTAAACCATCTCCCGGGCGGTTCACATCGGTTGACGTCTTGCAGTCAGTTTTATGTATCGGTCCTGTCGAGCAGTTGTACTCCTTCCACGTCCTGGGTGTTACTAGCAGGATGCCCTGTATTAACGTAACGCTTCCAAAGACGACAAAACCACGCTCCTATTGACACCAAAATGCCGAGATACCTGGGACTGATTTCTTCCCGCTTGTAGCATTCCTACAGCTCTCAGCATTTCATCAGCAGTCAAATGGCGTCGCTCCATGACATAAAAAATGAGTCACCACTCTAGATCTGGGCTTGAATATTGAATACCACATTTAAAAAGGTAACCTTTAAAAATGCCTGTAAAAAATATAAATATTGTAACCGAAAAAATAACCGTATTGAACATACTGGTTTCGGACCGCATATGATGATGAAGGTTTTCCTTTTAGTTGTAAGTGACCACTAGAATTAGACGCTCCATGCTTGTCTGAGCGCGATGTATGAGCAAGGCCTTCAGTACTTGTATTTGAGTATTAACATTTCGCTTAGCGGGCGATGCACTTAACGGTATATTTTATTATGTAATTAAACTCAACAAAAAGCTGTTTTTTTCCATTCAACTAACACTAATCATACAGTTACCATCCTAAAGTTAAACAAATTACTATACGGGAACTGACGCAATTGATCCTACCCAAGGTTCCACCCTTGGATAGGATCAATTTCCAGGATTTATTTCTGGGAGGGGCACAAGGGCCATATAGGTACGTAGATAAGAGTGTCTAGTATTTAATTGCGCTATGCTGTTTTTGGGATTCATTCTTTTTCAATGACAATAACTAGTGAGCGAAGCGAGTTCAATAATTTAGGCATCCCACCTCGAATTGGCTTGGTTAATTATTATTTTGACCATACATAGTATTAGCTAAATATTTTTTTATGAGTTGAGGTAAGCTGTATAAACTTTGGACGCGCGAGGCCCCTCGTACCGCGCTATCTTTTTTGCATTATATGTTATCCCAAAATCCTCTCGCCGACTGAGGCTCTAGGCCGGTGCGTTAGCTTAAGACCGGGCACTCTAAACACAATTTCCACGCAAGCTCCGCCTCCATGCACTCCGCCACTCCGTTATGTGCTAAACGCTAACACATCAATCAATCTGCCTAGCCTTTTCCCAATTATGTTGGTGTCGGCTGTCAAAGTTCCACAAATCACCGGCGGGACCAACGGCTTAACGTGCTTTCCGAGGCACGGAAGAGTCTCGGTATGTTAAGATGGTCACCCATCCACGAATCAACCCCGGCAAGCGCAGCTTAATCTGATGGAACGAACCGTGCGGCTGTTATTACTTAGCCAAGAGCTCCTCTAAACTCGAACACATCATTTAATAAAATTAATAAATGAGTTGAATGGAATTGAATCAGTTATAAAGTAAATATCGCGTGCGCTCGTTGAACGTTTTCGAGAACGAATCCAAATGGCGTAAGTCTCAATTCTTATTTCGTTTATAAAAGATAATTTATTTGTCAAACATGCGTTTACATAAACTGACTCATCAGATATGCAAGGTATTGAATTAATAGATGTTCAAGTGTGTGTGTTTTGACAAGGGCAGTTCTCTCCCTCTTTTAGGTAATTTATTAAATATGATAGGGGCCATACAGAAGACACTGCGCATTAGGGTTGTTCTCGCAGTATATCCTGCTATTGACGCGCCTATTACGTGGGACTACTTCATCTAATCGTTTAAATCGGTGTGCTTTGTTTTGACAAAAACAGCTACTATCTACAGACATAGAAAAGTAAGTATTTTATATTTTTTATAGTAAGGTACGCAACTATCACTAGGTTTCATTTTAAATATTGAGCGAACACATCTCTGTTGAGCCTTGAACACCGTGTCATTTTCTGTTGAGTTGCCCCAAAAACTAACCATAGCGTAGATTCTGTTAAATAATAGGCTTTAAGTAATGGAGTTTCTTGCCGGCTCTTCTCCATAGGGAACCGTGCACCTAGCTTCTGACGTTTCATAAGTGCCCATGTACCTAGGTTAATGTGTTTTTTTTTTTTTTTTTTTTAATTTGTCTCCTCACGTTATAGACGACAATGCGTGGGTGAGAAAAAGATTATTAGATATACTACATTTAGAGGCATTGATATCCACTTAACTGTCAACTTTTGAGTGTCAGGATTTTCAGGTTACCTATTAGTTAGTTATTTAATCATGTAGGTATTTTAATATGTGGGTGTACCTACTACAGGTGCACCTCTGCCCAACCCCTCGGGGAAACAAGGCGTGATGTTATGTTTTGTATTTTAATATCTATGAATATGGTGTGTAGGGAAAAGGATTATAAGAAAGCACATGGAGACAAGACTAGGCATTTATTTCAATTAGACTTGTCAATAAATAGGTATTGTTAATGAGAAAGCTAGTTATCCGTTCCAAATCTAGGTCTTCGTGGAGAAGAAAGATAAGAAACTCCACGGAAGCTTGTTTTGAAGTATTTTATCAACACATTTTTACATTAGCATTTAGTTTTGTTATTACATTAATCTCTTGGACCATTTATTTTCTTAAAGCTAACAACTTTATCAATGACAAATAGAATATGAATATTCCTTAATTCGATTTAACACTTAAGTAGCAATATTAGCAATATTTTAATACATACAGAACATCATAGTTATCAGCAATAATCAAGATATAATGACAATTTAACTTACATGAACATTGTAGTCAGTCGATCTTTCACTAGAAGTGATCTGATGATCCTTATTTCAATCCATTTTACAATAAAAGCAGAACTTCTGATAAGCAACATTATTTCCTTATATTAGCTTTTAGCAACTCAATATTACGGACATGGACATCACTCAGGGTCTGTTCTTAGATATTAACATAAGCTTTTATATTGTTACCAGTCCAGTGACACGTACAGAAAAGAGAACAAGAATTAAGTTACACGACCTTTTAAAACATTTCAAATTAAATGACAGTTGTCTACTCTTACTCTATCTAACATGAATATTGCCACAGATAAAATGAACTGAACAATTAGTACAAAACAAATACTTTTAAACTATAAACTGTAATAATGCCTTTACAAAAATATAAATTATACGTAAACTAATCTCTTAGATATTCTTAACAAAATAATTTAATGGAACTTGTATCCTCAATCATTTAGTATTTAAATATAGGAACAAATAAATCAGTGTGACCCTTTTTTTTTTTTTTTTTTTTTTTTTTTTTTTTTTTTTTTTTTTTTTTTTTTTTTTTTTTTTTTGGGGTGGGAAATCATCAAATGGCTCCTCCCGCTCTGGGTGGAGCGGGAGGGCGTGTCAGACTCTTACTGACTAAAACCCACCCGTGTTCCTTCTCTTGCCTGTGCAATGCCAGGGGGCCACGGTATCCCTTTCGGACTTTCCCGCAACCCCGGCAGGCAATGGTCTCATTGGACCCCTTCACTCGCTGACACTCTTTGAGGCGCGCGTGGAACACAACGCGCCGTCGACCCGGGCTTGGTCCTTACCGGACGGCGAGCTACCCATTGCTCACCATCCGCAAGCCCGCGCCTACGGTGGCCGGGAATCCGCGATCGATTCCCGACGCCCGGGGCGTCTCCTCCTGCGGCGGCTAGAGGCGTGAGGGCGCGAAATTTGCCTCTCCCTCACGCGCTCCGCCTCCTCCTTCGCGAGCATTACTGCTTCGCAGAAGGAGGTGACGGCCTCCCATGCTCTCTCGCTCCGTACCATGGCCTGGACCAGGGCCGGACGCGAGAGATCCCCGCCACCGATCGCCTCCACGAGGACACGGCGGTGCTCTGCCCAAGCCGGGCATACCTCCACCGTGTCCTCCGGGCGATCCACGCAGTGATGACACCCGGGCGTTTCCTCCCGCCTTATCCGAAACAGGTACCTCCCGAAACAGCCGTGTCCGGTGAGGACCTGCGTCAGGCGGAAGGTGAGGACGCCGTGGCGCCTCTCCAGCCACTCCTCAAAGAGGGGACTTATCGCCGCAATAGTGGCGTGCCCAGCACTGGGTTGCGACAATCGCACTCTCCATGACGCCATGAGATCCCGTCGGAGCTCTGTCCGCTGTGCCGCGATTTCTCGCGGCATCGGAGTCAAGCCCCGGCGTTTCGCCTCCCCGCGCCACTCCCAAATATGCGCGAGGACTTTTGCCTCCAGATCCCATGGCGGCAATCTGGCAAGGAGGCTCGCCGCCTCACCGGAGACCGTGCGGTATCCCCGGACCAGCCGGGTGGCCATGACCCTCTGGGACGCGTTCAACGAACGCGCCCACACCGGTGCCCCGTACAGGGCCATGGACCGCACGATCCCCGCGTATAGCCTCCGGCAGGAGGCGTTTGGACCCCCTAGATTGGGCAGGAGCCGCTTCAAGGCAGCCCCGGCCCGGTCCAGTCTGGGAGCCAAACGTCGAAAGTGCTCCTCGAAGTTCCACCGACTGTCGAGGACGAGTCCCAAGTACATCGTCGACTCGACGCCGATGTGAACCCCTCCTACCGTTATTTGGGAACCCGACGGTGGCGCGTTCCGAGGACCATGAAAACACATGGCCTCGGACTTGTGCAACGCCACCTCGAGTCCCAACTGCCGGATTCTGGCCACGATTGTCGCAACCCCGTGTGTCGCTAGTTCGACCGCCGCCTGGTGCGACCTCCCCTGCGCCAGGACCAACGTGTCGTCAGCGTAACAAACGACGCTGACGCCATTGGGGAGGTCAGCGCGCAGCACCCAGTCGTATCCGATGTCCCACAGATGCGGCCCCAGGACCGATCCCTGTGGGACACCGCACGACATCTCTCGCCGGTTCCACTCTCCCTGGTGACCGGGGTAGATGATGGCCCTGTCCGTCAAATAGGCCTCGACCACACGACAGAGGTAGGTCGGCATCCGGTGATACCGGAGTGCCTCCCTGATGCAACTCCAGGGCAGAAATCAGTGTGACCCTACTACATAATTCAACCAAGATATTGGAGACAATAACACAACAGTTGAGTCAAATCAGTGTTTGACTTATAAAAAATAAGTTTGTTATTAAATTCATTAGTAAATTAACCATAGATAATAATTACATTTATAGGTATAACAAGTATAATTACATTTATATATCATATTATTTATTTTTAGACACAATAATTACATTTATATAACACGTGCAGGGCATAAGCAGATTTACAGATTTTCTTGCACAAGATTTCGATATGGGTTTTACAATTCAGTTTTTTGTCAATGTGGAGCCCTAAAATTTTTATTGTTTCTACCTCTTCCCTATAGGCTGGTCATCGTAGTGTATATTTAAGTCACACTTCCTATTGATCCGTTGACTAAAATGTATTAATTTAGTTTTTGTCAGGTTAATTTTTAAGTTATTGTCATCTAGCCACTTTACCATTAGATTTATAGAATCATTTATGTCACTTTCATAAGTATCAACACTTTTACAAGGTGTCATTATGGTGCTATCATCGGCAAATAGTGTCAAAGGTTGAGGGATGCCTTTCGGTAGTTCATTAATATACAATATAAATAAAGGAGGCCCAAGAACACTACCCTTTCTTTTTTTTTTTTTTGGGTGGGAAATCATCAAATGACGTCTCCCGCTCTGGGTGGAGCGGGAGGGCGTGTCAGACTCTTACTGACTAAAACCCACCCGTGTTCCTTCTCTTGCCTGTGCAATGCCAGGGGGCCACGGTATCCCTTTCGGACTTTCCCGCAACCCCGGCAGGCAATGGTCTCATCGGACCCCTTCACTCGCTGACACTCTTTGAGGCGCGCGTGGAACACAACGCGCCGTCGACCCGGGCTTGGTCCTTACCGGACGGCGAGCTACCCATTGCTCACCGTCCGCAAGCCCGCGCCTACGGTGGCCGGTAATCCGCGATCGATTCCCGACGCCCGGGGCGCCTCCTCCTGCGGCGGCTAGGGGCGTGAGGGCGCGAAATTTGCCTCTCCCTCACGCGCTCCGCCTCCTCCTTCGCGAGTATTACTGCTTCGCAGAAGGAGGTGACGGCCTCCCATGCCCTCTCGCTCCGTACCATGGCCTGGACCAGGGCCGGACGCGAGAGATCCCCGCCACCGATCGCCTCCACGAGGACACGGCGGTGCTCTGCCCAAGCCGGGCATACCTCCACCGTATGCTCCACCGTGTCCTCCGGGCGATCCACGCAGTGATGACACCCGGGCGTTTCCTCCCGCCTTATCCGAAACAGGTACCTCCCGAAACAGCCGTGTCCGGTGAGGACCTGCGTCAGGCGGAAGGTGAGGACGCCGTGGCGCCTCTCCAGCCACTCCTCAAAGAGGGGACTTATCGCCGCAATAGTGGCGTGCCCAAAGAACACTCCCCTGTGGCACACCAAACGAAATTATACGTTCTGAGGATTGAAATACAATTTCATGTTTACTTTTCATATTAATGTGGTTTATATTTGTTATTTGAGTTCTGTTAAGTAAATAAGACTTAATTAGATTGTTGACATTTCGTCTAATTCCATATGCTTCAAGCTTATTTAAGAGTGCACATAGTCAAAGGCTTGCATCATGTCACAAAATACGCCACAGACCTAATATCCACGTTAAATGTAACATTGTATAATAAATCATAAATGGCCATATTAATAATGTTACCTATTTTAAATCCTTTCTGTTCCTCGCATATAATATTATGTCTTTCTATAAATGAATTTAGTTCCTTGTAAATGTATTTCTCAAATATTTTAGAAATTATAGGAATTAGTGATATAGGCCGATAGTTCTCCATTAACTCCTCTGCTTTCTTAAATATTGGCTTGACGATAGCATCAGGGTAAACGCCTGCGCTAATGCTGAAATTGATGACATGACTCAAGTGACCGCAGATTTCACCTGCAAAATGTTTTAGGATGTAAGTAGCAATACTGGTCATATCCTACACTGCTTGTATTATTCAAGGACATTATTATCTTTTTAATATCGTCTGGTATACTAGGGGCCATAAATATAGTTTTGTTATTGAGATCTAATGTACACGCCCTAGGTCTGCAGTCGACATCCAATTTTGGCTGTATTTTATCAATAAAAAAATCATTAAATGCTTCTTCAATAGTCTTGTGATGAGATATAACGCAGCCACCCATTTTAATTTTATTTATGGTAGATTTAGGCGTTATACATTGCACGATTTATAATTTGCCACGCTTTTATCGATTTGTTTTTAGATGTTCTTATATTATAATTGTTATAACTAAAGTAATAATTGATCTAGAGATAAAATATCTTGTGGCTAAATAATAAACCAACTTTTCTTACTGTGAATACGTATTTTTAGACATAAAAGCGAAGAAATCTTCTTTTTATTTTAATCATCTTTAAAAAAAAGACATGATTTTCTATTAAAAAATCGAGCGAAAATGTTGCAATTACTAAATGTCTTGTACATGGAAAGAAAAAAAATCAATAAATCATAAACTAAAGTTCCATTTTGATTGTATACGCGACTGTTTCTGAATATTAATGCAAATTAACATACAATTTAGAGAGCCTTCTCTTAACAGGACTCTGTGCTCGAATACGAACTGACTGCTGCTGAAGATATAGTTTCCTAAGTCTTCAGCAAATCAGAAATTGAAGCAATCTCTTTGTGGATATTATATAGAGCATTCAGGCCAGTCCATTCAGACGATTCTATTTTATTTTGCTTAAACTGTTGGGGGAGGGGGGGTCACGTGCCCCTATGCCCCACCCCCCTTGGATCCGCTTTTTATCCTATCGAATGTCTTCTACCTACTCTTGTAACCAATTTACGTTCCTCTCTAACCTACAAGGATGGTCGCAAATAAATTAAAACATAGTTTTCTTTGTAGGTACACGAGATAAACCAATCAGGCATCCTAAAACAAATAATGAAGTTAAACCCAAACGGAGAAAAGGAAAAAAAGGACTTCTCTGCAAGGTCACTAAAGCTGGGTTAGAAATGATGGAAGAATTGAAGAAACATCATACAAATCTAAAAGAAATTTTAACTTGCTCCAATGCTACGCCCTTTCTCGGAGTCAATTATCAAGGTTATTTGTGTTCCTACTGCGATTGGCAGTATCCAGACCCTGCAGCCCTGAAGAAACATACTCGTGACAATCATAAAGGTTTATACAACTCAGTAATTCCACAAAATAATAAATCTTACAGTGGAATCACTATAGACAACTTTTGTATAAAGCTGGACGTAACTGGTTTACGATGCACACTCTGCGACACTGATATAAACACATTAGAAAACTTGTTAAAACATCTAGAAATTGACCACAAAAGGGGAATACACGCGGAAATTAAAAACCAACTCTTACCATTCAAGTTTTTTAGTGATACCATGGAATGTTGGGTGTGTCTAAGCAAATTTCAAAAGTTAGGAGCTTTGCAACAGCATATGAAAATACATTATAGGAATTTTGTTTGCGATGAGTGTGACATGGGATTTATAACCAAAGCAAGCATCAGGAGACACATCGCCTCACACATAACAGGCGTTTTTAAATGTAATTTGTGCTCAAAAACCTTTGAAACTAAGAAAAAGGCACAATATCATGAAAAGAGTGTTCACGTACATAAGCATATAATGACTAAGTGTGGGTACTGTAATGAGAGATTTAAGAATTATATGAGAAGGGATGAGCACTTGGTGGAAATACATGGGGTCAAGTTGAAAGTTGTGAAATGTCATGCGTGCGACAGGACATTTCCTAACAGAAGTGCCCTAAGGATCCACACGAGACGAGACCACTTGATGGAGAGACGGTTCAAATGTACACAATGCAATAAGGCATTTTTCAAAGATGCCGATTTAAAGTTTCACATGGTAACGCATACAAAAACAAGAGAATTCCAATGTACTGTGTGCCTGAAGTCATATGGCCGGAAGGAAACATTAAGGCAGCATATGGAAATACACAGTGACATTAGACGGTTTAAATGCGAGCACTGCGGTCAGGCATTTGTGCAGAAAGCCAGCTGGAAGGGGCATATGAGGAGTAAGCACAGCGAACGGGTCTGAAATATACAGTATTACTAGTTAAACGAATGAGGGACTTATTATATTTAAGGGTACGATAAATTATGCTCACATCACATGTAACGAATAAAAGTATCAATAAAATTTGTCATAAATCGCATAGGAGGAGATGGCGCGTATACATAGACTAGCGGAACTTAGTGTTTGACTTTCGGCACTTTTTCTACAGTTTGACCGAGACCGCAGCTCCGTGCCTTAGGTATGCGCGCAGCGAGACGGGGGGGCAGTGCAAGCTGCTCATTCGTAACGCTCAAGGCGCGTGGCGTCTCGCCCGCTCCTCATTCTTCAACGCCGCCCGGCAGACCGGCCGCCGTGGTCTCAGTCAAATTATAGTGTAAAAATAACTTAGTAGTGTTTTTTTTTGTTTCTGACTTTTTAGCATTATAGTACCTCACGCAAATTCGTATATACCTACAGCAACATAAATAACAGTTACAGGAACTTGTAATAACATCGTCAACATAAACAAAGTGGATTAAATACGTATTATGGAAGCTAACTCAAAAACTACCAAAGGAAAGTTAATTAAAAGAAATTGGGACCGCCCCGCAAGCTACCTCTCTACCGAAAGAAAAAAAAAACTTAATCACGGTTAAATTCGTGAAAGTTCATACATCTCACCGAATGCATAACCTTCTCCTTTCGGTCGGTTAATAAATATTATAATTTGTATTGAGGATTGAATATTGAATACCACATTTCAATTTATGTATGTTTGAATTTACGTATGTTCCACCGTAGCGCCTAAGCTACTTATCCGATTTTGATGAACGAGGAGTAAATCGATTCGTTATCATGGTCCGGGTGACATAGGCTACATTGTATATAAGTACTTACAAAATCAATATGACGGATGTTACATCCAAAAATGTGTGTGACTCCGGTTATACGAAATCCGAAATAATTTATGTCTGGTTTCGTATACCTTTTTATTTGCCGTTTTTATTTTAGTTGGTTTTTAATTTCTAAGTTTCTTTTGTGAAATATATTATTTTCATAACAATGGTTATTTTATTTCAAGTGGCCTTAGAGCTTCGAAGGAATTACCTTTATTATAAATGTGACGACTATGTGGATAAGATTTTGTTCTCAGTTAGTTGTAATGATTTTGCAGTTTTAGGGCTTTATGCGGTCTCACTAAATGTCCGGTATTGTTCGTCGAATTGTTGAGCTTCTTAAGTTTTGAGTTGGGCTACACGATTACTGATAAATGCGTGCACTGACTGGACAGAACTACTCAAATCTTTGTAACTCTTTCCTCAAAAGACCATCTCATTAATCTGCAAGTCCCTCATATGGCTTGACCAAGGCGAAGACTGGACTTTAAAAGAGATCGTGAGTCGTGACCTCTGAGTTTGTTTAGGTGTTTTTGCTTAGAGCAGACGGATAAGAAACACCGAACTCGTCTAGTTTTAAAACAACTTATTTGTGATCTGGAAAAGTGTTTTTTTGTTTTTACAATTTACAGAATATAATATCATTTAGTTTCATGTGTTTGCAAGCTTCGGAACTACGACGTTACTTCGTTGCATAAAAACGTTCTCCATTCTTAAAACTAAGCTACTTTATCCTTACCTGCAATAAACCTTGTTACAAATACATAAACAAATAAACATAAACTCACGCCTTCTGTATAGGCAGAAACTACAGAACGCCATCTGCTACGATCGTTACAATAAAACAGATTATGAATACATAAGCTTTGTTGATCGACAATTAATTATCATAGAGCTACAGAAGTTTTCCAGCGGACACAGAGAAATATCAAAAAGTCTGTATGGACCAGTGAACTTATGATAGTTGAACATTGCAGAGTTAGAGGCTCCATGCTTGCCTGATCACGGTATACGAGCAAGGTATTCAGTACTTGTATTTGAGTATTAACCTTTCGCTGGACGAGCGATGCACCTCACTGTATTTTTTTTATTCATTAACAACAACAGCCTAATGTCTAACAAATAACTCGGGAACGGACGCTATTGATCCTATCTAATGTCTTTTACCGACTCTTGAAACCAATTTACGTTCCTCTAACCTACAAGGATGGTCGCAAATAAATTAAAACATCGTTTTCTTTGTAGGTACACGAGATATACCAATCAGGCATCCTAAAACAAACAATGAAGTCAAACCCAAACGGAGAAAAGGAAAAAAAGGACTTCCCTGCAAGGTCACTAAAGCTGGGTTAGAAATGATGGAAGAATTGAAGAAACATCACACAAATTTAAAAGAAATTTTAACTTGCTCCAATGCGACGCCCTTTGTGGGAGTCAATTATCAAGGTTATTTGTGTTCCTACTGCGATTCGCAGTATCCAGACCCTGCAGCCCTGAAGAAACATACTCGTGACAATCATAAAGGTTTATACAACTCAGTAATTCCACAAAATAATAAATCTTACAGTGGAATCACTATAGACAACTTTTGTATAAAGCTGGACGTAACTGGTTTACGATGCACCCTCTGCGACACTGACATAAACACATTAGAAAACTTGTTAAAACATCTGGAAATTGATCACAAAAGGGGAATACACGCGGAAATTAAAAACCAACTCTTACCATTCAAGTTTTTTAGTGATACCATGGAATGTTGGGTGTGTCTAAGCAAATTTCAAAAGTTTGGAGCTTTGCAACAGCATATGAAAATACATTATAGGAATTTTGTTTGCGATGAGTGTGACATGGGATTTATATCCAAAGCAAGCATCAGGAGACACGTCGCCTCACACATAACAGGCGTTTTTAAATGTAATTTGTGCTCAAAAATCTTTGAAACTAAGAAGAAGGCACAATATCATGAAAAGAGTGTTCACGTATATAAGCATATGACGAGTAAGTGTGGGTACTGTAATGAGAGATTTAAGAATTATACGAGAAGGGATGAGCACTTGGTGGAAATACATGGGGTCAAGTTGAAAGTTGTCAAATGTCATGCGTGCGACAGGACATTTCCTAACACAAACGCACTAAGGATCCACACGAGACGAGACCACTTGATGGAGAGACGGTTCAAATGTACACAATGTGATAAGGCATTTTTCAAAGATGCCGATTTAAAGTTTCACATGGTAACGCATACAAAAACAAGAGAATTCCAATGTACTGTGTGCCTGAAGTCATATGGCCGGAAGGAAACTTTAAGGCAGCATATGGAAATACACAGTGACATTAGACGGTTTAAATGCGAGCACTGCGGTCAAGCATTTGTGCAGAAAGCCAGCTGGAAGGGGCATATGAGGAGTAAGCACAGCGAACGGGTCTGAATTATACAATATTACTAGTTAAACGAATGAGGGACTTATTATATTTAAGGGTACGATAAATTATGCTCACATCACATGTAACGAATAGAGGAGCTCGTGGCTAAGTAATAACTGCCGCACGGGTCGATCCGTCAGGTTAAGCTACGCTTGCCGGGGTTGGTCCGTGGATGGGTGACAATCTTTACGTACCGAGACTCCTCCTCTCGAGCACATTAAAGCCGTTGGTTCGGCTGTTATTTGTAGAATTTTGACAGTCGTTACGGGTCGTCAGAAGCCCGAAAGTCTGGCAACCAGTCTTACCAAGGGGTATCGTATCACCCAATTACTGGGTTGTGGAGGCCAGATAGGCAGTCGCTCCATATAAAATACTGGTATTCAGCTGCATCCGGTTAGACTGGAAGCTGACCCCAATGTAGTTGGGAAAAGGCTAGGCAGATGATGATGATCACATGCAAAGAATAAAAGTACCAATCAGAAATTGCATAGGAGATAGGGCATATACATAGACTAGCGGAACTTAGTGTTTAACTTTCGTCATTATTTCTACAGTTTGACCGAGACCTCAGCTCCGTGCCTTAGGTTTGTGAGTGGCGAGACGGGGGGGCAGCGAAGGCTGCTCATTCGTAAACGCTCACGGCGCGTGGCGTCTCGCCCGCCAATGATTCGTCAACGCCGCCCGGCCGGCCGGCCGCCGCGGTCTCAGTCAAATTATAGTGTAAAAATAACTTAGTAGTGTTTTTTTTTGTTTCTGACTTTTTAGTATTATAGTACCCCACGCAAATTCGTATACACCTACAGCAACATAAATAACAGTTACAGGAACTTGTAATAACATCGTCAACATAAACAAAGTGGATTAAATACGTATTATGGAAGCTAACACAAAAACTACCAAAGGAAAGTTAATTAAAAGAAATTGGGACCGCCCCGCAAGCTACCTCTCTACCGAATGAAAACAAACACTTAATCACGGTTAAATTCGTGAAAGTACATACATCTCACCGAATGCATAACCTTCTCCTTTCGGTCGGTTAATAAATATTATAATTTGTATTGAGGATTGAATATTGAATACCACATTTCAATTTATGTATGTTTGAATTTACGTATGTTCCACCGTAGCGCCTAAGCTACTTATCCGATTTTGATGAACGAGGAGTAAATCGATTCGTTATCATGGTCCGGGTGACATAGGCTACATTGTATATAAGTACTAACAAAATCAATATGACGGATGTTACATCCAAAAATGTGTGTGACTATCCTATCCGGTTATACGAAATCTGAAATAATTTATGTCTTGTTCTTAAGTTTTGAGTTGGGCTACACGATTACTGATAATTGCGTGCAACTGACTGGACAGGACTACTCAAATCTTTGCGGTTCTTTCCTCAAAAGAGCATCTTATTTATCTGCATGTCCCTCATATGGCCTGACCAAGACGAAGACTGGACTTAAAAAAGATCGTGACCTCTGAGTTTGTTTAGGTGTTTTTGCTTAGAGCAGACAGATAGGAAACACCGAACTCGTCTAGTTTTAAAACAACTTATTTGTGATCTGTAAAAGTGTTTTTTTTTTCAACCTTCTTCTTCATTTCGTGTAGTTAGTGACTAACCTTGAGTCTGAGTTTTAAAGCCGCCCATGGGCCTCTGACTTGGCTTCACATGCCGTCAAGAAATATCTCTCAGGCATGCCGGTTTCCTCGCGATGTTTTCTCGCGATGTTTCCTGCTATCACTGCTTATTTTTTTCAAACAATTTACACAATACAATGTGGATCTGGACTTACGACATTAAATTAAAACGAGCACAGTACTAGTCCATAGAAACATTTTAAAATACGAAGATTAGTAGTTAATGGAAAATTGAAAAATTGCAATTTTCAAACAAAATAAATAGCAGAATCGACTGCATAAAAAGTAAACACGCTTTATCAACGACGGGGGGCGGCGCCTGCGCTGCGGTGCGGGGCGTAGGTGGACGTGGGTAGGTAGTTTAGTCGGAGAACAACAAATTAGCGGCATAAACTCACTAAGTTGCGCGTTGTTAATTAAAAGATCATTGGTTGAATAATTAATCACATAATATCACATCACAATCAGAATTTACATCAATAGTCAAATTTATAAATTTTCAAGGTTTCCACCGTTGTTCATTATGCACAAGCGACATCGATACCTAATTAACTAACTAATATTAAACTAACACTGAACAATAAGTCACACTAAATCGTCTTTAATCACAAATAACAACTAAATTTTTTCGCAAAATCACAACAATGCGCGCGCGGCTCGTCTCGTGATAAAAAAAAGTAGCCGTGTGCGCTCCTCAAAGGGCGCCGCTGCACTGACTGTGACCGAGTCCCGAGACTGCCGAAAAAATTCCGCTCACACACACACTCGCAATTGTCTATGCACCACTAATGCATAATTTGCGTAAGTAATATTTCTTTTTCTTTCTAATTGTAGTATTATTTTGTGGGACTGGGCGGGGCGCGTCAGAGTGGAATCGTATGACACCTTTCTCTGTCTCTCAAGCATATTGAGACGTAGAGGATAGAATCGTACGTTTTGCACAGGTTCTTGACCTTACAATGTTTACCTATTATTACGGACTCAGATCTACATCATGTTGAAAAATAAGAAAATGAAAAATAATTTCCTGTGGCTAAAGTATTCATTGGATTTGATTGATTTTTTGTATACGGGTAAAGAACATGACACTCTTTATGTGGTTTTGAGGAATGTCAAGCGTCCTGCTCCACATTGTATAATATCATTTAGTTTCATTTATTAAGCTTCGGAACTATGAAGTTACTTGATTGATAAAAATGTCCTCCATTCCTAAAACTAAGCTACTTTTTCCTTACCTGCAATACACCTTGTTACAAATAAATATAAAATAGTGTTTTCTTAAACCAATAGATAATCCTCAAACAAATACATTAACATAAACTCACGCCTTCTGGATAGGCAGAAACTACAGAACGCCATCTGCTACGATCGTTACAATAAAACAGATTATGAATACATAAGCTTTGTTGATCGACAATTAATTATCATAGAGCTACAAAAGTTTTCCAGCGGATACAAAGAAAATATCAAAAAGTCTCAATGGACCAGTGAACTTATGATAGTTAAACATTGAAGGGTTTCCTTTTAGTTGTAAGTGGTAGACCACTAGAGTTAGAGGCTCCACGCTTGCCTGATCACGATATACGAGCAAGGTCTTCAGTACTTTTATTTGAGTATTAACATTTCGCTTAACGAGCGATGCACCTCACTGTATCTTTTTTATTCATATATCTTACACTAAGCATACAGTCAACAGCCTAATGTTTACAAATAACTCTCGGGCACGGACGCAATTGATCCTATCTAATGTCTTTTACCGACTCTTGAAACCAATTTACGTTCCTCTAACCTACAAGGATGGTCGCAAATAAATTAAAACATCGTTTTCTTTATAGGTACACGAGACAAACCAATCAGGCATCTAAAAACAAATAATGAAGATACACCCAAACAGAGAAAAGGAAAAAAAGGACTTCCCTGTAAGATCACTAAAGCTAGGTTAGAAATGATGGGAGAAATGAAGAAACACCACACAAATCTTAAAGAAATTCTAACTTGCTCCAATGCGACGCCCTTTGTCGGAGTCACTTATCAAAGTTATTATTTGTGTTGCTACTGCGATTCTCAGTATCCAGACCCTGCCGCCCTGAAGAAACATACTCGTGACAATCATAAAGGACTATATGACTCCGTCATACCAAATGTTAATAAAAACATCAAAGATGAATTTTGTATGAGGCTGGATATAACTGATTTACAATGCTCACTTTGCGACACTAACATAGACACACTAGAAAACTTGTTAAAACATCTAGAAAGAGACCACAATAGATATATACATACGGAAATCAAAAACCAACTCTTTCCTTTTAAGTTTAACAGCGAAACCATGAAATGTTGTTTGTGCTCTAGTATTTTTGAAAAGTTTAAGAGGTTGCTTGAACACATGCACATTCATTACAGGAATTTTATTTGTGATGAGTGTGACATGGGATTTATAACCAAAGGAGGTCTCAGGCGACATGTCGCCGAACATGCAACAGGCGTTTTCAAATGTAATTTGTGTTCAAAAACCTTTAAAACTAAGAAGAAGGCACAATATCATGAAAAAATTGTTCACGTAAACAAGGGCTTGAAGAATAAGTGTGGATACTGTAATGAGAAATTTAAGAATTTTATCAAGAGAGATGAGCACTTGGTGGAAGTGCATGGAGTCAAGTTGAAAGTTGTCAAATGTAATGCGTGCGACAGGACGTTTCCTAACACAAGCGGACTAAGGGTCCATACGAGACGAGATCACTTGATGGAGAGACGGTTCAAATGTACACAATGCGATAAGGCATTTTTCAAAGATGCCGATGTAAAGTTTCACATGGTAACGCATACAAAAACAAGAGAGTTCCAATGTACTGTGTGCCTGAAGTCATATGGCCGGAAGGAAACATTAAGGCAGCATATGGAAATACACAGTGACATTAGACGGTTTAAATGCGAGCACTGCGGTCAGGCATTTGTGCAGAAAGCCAGCTGGAAGGGGCACATGAGGAGTAAGCACGGCGAACTGGTCTGAGTTATTCGGTAAGACTGGTTAAATGAACGAGAGACTTACTTAGGTACTTATCTACGGCGCACCTTACCTACCTACCCTACCCCACCTACCTACCTACCCTACCCTACCTACCTACCTACCTACCCACACTTTTTTTTCTCTCAAGTCTTCGTGGGTTCATGCAACTTTGCTGAAGATCATCACATGATCAAATGCATAGTTTACGATTCTTTAAAGGAAATACGGACAACAATTCATTTTTATATATGTATAAGAAGAAGAATAAAATTAAACATGACATAAATCGCTTAGGATATGGCGCATTATACGAGTACTAGCGGAAACTAGTGCACAGTAGTTTTTTTTTTTTTAATTCAAAGTCAAATTCATTTTTTTATTTCAGACCAATCAAGGGATTCATAGAGTGTTAGTATGAACTTAGACTATGTTAGTAAACTCCAATAACTTAAAAAATACAACACTATACATTAATTGGCTACATGAACATGTGCACGCACATGTCTGCTAGCCCAGAGCCTGATAAATGCGTGTATTCCCGTTCGTCCCACTCTTGTATTGAATTCGTTATTTTTTTTCCCGATCGTCCCACTAATTTTGTTGATGGGAGGAACGGGAATAATTTATTAATTATTTTTTAATCCTCTTGGTCCCACCAAATAATTTCAGACTGGTTGCTTTAATGATAAAAAAAAAAAAAAAAAATCTTCCTTTATGCTCTCCTGTCTGGTTATCATGCATATGTTAGTTCCACACTTAGATAAGGTATATTGTTTTAAACAGAGTCCCACACTAAGAATTTCTCCTGTATCGCGGGTGCGTTTACAAACATTTAAACTCACATACACAAACAGCCAGACCCGGAACAACTAATTGTAGGTCATACAAATATTTGTTCCGTGCGGGAATCGAACCCGCAACACGCAGTGCAGCAGTCAATTGCATTAACCACTGCGCTAACCGTGTCGTGTATCCGAGCAATTTGTGCATTAAATTAATTGAAACCTGTAAACCGCACTTTATTAATTTGAAAATATTGACGTTCCCATCATTATACAGGGTGATTGGAAGCTGGGTGCAAAGCTTTAAGGCGAAGATAGTACAGACAATTTAGAACCATTTAAGCCATGGTTATCTTAGACGAAGTCTTACTTTTTTTTTAAGGTTATAAGGCTTACAAAAAGTATTTATGTTTTTTTTTTTTGTGAACTTAAAAATGTCTGTAAACGAAATGTCTAACGACAAAGAAGCCTACAACTTGTTTTGCTAGATTGCTTACTCATTACTTAAATTAAATTAAATAAAAATTAAGCCATTTATCATTTAATTTGGCCAATAACAAGCAGTTTAGTTAAAATTTTGGGAATATTCGAAAAAAAAACATAAAAATTAGGTTAAAAAAAAAATGGTAAGACTTCGTCTTCGTATGAACTAGAAGTAGACATAAGAAATATGCAACTTTAAAAAGTACCAGACTTGCCAGTACACTTCGTGCAATACGCCATAGAACGGCTGTTTTGATAAGAGTGCATTTTGTATGTGCCCTAAAATATATAATTATTACCGAAGTATATAAAATAATCTAATAATTTCAATTTATTTAAAAAACAATTAAAAATGTATCTTGTCAATAAAGCCTATTATTCTGTTAATGATTATTTAAATGATAAAGTAAGTGAATAATTAATATAAGTTATTGTCCAATAATAAAATTATATAATGTTTTAATAATGCAATTGTTAATTAATATGTAATTTGATAATATTTAGTTTATTTTACTTTAATATTTTGCACACCTGTCATGGTAGGATATGGTCTTAAGAACTTTGTATAAAATTGTCACCTTATGAACTACCCATATTTCGCAAATAAATTATTTGATTTGATTCAAATTAATTTGTTAGTATTTTTATGAAATTCCCCTATTTTTTTCTTACTAATTAAAATTCAAAAGTCATTTATTCAAACTAGGCTGAGAATCAGCACTTTTCGAACGTCAAAATTACATAAGACAGTCCCCCAAAACGCCCACCCTTCACCACTTCCTAGTGCTTTTGCTGGGAAGAAGAAGTGGCACAACAAACTCCCCAGCACCACAGCTGTCTGTTCAGTTAGGAAAAAAAAATGATTCTATAAAATTATTTATAAGATAATTTACATTACGCAAAATACAATTTAAATTATAAATTACAATTTAAATTATTACTTATCTATGTAGAGTACATAGTGGTAGCCCCAAATTAAAAATCTATAAAGTAAACTACGAAACAACGACTAAACAATACGCACAAAATTATTTAGTAGGACGAATAGCGCTAAACTAAAAACATATTCCCGTTCGTCCCCCTAAAATCATGAATGGGACGATCGGGAACAAATTTAATATTATTTTTGTAAATTCCCGTTCGTCCCACTACGGGGACGAAGTCAGTGGGACGGTCCATCAACCTTGTCCGCCAGTGTAGCTATAACTTTAAGTCGGTTGATTTTTTTTTATTATAAAAAGATTTTTATTTTTTTACTATTGTATTGTGGTAGCTACTCAACGCAAATTCGTATACCACTGCTTGCTATATAAACAACAGTGACAGGAACTTATAATAACATCGTCAACATATACGAAAGTGGTGACATGGAGAAATTTATGTACATACATGTCATTCGAAAACATACTCCTTTCGGTCGTTTAATAAATATTATACATACGTACTAAGAACGTGAACGATATTTCGAGGATTCAATATTGAATACCACATTTTAATTTGTGTGTGTGTATATTTGAATTTACACAGGTATTTTCCACCGTAGCGCCTAAGCTACTTATCCGATTTTGATGATCGAGGCGTAAATCGATTCGTAATTATGGTTCGGGTGAAATAAGCTACATTTTGTATACGAATCTTCTTCTTTTCGTGTGGTTAGTAAACTAACCTGGTGTCAGAGTTTTAAAGCCGCCCACGGGCCTCTGACTTGGCTTCACATGCCGTCGAGAAATATCTCTCAGGCATTTCGGTTTCCTCACGATGTTTTCCTTCACCGTTTTTTTTGAGCAAGTGATAATTATATAATACGCACATGAATCCGAAAAGTCAGAGGTGCGTGCCTTGGGTTCGAACTCGAGACCTATGACTTGTCAGTCTGACGGTCACACCACTAGGCTATCACTGCTTACTGTATACGAATAAATCAATATGACGGATGTAACATCCAAGAATGTGTTTTAGACTCCGGCTCTACGAAATCCAAAAAATAAATTTTTAATTGGCGTTTTTGTTGTAGTATTTTTTTAGTTTCTAGCTTTCCTTTTTTTGTGAATTCTTTTCTAAATACATAGAATGTTTTCATAACAAAGGTATTTGATTTTAAGTGACCAGTTGAACTTCGAAGGAATTACTATTACTTTATTATTGTGAATGTGAGTGACAAATAAAAACTGAGAATGTCAGTTTAGTTCACATTAGAAAATTTGATGAAACATCTGAAGGGTTATCACAAAAGATATATATTATACATACGGGAATAAAAAGCCAACTCTTTCCAAATGGAAAACAAACAACATTTCATGGATTCGCTGTTAAACTTAAATACGTTTAACAACGAATCCATGAAATGTTGTTTGTGCCCAAATGTTTTAGAAAAGTTTAGGAGATTGCTTGAACACATGCACATTCACTTCAGGAATTTTATTTGCGATGAGGGTGAGATGGAATTTATAACCAAAGACAGCCGCAGGCGACACGTTGCCGAACATGCAACAGGCGTATATAAATGTAATTTGTGCTCAAAAAACTTATAAACTAAGAAGAAGGCACAGCGTCATGAAAAAATTGTTCACGTAAAGAAGGGCTTGAAGAATATGTGTGGGTGTGACTGTAATTAAAAATCAATGATTTTTCCATTTAATGCATGGAGTCTAGTTGATGGTTTGTAAAATGTCAAGCGTGCGACAGGACGTTTCCTAACACAAATGCACTAAGGATCCACACGAAACGAGACCACTTGATGGAGAGACGGTTCAAATGTACACAATGCGATAAGATATTTTTTCAAGCTGCGGCAGCGATGTGAACATACAAACTCACTATAGATGTCTTTCTTTTTTTAAACGTTTTGTTTTTGCTCGGAATATAGCTCTGAAATAGTCCCATGTATAATTAAAATAATGATTGGTGGAACCGGTATACATACAAATTTAGTGTGGCAGATATTCTGCCACGGCCCGGGAAAGGGTTAAAACTAGTAAGGGGAGAAACATCTCAACATCAACTGTTACTTATCACTCCGGCAGAACAACAACCCCCTTGGCAATTGCTGTGGCTGATTCGGAAACCCGTATCAGGGACCTACTCTAAACACACTGTGCGTGAAGAAAGTTCACTAGTTTCCTGCTCGTCTTGCACTACTACCTGCTTCCTCCAGGACTTAAATGAGGCAAACGATAGAGCTGTCCATGTTCCTGTCGAACATCCAAATCCGTTCTGCCATTTTACCGTGAAAGCGTAACAAAAAAAAAACTCATTTTCGCATTTATAATATTAGTTAGGATTGATTAAATACTAGCTGCCCGCCCCGGCTTCGCACGGGTAGCACTAAGTGCTTTTCTACGGCGTACAGATAGTGCGATCCACGACGACGCGCCTCACTCCGCGATTACTGTACTGTAAGCTGTATTTTAGTACGGAGCGGAGCGGAGTGGGGCGCGTCGTCGTGAATTGCACTATCTATACCTACCTTTCTATTTACTCTACCTACCATACAGCAACGTTGGAAGAACGTTACTCAACGTGTGTGTGCGGAGGAGGGCGTAGCAATTACTGATGATACTTTTCTAAATTTATTCTAAGCTCATTAAAATATGTAATAGAAACGCGTACACTTCTCGGTACCTAGTTTTTTCTGTTTTCTCAGTATACCAAAATCACATTCCTTTTTATTTAAATACAAATTGCTAGAATGTTTGAATGTAGACATGGCTGTTTTCGTAACAGCTTGGATGTAAGGTTGCTTTTCGCATAAAACCTTACAATATCTACCTACCTATCTTTTATACCTTGTCCTGAGAATTAGGAACACATCAAAAATACAATCATCCAATCTGGTGCAGCCTTCCTCGAGTTTTGCGCTTACATTTACCTAGCGATTTTTTTAATAGGTATATATTGTGTTTATTTAAAGCCTCGTACAGACTGGTGCAACGCGACGGCCCGACGTGACACCGATAATTGTTCTACTGTGAAGTTTTCTTAGAAATTATTTTGTTGCGCCAGTCTGCACGAGGCTTAATTTGGAACGAGATTCTAAAACTGAAAACCAAATTTCTATTATTACTAACCAATGCCGTATATTTTATGAATAATTGCTTTTATTCGTTTAGTAAGTATATTGTTTGTGAAATATAATGTTTTATTACAATAGTACTATGTTCTTTTTTTTTCGTGGAATTTACTCCGTTTGGGAAGAACAGAGGTTTATGTCGGACTAAAACCCCACTGTTCCTTCCAGTACCATGAGTCGGGGGCCCGGGAGATACTTGTACATTCGCCGCGTCCCCGACTGGTATCAGCCCGCCATGCCTGACGGACCCCATCACCAAGGGCGGCCGATCCCACGATCACACGTCCTCCAATCAGCCTTACTTGCTTCGAGCACACAGCTCCAATTTCGTCGCCCGCAGGTACTTACGGTGGTCGGAGATCATTAAGTGCCCTTCGACGTCCGGCTGCTCTTCTGGTGCGGGTGGAGTGAGAGGTATGCTCTCTCTCCCTCTCCGCCTTCTTTGCATGCACCTCCTCGATAAAAGAGGCGACAGCATCCCATGCGTTTTCGCTTCTGACCATGGACTGAACCACGGCTGGAAGCGAGAGATCACCCGCACCAAGTGTCTCGAGGGCACAGCGCTGTTAGGCCCTCGCTGAGCACTCCTCCAATTGCAATAGTATCTAACAACTATTGTAATAAATTTCAAGTGACCTGATGAACTTTCCGGGAGGATTTCCCATTGGTTTCAAATGGTAGTCCTCAGAACTTTGTGGATCCTTGGTTGCTTTAAAACATATTTTATTCTTTAAATCAAGCTAAATTACCCTGACCTGCAACCAAAATGGTGTCAAATCAATAAAAAAATATCGTTTTCTTTATAGGTACTCGAGGTAAACCTATCAAGGATCCTAAATCAAATAATGGAGATAAACCAAAACGGAAAAAAGGAAAAAATAATGTTGTATCTAAGATCACTGAAGCAAGGTTAGAAATGATGGAAGAAATGAAGAAACACCACTCAAATTTTAAAGAAATTCTTATTTGCTCCAATGCTACGCCCTTTATCGGAGTCAATTATCAAGGTTATATGTGTTCCTACTGCGATTCTCAGTGCCCAGACCCTGCAGCCCTGAAGAAACATACTCGTGACAATCATAAAGGATTATACGACTCCGTAATACCAAATGTTAATAAAAACATCAAAGATGAATTTTGTATGAGGCTGGATATAACTGATTTACAATGCTCACTTTGCGACACTAACATAGACACAATAGAAAACTTATTAAAACATCTAGAAAGAGACCACAATAGAGATATACATACGGAAATCAAAAACCAACTCCTTCCATTTAAGTTTAACAGCGAAACCATGAAATGTTGTTTGTGCTCAAGTGTTTTTGAAAAGTTTAGGAGATTGCTTGAACACATGCACATTCATTACAGGAATTTTATTTGTGATGAGTGTGACATGGGATTTATAACCAAAGGAGGTCTCAGGCGACATGTCGCCGAACATGCAACAGGCGTTTTTAAATGTAATTTGTGCTCAAAAACCTTTGAAACTAAGAAAAAGGCAGAGCGTCATGAAAAAGTTGTTCACGTATACAAGGGTTTGAGGAGTAAGTGTGGGTACTGTAATGAGAAATTTAAAAATCATATGAGAAGGGATGAGCACTTGGTGGAAATGCATGGAGTCAAGTTGAAAGTTGTCAAATGTAATGCGTGCGACAGGACGTTTCCTAACACAAACGCACTAAGGATCCACACGAGACGAGATCACTTGATGGAGAGACGGTTCAAATGTACACAATGCGATAAGGCATTTTTCCAAGCTGTCGATTTAAAGTTTCACATGGTAACGCATACAAAAACAAAAGAGTTCCAATGTACTGTGTGCCTGAAGTCATATGGCCGGAAGGAAACATTAAGGCAGCATATGGAAATACACAGTGACATTAGACGGTTTAAATGCGAGCACTGCGGTCAAGCATTTGTGCAGAAAGCCAGCTGGAAGGGGCACATGAGGAGTAAGCACGGCGAACTGGTCTAAATTATATAGTTTAACTGGTTAAATGAACGAGGCACTTATTTAAGGGTACGATAGCTTATGCTGAAATCACATTTATTTAATAAAAATGTGAATCAAATTAAACATGAGATAATAGCGGAACTTAGTGTGTGACTTTCGTATTTTTTTTTTGTGTTTAAGTAACTTTGTAGCGTATTTTTTAAGTCCGTAGTATTAAAAACAATTTATTTAATTTTCAATTTTTAATTGTGGTACCCAATGCAAATTCGTATACCATTGAAAACATCAGTAACATGAACTTATACTAACATCGTCAATGTACACAAAGATGATAAAATATCTACGTACTATGGAAGCTAACTCAAAAACTTCCAAAGCAAAGTTAACAAAATAAATCTGGGACCACCCCAAAAGCTTCCTGTCTACCAGATGAAAAAATAATCACGTAAAACGGCCTAGTAATCACGGAGAAATTGGTGTACATCTCATCGAATGAATAGCCTCCTCTCGGTCGTTTAATAAATATATAAGTACATAAATATGTACAAAGAACGTAAACGTTTTTTCTTCTTAATTTGGATCGAGGATTGGATACTGAATATCACATTTAAATGTATGTTTGAATTTACGAATGGTCGGAGGAGTAAATCGATTCGTCATTTTGGTCCGGGTGACATAGGCTACATTTTATATAATTCCTAACGAAATCAATATGACGGATGTTATATCCAAAAATGTGTGTGACTATACGAAATCCGAAATAATTTTTCTTGTTTACGTATACCTTTTTATTTGGAGTTTTTGTTGTAGTTGGGTTTTAGTATTAAGTTTTTTTTTTTTTTGTAAATTTATTTGTGAAATATAATGTTTTTATAACAATGGTATTTGATTTCAAGTGAGCTGTTAAACTTTGAAGAAATTACCTTTACTTTATTATTGTGAATACGAAGGACTACGTTAATTTTGTTTTGTTCTCAGTTAGTTGAAATGATATTTGGCATTTTGAGGACTTTATGCGGTCTACCGAAATGTCCTTTCTTAGGTATTGTTCTTCAGGTGGGTACTGACCAACGTTACGAGGTGTAATGTAACATTCGCATCGAGCGTGTACGCATCGAGCACGTTACGCTGTGTTCTAAAATCGGCGTAACATGCTCGTCAAAACTCTGTGCTCCATATTCGCCGCCAGTTCACTCAAGATGGCCGACAGCGAGGCCGCGTTGGTATCTTTGATTCTACTTAATTATTGTTTTATCCAAATTAAGAAGAAGAAAAAACGTTACTGGACATCAAACTTATTTAAAAACAGAGGCGTATGTGGTGGTTTGTCATTGATAGCAATTTAAAAAAACCAAATGATTACTGGACAGTATAAAAACTTTGTACGTATGTCTCCGATCGAGTTTGAAGAACTCGTGAATTTAATTGGACCAAGTGTACATAAAAAGGATACAAATTATAGAAAAGCAATCAGTGTCACCGAACGATTAGCACTAACGCTTCGTTTTTATGCAACAGGAGATTCCTATACTAGTATGCAATATCTTTTCAAGATATCAAAGCAACGAATAGGATTTATAGTAAAAGAGGTCAGCGAAGCCCTTATTGGAGCATTAAAAGAATATGTAAAGGTATGTAGTGTTTTAATTAATTCAGAAAAGCAGTCATTACATATCAAATTATTTAATCAATTAAATCACCAAATTCTGATAAAAATCGTTCACTCATAGCTGGTGACCCATAGTCACTTTAATGGGACGTATTTGATGCAGGTGTTTCAGGGCTTTGCTGTGGCATCGGTTGGCTTTGTTGTGGCATCGGTGAGGCTCTTGAAATTGTTCGTGTAGAGTATCCTTGTGAATAATAATTGTTCTTATTCATGCCAACATAGTCATATTCTCCGCGATCAGCACTAAACAATATATTAGATATATAATGTTGTACATGCATTTTTGTTGTTTTTGAATACGATCTTAGTTTATTTGCCAAAAAAATACCATAGGCTTCACATTCGTCAATTTTGTGCGAAGTTGATTCCGTTTGCTCGGTTTTCTTTTTTAAAATATTGTAAGTAGATGCCATTATTTCCTCTGGGCTTGGGACGACTGCTTTCTTCCTTTTTTTGGCAGGCGGAGGGCAATCATTGTCGCTTTCATTGGCAGGCGGAGGGCAATCACCAAGCGGTTGTTCTGAAGCACCTTCACCTTCACGTAGCTGAAAATAAATATAAATCATTATTTCAGATGCCAGAAACACCAGAGCAATGGCTGGTTGTAGCAAATGACTATGATACTTTGTGGAATTTTCCACATTGCTTAGGCGCAATCGACGGTAAACATATTTTACTGCAGTCACCGATCAACAGTGGAAGTGAATTTTATAATTACAAGGGTTTCTTTAGCATCGTATTACTGGCAGTTGTTGACGCGAAATATAACTTTTTGTATGTAAACATTGGATGTCAAGGAAGAATATCTGATGGAGGGGTTTTCAATAACTGTGAATTAAACGAAAAACTAAAAAATAATGCATTAAACATCCCTCAACCCACTGCGTTGCCAGCAAGAACAGAAGAAATTGCAAATAAGACCGCGAAGGGCTACAAGATCTGCTCACAATGTTCGTGATGAAGTTGCTGAATACTGCATTCAGCAAGGGTCTGTAAGCTGGCAAAATAATTATGCTTAAAATGGACTTACAGTATCTGTTGTAGCACGAGGTGTATTTCTATCAAGTAGAAATATCATGGCTTTGTATGCAAACCAACTACTATGGTACACTTTATCTGCACCTGAAATTAAAGTTGCAATTAACAAACGTCGACCCAAAGTAGTATATTTCGTGAATATCGTTATCTATGCTAGCAAAATAATTGTATTTATTTTTTATAATAATTGTATCTGTCACTTGTGGGCCTATGTACTTAAAAACTTAATAAATAATTACGTACCTTGTCCTGTACTAGTTGATTGTTTAATTTTTTGTTTCTCCCTCCTCAATGATGCCAGTAAACTGGTCATTTTTTTTTTACATGTTTCTCTTTCACTGTCGAGTAACAAAGCCAATCTATTCCAAGCGTCTTCTTTCTTGAGTTTGTTATAATGCTCTGGATGAGCTACATTCCACAACACTTCCTCATCTCTGTATTTTTCTATAAAAAACAAAGTTTTTTCTTTGTCCCACTCCATTTTTTAAAATATAGATGAACGACGTTTGATGATTCGCGACGCGCGTGCGCTCGTGACTACTTGCAAGAGCGTACTGACTGAACCGCGTAACACACAAAGGGTTCGCCAAAAAACCGACAGCCGGGTGGAGCACTCGCAGCGAGCAACGAGCGGCTCGTTGCTCGCTGCGAGCGCCTTGTTTCTACGTACTGACTGCACAAATGCTCGCTGTGTAACACGTTACATTACACCTCGTAACGTTGGTCAGTACCCACCTTTAGAGTCGTTGTGCTCCTTAAGTTCTAAGTTTAGCTACACGATTACTGACAAATGCGTGCACTGACTGGACAGATTCACTCAAATATGTGTGGTTATTTCCTCAAATTACCATCTCATTGATCTGCATGGTTCTTATATGGCCTGACCAAGATAATGTCTGGACTTAAAAAGAGACTATAACCTTCTGTGAGTTTCTTTCGGTTTTCTTCCCAGAGTAGTCGGATATGAACCACCGAGGTTATCTAGTATTAAAACAAGTTATTTTTGTAGTGTATAAAGTAATAAGTGTTTTTTGAACCAATTTACACAAGTAAATATCATTTATCATCATGTGGTTTCAAATGTTAAGCCTCGGAACTATGACGTTACTTGCTTGCTTTAAATCGTCTTCTATTTTAAAAGCTAAGCTTTGTTGTCCCTACCTAGCAAAGATTGTGGCAAATAGAAAAAAATCGTTTTCTTAATAATTGTAATCGACTTAAACATCGACAATCCAAAAGAAAAAATAGAATACATAAGCTTTGTTGATGAATAACTCATTACCATAGAGCTACAGAAGTATTACAGTGGGTGTTGAGAAGCACAGCGATCTATACAAATCATAGTAGATAAGAAAAACATGGTCTAATTATCTAACTGTTAGAAGACCTAACTATATAGGCAACTATGATGAAAGCTAGAGGGTAATCAGTCCTCACGATTACACCTAAAGACAGAGTAAATTGCCTTATATACCTAATTAAAAGTAAAATAGCCACTCAATGGACAAGATTATAAGAAATCCGAGTATGCCATTGTCTTATTAATGTAATTTCCCGATATTAGACACCTTATACATATTAAAAATGACCAGGGATATAAACTTCTCACATCCATTTTGAGAACGAAAATTAACACACACGTTGAAAATAATTCAATTATGTTTGCCTCTCAAAATGGATGTAGGAACGGGTCCCGCGGTACTAAGGAGCTACTCCTCATCGACATGGCCATAAGCCAACAGGTTCGTCGATCCCCCAAGGATCTGTCGACATGCTGGGTAGACTATATGAAGGCCTACGACTCGGTGCCACATACATGACACATGAGGGTGCTGGAGTTGGACAAGATAGATCCCTATCTTCTACAACTCTCTACGCTCCTTCCTGAAGTCGGAGGATGGTCCTTCGCTATCCAGGATGTCGACAGCTCCAGGGGAATGATGAACCCTGTATAAATTAAACGGGGAATATTCCAGGGCGATAGTTTGAGTCTACTTTGGTTCTGCTTAGCCCTGAATCCTCTAAGCTCACTGCTGGAGGATTCAGGACTGGGCTATCGATTGAGGAGAGGTGGTCAGGTCATATCTCACCTCCTTTACATGGATGACTTGAAACTCTTTGCCCCCAAAAATTGCGACTGATGGAGCTACTGAAGGTAACAGAAACATTCAGTAGCGCCATCAGGATGGAATTTGGTGTGGACTAATGTGCAGTCATGCATGTAAAGCGAGGGGAGATTATGGAATCCGAGGGAACTCAACTCACGGACTCCATACACCTTAGATCCCTCTCCTCAACCGAAAGCCACAAGTATTTGGGTATGTCGGAAGCGTTAGGCATCAACGTTGCTGACTCATGTCATTTCTTCATAGAAATCGTTGAAGGAGCGCTTCTTTGGTCGCCTGAAGAAGGTATTAATTAGTCTTCTTTCGGGCGGAAACATGCCGGTTTTTATGTACTCTTTCGGCATACTCAAATGGACTCAGACTGAACTCGAGGCCCTGGACATGAGAATCCGTACATTCCTGACTGCAAACCATCCGGTTTGCGATCAGGAGTGTACGGATACCGCAAACCGGATGCATCACCCACGTTCATCGGTGATGAGACTGTACATCCCGCGGAAATGCGGGGATCGAGGCTTTTTAAATGCTAATACCGCGAGGACCATCCATAACCGCGAGGTGTGCAGCCTCTAGGAATATTTTTTAAAAGCCGAAGTGGGTATGCACCGTGATGTGGTCGCAGTGGACAAGGGGCTCACCCCACTCTCTATGGCTAAAGAGAACTGGCGCAAACCGGTGGTACTTACTACAGATGCCCGCAAGGAAGTATGGCAAAGCAAGGAGCTTCACGGGCGCTTCTATTAGGCTCTTCATGAGCCTGGTGTAGATTTCCTAGCGTCCGTATCCTGGCTACGTTTTGGTGACCTTTTCGGGGAAACTGAAGGTTTCGTCTGTGCAATCATGGACGAAGTTATCTTGACGAATAACTACCGGAGACATATTATGAAGGACGGGACGGTTGACGAGTGTCGGGCATGCCACCGTCCGGGTGAGTCCATGAGACTGGGTGGGTCTCTGGTTGTTCTCAACTGGCTAACGGCGAGTACTTGCACATGCATAACCAAGTGACCAGGATTATTCACCAGCAACTTGCTTTGAAATATAAACTTGTGGATTCTGAGGTACCGTACTACAAGTATGTGCCCGACCCAGTTCTCGAAAATGACCAAGTCACGTTGTAGTGGGCTCGGTCTATCATTACTGACAGGACTATTGTTGCCAATAAACTTGATATAGTGGCGATAGACCCATTAGCGCGCCGCGCAATGACAGTTGATGTTACCATTCCACATGATGAGAACCTCGTGAAAGCAGAGAAAGAGAAACAAATAAAATATCTCGACTTAGCACACGAGGTTGTTGACATGTGGAATGTGTGCTCGGCTATCATTGTGCCGATTGTCATAACGGCCAATGGCCTGATAGCCGAAAGCCTCGACCAACATCTCTCGAGGCTCTCGTTAGGCGGTTGGATCAAGGGCCTAATTCAGAAGGCAGTACTCCTCGATACGGCTCGTATTGTGAGGAGGTTCCTGTCTCTGCAGCCCTAACCACCGGTAGCTTGGCTCCCGACACCGGCGGAATACTATTTTTTATATATTTAAATGTTTTTATACCGTTTATTTTTAAATATTTAAAAATGTATTTTATATGTTCAAAAGGTAAGGTAAATAAACGAAATAGTAATAATAATTGCTTTATTTTCAGGCAACTAAGGCCCATACACAAAATACACAAAATAATCTTATATAATAATAAACTAATACATATAATAAAAAACAAAACTACAAAATCTAGTTACTAATGTCTTATTATCTTGTCTGTCTTATAACAACTCTTGAAACCAATTTACGTTCCTCTGACCTACAAGGATGGTCGCAAATAAATTATAACATCGTTTTCTTTGAAGATACACGAGACAAACCAATCAGGAATCCTAAAACTAATGAAGTCAAACCCAAACGGAGAAAAGTAAAATAAGGACTTCCCTGCAAGGTCACTATAGCGAGGTTAGAAATGATTGAAGAAATGAAGAAACACCACATAAATCTAAAAGAATTTCTAGCTTGCTCCAATGCTACGCCTTTTGTCGGAGTCGATTATCGAGATTACATATGTTCCTACTGCGATTCTCAGTATCCAGACCCTGCAGCCCTGAAGAAACATACTCGTGACAATCATAAAGGATTGTACGACTCCGTCATACCAAATGTTAATAAAAACATCAAAGATGAATTTTGTATGAGGCTGGATATAACTGATTTACAATGCTCACTTTGCGACACTAACATAGACACACTAGAAAACTTGTTAAAACATCTAGAAAGAGACCACAATAGATATATACATACGGAAATCAAAAACCAACTCCTTCCATTTAAGTTTAACAGCGAAACCATGAAATTTTGTTTGTGCTCAAATGTTTTTGGAAAGTTTAGGAGATTGCTTGAACACATGCACATTCATTACCGGAATTTTATTTGCGATGAGTGTGACATGGATTTATAACCAAAGGATGCCTTAGGCGACACGTTGCCGTACATACAACAGGCAAATATAAATGTAATTTGTGCTCAAAAACCTTTGAAATTAAGAATGAGGCACAGAGTCATGAAATCAATGTTCACATAAACAAGGGTTTGAAGAGTGTGAGTACTGTAATGAGAAATTTAAGAATTTTATAAAGAGAGATGAACACTTGTTGGAAATGCATGGAGTCACCTACGCTCCTTTTTTTTAATGTCACAGTCATATTCTCTTTTAAAGTCCTAACATAATCTAGGTCAGTTCATGTGAAGACTATGTAGATTGGTGTCTGAAAAGGTCTTTTGAGGTAAGAACCACACAGATTGAGTGGACTTGTCCAGTCAGTGCATGCATTTGTCAGTAATCGTGCAGCTCAACTCGGAACTTTAGGAGCTCACCAATTCGACGAACAATACCAAAGAAAGGACATTTGGGTAGGCCGCATAAATTACTCAAACTGCCAGACCATAATTAAAACTGAGAAAAAAAAATACGGAAATAATCTTGGTCAGATTATACATATGTGTACTTTCTTGACTGAAAAACTTAATACATGAATATTTAACTTAAATTCAAGATAAAGCACAGAAAACATGTCTCGACATATCGCCACATCAGTAGATTGCACCCATGCAAAGCAGTTCCCCAGTTAATAATAAATAATTACTTAGATCTAAGAAATTATTTGTAGATTTGAGAGTAATTATTGTATTTGTATCATGTTTTTTTTATTAAATAAAAGTTATATTCTGTCAATTCGTCTATAATTTTCCCACACAAAATGTATGGATGACAGGTTTTATTTGGTTATTCCATCAGGAATTTCTCAGTAGCCTAGAGTCTGGATTTGTGTTTAGGTTGATGGCAAAAGGCTCGCCGCCTATTCGATGAAACTCAAAAATAGCTGGCGAAATGTGGGTGTACTATTGATACATCTCTGCCTGTCCCCTGGGGAAATACAGGCGTGATTTTGGTGATATGTACAATTGATGGCATGTCAGTGTCCCACACCTTTCAGAATCAATATTAAACAACTTATAAACGCGGTTTTGTGTTAACCTTTAAAAAAAAAATATATATACACTTTATCGTTTACGAATGATACATGAAAACCCAAATCCCTGCTGTTAAAAAATTGCATTATAAAATGTGAAACGCGATAAGGACGTGTGCTAGAACCGTGTTTGTACCACTCGTGCGCCTAAATTCGTAACCAAAGGTATCGTATAGCAACAAATCTGCGCGGGTGATACAAACGCGCCCCTTAATTCACGAATGTGTGAATAGTAGCTTTACAATCTAAGCCATATAATTGTACCCACTGCCAATCAACGTCTTTGTTGCGACATGCGTTATCTGCGCGTATACAAGGCTGTATTCAAAAGCCTATAAAAAGGCTAAGCAACAGAAAGTATAAAAAATTATGCAAATTATTTTACGACTAAAATAATAATTACAAGTCACTGAGGTCACGCATGGCATGAAAAGGATATAAATATATACGTGTTGTTCTATAATACGACAATACGGGTGTAATTAGAAGTCGTAAGACGTCAAGGATTTCTATCTATTACACGAAGTTATAGACTAGTTGCTATTTCTTGACGTTGACGTGTATGACGTTGTCAATGATGTGAGTAAAACAGTCCCTAATACAAGACGAATTTAAGTATCATTCAAACTGTTCAATAATTAAATACCATTATAGCACTTAATAACAAATTAGTAAGACTCAAGAATAACCTTTTATTTTCTTTGTAGGTGACAACAAACCTAAGAAACAACCAGAACCAAAAAACAACCCATCAGCCAAGGAAAGCGCTATTAATGTGAGCCTTACCCCTGCTAAAGCCAAGATGGCAGCAAGAGAAGAATTTGAAAAGCATCAGAATAATACGCAAATGATAATTATGTGCAGCAATGCGACCCCTTTCCTTCAAAAACTAGACACGGGCTATGTCTGTAGTTACTGCAACGATCAGTATCACAACCCTGCCGATCTTAAGAAGCATAACCTTGAAATTCATGGAGACAAATATAACCCAGTAACTGCACACGTTATAAAGAACTCCAGAAAAACTGAATTCTGCATCAAGTTAGACATTACAGGCTTACAATGTAAGCTCTGCAGTTTAGATATTCCGTCTTTAGAGCAACTTGTAGATCATCTCAAAAATGAGCACAAAAAGAAAATATTTACGGAGATCAAGAATAAGATTTTACCATTCAAGTTTGAAAATGATGATATTCGCTGCTGCATTTGCTCCAACATATTCGAAAAGTTTCGTAAATTACAGGAACATATGCATACACATTACAGGAACTATATTTGCGAGCATTGCGATCTAGGATTCGTGACCCTTACCAGTCTAAAAAGTCATTCTGAAAAACATAAGCTAGGCGTGTTCAAATGCAAGTTTTGCCCCAAAATATTTGATACACTACGAAAGAAACAGTCGCACGAAAAAGCGGTGCATATATTGGGATATTTAGTGAGCAAATGCGGATACTGTAGCGAAAGGTTCACGAGTACCAAAAACAAGGATGAACATTTAGCGAAAGTTCACGGCGTTCAGTTACGTGCTCTCAAATGCCAAGCTTGTGACAAAACTTTCCAAAACAAAAGAGCTTTGACAATACACACGAAGAGAGACCACTTGATGGAAAGAAAACATAAGTGTTCTCAATGTGAAATGAAGTTCTTCAATTCCAGTAGTTTGAAAATGCATTCCACGAAGCATTCGGGACTGAAGGCGTTTCAGTGTGACATATGTCATAAAGCTTACGCCCAGAAGAAGACTTTGAAACAGCATATGAGGATTCATTTAGATGATAGACGCTTTAAGTGCAAACACTGCGGGCAGGCATTCGTGCAAAAGTGTAGTTGGAAAGGACATATGAAGAATAGACACGGAGAAAACGTACAATAAGGTTTTGAACTACATAATGTATACGTAAACCAGGGATGTTGCGGATGTAGATTTTTTAATAATTTGTGGATGCGGATTTTTGGTGGCTCACATCTGCGGATCTTAAGTTTTTTTAAGGGATTTGACAAAGCGAAATACAAAATTTCTTACGTTTTTTTGTAAATTTCAGCGCGTTTCGTTGTATTTTGATCATAATTCAATTCGCGGCATTTATAATAAAATAATTACATATAATTTGTTAATTTAATCATTTAAAAACCTATATAGCTCTCGAAATTATGTGTTTGATGGATATAAGACTATTTCGTGAAAATGTGACGATTTAATATTGATGATTTAAATGATTTTAATTTCCATTCTGTTGATTTTCCTTATATTCACCTTTTCCACCCACATCTGAATCCGCATGAGCTCCCCATTACATTTTTATTTTTATTTTTTTATTTACACTCCGGAATTGCAGTTGCGGATGCGAATATCCGCAACATCCCTGAGGTAAACTTACACCTGTGTTATAAAACGCTACACACTTTTCTTTTGTTTTGACAAAGGTCAACAATGCTTAGGACGGTTACAATTATATGTGAATGAAAAATGCTGTAATATATTTTTCACCACTCCCGCACGAAAGAAGTGTCTTTCCTCTACGAAAACAGTGAGGAAAGTTGGTTTTTCCTCACTGCTTGAACAGTGAGGAAAGTTGGTTTTTCCTCACTGTTTGAACAGTGAGGAAAGTAATGATCCCGTTCAGAAACTAACCTTGCCTGATTTTTTTATGTTAAGTTTTAAAGATATTTTAAAAAATAAAGAATTATTTTGATTTGCTTTGTGTCTATTTAATTTATTTACCTATGATGACTGAATACTTTCTTGCTGGGAGTGGTGAAAAGTTTTGTATGCAACATGTGAGCAAGTTCATTTGCTATTCGTTTTGTTGAGTCTTTCGCTTACTCAGGATTTAAATTTATAATCACTCGCTGCGCTCGTGATTCTATTTTTCAATCCTTCGTTCGCTCAAGACTCAAAATCAAAACTCATAGGAAAAACGAACTTTACTCACATGTTGGATAAATAACTATTCCTGTTTGGGTGTCTACATATCCTACTAGTTGCTGAATCTGTAACGTTTAATTATAGGTTTCAAATATATGGTAATTGGTCAGTCATAGACGTAATCTTGCTTTTGTGATATTTAATTCGATTGTAGATTTTTACTAAGACGACTTCATTGTGTGCATACAAAAAATTACTTTCTTCTGGAAAGGCTTTTAATCTTCTTTACAAGCACCGTCGCTATATTTATCCAATAACTGGACACAAAATGTTTCAACATCTTTTACACTATAGGTAGGTACTAGGTACTGGGTTATTATTTATTTTTTAGTCTGCAGCCCGGCTATAGCGGCCTCTTACGTCTTCTAATTTCCCCGATCAATTAAAAAAAAAAAACAGCTTATCCCGCCTACTCTTCCCGGGTCTGCCATGTTGCTATTTCCTGCCATTTTGTATCTGCTGAATAGTTATTTTTGCCTATAGCATAATCAGCCTATAATATTCCACTGCTGGGACAGGCCTCATCTCTGTGAGAAGGAGCGGGCCGTAATCTACCACGCAGGCCCAGTGCGGTTTGATAGATGTCACACGTCTTCGAATTCTTGGTTCTAGGACATGACGGTTTCCTCACGATGTTTTCCTTCACCGTTTTGAGAGCAGTGGTGATGAAATAATTTACAAAAAGTAAAGCGCCTGTTAGGGTTCGAACCTATGACCTACAATCCGTAAATCACGGTCGTTACGACTGAGCCACCACTGCTCTTGGCCATTTTTGCCCATGTTCTACCACGATCATACAACTCAAATAATTATGTTGAATGCCAAAAGCAACGACAACGACAAGAGACGCTCGCAAAATATGGATGTAATATGTAACGTGGTTGTCATAAGTAGGTACTATCAGGACTGTAAATGGTTTTCATTTACTTCTTCCAACAACGTTCTATAGACAAATATATTTTGTTCTTTATCTGCTGCATAGACGACAGGTACTTTATTTGTACAAAACCAAAAGTACGATCAGTCGACTAAAAAAAACTATATTAGACAATAACCTTCAAATTTTCTTTATAGGTAATCCAGAAACAGTGAGCAAGAAAAGTGAAATCAAAAATTTAGAGCCAGCTGTATTAGTAATCGTAGGACCTGAAAAGAAAACAAAGAAAAGATTACAGGTAAATGATACTATCAAACCGTACGTGAGTGAGTTGAATAAACATCGCCACAACGTCAGACAAATCCTAAAATGTACTAACGCTACACCAATAATGCGTCGCGGAGGCGTAGGTTACGCGTGCAGTTACTGTTTCGAAGAGTTCCCAGAGGCTATGGATCTTAAAAAGCATACACTGGCAAATCATACAACTGACATTGACCCTACAATTGGATACTCTACTAAGACCACTTCTATGTCAGAATACAATGTCAAACTAGACATCACCAACCTTGAGTGCAAGGAATGTGCTACAGCCATAGACAGTCTGGAAGATTTATTAACCCATATGCAAGAAGAGCACAAAAAGTCTATGTACACTGACATTAAAAGTCATATCTTACCTTTCAAATTTGAAACAGATAATCTTACTTGCTGCTTATGTCCTAGTACTTTCGACAAGTTTAAAAAGCTGCAGGAGCATATGCACTCACATTACAGGAACTACATTTGTGACGTCTGCGATTCTGGGTTCGTTACCCAAGGAAGTTTGACTAGACATCGCAGCACACACTTAAAAGGAGTCTTCCCTTGCAGCTACTGCCCGAAGGTCTACGACACGCTGTTGAAAAAGCGATCACATGAGAGATGTAACCATACTCACACCGATGTGCTTAATAGATGCGCATACTGCAATAAAGGATTCAGAGACTACCATACTAGGGAACTCCACATGTCTGATGTCCACGGTGTTAAGCCAACACAATACAAGTGCAATGCTTGCGACAGGTGTTATACCACCAAACGTAAACTGAGGATCCACGTAAAAAGAGATCATCTGTTAGAGAGGAGGCACAAATGTTTGACTTGTGACATGAGATTCTTTAGTTCTCATTGTGTTAAAAAGCATATGCTGACACACACTGGGGAAAGGGAGTTTCAATGCGAAATATGTCTGAAATCATATGGAAGAAAATCCACTCTTAGTAGCCACATGAGGATCCATAACAATGATCGACGATTTGAATGTGAATTTTGTGGGATGTCCTTTGTTCAAAAATGTAGCTGGAAAGGACATTTGAAGGCGAAACATGGAGAGACTGTTTTGTAGGAATCTGTTTTTGTGTTTTGTTTTATTTTTCGTAATAAGTAAATGGATATGATAATAATTGTTGTTTTTAATTCTGAATTTTCACAATCTAATCGCCACGTGCCACGCCTCCAAGGCATATCCCTCGATATCCGTGAGTGCCACCAACGCACGAGCGATAACAGCGACTGCAATACGGGCTGCTGCCGCCTGCGGTCGGGTTCTATGTCAATTCGAAGTACCTATTACAAATAAAACGGCAATGTCATACTTTAACCCCTATTATTAACACGTAAAATTTAGATTTTGCATAATTTCAACACTAGTGGCGCTAGCAGCACAAATAGTTAAAATCGATTTTCATTGAAAATTTAACATTATTGCATCTGAGCGTTCAGATGTACATATTGTCTTGCGAGTATAAAACGAATAAACACTCGCTTATTAGATTATTTTATCTGCAACTTTAATGGCCGTACCTAGGTACATTGTCATGATTGCACCATTAAATTAACAAAAAATCCAACATTTCTGCCGATGATTGCATCTATGCACCCTGTTTCACGTACACTGTCCAGGGTATAAAGAATTTAGAAAGTCTCTTTTTCAACGAGGGCTGCAGATAATCTTGTGTGTACGAGTCAGCACTGCTTCTGTATAAAGTCAGATATAATATAAAAAATCTTAGAATAAGTTCCGTTTGTACTTTAACTATATCAGTACCTAAATGAAATATCTCTGAATAAATAGCTCATAGTTGAAACGTCTCGATTTTATTTTAGACCCTTTCTGACATCTTACTCCTATCTGCCACATGATGTTACATCCTCGAAACGCTAATGTAAGTATTAGTTTGGATAAACTAAAGAATTCTTCCTATTCCGTAATAGTTTCGGATGCAGGTTTACCCGCCTGCTCAGTACCTACCACAGACATCTTACCAAAGAGCATGGATAGAAATAAAGACCCATCACGAATCCTTCTTCTACATATTCTGAACACTGAACTAAGTGATGGCGATCGTGGATGTACTCGTATTTAATTTAAATTAAATCAAAACATTTATAACTTGTTTTCGTAAAAAAAACTTCAAAAAAAGTTGGAAGTTCGCCTTCAAGATCTCCGTAATCAGAAATATGGTCCAGTACAAAAAAAATATCATTGACGGGAAGAACAAATGATTCGACTTCGTTAGGGTATTTTTACTCCCTTCATAATATATTATAATAAAAACAACAAATAAATAAATACATATTAGAATATGCAAGTAGGAAATTCAAAACTTTTTCATTATATAAATGTATCTATATTGTATAGTGCAAGTCAAGCAAAAAAAAAAGGTATTTTTTTCCTTTTTTTAATGCATTAGGTACTTATTTGACAATTCATTATTTTATAACAAAGTTATCATAACATCACGCCTGTATTCCCCGAAGCGTTAGGCACAAATGTGTACCTATAGTACACCCAAATTTCTCCAGTTATGTTTAAGTCGAGTGTAATAGGGGGCGAGCCTATTGCCATCAACTGGGCACAAATCCAGACTCCGGGCTGCTACTGAGATATGTATTTCAGATGGAAAAACCCAAAAACACTATGCCCGACCCGGCAATCGAACCCAAGACCTCAAGCTTAACAGTACTACTTCTGACCACTAGGTAGACCAACGAGGTCGTTGATTATTGTGATGCGTTTTGTTTGTGAAATGGAACGCAACGAATATGAATAAATATCTATTCTAAGCAAACTACTTGAAATCTCAATAAATCTCACAGTGAGTAGTTACTGCTTTAAAAAGCACAAAAAATATAAATATAACGGAGGCGTGTAACTTAAAGAAAGAGACACTTCTTTATTATAATGCATATTTTAACTACTGTGGGCCTACTAATGGGTAGTGTTGGTTATTGCGCAACAGAAAAACCGTTTGCAGTTCAGATCAAATTATATTTACGATAACATTAATCAAACTAGCATTTCACACACTGTAAGTACACGACACTACAATTCTAAACGCGCGACTGGTTCTACACGAGTTCACTGCTTGACCTCCACCCATGAAGTCTGCTTAGCACCAGCTGGTCCGAGCGTTATGTTGTAGACTCTGTCGAACGCCGCTAGGCGGTGCTGGAATCCCGATTAGTCAACTTAGTAACGTATTTTCGACATAAATATAAGTGAATTGGGAGGTAAAAAAGAGATGTAAATAAAGCCGTATCGTGGAAAATTACGTCATATCATGGCGGTGACAATAACGGACGTTTGAACTGTATTAGAAAATGATTAAAGCTAATCTATTTTTTGAGCAACAAGCTGTAGTTGAATTTGACTTTTGTTGGGTTTATATTGCTGTCTTTCATTTATTCAAAAGATTTCATTGAACAAAATTATAGGCATATTCCCTATTACATACATATATCCGTAGTCCCCTCGTAGTACGCTAAGGAATATTCCCCACCAGTTTGACAAGGTGGCATATTCTGTAGTGTCTATTGTTAAAATTAAATTGTTTTAGCCGCGTATTCATTGGGAAATATGTTGCTGGCAACATTGAATGTTGTAGCGTTAAAAAAACTTGCGCGACTGTGTCTCAACTTTGTTTCCATTGAACGGGGCTTTATGATCGTGTACGTTTTTGTATCCATAGGAAAATACGTGAAGAATTTGACAATAACATGATCATTTTCTTTATAGATAAACAAGAAAAAGTGGCTACAGCTACGAAAATCAAAATAGAGTCGAAAGCTGATGAAACTGTAGTACCTAAGGAAGAGTCAATAAAAATAAATCCCGAGACAGCGCCTCGACCACGCATAAAACGACTACTACACAAGCATCTACACAATCTGAAAATAATCCTAGAATCTACTAACGCCACGATGATACTCAAACATGGCGATAAGGGATATTTGTGCTGCTATTGCACGGAAGCTTTCCAAGAACCCATGAATTTGAAAGTGCACACTTTAACGGAACATCAAAAAGCAGAATTTTTTTATGGCAACATTAAATCCAAAGGACCCTCTGTGTTCTTAGTCAAACTTGACATAACGAACCTGAAATGCATGCTTTGCAGCGCCAATATAGATTCTCTCGAAGATGTATTCGTCCATCTGACAGAAGAACATAATAAGAACTTCCACACTGATATACAAAATCAAATATTTCCTTTCAAGTTCAATACGAAGCAGCTGAAATGCTGCCAATGTACTAATGACGTTGTTTTCGCCACGTTCAGTGCATTACACGAGCATATGCACAAACACTACCGATACTTCGTTTGTAACGAATGTGATGCTGGATTCATCAATCGTATGTCACTATCCAGTCATAGCGCCACTCACACGAAAGGAACCTTCGTCTGCCGACATTGTCCTGTCATATTCGACAACGTGTTAAAGAGAAGAAACCACGAGATGCGTCACCATAGCCGAACTGGCAAATCAAATAGATGCAATTTCTGCAATGAAGGTTTTAACGAGTATATTGATAAGGAATCACATCTGTCTACGGTTCATGGCGTTACTCCACGGAAATATAACTGCACCGCGTGTGACAGGAGCTTTCCTACTAGTAGTCTTCTCAGCGCACATGTCAGACGATTCCATCTGATGGAGAAAAGTCACAAATGTTCAGAGTGCGACAAAGCGTTCTTCAGGGATTGCGACCTAAAAAATCATTTGTTGGTTCATACCGGGGTGAAAGATTTCAAATGTGAAGTCTGTTCTAAGTTTCTTGCTACGAAATCTGTTCTGACTCAGCATATGCGGATTCATAATAATGATAGGCGTTTCAAATGTACCATATGTCATAAGGCGTTTGTGCAAAAGCCTAGCTTGAACTGGCATATGAAGGCAAAGCACTCAGATGCTTGTTAAACTTAATATTGTGTTCTTCCATCTATTTTTTGTTTTTATCCGTAAGTAAGGAGAGTAAACCGCTTCTCAACATTCTGTAGAAAGAGATGTTGGATAATCATAGTGAACAAGTTGTGAAAGCTAAATCTAGTAAATGTTTAGATAACTAATTGTTGACGGGATCCAGGTTTGTGGTGGAAGAATAATACAGCAGAGTAGGATGTCGTCCGTCTTTAATGGCAGCCCAAACGGAAGAGAAGTTTTGACACATTGATTCTGATTACAAAAGTCACTTGAACATATTTTATCTGTGTTAAGCTATTATACATCATCGGACCATAGATAACAAAGTAATTGTTGCTTTATTTAATACTAATCGACATCGTAAAAACTTCTTCAACCTATTGACTCAAAAAGTTGTGTTCTGAATCACGCATGCAAAACCTTAGTTTATCAACTACATTTTGGCACATGGCCATTAGAACTAATAAACAATGCAGTACAGAGTGACAGTATCAGTTTTCAACAGCTGACTCGTAATACCTTTGAAAGCCAGATAGAAAACTATATCTAATTACTAACTACCACTTGAAAACAAAGGTCGAAGTAGCATAAACCTGTGACCAATGTCTAGGTGACATAATTTTTTTTAAAGAGCATTTAAATTTTTATTATCTAAACGACGGGACCTTCTGTCATAGCGGCTCGAGTAACTTCATTAGAGTCCGTCACACGAGAGAAGTCCCGCCGCAATAAGTGGAACTAATTTATTATTACATAAAGTTTGACCGAGACCGCTGTACCACGCCTTAGGAATGCGCGGCGAGGCGAGAGGCAGCGTTGACGAATGAGCGGCGGGACGTCGTGAGCGGTGACGAATTAGCGGCATGCACTGCCCCCCGTCTCGCTTGAGACATTATCTGAAATCATTTACTTTAAGTTGACGTTTTGATATTTCTAGCTCACAACCATTCCACAATACAAAATTCATAAAGTATTTTTCTAACTGTCAACTAGCCTATTGCCGTGGATTGATTCATTGGATTTTTATTGTTATTTTGCCGTATGAATATTTATAAGTTATTATGACCAAATATAAAACAAAATATGAAACATTACTAATTTATCGTTTCTAATTGACCTATTCGCCTAGTCTAGGTTTAAAATTAACCTATCTTTATAACGGATGAAAAAGACGCTTAACGAAGCCGAAAGTAAATTATACTCCCCGTTATTGAGTTATTTTTTTGTACTGGACCACACCAGGGGAACATTCTGGATACGGAGAAATTGAAGGACAAAGTTTCATTTTTATTTTGTCAACAATTTTTTAATGATATAACGTAACTTTAAATACCCCCACAACTCCTGTACTGTTGCATGCACCCAAAAGCACATTGTTTTGCGTGCGTTAAATTGCGCGCTTCCGCGAAAAGCAAAACTGCGAGTTCTCACACACATGACTCACATAAAAAAATTGTCGCTTTCCAGCAAAATTTTTTGCTCTCTGCGCTTCGTTTGATGTACAGAATGTGTACGTAACGGCTATGTGATAAGTGTTTTTACACACAGTACAAGCAAAAATCATCAAAACTTATCCATTCCGAGTAAAGTTGAAAAACAACCTTATCTCAGCCTGCTTCGCGTTATAGGAACCATAGTATGACGTTATAAATAGCTCGCTCCAATCCGATTAATGGTTATCGCATGTATGTGACCATGTAAGTTTTTGTATCCATAGGAAAAGAAGTGAAGAACTTGAAAATAACATGATCATTTTCTTTATAGATAAACAAGAAAAAGTGACCACAGCTACGAACATCAAAATAGAGCCGAAAGCTGAAGAAACTGTAGTACTTAAAGAAGAGTATAAAAAAATAAATCCCGAGACAGCGCCTCGACCACGCATAAAGCGACTACTACACAAGCATCTACACAATCTGAAAATAATCCTAGAATCTACTAACGCCACGATGATACTCAAACATGGCGATAAGGGATATTTGTGCTGCTATTGCACGGAAGCTTTCCAAGAACCCATGAATTTGAAAGTGCACACTTTAACGGAACATCGAAATGCAGTAACATTCTATGGAAACATTAAAGCCAGAGGACCATCTAGGTTCTTAGTCAAACTTGATATCACAAACCTAAAATGCATGCTTTGCAGCGCCAATATAGACTCTCTCGAAGATCTATTCGTCCATCTGAAAGAAAAACATAATAAGAGCTTCCACACTGATATACAAAATCAAATATTTCCTTTCAAGTTCAATACGAAGGAATTGAAATGCTGCCAATGTACTAATGACGCCGTTTTCGCCACGTTCAGCGCATTACACGAGCATATGCACAAACACTACCGATACTTCGTTTGTAACGAGTGTGATGCTGGATTCATCAATCATGATACATTATCTAGTCATAGAGTCACTCACACGAGAGGAACCTTCACTTGCCGACATTGTCCTGTCGTATTCGACAACGTATTCAAGAGAAGAAACCACGAGATGAGCAGTCATAGGAAACCTGGCAAATTAAATAAATGCCAATTCTGCAATGAAGGTTTTAAGGATTATATTACCAAGGAATTACATCTGTCAACAGTACATGGAGTTGCTCCACGAAAACATAACTGCACCGCGTGTGACAGGAGCTTTACTTCCAATAGTTTTCTTAGCGCACATGTCAGACGCTTCCACCTGATGGAGAAAAGTCACAAATGTTCAGAGTGCGATAGAGCGTTCTTCAGAGAAAGCCACCTAAAGAAACATGAGTTGAGTCATACAGGAGCTAAAGATTTTAAATGTGATGTCTGTTCAAAGTATTTTGCTACTAAATCTACTCTATCTCGGCATATGAGGATTCATAACAATGATCGACGTTTCAAATGTACCATATGTGATCAAGCGTTTGTGCAGAAGCCTAGCTTGAAATGGCATATGAAAAAGCATACAGATGCTAGTTCTACCTCATAAGCAAGCGTTCAAATATTTGTTATTCCATCTTATTTCAGTTTTTATGTTTAATTACTTAGTTTAGATTGATTTAATTTTACTTTTGTATTCAGGATGTATAAAAATCCATCACCAAATTGTAATCTACGCTTTCTGTACTAAATAACATTGAGCAAACTCATACTAAGAATACAAGTAGTCAATCAACTTAGCCTATCGCAGACCCTGCTAGACATATACCTCTACCAGGCTGCGCAAACATAATTGCTGGGAAATACCACTTACTTTCTTAGTGTGATAAATTGCTGTTATCTGTAAAGCACGCAAAATAATGTTTCTACGGGGTATATAGAACGATACGAGAAACGTTACGGTAACTAAACTTTGACTTTGACATATAAACCTGTTTCCGGAAAAAAAAAAAGTTAGAACTTTGGCCTTCAATATCTCTATAACTCCGTTAGTCAGAAGGTAAGTTTCAGCAAAAACATTGAAATCTCCGACTACAATGAAAACATCGTCCATGTATAGGAAAACACAATCAATCAAAATTCTTTCCCTGCAGATATCTGACTGTTGGAGTTTACATTAAAAAAAAATACGATTACACATTGATACATTAATAAAATGATGTTGATAGATCTGGAGACAAATCGCTCATTCTCATTTCTCCTATTAACGAAATTGGGGTAACTTAAGGAATAAAACGTGGAATTTAAAAAACAACATTTATGTATTCTTCAATAATACATAACTTTTGTGTTTTCATAATGTTATTGCCCGTTTACGGCACGTATATGCTCCTTTCGGATCGGAAAGGTTTTTTTTTACCTATCTTATTTGCAAAAAACCATAACTTACATAATATAACTGATAAAGTAGAAACACTATAGCGTAATACAAAACAATGTTTACGTTTATATAAAACACAACTAAACAATATTATTTGGAAATAACCCTGGAAGCCAGCGAGGGGCATGTTCTGTCCATACTATGACTTCATGTCGTCAGTACCTACCAAAAATCATCGCTCGAGTCGGTTTTTGGTACACACTTTGGTGAGCCTTATGAACAACTTCCTAAACAATTCTCAAGTACTTGTAAGTTTTTGATCAAAACAATTTTTTTAATAATAATGTGAATGTTGTATTGTTAAATTAGAAAAAATAATGTGAATATAAATAAGTACAGAACTGGGCAATGACTTAATTATTTTGTTTAAAAACAAAAAGTGGCTACTGCTATGAAAATGAAAATAGAGCCGAAAGCTGAAGTGACTGTATTACCTATTGAATATCATATAAAAATAAAACCAAAGACAGCGCCTCGACCAGCACAAAAACGACTTCTACACAAGCATCTAGACAATCTGAAAATAATCCTAGAATCTACTAACGCCATTATGATACTCAAACATGGAGATAAGGGATATTTTTGCTGCTATTGCACGGAAGCTTTCCAAGAACCCATGAATTTAAAAGTACACACTTTAACGGTCCATCAAAATGCTGAAAAAATATATAGCACCCTTAGGACCAGAGGACCATCTAGGTTCTTAGTAAAACTTGACATAACAAACCTAAAGTGCATGCTTTGCAGCGCCAATATAGACTCTCTCGAAGATCTATTCGTACATCTGACAGATAAACATAATACACAGCACTCATTCATTTTTAGTTCAGCACTTCCACACTGATATACAAAATCAAATATTTCCTTTCAACTTCAATACGAAGGAATTGAAATGCTGCCAGTGTTGTAATGACGGCTTTTTCGCCACGTTCAGCGCATTACACGAGCATATGCACAAACACTACCGACACTTCGTTTGTAACGAGTGTGATGCTGGATTCATCAACCATATATCTTTATCCAGTCATAGAGTCACTCACACTAAAGGGACCTTCGCCTGCCGACATTGTCCCGGCGTATTCGATAACGTATTCAAAAGAAAGAACCACGAAATGCGTAGCCATAGCAAAGTTGGCAAATTACATATATGCCATTTCTGTAATGAAGGTTTTAAGGAATATGTAACGAAGGAATTGCATCTGACTACGGTTCATGGCGTTACTCCACGAAAGTATAACTGCACCGCGTGTGACAGGAGCTTTTCTTCCAATAGTTTTCTTAGCGCACATGTCAGACGCTTCCACCTGATGGAGAAAAGTCACAAATGTTCAGGGGTTCTTCAGAGAAAGCCACCTAAAGAAACATGAGTTAAGTCATACAGAGGCTACTGATTTTGAATGTGAAGTCTGTTTAAAGCATTTTGCCAATAAATCTACTTTGTCGCGACATATGCGGATTCATAACAATGATAGGCGTTTTAAATGTAAAAGCTAACTTGACCTGGCATTTGAAAGGAAAGGACGCATAAGCTTGTTCTTCTTAATAAGCAACTTTCAATTTAGTGTTCTTACAACTACTTTTTTTATTTTTATATGGAAACTAATAAATTTTGTTTCGATGGATTTGATTTTACTTTTTAGTATGCAGGTTGTAAAAGGATTATCACCATGTCGTAATCTACGTATTCTTAAAACGTAATAAATTAAAATTGAGCAAAAATGTATGGGAAAATTATTTATTTTCGCTTTTCTTTTCTTTTTTTTACTTAGGTACATATTTTTTTATTTTTGGATGCTTGACCATGGCAATTGTTAGGACTCATGGATTATTACTTACCTTTATAGATATTAAACTGTAAGCTTTGTGATGAATAAATAAATAAAAAACCGGCCAAGTGCGAGTCGGACTCGCGCACGAAGGGTTCCGTACCATTATCTATAAAAACGGCAAATAAAATCATGTTTGTTGTATGGGAGCCCCCCTTAAATATTTATTTTATTCTGTTTTTAAATACATCATCTGTGAAAATTTCAACTGTCTAACTATCACGGTTCATGAGATACAGCCTGGTGACAGACGGACGGACGGACAGCGAAGTCTTAGTAATAGGGTTCCGTTTTTACCCTTTGGGTACGGAACCCTAAAAAACAAGTTTTATTCTTGGTGTGAAAAACCGTAAAATACCGTTCTACGTATATAACGATAGGTACTAGGGACGCTGGGGTAATTGAAAGTTTAGTTATAACATTTAAAACTGTTTCGTAAAAAAGTTGAAACCTTCGCCTTCAATATCTCTATAACCAGGCGGTTCCAAGATTTAGTCCAGTATATGTAACTCTCGGCTTCTTAGAGCGCCTTCTTATATTCGGTTAACCATAAACAGGATTTACTTACCTAATAAAAAGCGAGGTTTTTCGAAAATAAATTATATCACAGCATCAAGTAGGTACACGATATGAAGATACTCGTAAGCTAAATTACTAGACTTCAATGGCCGATTTGGCACATGCAAATTGGAACAGAAATTACTTTCACCGTTTTACTCGTAACTCTAATATGGATTTAAACTAAGTAAATACATACATATTTACTTTACAGGGTGTAAAAAGACTTATCAGGAATCCGTCGTCTACGCATTTTGAACATCATACAAAGTAATTTTGTGCAAATATTATTGCTGGGAAACGACCTTTATTTTGTATGTGAAATTTCGGTGTTTATGGTAGTGCCAATGAAACGCACGCAAAACATTGTGCTTATGGATGCGTGCAACGGTAAAGAGATCGTGGGAGTCATTAAAGTTAAGTTTTACTTTTAAAAATTGATTTAAAAAAAACCGGCCAAGTGCGTGTCGGACCACGCACAATGAAGGGTTCCGTAGTTGGAATGAATGAATCGTAAGAACAAACTTAACTTTGTAATTGAAAAACATGTTCTCCCATACGGAATACATGTGAGAACATGTTTTTGTAACCGCAAATTTAAGTTGGTCGATTATTACTCGTAAACTTGTAAAGCCCACTTAATTGTGATAGTTTTCCTTTAAACTTCGTTATATATAAGTACTACTCCCGTGACATTTGAATTTCTAACTACAACCCATTAGTTGGTAGAGGGGGGGACACTTGACTCTAACGGAAATTGGTACTTTAAAGCTTGATAAGTCACGAACGGTTTACTTGATCAAAAAACGGTATTCGCAAACCCCTAATAATTTTGAAAGACCTATCCAACGATATCCCACACTATGGGAAGGACGAACAAAAAAAATTTCATCCCCACTTTACATGTAGGGAAGGTACCCTAAATAATTGTTTTTTCAAAATTTTATTTTACTACTTTTTTGGCGTCATTAACTTGTTTACTCATACTAACACAGACAGACAGACAGACGGACATGGCGAAACAATAAGGGTTCCTTGTTGACTCTGGAACCCTAAAAAACAGTCAAAAAAAGTTCGAACCTTTACCTTCTATATCTCCGGAACCAGAAGGTGCTCCAACTTCTCAGTACAAATAAAATGATCTTAATAACGGGTTGAACAAATATCCCGCGGCTTCGCTCTCGGATTCGGATATTTTTACACCCGTTACCTATATTGTTTCATACATTCTATTGATATGAAACTCTTCGTAAACGTTTATTTATACTTCCTCGTTGCGTATGCGTTCGTTCCTGGCGGTGAGGTTTGATAGTAGTCGTGAACCTATTCATTCGATCTTTGTTGTTATTGTATTATGAATATTTATAAGGTTTCATGATCGGACTCGAGGGAGTTATTTCAAGCCTCGCTCGCGAGCTTTTCGCCTTGTGGCGGAATCTACAACGCCTTATGCGAACTACGCATCACACTGACGTCACGCAAAATCCTGCGTCGTGCAAAGTCCCGCCAACAATCTTCAAAAAAAAAACTTACCTGTTAGGTACGGGTAATTTAGAAATCTTATCTTGTCGCAGCCAGATTCGCGTAATACTAGGATACACGAAAAAAGAAACCACTTCCAACATTTTTTTTTCATTTTTGTTTTCCCGGGATTCCAGTCATGTCAGTACCTACCAAAAGTTACTCGTTCAAGTCCAATATATGGTAATTGCATGTTTGACAAGACTTCGCTGAGCCATACGAACAGCTTCTTAAAAATTCACAAGTACTTACTTGTAAATTTTAGATAAAAATAAATCTTATTAGAATAAAGTTAATGATATAACATGAACATTATACGCAAAAGATTTATTTTGTTAAATTATTAAGCAATGGAGTAAAAGCGAACTGGGCCTATAACTTAACCATTTTCTTTATAGATAAAGAAGAAAAAGTGGCTACAGCTACGAAAATCAAAATAGAGCTGAAAGCTGAAGAAATTGTAGTACCTAAGGACGAGCATATAAAAATAAATACCGAGACAGCGCCTCGACCACGCATAAAGCGGCTACTACACAAGCATCTACACAATCTGAAAATAATCCTAGAATCTACAAATGCCACGATGATACTCAAACATGGCGATAAGGGATATTTGTGCTGCTATTGCACGGAAGCTTTCCAAGAACCCATGAATTTGAAAGTGCACACTTTAACGGAACATCAAAATGCAGAAAATTTCTATGGCAACATTAAAGCCAGAGGACCATCTAGGTTCTTAGTCAAACTTGATATCACTAGCCTAAAATGCATGCTTTGCAGCGCCAATATAGAATCTCTCGAAGATCTATTCGTCCATTTGAAAGAAACACATAATAAGAGCTTCCACACTGATATACAAAACCAAATATTTCCTTTCAAATTCAATGGGAAGGAACTGAAATGCTGCCAATGTACTAATGACGTTGTTTTTGCAACGTTCAGCGCATTACATGAGCATATGCATAAACACTACCGATACTTCGTTTGTAACGACTGTGATGCTGGATTCATCAATCATGAAACATTATCGAAACACAACGTCACTCACACGAAAGGATCATTCGTCTGCCGACATTGTCCTGTAGTATTCGACAATGTGTTCAAGAGAAGAAACCACGAGATGCGCAGCCATACTCACACCGACAAATCATATATATGCCATTTATGCAATGAGGGGTTTAAAGAATATATAACGAAGGAATTACATATGTCTACAGCTCATGGGGTTGCTCCACGAAAGTATAACTGCACCGCGTGTGACAGGAGCTTTCCTTCCAATAGTTTTCTCAGCGCACATGTCAGACGCTTCCACCTGATGGAGAAAAGTCACAAATGTTCAGAGTGCGATAGAGCGTTCTTCAGAGAAAGCCACCTAAAGAAACATGAGTTGAGTCATACAGGAGCTAAAGATTTTAAATGTGATGTCTGTTTAAAACATTTTGCCAGTAAATCTTCTCTGTCTCGGCATATGAGGATTCATAACAATGATAGGCGTTTTAAATGTACAATTTGTGATCAGGCGTTTGTGCAAAAACCGAGCTTGAATTTACATATGAGGGCAAAGCACGTAGATGCTTACTCTACTTCATAAACAAGCTTTATAAGCAAGTTTTTATGTGTAAAACGATTTAATAAGAGTTTCGATGGATTTTATTTAACTTTTTAATAAACAGGATATAAAAAGCTCCATCACCAAGTCTTAATCAACGCATACTGTTCATCGAAATAAGTCACTCAGAAACAGACCGTTGTTAACTGTAGCGCCCAAAAAACTGTTCTTAGGGGTTTATAATATGGTATGGTGTAAACATGGGACGTTGATACCAAAAAAACAAGTCTTGTAACTTTGGCCTCCATAACCAGATGGTTCCCAGGTATGGTCCAATTGGTACAAAAATATGTAACTCACGATCTCGTAAAGGGCCCCTTTTCGATTCCGGGCTGAAATGATGATGATACCGTAAAAAGCATTTACCAAAAATAAGCGCGAGTGTTTTGAAAAATGTTTATTTATTTAATTTTAAAGAAAGCTTACAGACTAATTACAATCATAAATATCATGCATAAGTAGTGACATTATATCAGTTGTTTATATCAGAGTATTAAGTAGGTACACGATAATTATGATGGCAGTCGTCAGCTAAATTAATAAGCTTCAAATATACATTAGACACATGCAAATTGGAACAGCAAAGCACACAGACTAAATCACTTTCAATGTGTTAGTCCAACTACGTAATATGAAACCAAAAATAACTAACGTACATTCGTCGTTAATTGATATAGTTTAATAGTTGTATTGTCACAAGCCATGTCAGTGTAAAAACAATTTATAATATTAACTAGTGACCCGCCCCTGGACCGCAGGGGTGAGAACTACTGATGTGATGACTTAACAAATAGATTTCTGTTCTATGTCTAAGTTATTAAATACTAGCTTTTGCGCTTCTCCCCCGGGGAGATCGTAAATTGACCCACGGGTACGTATAACCCGAATAAAAAGTATCCTATGTCCTAACCCAGTACCCTAATTACGTAATGCAAAATCAATCCGAATCTGAATCGTTTTGAAACAGATTGCTAATCCCTTGCTCCGTAAGAACGAAAAAAAAAAACTGCAGAGCAACGTAAATAACGCAATGAATGTTGTTGAACTGTCAAAATGAAACAGATTTGTCTTTATCGTTTACGAAAATATGTTGCGTAATTAGAAAGCAGGTTATAGTCTACCTGTGTGCCAAATTTCCTCGTTAGGGCGTGAAAAGGTAACAATCAGACAGACAGAGTCAGATAGAAGGAACACTATCTTTCCACTTAGTCATAGTTGTATTTTGTATTCATTATTTTATACTACATTATAATAAGTATATATATTTTGGTGATATTTATTTTAGAAGTATTTACATACTTCTTTCTGTTCCTTTCTATTTGTCTGTTTATATGTGTGTACATAAACTGTTAAATAAATAAATAAAATATTTGTATGTATTTATTATACACAAACCTCCCAGAATAAATGCTCCAAATGAAAGTAAAACCAAAATCAAAATGTATTGTGTAGTTTATAAGAACTAAGCGCTCACACGGAGGGGCACGAAAGCAACTTTGTATTATATACTATTTATAAATGGGCGAAGAACTTGAAAATAACTTAATAATTTTCTTTATAGATAAACAAGAAAACGTGGCTACAGCTAAGGAAACCAAAATAGAGCCGAAAGCTGAAGAAACTGTGGAACCTAAGGAAGAGCATATAACAATTAATCCAGAGAGAGCGCCTCGACCACGCATAAAGCGACTTCTACACAAGCATCTACACAATCTGGAAATAATCCTAGAATCTACTAACGCCACGATGATACTCAAACATGGCGATAAGGGATATTTGTGCTGTTATTGCACGGAAGCTTTCCAAGAACCCATGAATTTGAAAATACACACGTTAACGGAACACCAAAATGCAGAAAAGTTCTATGGAAACATTATAGCTAATGGACCATCTAGGTTCTTAGTCAAACTTGACATCACGAATCTGAAATGCATGCTTTGCAGCGCCAATATAGATTCTCTCCAAGATCTATTTGTCCATCTGTCAGAGATACATAATAAGTACTTCTACACTGATATAAAAAATCAAATATTTCCTTTCAAGTTCAATGCGAAGCAATTGAAATGCTGCCAATGTACTAATGACGTCGTTTTCGTCACATTCCGAGCATTACACGAACATATGCACAAGCACTACCGATATTTCATTTGCAACGAGTGTGATGCTGGATTCATTAATCATACATCATTAACCAGACATACGGTTACTCATACGGACGGAACATTCGCCTGCCGACATTGCCCTTTTAAATTCGACAACGTGGTCAAGAGGAAAAACCACGAGATGCGCAGTCATACTCACACTGGCAAATCACATATATGCCATTTCTGTAATGAAGGTTTTAAAGAGTATATTACGAAGGAATTGCATCTGTCTACGGTTCATGGTGTTACTCGGCAATATAACTGCACCGCGTGTGACAGGAGCTTTCCTTCCCATAGTCTTCTTAGTGTACATATCAGACGCTTCCATTTGATGGAAAAACATCACAAATGTTCCGAATGCAATAGAGCGTTCTTCAGGAATGGCGACCTAAAGAAACATATGTTAATTCATACAGGCGTTAAAGATTTTAAATGTGTAGTCTGTTCAAAGCATTTTGCTAAGAGATTTACACTAACTCAGCATATGAAGATTCATAACAATGATAAGCATTTCAAATGTACAATATGTGATAAGGCGTTTGTGCAGAAACCTAGCTTGACCTGGCATATGAGGGCAAAGCACGCATATGATTGTTCTACATAAGCTATCAAACGTGATATTCTGTTCATTCATTTGTTTCATGTTTTTAATCTGTAAATAAAGAATATATAAGTGTAAGAATTCGAGAAAGAGTTCAAGAACTCGGCCATCTTCTTTACAAGTTTCCATGTATTTCTGCGCAAATTTATTTTATTTCGCCATACGTCTCAGAATAAATTAAGAACGTCTGTTATTGTGAGAGTATTTTTAAATAGTGCTGTTTAGTTGAAAGATACATTAAGGTACAACGAGATGAAGTCTGTTTTGAGATTAAGTTTCTACTTTACCATTGTCTAATAGCTGCATATGTTTTTTTTTTTTTGCTTAGATAATGTTAGGCTAGGTTAGGTTTACCTTTTAGCTAGCATATTTTCTTGATTAATTAAATTCACGAAAATGTTTAAATCCCTGATTCTTGGGGGCATATCCATTTTAATATAACGTGTGAGGTCATCGGCCCAAAATAGCTCCCTCGAGTCCGATCAATTGTTATAACTAATAAGTAAGTAGGTATTATAATATTGGAATTGTTGTAAAACCTATCACGAAGGGGAATGATATGAAGTTTCGAATGACGTTGTTTCGCCTCACGCTGTTTCTAAATAAATTGCGAGTGGTACGCCATTTCGAAAACGCATTGAATCTAAAACCACTCTATCGAATGACGTTATCGCGAACACGCCGAAAGCGTTACTATAGTGGCCGAGCACTGCAAGCAGGAATATTGTCCTTACGGTGTTCAGATATGCGTGTCCGCGAGTACATCAGACTAAGTAACTTTGTCGAAAAATAATTGTTGGGCTACGTTTTTATTTTTGGTGTAAAAATTCGCTGTTTACGATATTGCGCAATGTACTCGTAAGTCTATTGTAGTAATATTGTCAATCGCTTTAATTTCATTTGGACGATCAATTTCCGCTTGAATGTGTATCAACCACATAAAAAAATTGTCAGTTTATCGTTTCGGGTACCCTTAAGACACGAAAAACGTTGTGCTTAAGGGTGCACTCAACAGTACAGGGTTCGAGGGAGTGTTTAAAGTTAAGTTATAACACTTAAAACTCAAAACACTTTCCCAAAAGAAATGTGTGTGTAATAAAGTACAGTTTGTGCCACTACAGATGTGACTTGACACACCAAGTGGATTGACTTGCGCAGTAGACGATTTATGGGTCTCTTTAGCGGTAAATGGTCTTCGCTGGGGCGTCATCGGGGCGGTGGGAGGCGCTAACAAGTCTCATTTTTCGTGGCGCATTTTGTATGTACTCGAACTCGCGCAGTCAGACAATATGACAGATTGGAATATTTCATTAGTCTTCTTCTTTTCGTGCCGACAGTGCTTGGGTTGATTATTATTATATTGTTTGAGCGACAACAGCCCTCAGTGGCATTCCAAGACCTAGAGTCTTCGAAGGTGCAAGCGAACGGTCTGATTAGAAGCACCGCACTCGCACTGGGTGTTGGATGCGTCAGTAATTTCCAACTTCGTTTTAAATTGTGTTTGCAGCAGTTTACTTGGGTAGGTATGCAATCGATTTAGAGCTTCACATAGAGGCCACTGCAGATCACGCCCGGGAGGTAATCGTCCCGGGGCTTGAAGTGGTGAATGCTTGTCTTCCCACAATTTGCTTCTCTCTATGGGTGGTTTGTCTTGGAAGGCCTGTGCAGAGCGTAAGAAGGTCTTACGACTTTTAAGCCTACCCGGCTATTCAGCTATTTTCGTAGTGACGTTTCCACATTGTATATTAAGGTTACTTATTGCATGTCTAGCGTACGTATGTGTGGTGAGAATAAAAACTTGTAATTGTTGCTTATTAGAGTAGCATTATTCTGTTTAATTTGTGCAAAATATATTAGTAATCTAAAAACATTGTTTCATTTCAATTACCTACCTAGTTTAGAATGATGGTAATGTCATAAATAATAACAAAGAGAAAAAAACAAAGCGTACCTACCTAGATATTGATATTCAAAATAATGATTAAAACTAAAAACTTCCTAGTCTGACGAATCATTAACTAGCCGGTAACATTTATAATATTAGGAAGAGGCGTATAAGCAGGACGAGCAAACCCGATTATATGTTTCAAAAGATGACCATCCTCTAGCTTTTTCCGAGCTATGTTCTGGTCGGCTTCCAGTCTAACCAGATGCAGCTAAATATCAGTACTTATTTTATATGTAGGGAATATCTATCTGACCTCCTCATTACAACCCAATTACTAGGAAACACGATACCCCTTGGTAAGACTGGCTGTCAGTCTTTAGGGCTTGTGACGACCCAAAACGACTGTCAAAAATCCACGAATGATATGATATAATGGGCCCGATGGTTTAAGGATGGTTTCCGCTAGACCGTGTCGGGTGCGACCCGTGCTTTGCACGTGGTGCGGTGAAAAATAATACAAAACTTCACGAGCATTTTATATGAAGCAGTTCATGCTGCAAACTGAACAGACACGGCTGCGGCTCGCGCCCGTGATGGCCTAGCATAAATCATCCCTGAACGTGCTTTCCGAGGCACGGAGAAATCTCGGTATGTTAAAAATGGTCGTAAACATGATAAGCATAAATATTTATTATTATTAATTTCAGCATTTTACCTTGCAATATATTTTAATGAAATAACTGAACGAATAATTTACCATCTGAATGATTTATCCTTTTCTTTGTAGGTGGTGAAGAAATAACTGTTGTGAAAAAAGAATCGAACGGCAAAGAACTTACGGAAAATATAGATGAAAAAGAACTAAAAATAACATCGAGAACCGAGCTGTTAAAACATCGAAGTAATATTAAAGAAATCCTTCTTAATTCTAACGCAACGCCCATAAGACGGTATGGAGGGATTGGATACACGTGCTGCTACTGTCTAAACCAGTTCGAACACCCTGCAGATCTTAAGAAACATACACTAGAGACCCACAAGAATATCTCTGAAGCAAACTTTATGAAGAAAATGAACATGTCCGAATATATCGTCAAATTAGACATAACTGCATTGAAATGCAAGCTTTGTAGCAGTGAAATGAATACTCTAGATAACTTAATAGACCATATTCAAACCGTACATGAAAAAAAAATCGACATGGACCATATAAACCATATCTTCCCTTTCAAATTCGGTATCGATTTACTGACATGCACTATTTGCTCGAACACGTTTAGTAAGTTTAGGACCCTTGTTCGACATATGCATATTCATTACAGGAATTACATTTGCACCGTTTGCGACACTGGATTCGCGAACCGAAACTCATTTACACAACATTTAGTCAATCACAAAACAGGGTCATTTGTTTGTGAGTACTGCCCAAAAGTCTATCCTACTCTAGTAAAAAAACGAATGCACGAAAGAACATCGCACACACACATCCATACTACGTATAAATGTGGTTATTGTAAGGAATCTTTCAAAGATCATGGGCAAAAAGAAGCTCATGTTACTTCTGTACATGGTGTGGTATCATTGAAAACTGTATGTCAAGCTTGCAACAAAGTATTTCCCAATAGGAAGAAACTTAACATACACGTAAAACGAGACCACCTAATGGAGAGGCCACATAAATGTAAGGATTGTGACATGGCGTTTTATTCCACAACAGGGCTGAAAAGTCATATGGTCAAGCATACAGGATTGAAAGAATTTCAGTGCTCAGTATGTCTGAAGAACTACGGAAGGAAGAAAACACTGAACGCTCATATGCAGACACATTCTGAGGAGAAGAGGTTCAAATGTGAAAAGTGTGGACAGAAATTTACGCAGAAAAGCACTTGGAGAATACATATGAGATCTAAACATGGAGAAATTGTTTAACATTATTGTGAAAATACTTTTGGCATAGATCAGTAATTAAGAAATAATAAATTAGAAGTCCTACCAAAGTGTTAATAATTGTTTTGATAATATTTTGTGGTTTATTATTAGGGATGTTGACAAAAAAAAATGTTTTCTCCGTCTAAAATATTGGACACGTATTTTATTTTTTATTACGTAATCAAAAGATTACGGCATTAAATTCAATTAAAATGTGGCATGACGTCACTATCCAGTAGATTTATACCGAATTGTGACGTAGCGAGCCCCCACTCCCCAACTTTAATGTGTTTTATGTAAATCATTTTTTATTAATATGATAAAGCCAAAAATATGTGTCTAATAGTTTTTTATTATCTGACTGACTGAATAAATAGGTAGTTCTTTTTTTTCCCAGTCAATATCTCTATTAGCATTTGTCCAGGTCGTTGGGTTTTTCCATTAGGAATTTCTCAGTACCGGTAAACCGGGGTTACTTTGAATCGCGGGGTAACTTTGATAGAAACTTCCATTTCATATAAAATCGTGAATTACTTAAAACGAAACGCAATTAGGTTTTTTTTTTCTGAGTTATGAACACTGAACAACTGTTTAATCCTTTCCTGAGGACACGCTGGGAATCCACCAATCATTTTAATTGAAAAAGGTAAATATATTGTCATTCAAACAATCAAATCAATTGTTAGATCAAAGTTACCCCATGCGACAATATTTATTTTTCTAGTTGATAGATTTTTATTTTTTAAATTGGCATTATAATTGGGTAATTATATTTAAATTGTATTAGCATTGTAATTGGGTTTATTTAATTGCGTAATTACTTTGCAATTACGCAATAATTACTTTGTAATTACGCAATAAAATAAGGGGTATCAAAGTAACCCCATCCTACGTATAACTTTGATCAGGCAGTTTAATTTTTTTTTCTCAAAATCAAGCCAATTTTTTTCACTTATTATTACAGGAATCGAGAGTAATAAAACAACCGATCACTAGATTTATTTAGTATTTTTTTACACCCACAAATTTAAAAGATATGAACCTTCAAAGTTTAATATTGATCAAAGTAACCCCGGTCTACGGTAGCAGCCCGGAGTCTGGATTTGTGCCCGGTTGATGGCAATAGGCTCGTATTACATAACTGGCGAAATGTGGGTGTTTTATGGGTACACCTCTGCCTAACCCTCCGGGGAATAAGGCATCAGTAACAATTAAGTTACGTAATTGTAGGAACTTAAGTTTTTATTTCGTGAGAACATGCTAACTTAAATGCCTGTTTCTTTAATGTCGTGATTAGTGACAGTAGGTGTATTTACTTAATAATAAAGAATTATGAAATAATGTACTATCCAGATACAAATAAGCCACGACTGTCAGCCACGGCTCACGGACGCGTCCGATAATTTGTTCTCAGCTTAAGAACTTATCTCGCACTTATCATCAGTCAGACTATTAGATTATTAAGAATTATGTCTGAGAAAGGTACAAAGTTTCATGTAATTTAAGTTTTAAAAATTAAACATAGAATGATTAAAACATGAACTGCGTTTCTTTTACTTCTACCTATCCAACAAGTAAAAAAAAGCCTTCTTTTTTAGTTTTCGGTTTTTGGTAAAAAAAAAAAAATTGGTTGTAGGTACAACCGTTAGGTATAATGCCACATGCAAAGATTCAGAGCTCTACAAGTAATAAATCCTACAGCAACATTTTAGAGCGGTGGGTTTAATATAGATGATACGGTGGATCGAGTCATATTATCCATATAAAATACTGGTATTCAGCTACATCCGATTAGACTGGAAGCCGACCCCAATATAGTTGGCAAGAATCTCCTTAGCTGTTACCTACTCTTTTAAAACGTATGTGTGAAGACGATTTAGCTAAAATAAAGAAAAGGTACAAAGAATTATGATAATAAATGGAGCTCACATATTTACAAAAATTGGAACCGTAGGCGATGTTCCTAAATTTTAACAAATAATAAATCAGTGTGTGTGTTAAAGTAATCACAGAATGTAAAAATTATAAATTATGTGAATGTAGTTAAAATAACAAACCAGGTTGATTTTGTCTACACTCTAGATTCATGTTTGTCCTATGGAGTAGGACCAGCATGTTTTCAAGCATTATTATCTAGGATGTAATCCTCTAATTTGCAATATGCTTGTTTACAAAGTGTAGGTACTTTTAATAAGAGTTTTGAATCACAAGTTTTCGTATCACAAGGTATTTTTTGTAACATTTAACACAGTACTTACCCCATAAAAGATGGATGTACTTATGATAATCTGAAATATTGTTAATCTATTTTTATTTCTAGTATTTAAATTATGTACCTATCATTTAGTTTATTTATAAGATATATTTTTTTTCGTACATACATGATAAACTGGCAAGGTAGGTACTGCAATAATATAAATGTTTTAAATAGTTCCCCATTTATAAATCAAAAAAACGAAGCTCTATTCTAAAAATAATAGACTGTGGTTAGTTGGATTGTAGTCGGTCTACGATCTCGACCACGGCTAAGCCACGTTCATCGATTGATTAATTTCTTCATGTGCGCGATAGTTATATTACCACAAATAAAATAATGAAATTTAACCTAAAAATTAACAATGAAATCATTGCAATGAAAAACTGTTTATTCACAGACATAATGTTTTTGAAAACACGTACAAATTATCTCTGCCAAACTACAAAGCAGTTTGTTGACGGACGTATCTCCCTTATTTGTACTTATTGACGAAATTAAAACAACTTGAACTAAAACACTTTACAATATAATGAATGCATCAAATAAAGTCGTACTTTTCTTTATAGGTATACCTCAAGCAGATACAATCGCAATTAAAATAGAAGTCGACCAACCAGATGAAGCTAATAAGGGAGAAATTACACAGCCGACAATTGCTGGTATGAGTGTGGCAAACCCTAAAGCAGTAAGATCGTCCTGCAAACCTCCTATAGTGTCTAAAGGGTACAGTGCTGAAATTAACAAGCATAAAACGAATATTATAGAAATAATGCGTTGGTCTAACGCTACACCAATAAGACTTTGGGGAGATATGGGTTACATGTGTTGTCACTGTGAAGACCAATACTTAGACCCGGGCGATCTCAAAACACACACCCTACAAGCTCACGAGGACGTTACCAAAGCCTTCTTCATAAAAAACATGAGCATGTACAATTACATCATCAAATTAGACATCACTGATTTGCAGTGCAACATATGTAATAAAAGTATCGACACTACTGAAGAATTAATGGAACACTTGAAGAAACACAAGAAAATTATACATACTGACATCAAAAATCACATCGTCCCTTTCAAGTTTAGCACAAAGCCTCTTGAATGTTTCATTTGCAAGAATGTTTTCAACAAATTCAAATTATTATTGATACATATGAATATACACTTTAGGAACTACGTATGTGATATTTGCGATGCCGGTTACGTAAATTATTGTAGACTTAAGCTACATAAAACAATACACAAAACTGAAAATTTCAATTGCTCATCTTGCTCTATGAAGTTCGAAACATTGGCTAAGAGAAACCTGCATGTAAAGACTAAGCATGCCAACATTATTCGTCACAAATGTGGGTACTGTAAGGAAAGATTCAGCGAATATAGGAAGAAGGAAGAACATCTAATATCTGTACATGGACTGAATAAACAAAAGTCGAAATGCCAAGCGTGTGATAAAGAATTTGGTCACCGGAAACATTTAGCCGTGCACGTTAAAAGACACCATTTGATGGTAAGACCACACGCTTGTGAAGTGTGTGAGAAGAAATTTTTCAGTTCAAGTGAGCTGAGAAATCATATGAGCAAGCATACAGGAGAGAAGCCTTATAAGTGTGAAATTTGTTTGAAGTCATATGGACAGTCGAGGACCTTAAAAGCACATATGAGGATTCATAACGATGATAGGCGTTTTAAATGTGAACGTTGTGGACAGGCTTTCGTTCAGAAATCCAGTTGGAGATGTCATATGAAATCTAAGCATGGGGAGACTGTTTAACTTTATCTATATTTGCGTTATTAAAGAGCTTAAAAGTTGCCGATTGTTTCACTTGCTAATGTCAGAAAAACTGATGATTATATTCTCTTTCAAAAGTGACTTCGTCTTTCAGTGAAGTGTCTTTGGATTGAAGTGGACTGTTGTAGATTTATACCGACGCTTTTTATGTGTAACATCTTTCCTCTCGCTCTCCTGCAGTCTGTGGGAGTGATTCCGTTAAAAGAGACGGAAGTGTGTAACAGGAAGCCAGAGAAGCGCGCGCTATTTGATTTGACCAATGAGCGCGTGCGGTGCTAGAGAAGAGGCCCCGCCCCTTTACCGTCGCTTATTACCAAGGTGAGACGTCAGATGTTACACATCATATGCGACTACTGTGAGGCTCGCTCATTTTTTTACTCTATTGTATGTTAAAGTTTATAAATAAAACTTATTAACATAGTGATGGAATATATAACTAGAATGTCGAAGTTAACATAAATAATGATTATAATAAAGCAGCACATGCTGTGTTGAAACTTGCAACCGAGCATTAGTAAATACAATAATGTATAATTTGTCTCTTTGTAGGTCACGGACGGGGAACTAGAATAATCAAAATAGAAAAACCGACAAAAGCAACCGTTGAATTGAAGTTCATCTCAAATCTAACAAGGAGAGACTCAAATGCCATCCTAAAAGGTGCAATATCAGAAACTGTGAAGAATAAACTGAATCTAAAAAATATATTGCTCAACTCAAACGCAAACCCAATTCGATGTAAAGATGGTCAAGGATATGGCTGTTCATTCTGTCCAAAACAGTTTCTAGAGCCGACTGCTCTCAAGAAGCACTTTCTAGAAGAACATAATAATGACAAACTGATTAAGTACATGACCTCTAAGCTATTTGATCATGTCATCAAGCTAGATATAACGTACTTGAATTGTGCTCTTTGTGACAAAGACGTCAAACATCTGGACGACCTTGTAGCACATCTGAAGGATGATCACAACAAGTCGATGTATCTAGACGCTAAAAGCCAAATCGTCCCGTTCAGATTCGACTCGCCCGAATTAAAATGTGTCATATGCTCCACAGAATACAGTTCATTCAAACTTTTACAAGAACATATGAATTCACATTTTGGTAATTATATTTGTGAAATATGTGGAGCAGGGTTTGTGACTGACAGACTCCTAGTAAGCCACGTCAAACGACATGATAGCGGAGAGTATAAATGTGATCAATGCGATAAAACTTTTACAAACCAGATTAAAATACGCGAGCACATAAAACGAACACATCTAGGTCAGAGCAAAAGAAACAAATGCAATTACTGCGCGGAAAGATTCGTTGATTACTGGAAGAAGATGGATCATATGGTGAAAGAGCATGGAATGCCTCCTGTCGTCCTTAAATGTTCCGCTTGTGAGCGAACGTTCAGTAACCAACGGTCCTTATCACGGCACACAAAAAAAGACCACCTTTTGGAGAGAAGGCACAAGTGTAACGAATGTGACATGAGATTCTATGGAAAAAGTGGTTTGCAGAAACACATGGCCAAGCATACGGGGCTGAGGCAATTCAGGTGTGAAGTTTGCTTAAAGGCCTATGGAAGGAAGAATACGCTAAGAGAGCATATGAGGATCCATGCGAATGATAAGAGATTCGCTTGCACTCACTGTGGCCAAGCTTTCGTCCAAAAGTGTAGCTGGCGGAGTCACATGCGTTCTAAACATGGAGAAGAAGTGTAAAAGCCGTAGACATTCTTTAGAGTTAATTTTTTTAGTAGTCTTAATATAGATTTTACGTACAACATTGTTATATTATATTAATTTTCAAGTGAGAATATCCCTAATTCCCAACGGCTTAGCTTAGGTTTTTATTAGTTAGCGAAACAGAACATTACTCGCGCTATTTTATTAAGAATGGCAAACTCTGAATTTAATTAAGAAATTGTATCTTGTTTTTTTTTTTTTTCTTACAGAAGTCATTCCGTTCTCATGTGATTTTTCAATGTACAAATTCATCACGTATCTTCATCATGTTAGTAGCGCTAACCGACATATTATCTCAAGAATTTAACTCATAACTACTGAATGAATTGATAGCATTTATTTGTTCATAGGTGAACAACGGAACACACCATTAAAAGAAGATAATTTAGCTACAGGAAAACCTATCATGAGAACTGAATCGAACCCTGAAAAATCGCGCAAAGAAACAACGAGAAGATCTGACGATTTAAAAACGATACTTCTTTATTCTAATGCAAGTTTAATTAGAAATAAAGATAGCGATGGATACTGCTGCAATTTTTGTCCAAAGAAATTTGAAGACCCGAAGTACTTAAAAGCACATTCTTTAGAAGAACATTCCGATATACAAGCTTTACGAATGCCAAAATCTTTTGAATACCTTATCAAAGTTGACATAACTGATTTGAAATGCAAAATTTGCCAAAGAAATCTTTCGAAATTAGATGAGTTGACCGCACATTTAAAAACTGAGCATAGCAAAAATATCACAACAGACATGAGCGAAATTATTCCTTTCAAATTCGACACTGCGGATTTCCATTGTGCTGTATGTGGAGCAGAATACTCGACTTTCAAAATATTACAAGAGCACATGCATCATCACTTCAGGAACCATATTTGTGAAATCTGCAATGCAGGCTTTATTACACGTCGATTACTAATCTGCCATAAGAGAAGGCATGCGAAAGGAGAATTTAAATGCAGTCAATGTGATAAAACATTCATTTGCGATCAAAAGAGAAGGGACCACGAACAGAGGATGCACTTAGGCCTTAAAAAGAGAAACAAATGCAAAGTTTGTGAAGAAAAGTTCAAAGACTATTGGACAAAAATGCATCACATGGTCCAGAAACACGGAGCACCTCCCATATCCTTGAAATGTACGGCTTGTGAACGAATATTTACCAACAGACGATCTTTAGCACGACACGTGAAAAAAGATCACTTGATGGAAAGACAACATGTCTGTACTATCTGCGATATGCAGTTTTTCTTGAAGCATCTCCTAGTAGAACATATGAGGGTACATACAGGGATTAAGAAGTTCCAATGTCATGTGTGCACGAAGCACTATGCGACAAAAAAGTCGTTGCGACAGCATCTTCGATCGCACGCTGACGATCGTCGATTTGCTTGCACTGTGTGTAGTCTAGCCTTTGTGCAAAAACGTACGTTGAAAAATCATATGAAAGCGAAGCATGGGGAGTAGGTTCTAGAGTTATATTTTTATTGTAATGCTGGGCCCGCACCTGCGTCTGTCATGACGAAACTTCGTACAATGACACGAAACACGCAGATGTGACTAACCATTAGCGGCTATCGTCGCAATAGTTCGGGCTGCGAAGCATTTATCGCCCTGGTGGCGGTACATCAAACGGTTTTAACGCACTAATTAGTGTGGCGTGTGGTCAGACTAGTGTTGGTCACTTCGACTCTTGTTTCCGGACTGCGTAGATGCTGTCGAAATAATGAAGGGCCATCCTGAATTGCACGATAATTTGTTAAAATTATGAAGCCGCTAATGTGACCACCGCATTTACGCGATATTTTTTTGCGAGTATAACATATCAAGCTTCGGCACGCGTTGCCTTGACACGATAGACGCAGGTGCGGCCCCGGCTAAATAGTAGTTAAAGTTGTACAAGAATCTTTTGGCGCATGCCAAACATTAGAACTAACGCCACCTTCTTTTTTTTTTTATTCAATTTAACAAATGTTAACCAACAGCACGGCGCCCTCCCATCAATGTAATTCAAGTGCCAGAAGATCCTTGTAGAACTGTATGTTGTTTTAGGTAGGCATTCAAAATAAATTGATATAATATTATGCTTTTGTTTTTTTTTCACAACTGAAGATTCACATCTATACATACATACTCTACATAGGTAGATACATACATCCTACATACATACATACAATTAAAATTGAAGTGTCTGTTTGTAATGTCAAAATAACAGCTATTTACTAAATGCTTAAGAAAGTACATACGCGGTAGTTACAAAAACCATTTTTTTTTGTTGGTCTGTGTGTTTTTTCCAGCTAATCTCCGAAACGGCTGGAGCGATTTTGACGGGACTTTCACTAATAGATAGCTGATATTTTTTTCTGTTACCTATTAGTTTTATTATAGAAAAATAATTAGGGTCCACGCGGGCGACACGACGCCCCGGGCGGTAGGTAGTTAGTTTTAATTATAACATCACGCCTGTATTCCCCGAAGGGTTGGGCAGAGGTGTACCTATAGTACACCCACATTTTGCCAGTTATGTTTAAGTCCCATGTACCTAATAGGGGGCGAGCCTATTGCCATCAAACGGGCACAACTCCAGAATCCAGGCTGCTACCGAGAAACTCTAAATGGGAAAAGAAAGAAAGAAAATACGTTTATTTAGCACAGACTAAAAGGCACATAAGTAGAAATAAAAACGTAAAAGGAAAGAATACAAAATAAAAAGTGTAAAACTGCGTTGCATGATACTAGCAGGAATGTGTGCCTCGCGGCTATGCCAAATAGGCCCAGTTCAGCATAAATAACTAGTGCCTGACTGCCCGACCCGGGAATCGAACCCAGGAACTCATGCTCAGCAGTAGCGCTTGCGATCCAAAACAAAAGCTCCTCTTAATTAAATTAAATGACCACTACGATACATGAAAATGCGGAGAACAAATTAAGCCACATATAAATACAGATGGTTCACTCCGCAAAATCATTCAAATAAAAAGCGACTCTTGCTACGACACAATAAAGTACAATTCAGGTCGCACAGCGCTAATTATCTACAGTTATATTCACCTAGAAGTTGCCTCTCTTTCTATCGCGTAACTCTTAGATCTTCTAACTACGTTACACTCATTGATATGGCACAAGTCGAGCCAGTCACGTACTTGTAGCTTCGTACTGAAAATGCAGAGTAGTTTATCTGTGATAATATAATACCAATACTTATTTATCCACCTATTACTTTTATTACGATATTGCTGCGTATAAACTCCTCATATCGGGATCTTCCCTACCTACATGATTACATCTAAAAATTGTATTGGATTGCATGTAACATAGAGAATAACTTTGCTTAAAAATTAATAATTCTTGTAATTTTCATGGAAAATAACGTGATTTTTGAGAAAAGTTACAAATTTGAATATAGTAATTTTATTCTAGTCAGTCAATAATTATTATAATAATGTATGAATATTGTAAAACATTTTAAAAAGAGTAACAACGGAGTTTCTTGCCCAATCTCCTCTATGGACAATCTTTAGAAAATCATACAATTAATTCTACTTTTTTGGAAGTTTTGACGTTCAACAGTGCGTTTTAATAGGCCTACCTACTTAAAATAAATGATTTGAGTTTGACAAACTTACAAACCTTTACCATAATTTGTTTACTTTTAAACATGTAGGTACTATCTTCAGTAAGCATGCTTAAAATTAACATTAATGTTAATTAAATCATTGGACCACTGGAACTCATTTTAACAACTCAACAAACACTAACTTCAAGTGGGTATCAAATATGAACTAAAAACTTTTATTATTCATTTCATAACCTCTAAAACATAATATCTACTCGTTATTTCCAGGTCTTCGCTCCAGAACTATTCGCGATTCTCCAATAATCTTCGAAGACGAAGAGAAAAGCATCACATTGGACAGAAAACTCAACTTTTCTTCTTTCGTTTCCATCCGACCTGTGGGCAAGAAAACCATACCTTGGGTCCGCGAGCAGCAGAAGAAAATAGCCCAAGAGAGACGGTTAACAGAACTAGACTGGCAGTTCGATAACATTAAGACGGTCCTCAAATGCTCCAACGCCTCGCCCGTCCGTTGTCGAGTAGGCACGAGGTTCGCCTGCAGTTACTGCCTTGACCAATTCCAAAATCCTACGGAATTGAGGAGTCATTCTATACAAGTCCACGTTAATGATAGACCAGAATTCTTTAACGCTAGATCGTTGTCCAGACATATTGTTTATTTGGACATTACTGGGTTGAAATGTAAGATTTGTGATCAGTCTGTGGATGGATTGGACCAGTTGATGGACCATTTGAAGACTGTACACGATGAGTTAATTTATAAACAGATAAAGAATCAAATCGTTCCGTTTAGGTATGATGGTCGGAAGCTCCTGTGCGGGGTTTGTGCAGTCGACATAGGAGACTACAGCGATATTCAAGATCACATGTCCGAACATTACAGGAATTATATTTGTGGTTTCTGCGATTCTGGATTCGTTATTCGCAGCAAAATGCTTGAACATAAGAAAGCGGTCCATTTGGTTTAATTTCTTGTCCATTTTAATGTATTTTCTTGTCTTTTTTTAATTGCTTTGATACTAAATAAGTAAGTTTTAACTCGTAAGTCGCGGTTGTTACTACGCCACCACAGCTCCCAAATCACTTAACTAAAGTAAAATAGAAAAAAAAAGTGTGTGCTTATCACCACAATAGAGAAGAGAAAACTTTATAAGCCAAGTATACCTACGTGATTCAGCGTCACCGACTGGAGCCGGGTGTTCAGTCACGAGCGAGCAATAATATGTAAACACTTGGCAAAATGCAAAAGCGATTTACTCGGGGAATTACAATTGCAACTTCGAAATACGACCTATTCCATAATACATAGTATGGGTTCCAATATACTATATTCGTAATAACACAAAATTACAATCAACACAGGAGGAGTAAATCACTTTTAAAAGTTGCTAAGAGTGTACATACTGATTCAACTTCACCGACCCGAGCGTGACGGTTCAGATAGATCGCTAAAAGTGCGCCTAAAAAAGTTTTCACATAAATAAAATATGAAAACGTAAAGAATCTATGATTCTAAAATAATGGTGCGACTATTTCTGCTGCGTTCTGTACGCGATTTCAAAGAGAAGTATTTTTACTCCAGCGACATTTAGAGCAAGGCGATTTTCAGCTGTTTTTCAGCTAACAAAGCTGCCCAATCACTATTTCAGACTGCAACGACACGACTCCGTAGAGATGGTGACATATATCCGCCTGTTGCCGTTTAAGAGTTGCATAGAAACCAGTCATGTCACTGCAGTCTGTCACTACGATTGGGCTACGGTCACCGCTGCGGTTTGCGGTTGCGGTCGCCTTTGGAATTGAACCTTTAAGATACAATTCTGTACCCGACCTCAGGAGGCAACTGCAGGCGACATGTCGCCGCGACAAGATTTGGATAACACGTTTTTCTATCTTCTATCTACTGACTGGAATATGGGTTGCTGCCGCCTGCGGTCGGGTACGGAATGGCACCTTTAGGAACTGTCTAATGTTTAGTCGACTTAATTGTTGTAGTTTTATGTTAGTATTAATATCAATACTCTGGTATTTGAATAAATGTAACTGCATGATATATTGCATTTGTTTCATTTATTTCAACTCCATCCCAGCCTGTACTCTGATAATTTTAACTATGATAATCGATGTGAAACATCCAAAAACGCCTTTTTACATCCAGCGTAATCATTTTGATTATGATAATCGATGTGACACATCCAAAAACGCCTTTTTACATCCAGCGTAATCATTTTGATTATGATAATCGATGTGACACATCCAAAAACGCCTTTTTACATATCCAGCGTAATCATTTTGATTATGATAATCGATGTGACACATCCAAAAACACCTTTTTTACATATCCAACGTAAAACAATAGCTTTCGATTGGCATAATCTGTCGGTTCTCAGTAAAGCTACGGTTTCCTAGCAGAGCTGTGATCACCACACAATGTCCGCAGTGACGGCTATCACGAAAATGATGGCAGCGGGGTTTGACTTTTACGGGGTCAAAAAACGCTCTCTAGGAAAACACACCAAATTACTTTCTTAAATAACGTCAGTGACGGCATTCGCTCGTAAATTGCGGACGCTTTATGGCGGTAACTCCTCTTCTAGGAAACCGTAGCTTGTTCACTGGAGCGAAGAAGTGAGAAGAGGAGCGGAGCTGTGCTAATATTAACCAATAGAATCTAGACTCTGGAGTGGAACTTAGATTCTATTGGTTAATACAGGCACCGCTCTGCTCCTCTCTGCTCCAGTGGACAGGCAGCCTAAGTTACATAACAGTTCTAAAATAAACATTTTTCTCGTCATGAAATCGCCATAAACAGTCTAGTATACACCTAGATTTAGAACAACACCAAAAGAATCAGTTTTTACGACACAATCTACAGCAAGTGATTATATTCAGCAGTTAGTATGATGTAAACATGATATATCTACTACTCGTATAAGAAAACATATTTATAGCATTCATTTTAATTTTTTATTTGCAACTTTATATTCGAATATTCAACACCCTCATTTGTATGCGATGTGATCAAACATTAAACAATCGCTTTTTTTGTAGGTACCGATCCAGAATCCATACTGATCGAGATAGAGGTCGACATGTCTTCATTTTTTACTTCTGAAGACGAGACTGAAGTCTCCACACTCAACGAAGTCGATAAACACAGAGAGAATATCCGAACTATCCTCCTTTCTACCAACGCCACGCCAATCGGAAGATACGGGAGCCTCGGGTACAACTGCTGCTTCTGTACCGAAGTCTACTCAGCCCCCAAGAATCTCAAAAAGCACACAATCGAACAACACGACGAACAAAATATCTCCTCCTATATGAATAACTATACTATGCTTAACTATATCGTCAAGCTGGACATCACAGGTCTCCGCTGCGAAATGTGCATGAAACCGTTTAACGAACTCCAAGCACTGATTGATCACCTCACGTCAGAACACCAGAAATTCTTCCACACTGACATTGGAAATCACATCGTTCCTTTCCGGTTCGATTCGGAGGTGCTGCACTGCGTCGAATGCTCCTTCGAATACAACAACTTCAAGATCTTACTCGAACATATGAACACTCATTACAGTAACCATATCTGCGAGGTTTGTGAAGCTGGCTTCGTGAACAGAAGGATGCTGCAAGCCCACATGTATCGACACAAAACTGGAGTCTTCCAATGTGGCTTTTGCACAAAAGTTTTTGACACTCGAATCAAGATGAAAGTTCACGAGAGAATGGTGCATTTGTACGTTAAGAAGAGACCAAAGTGTACAATCTGTGAGAGGAAGTTCAATGATTTCCAGAAGATGATACAGCATGAGGCTGATGATCACGGTCTTCAGAGAGAGATTAAGTGCGAGATGTGTAGCAGAATGTTCACTACTCAAAGATCTTTTACGATTCATAAAAAGTTCTACTGTGTTCCTAATGATTAGAGAAGAAATATCACTGGAATTAAATCCTTTAAAATAACGACGAACGCGCACAAGTTAAAGCACAACACAGTTCGTCATTCAGAGACGTTATTTTCGTGACATTATTGTCATAAAAAGTGATACATACACAGTGATTTCGACATCAGTGTAGAGAAAGTATCCTCCGAATACTCAAATGATACAGAACATATTCAACTTTAAGACGTTGTTGAGTTGTGTTTGAGTATTTATCCCAAAAACTAAATAAATAGAAAGAGTAGATACTAAAGCTTTTTTGAATGGCAAGTGCTGAGTCATTCGCCGGATTATCAACGATTACGTGAATCAATTCCTAACACAAGACATTTTCAGCTTAGTTTGTAAGGATAGCAGGAACTCCTTTAGTTTAGTTCAATCCAAATTGCTGTAGAATATTTTGCTAGTATTAGAACCTCTTAGAATAAGTTTTTCAAAGCTCATTAAATGCATAAAGTAAAGAAGCTTAACTTACAAGATAACTAAGTAAAAAAGCATGCAAATAATGCATCGAAAATAGTTCGGCTTAGGCTGGAAAAGGAAGATCACCATTGATTATCATTAGTTATTTATTACTATTGAAGGATTTCTAGGTACATCATAACGAGTAACTTTTATGTAGTGTTATTGCCTACTTAAGTAGGTAACTGGTGAAACGTGGGTGTACAATCTGTACACCTCTGCCTTACCCTTTGGGGAATACAAGCGTGATGTTATGTTAAATAATTGAGTGGGTCAGGAATTACATGCCCTTACATAAAATGTTCCATATATACATTTTTTATCCATGACGAGCGATGTTTTGCTTAGAACTATGATCAGACTAGTTGTGGATGGACGCGAAGGTCGCTTCAGGAGCCATGTGTAATTTTATGAATCTTTAGTAGGTATCGATGTATATTAGGCCTCGTAATTTTTTTAACATTACAACCCCAAGGTTGTATGTCACTTGCAGTTATAAGAAAGACTAAAGTAAGTCCATTTTAATACCTAAGTAACATTTGACAATTCATCAAAATTCAACAACGTAACCTTGTAACGCCGGGCATAAAATAATATATTATTTCGTTTTGTTAGAACTGCACAATTGCTTAACTTTTTTCAATTACGATTACATATTTATTGTATTAATGACCGATACGAGTAAAAAATTCAAAATTCAAAAGTCATTTATTCAAACTAGGCTGAGAATCAGCACTTTTCGAACGTCAAAATTACATAAGACAGTCCCCCAAAACGCCCACCCTTCACCACTTCCTAGTGCTTTTGCTGGGAAGAAGAAGTGGCGCAACAAACTCCCCAGCAGCACAGCTGTCTGTTCAGTTAGAAAAAAAATAAAAAATGATTCTATACAACAGTATGCAAGACAATTTACAATATGCAAAAAATAATTTAAATTAAATAGCTATAATTAATAGCCATATGACAGCTAGCACACGCCAATATACCAACCAAAAGCATCGAGAACTATACTCAAGCAGAAATAAAAATAACTAAAAGTAAACAATATCTAAAAAAAAAAAAGAAATAGCCTCCAGGCATAAAGGGCGTGCCCGCTTACATATAGCTGTAACTAGAAGTTACAATTGATAAACTAGGACCATCGAGGTAAAATAAATAATTGTCGAGGTCGCTAGCTAACCACATATTGCAATACAACTCATAAAAAAAACATTGTAATGAGTAGATTATGTCAGCACTAAATTAAAATTAAATTAAAATAAATTGACTTATAAAGTAAAATTATAAACAATTATATAAACTCATATAACCTGGTAAACTAATTTAGGTAAACTAATTCTGGAGAAAGAACATTTAAACATTGTCTTGAGTTAATCACAGCGACCAACTATTCTTATCATTTAAGTAGTCGTTGATAGAATAGTATGCCTTTGAACAAAGGTTGGACTTTAATTTAGTTTTAAACGCATTAAAAGGCAAATCTAGCAAAGAAGAGGGTAGCTTGTTATAAAAGGTTATACCAAGCCCAATAAATGAGTTATGAACCTTATGAAGCCGGTGAAAGAGAGCACGTAGTTTATCCTTACTTCTTGTGTTAACATTGTGAATATCAGTAATTTTACGATTTGCTTTCACTAAACTGACAGACGTCAAATGTTACCTATTAAAATGGCCTTACTTTAGGTCTATTATTTGTCTGGGTAACAGTTTATCGTGAGGACGCCCTAAACTTATAATTAATATAAACCAGAAATCGGTAACCTGTCTTGAGCAAGCGTGGTGATCAATACTCGTGCCTTGTCTGTATGAGAATAGGCCTTTGCACTGCCGTGGGACAATAGTAGGCTGATATCATTAAAGTACTTACGAAATCGACTAAGTATACCTAAATGATGCAATACATACCTATTTAGTTAATTATTTTAGTATTGATCTCAAATACGTGATACAATTTTATTTCAAATTGCTTTGAGCTTACTTGAACAGTTTAGTTATACCCGATATGAAGATATATAGAAAGAGACAAAGGATTTTTTTATACAGGGTGTCCAGTAAATAGCACGACATACTGCAGGGGGTGATAGCTTGGGTCACTACCTATCAATACAACACAATATATGTTCAGCAAAATCTTACTTTTTTTTTTCACCACTGTAGGTTAAACTTAAGTGATAAGAAAATAGTTCTGTGAAAATTTAAACAAAAAATAGTATTTCTTGAAAATATTCTTGTCTTTGATAGAAAAAAGACTTAACAATGAGTAAAGTAACTATTCACGAATAATTTGATGTAAAAAAAAGTACTAGAAAAGGATTTTTTCTTTACGAGATGGTTAAAAATCGGTTTCAAGGTAGAGATTTTTCGGTATTTCGGAAAATTTTGTAAAACTGTAAATCCGTAAGATTTTGCTGAACATAATATTGTGTTGTATTGATAGGTAGTGACCCTAGCTATCACCCCCTGAAGTTTGTCGTGCTATTTACTGGACACCCTGTATATGCTGGGAAATGTCATCATATTTATAACAATAGTTACTAGAATATTATGATGTCTAATGAAATATCACTAGACATCATAATCTTCTAGTTGATTTAAGTGTGAATCGCACAAAAATTATGAAATATTTATTAGAAATAAATATGTCGTCAACATAGCACGTCTTTGATTACCTACTTTACCTTTCTTCATAGCATTGTGTGTCGTAAAATATAACAAGGGTCATTATACAATGTGGATCTGGACTTACGACATTAAATTAAAACGAGCACAGTACTAGTCCATAGAAACATTTTAAAATACGAAGATTAGTAGTTAATGGAAAATTGAAAAATTGCAATTTTCAAACAAAATAAATAGCAGAATCAACTGCATAAAAAGTAAACACGCTTTATCTACGAAAAGTCACTAACCTGTTGCGCGGCCCGATGCGGGTCGCGGCGGGGGGCGGCGCCTGCGCTGCGGTGCGGGGCATAGGTGGACGTGGGTAGGTAGTTTAGTCGGAGAACAACAAATTAGCGGCATAAACTAACTAAGTTGCGCGTTGTTAGTTAAAAGATCACTGATTGAATAATTAATCACATAATATCACATCACAATCAGAATTTACAGCAATAGTCAAATTTATAAATTTTCAAAGTTTCCACCGTTGTTCATTATGCACAAGCGACATCGATACCTAATTAACTAACTAATATTAAACTAACACTGAACAATAAGTCACACTAAATCGTCTTTAATCACAAATAACAACTAATTTTTTTCACAAAGTCACAACAATGCGCGCGCGGCTTGTCTCGTGATAAAAAAGTAGCCGTGTGCGCTCCTCAAAGGGCGCCGCTATGCACTGACTGTGACTGAGTCCCGAGACTGCCGAAAAAATTCCGCTCACACACACACTCGCAATTGTCTATGCACCACTAATGCATAATTTGCGTAAGTAATATTTCTTTTTCTTTCTAATTGTAGTATTATTTTGTGGGACTGGGCGGGGCGCGTCAGAGTGGAATCGTATGACACCTTTCTCTGTCTCTCAAGCATATTGAGACGTAGAGGATAGAATCGTACGTTTTGCACAGGTTCTTGACCTTACAATGTTTACCTATTATTACGGACTCAGATCTACATCATGTTGAAAAACAAGAAAATGAAAAATAATTTCCTGTCGCTAAAGTATTCATTGGATTTGATTGATTTTTTGTATACGGGTAAAGAACATGACACTCTTTATGTTGTTTTGAGGAATGTCAATCGTCCTGCACCACATTGTATACCTAACTATATTCTTGAATCACTAATCTCTTTTTTAGTTCGGTTATTTATACATGGCAATATCCCCTATGAAAGTCTACTGTGTATCGGTGATTGAAAGACTCCGCGTTTAGCATTTAACGTTTATTTATAATGAGCATTATGTTTTATCTTACCTCATGATACGATCTCTTTCGCGAAAAGTACCAACTTACCACACAATTAGTTCCGTAGTTCAATGAACTTCTCATGGCTCGACTACTAAAATAGGTACTAGGTATAAAATAAGTACTAACGCTCAGCTTTTTTTATTTTATAGAGGCAACATGGAAACCGAAAAAACACATCATAACGATTAAGGAGAACAAGAAGAGGTGTAAGAAGAAAGGAATCATCGTAATAAATCCGAACAATTTAACTCAGGTAAAATTAAAAAGAAAAACTGAAGTTGAAAAACATAAGGATAACATCAGAACTATTTTGTATCACTCTAATGCCACGCCGATAGGTAAATATGCTGGTATCGGATACTCATGCAGCTTTTGCCCCCAACAATATGAAACTACAGCTGAACTAAAGACTCATACAATATCCCAACACGAAGACTCGAAATCGACATTCATGGAAGAAAGAGCGATGCACAATTACATTATCAAACTAGACATCACTAATCTAGCATGTGACATCTGTCAAACGAATCTCGATAGTTTAGATCAATTAATCGAACATTTGAAATTAGAACACCAAAAATTCTTCCATGAAGGACTTAAAAATCATATTTTACCGTTCAAATTCGATATTGATATGTCAAAATGCGTTTTTTGTGGCAACGAATACGGCAATTTCAAAGTATTACTAGAACATATGAATTCACACTATAGAAATTATATCTGTGATGTGTGTGATGCTGGGTTTGTGAACAAAAAAACCTTACTCACCCACTCTTATAGACATAAAACCGGGGTTTTTAACTGTTCATATTGTTCCAAAGTTTTTAATAACAATATCAAGAAAAGGGATCATGAAAAAGCAGTACATATTTGTATGAATAAGAGGAATAAGTGTGGATATTGTGGCGAGAAATTCAATGATTATACAAAGAAAAATTTCCACGAAGTATTAGTGCATGGCGCGAAACCTAAAGTTTTGAAATGCCAAGCTTGTGATAAAACTTTTGACAACCAAAGGTCTTTGACAAGTCATACAAAGGCGTACCATTTGATGGAGAAATATACCCCGAAATAAAATTATTTGACTTCGATATGGTGTTTTATTACTAACATTGTCTTCTGCCCCCCACTTCCATAAGTGCAAGAGTATTGTACTGTATGGTAGTCAGCAATAAAAGTTGGTAAATACTATCAAGTTTCAGAAAAAAATCATAAAAACTGTCTTATAATACTTATTTGTAACAAAAATTATAAGAAGCTATTATGGTAAAGTTATAAAATAAAACAATATAGACGGTTAGCGGCAAAAGTAAGACTTTTGCCGCTGACTGTACCAAAGGATATTACAAAAATTAAAATGACAGGTAAATAGAAAGAAAAATATGTTTATTTGTCACGGAAAAACGTGAAATATCTACTAACTTATGTGAAATCACCCTGTTTCTCTCTCATTTTACAACAGTCACGAAAGCCAGCTTAACACCGCAATGAAGACTTGACGAAAGCGTCAGGATAGCCCGTGAAATTCAAATTTTATTACGCTTTTTGCAATTTGCAGATCAGTATCAGGTTGTAATTGATCCAAATATGATTCGCGGCCGTAAAAAATGTTTATTTATAGAATGATACTCATAAAAATAATCAATACAACTCTCTTAATCCTATTGAATGACTACTCGTATCATGACATTTTAGGATTATTCCAACAAAAGTACCTATGTACCTATTAATTGTTTTAATTATTTTACTGTGTCATTATCTGCGCATGATGTAGCGCATACTGTGCTTTTCTTTAATTAATGAGGCGCTTAGACTTAAGTTTGCAACGTACAAAATGTAAAGTAATAGTGTACTCAATGTTGAAGAGCCTAATAATAATAAATAAATATTTTTTTTTGTATTGCTGATTTGATTAAAATTCTGTGTAGCTATATTTTTAACGGTCGCGAATCATATTTTAATCAAGATTCAATGACACTGACCTGCAAGTTGCAAAAAACGTAAGAAAATTGTAATTGCGCGGGCTACCTTTTTTTATGGTTGGGAAATCATCAAATGACTTCTCCCGCTCTGGGTGGAGCGGGAGGGTGTGTCAGACTTTCCCGCAACCCCGGCAGGCATCGGTCCCGCCGGACCCCTTCAATTGCTGACATCTCTTTGAGGCGCGCGTGGAACACAACGCGCCGTCGACCCGGGCCTGGTCCTTACGGGACGGCGAGCTACCCATTGCTCACCGTCCACAAGCCCGCGCCTACGGTGGCCAGGAATCGGCTATTGATTCCCGACGCCCAGGGCGTCTCCTCCTGCGGCGGCTAGGGGCGGGAGGGCGCGAATTTTGCCCATTGCCCCATGCCCTCTCGCTACGTACGACCAGAGCCAGACGTGAGAGATCCCCGCCACCGATCGCCTCTACGAGGACACGGCGGTGCTCTGCCCAAGCCGGGCAGACCTCCACCGTATGCTCCACCGTGTCCTTGGGGCGATCCACGCAGTGATGACACCCGGGCGTTTCTTCCCGCGTTATCCGAAACAGGAACCTCCCGAAACAGCCGTGTCTGGTGAGGACCTGCGTCAGGCGGAAGGTGAGGACGCCGTGGCGCCTCTCTAGCCACTCGTCAAAGAGGGGACTTATCGCCGCAATAGTGGCTTGCCCAGCACTGGGTTCCGACAATCGCACTCTCCATGACGCCATGAGATCCCGACAGAGCTCTGTCCGCTGTGCCGCGATTTCTCGCGACATCGGATTCAAGCCCTGGCGTTTCGTCTCCTCGTGCCACTCCCTACCTACCTGACTTTAACTTTCTTTTTTGTTCACTGGGGATATCCTCATGGATGTCCTCCGCCCTGGGGAGGGCGTAGGGGTCTGTCAGACTCTTACTGACTAAAACCACCCCGGTGTTCCGTCTCACACTTGCACTGGGGATCACGGGATCTAATGTGACTTCCGCGATCCCCGGATAGTGCCGGCCCGCCTCTGCGGGCAACCTCAAGTAAGGGTCCGAGTGAGGTGTTAAACTCCCCCCTTACATCATTCAGAGGCGCGCGTGGAACACTACGCGCCACCATCTCGGGTCCTAAGGAGTAGGGGGCGACGGATTTCCCCATCGGCGGATCCGTCGCCCCTGGACCCATTTAGGGGGGCTGGAAGAGGGTGTTATCCGCCCTCCGCCGACGCCCGTTGCGTTTGCTGCGGATTGGGTTAGCGGAAGCCATCTCCCGCTCCTTTCCGCAGCCCCCTTTTGCGAAATAACTGTTTCGCAGAAGGATACCACCGCGTCCCAGGACTCCTCGCTGCCTACCATCGAGTCGACAACGGCGAGGTAATCGAGCGACAGGTCTCTGTCGACACCTGAGATGAGGGCGCGGCGCAGCTCTTCCCAAGCAACACACTCTGCCAGCGTGTGCCGAACTGTGTCCTCCCGACAGTCGACGCAGTGGTGACACCGAGCGTCCGGCTCCCTGTTTATGTGACACAGGTACTTCCCGAAGAAACCATGTCCCGAGAGCACCTGCGTCACCCGAAATGCCAGCGCTCGAGCACTGGTCGGACCGCCCCGATGGTGAAGGGACCGGTTGGGCGTGAAAGCCTGTCCCGCCATTCCGCCACCAGGGCTGCGCGAAGCTGTGACCGAGGCAGCTCCAAATGTCGCTGCGTCCGCCACTCGCCTCGCACCCTCGAGTCCTCGCGCCACCGATACAGTGACGCGAGTACCTTCGCCTCGAGATCCCAGGGCGGGGATCCCAGTCACCTCGTAGGAGATCGTGCGATACCCCCTGATGATTCTGACGGCCATCGCTCGCTGTGGCTTCCGCAGGACAGCGATGCTGCCGGCCGTCAGGTCAGCCGCCCAGATCAGGGCCAACTATCGCACGATCCTCATGCAGAGCCGCCTACAGGCGGCGCTCGGGCCCCGAGCCCCGGATTGGCAAGCAGCGTTGACAGTGCCCCAGCCGCGCCCAACAATTTGGGCGCCAGCCGCTGGAAGTGGGGGCGGAAATCCCACCGACTGTCAATCACCAATCGTAAGTACTTCATGGTGGACTCGACAGCAATTCCAGACCCCCCGACCACGATATGTGATCCGAGCGGCGGTGCGCGCCGGGGGCCATGAAAGACCATGGCCTCCGACTTGTTGAGGGCCACCTTCAAGGGATAGGGAGGCACCTGAGGATACCACAGTGCCTCCCGAATGCAGCTCCTGGGCAGAGTGTTGAAGGCGTTGGCTATGTCCAAGGAAACCGCCGACATCACCCCACCCCGGGACACCGCTTTCTCCGCCAGGACTCTCACCCGCGATATCGCGTGGATGGTGGAGCGCCCATGCCGAAAGCCGAACTGGCTCTCAGCCAGGTCAGGCCCCTCCCTGTACAAGTGGCCGACGAGGCGGGCAGCGATTATCCGCTCAAACACCCACACTGCTCGTCAAGCAGCACTATCGGCCTGTACGCAGACGGTGAGTCCGCGGGGCGCCCCACCTTCTTGAGCAGGACCAGACGGCCAGATTTTCACAAAGTGGGAAACTGGCCCTGCTCAAGGCTTGCGGTGTAGAGTCCTCTCAGTTGGGGCTCTAGTTCCTTCAGAGCGAGGGCTAGCACTATGCCGTGAATTCCGTCGGGCCCCGGTGCCACGTTCTTGGCCCGGTGCCGCATCACGGCCGCCCTCATCTGTGCTTGTGGGACGCTGATGGCGTTCTCTTCGGTAAGCTCTGCGGCTGTGGGCAAAGCCATCGGCGGCGGAGTGTACTCCGCTCTAGCCTGGAAGAAGGCTGTGACTACCTCCTCCAGCACCTCAGGTTGGAGACTCTCTGCGAGTGGAGGCGCCGCGGCTCGAAGTTTCCCTCGATCCGCACGATAGGGGTGGGGGCGCCCCTATCGTGCGGTCTCCAACATCTGCTCCCTGGCTCGAGTCCTCGCTTCGCCGATGGCCAGCCACAGAGCCTCCTTGGCCGCGCGGTACACCTCATACCACGTGGCTTCTTCGTCAGGGACCCGACGACGTCTCTTCCGGTATCGGGTGTCGACACGGCTCGTGACAGCAGGGCTAGCGAACGATACCTCAACTATCGAACTGCCCCGCTGCCGTACGCACGTCTGTACCGAGCCCCGGTTTAGGACGACCAGGCTAGTCGTGACCGCCCACTCCTCCAGCGCCCCTGGCATCGGTCACCGGGGATCCCCACGCCGAAGACTTAGCTTTGAGATCCCCTAGTAACAGCACGGGGACCTTAACTTACCGCGTCCCCCAGTGTGTATACATCCTATACCTAATGATCTTTAAAAAATTCCTTCATAACATAACTCTTGGCAAAAAGGTCACATTTGAACACTTTTTCTGCTCATGCATGAGAATCATATGATCACGCAAATTCAATTCGCATCATCTTTTGCAAGCGTCACATTTTTTGTATTTCTCATTAAAATAGGACAGTTCTCTGATGCTTTATTAGCGCACTTTGTAGTTACTAAGGTTTGCAGACCGCAGATCCCACAAGTCGGTATTAGTACGCTATGTATTACGTTTGAGATTTCAAATTTAAACAAAATCTCTTCAGTTTCTGTGTTTCGCCATAACTACTTTTCTATACCCACGTTTTTTCTTTAAATACTTCACTAGGTACTCAAGGGTAAATAAAACCACAAAATAAATAAAATAGTATATTAGACATACTCCGGATGTCTTCTAGTAATATGATACTTCAAGCTTGTCTGCTGTACAAACGCATCCTGGCACACAGGACAAACATGCCTCCTCTCATCCATATGCATCATCATATGAGTCCTCAAATTCTTCTTCCACTTAAAAGATTTCTCACAAATCTCGCACTTATGCACTCTTATACCAGAATGCTTAATCATATGCTGGGACAGATTCGCTTGGGATGTGAACCTCATGTAACATTCGCTACAACCAAACGTTTTCTCGCCCATGTGATCATGTTTTTGGTGTCGCAACACTTGAAACGGGAACGCGAACTTTTTGCCACATGCATTACATGTCGGAGCTGGTATTCCATGTTCTTTCTCAAGGTGAAAGGCGCGGGCGTGTCCAGGAACCTTGATCTCGCAGAAAAAACATGAACGGAGCTTCGGCCTCAAGCGCAGGTGGACATGTCGATAGTGCTGGACTACGCTCGGAAGGGATTTGTACTTTCTCGTGCAGGATGTACAGGCGTAGACTTTTGAGCCGTCTTCTTGGTCTTCTAAATTGTAGTAGGGAGCGGTTAATGTGGCATAATCTAGAACAAGATTCTGGGGTAAGTCGTAGTTGATTTCCGGAGAAATATTGAGGCAAGCTAAGGAGAACTCTGAGGTTTTTGGTGTACCTACTACTTACACTTGTAAATAGAAAAGGCTCTGCTGCATACACAAAACTTTAGAATTTAATTTCTGCTATAATTAGATGCTATGAAAAGTTGTTAAGAATGAATGCATAATTTGGAGTATCACAAGTATCTCCAATAAATTTCTCAATCCTCTAAGAAATATAATGATTGCCATTTCTGTCTTTGTGGCACATTGAATATCTTCGTTCGATTAGACAGGTACATTCAACAAGCTAACAGTCTACACAGGTTTTGTTGCTGTGGCTCGGGGCTAGATAGAAATACGTGCCAGGTAAGCTGACGGCCCATCTAAAGCTATGGTTTCCTAGAAGAGCGTTGACCCCCGCATAACGGCCGCAGTGACGGCCGTCATGAAAATGATGGCAGTGGGGTTCGACTTTACGGTGTCAAAAACGCTCTCTAGACAGCAACTACCTTTCATCAATAACGTTTCGGTGACGTAATTCACCGGTAAATTGCGGACACTGTGTGGCAACCACCGTTCTTCTAGGAAACCATAGCTTTATGGTAAGGCGCCGAGCAGGCGAAATTGTCCGCGGTTAAATTGTCCATCGTCTGCTCAGCGTCTAATTTCACTATCACTATCTATGATCATAGATATATTGCAATTGTAAAATAGACGTCATATTATGGGAAATTTGTGAGCGTCGTAAATAGGTCTATGATATAATATGCTAGTGTAATATCCCCTTATGGGGAATGGCATAATAAATGTCTATTTTACAATTTCATCACCTAAGATGGTCATCACCCTCCACTACGGACGGACATCTAGAATACCAGTGGCATCGTAGATGCATTGACATCCCAGAGACAGAGCCGAAATGTCATTGCCTTTAAATACATGGGCACCCACACCCAAACCAGAACCACAGTAAAATTGCTTGGCGGCAAATACGAGCTACTCATCAAAGACATGACGTCATACAAATCCTGCATCGCGCAATTAGAGTTTACGGCGCGAACGACACATATAAGACTATCCAACATCAACAGTCGGGCAGTCGGCCCGCCAGACACAACACCCGTCTGGTCGGAGGATCCTCCCTTTTCTATGGTGGATGAGTGAACTTTACACACTGTTCCTCATGCCCCTAAATTGGTGACCCCGAGTATGAACGTCAACGCAGCCTTCGTGCAACTACTTCAGCGTGACGTCATCAACATTATCACTCCCGCAAGCCTTCGTGAGGCGATCGAGTCACACAGACAGCCAGCACCCACGGCTTCAACGGGTATCCTGACCACTAGCATGCAGCGAACGCACATTCCTGGTCATCACCCTCAGCCTGATCAGCAACCTTGGCACAGCACCTGCACTTTCGGTCGGTCTCACAAGCAGAGCCCTTTCTACCCTCTCCTGGTCGACGCTAGCAGTCAGCCACAACCCGGCGCTATACCACATCCGATTCACTGTATCATGACGCAGCGCCACCCCGACTCACTGGGGAATCACCGCAGACAGTTCCGACTCACCGCGAACTATGCGGCACCCGGTTCCGACTCACTGGAACCTCCACTGGTACTGTGAAGCATCGCAAGATGGATGACTCAGCCCACTATCGACCTCCGGTCTCCGGAGGGGAGTGATGTAGCGGTTACACCGCCACACACGAACTACGCATCAAAGACATGACGCCACACAAATCCTGCATCGCGCAATTAGAGTTTACGGCGCTAACGACATATATAAGACTATCCGAAATCAACAGTCGGGCAGTCGGCCCGCCAGACACAACACCCGTCTGGTCGGAGGATCCTCCCTTTTCTATGGTGGATGATTGAACTTTACACACTGTTCCTCATGCCCCTAAAATTCCATCTTAATGACATATTTATATAACATCACCCTTCGGGGATTACAGCAGAGGTGTACTACCTCGTTGATCTAGTGGTAACAAGCTGTACTGATGAGCATAGCTGTCCTGGGTTTGATTCCCAGGTCGGGCAAAGTGTTATTGGGTTTTTCTATCAGGAAGTTCCCAGTAGCCCGGAGTCTGGAATTGTGCTCGGTTGATGGCAATAGCGCGCACCCTATTACATAGAAGTTAAACATAACTAGCGAAATGTGGGTGTAGGTGTAATCAAGAGTCAATACTTTTTGTATCAACGTTTATCTAACAATGTAATACGATATGTGATTGCACAGATTAGTGGGTACAGATGTGACAGTCCGCAAAATCGTTTAAATAAAAAGCGACTCTTGCAATGACTCCATAAAGTGCAATTCAGGTCGCACAGCGCTAATTACCTACAGTTACATTCACCTAGGAGTTGCCTCCCTTTCTATCACGTAACTCTTATATCTTCTGACTACGTTACCCCCACTGAATTCGACAAGTCGAGCCCGCCGCGTACCTACTTGAAGCTATAAAGGTATCTAAAATGCGGAGTGATCTATAGTCATCTGTAATGACGGCAACATTATTAAGGTATTATTATAAAGGTTTAAAATAAAACTAAGAATAAAAATGTTTTTTTTTATTAACATACAAATTAAAAAGTAAGTACTTATTACAGTTTTATTATTCGTAATAACAAAGAATTAGTATGTATGTCATAATCCTAAAATTAAATATTATTCTGTCATAAATAATTTATAAAAATCAATGTTTGTTGCATGGACTGTAAGGCCGTATTCTCAGCGGTAGCGGGCAGCGCGGTAATGGCGACACCGGCGCGTTCATATACATAGTTTTATATGGAACTATTCTCGATAGCAACGGCGCGGGGAGCGCCCCGCTACCCGCTAATACGGCCTAAGGCCCGGACTCCACCAAAACGGAGACGAGACAAGAGGAGAGATGTTTTTTATACAACCAATAGAATTTCGTTATTCACACATCTCGTCTCCACTCAGCTTCAGTGGATACCAATGAGCGGAGATAGGTATATATCATATTTGTATGCGCGATCGAAGCGGAGATGTAAGCTGTGCCTCGTAAGCTGGCGACGCACGCGACGCGCGCGGCGGAGATGAAAAGAGATGTGAGCGGCGTGCAGTGAGCGGTCAACATCCAACGTTTGCCGCGCGCAGCTCAGTTCCGCTCAGCCAGCACACATCTCCGCTCCTGTCTAGCCAGTACTCATCTCCGCACAGCTTCGGTGGATACACCTACACCAAGGGTTAGGCAGAGTCACTCTATTCGTGGACGGAGGCTAGAAAAATATAGAGGATGCTTAAATAACAGACGCAATGGCTAAAAACTAAAAGATATCCGGCCAAAGGAGTGGAAACAGCTTAAAATTCATGACGAGACATCAACCCCCGGATGATTCCGTGCTGCATGCTGCTTCAAGGTAGACTTCTGAACAAAAGCCTTCTCACATACAGAACAAACAAATCGCTTGTCACCCGTATGTATTCTTAAATGATCCCTTAAATTATTTTCCCAACGGAACTCCCTCTCACACACCCCACATTTAAACCGCTTTTCAGCAGAATGCGTAGACATATGTAACTTCAAACTGAGCTTATTAAAAAAACTCTTTTCACATACTTCACACGTCTCTGATCTCTCGCCCATATGCACTTTTTTCTGATGTTGAATCACGTTGCAAGGGAATCTGAACTTTTTGCCGCATACTCCGCAAGATGGCGCGGGTACACCGTGTTCCTTTTCTAAATGTGCGGTTCGGAGGTAGTCGGGGATTCGTTCATCACACTTCGTGCATTTTCGGTCTTTCGGGCGTCGCTTGAGGTGAACGAAGCGATAGTGTTGGGACACGAGAGGCTGCGAGGAGTAAGCTTTGCCGCAGATATTGCATTGGTATTCGTTTTGAACGATTGCGTAGTATGTGGGTGGTCCTAGAAAGAAAAATGGGCGTCAGTCTTCTTTCTTGTTGTTGCACATACCTTTGTACGTGAATAAATTAAGCAATGGCTACCCTAATAACGTTACATAAAAACATAACATCGTGCTTCTTATCCTCGAAGGCTTAGAAAGATGTGTCGGCCTAAAGTACACCCACATTTCGCCGGGTCCCCTATGTTGTTTCGAACGCCGCTGTTGCGACACACGCTGTTGCGAATTATTTTTCCACTGCCTCACAGGTTCGGAAGCTCATGGACTCGAATGAAGTAGTCGCGAAAGACGCTGTTTCGAAAAACATTTTCACTGCCTCATACGCTCGAATGCTTGTGATTTCGATTTATTTAGTCATAAAGTGTACAGAAAAATATTTAAGCAGTACCTAATTAAATAAAATCAACAAATTCGGTGTCAACATCAACATTTAATATTATTATTAACGTACTGTTTTACGTTTGTTGTTTACATCGTACATCAAACATTATTTACCTATTCGTGAGTCTCGCGTCCTATACCTATTTATAGGTTTTATAATTGCGCAGTTTTGCTTCCCATTCCTGCCTAGATAATAATAATGCATAGAATAAACGCAACGCATTCAGTTTCATCGATTTCAATAAAAAACCAAACGCAATCATTTCAAAATGTGAGTGTAGGTGGCCACCACAAAGTATATGTATTTTCTAAATACGATTTTAGATGTACCCACGAATATGTTTTTTTTTTTGCAATATCTTATTCCAACGTAAAGTGTGATGTAGAAAACATTGAAAGATGAGCGTTAATAGTTTTATTCGTCCTGTTCCTGTGACTACTCGATATGGAAAAAGTAATCTTATTATAGATGGATATATTATGTCTCACAATAAAACTGTAAAAAACGTACATTATTGGTGTTGCGTGAATAAAAATGCCGCTGTAAACTGTCGAAGTACTGTTAGTAGCCGAATAGTTAGTGAAGAACATTTTATAATCAAGGAAATGTCCAGTCACAATCATGCTCCTGAACCAGGTATGTAGATTATTTTTTTCGTATATATATAAACGTATATAACCTCAACGAATTTATTTTATTATTTTTTTTTTATTTTGTAATTTGCAGATCGCGTTGACGAATTGAATTTAAGGGAAAATATAAAAAAATCTGCCGTTCAGAGCAATGACTCACCAGGTAAAATAATTCGTGAAAACTTATCTTCGTTGCCTTCAAGTAGCACAACTTCGATACCTAACAAGAATGCTCTGCGGCAAATCATACAAAGAGCTAGAAAGAAGAATATGCCTAAAGAACCAACATGTGCTAGTGAAATAAACATACCGGATGATTTAAAGAAAATAAATGGAGTAAAATTTTTGGCTCGCAACCATGAATATGGGAATAACCAACGCCTGTTGTTATTCACCACCGAATCGAATCTGCGGAGGTTAAGTGAATCAGAAATGTGGTTTGTCGATGGTACCTTTCAAACCTGCCCTACAATATTCACTCAGCTTTTTTCTATTCACTGCATAGTAGGAACTCGTGATTGCAGACGCATAGTTCCATTAGTGTACGGGTTTCTAGATAAAAAATCAGAAGAATCATATATTGTTTTTTTTTCTCAACTGAAAGAATATTCTGCTGAATTTAACATTGAGTTGAATCCAGGGCAAATCATGTCGGATTTTGAACAAGCTATAATAAACGCTATTCGAATCGAATTTCCAAACACAATTCAAAGTGCTTGTTTGTTTCACTTAGGTCAAAGTATATGGAGAAAAATTCAAGCTTGTGGTTTAAGTGCACGATATGGTGCAGATAGTAATTTTGCGGTACAAATGCGATGCTATATAGCGTTTGCCTATCTACCTGCGGAAGATATACCAAATATCTTCAGACAATTTAAACATACTCTCTTCCCAGAAGAAGCCGAAGAAGTTACTAATTATTTTGAAGAGTACTATGTTTTAGGACGACTGATAAGCCGCAACATAGATGACAAAATTCAAGTTTTACGCTTACAACCACTTTTTCCACCGAGCCTATGGTCTATAGAAAGAAATAACAACTTGTTCCTTCCACGTACTCAAAACAGTGTAGAAGCCTGGCATCGCCGCTGGAATTCATTGTTAGAAAATAAGAGACTTGGACTGTATGGATGTATACGAAAACTTATCGAGGAGCAAAGTGTCACGGAACAAAAAATCGAGAAGATTTTGGGTAATTTACCTCAGACACCACCAAAAAAAAAACAAAGAGTTGCAGAGAATGCTATTTCAGCAATTTTGAAAAAAAAAAGGACAATGGGCACGCCTGAATTTATAAGAGCTTTAGCGTTAAGTACTCGTATATACTAACTAATACTAACACATGTGCAATTGATTAATTTCTGAAAAATACCACTAATAATTAATACCACTTAGGTACCTAGACAATTTTTTATAAAGATCAGTCTTAGATTTTGTGTTCAGTACTCATAGAAAAAAATGTACAGTTGAGGTACTAATATTTTTGATTGTTACTTTGTTAATAATAATATTAAATGATGATGTTGACACCGAATTTGTTGATTTTATTGAATTACTGCTTAAATACTTTTCTGTACACTTTATGACTAAATAAATCGAAATCACAAGCATTCGAGCGTATGAGGCAGTGAAAATGTTTTTCGAAACAGCGTCTTTCGCGACTACTTCATTCGAGTCCATGAGCTTCCGAACCTGTGAGGCAGTGGAAAAATAATTCGCAACAGCGTGTGTCGCAACAGCGGCGTTCGAAACAACATAGGGGACCCCATTTCGCCAGTTATAATTAAGTCCCATGTAACAGGGGGCGATCCTATTGCCATCAACCGGGCACAAATCGACTCCGGGCTGTTACTGAGAAATTCCTCATAACATAAGATATAGTTAATAAGACTATTAAGTTTTTAAAGCTTCCTGACTCCTTCTATTTCGCTGTGCCCGACCGGGTCCATAATGATCTCATTAAGCGCGGGACACACACAGAATGGCGAGGAGCGCGGGTGCAGGCGTGGCAACGGTTTGGCTCGGGCGTTGCGCCACCCGTTTCATATTTCATACAAAATGTATAGGCCAACGCCCGCGTCACACCATCGCCTTGCCCGCGCCCCGCGCCACTTGTGTATGTCTCGCACAAGTGGCGCCTTACTGTTCGTTTGTCAAAAAATCGTTCCTGACTCCTGTCAGGTGGACAATTCCAAGTAATTATGGATCAAACTCGCAAAACACTAAGGCCCGTATTACAGAACGTCACTCAAGACTCAAGCATTACTTAAAACTAGTTTCAACCAATCAAAAGGCTTTAAGCGAGTTTTATGTAATGCTTGAGTTTTGAGTGAGGTTCTGTAAATGTAAATGTTAAGTTACCAGATTACTTTAAGTTACCAGTTTCTGTAAATGTAAATCTAAGTGTAAATGTTAAGTTACTGGCCAAGCACACATTGTGGAATTCAATAAATGATTGAGTAGGTATTGGGAGTAAATAAAAAAACAGCACAGCAAGTGTAGCAGTTAGTACTTTGAGAGCTAAGTCCTATATTTTCAACCGACTTCAAAAAGGAGGAGGTTCTCAATTCGATTGTATGTTTTTTTTTTTTTTTTTTGTATGTTTGTTACGCGATTACTCCGCCATTTATGAATTGATTTTGATGATTCTTTTTTTGTTTGGTAGGGCATACTTCAGAAGTGGTCCCATATAAATTTGGTCAAGATCTGATGAGGGGTTTTTGAGTTAGCTTCAATAATACATATTTTTCCCACCTAGTTTATGTGGATGATATTCTAATAGTTCCTGTCACTGTAATTTACTTGGTATTCAAATTTTTGTGGGGGTTTTGTGTAGGTACCACAACTAAAAAGTGAAAAATAAAAACTTTTTCACAAAAAATAAAACCGACTTCCAAAAAAAACACTACAAAGTGAAAAATAACTTTGATTTCGGAAGTCGGTGGCAACAAAACGAAAATAAAACACCCAAGACACCGACTTCCGAAATCAAAGTTATTTTTCACTTTGTAGTGTTTTTTTTGGAAGTCGGTTTTATTTTTTGTGAAAAAGTTTTTATATCATGTACGTTAATACCTACTACCTTGTCTAATCTACGTACTCTTTAAAGTATAATATATGTCGGATATAGCGTTGTGCGGGGTCTAGGATTAAGTATGGTGTCAAATACGGACCATTTGGAGCGGCAGTGATCGTTCAGCTTCAGACGTTGGTTGGTCGTGACACCTACTAACCTAGGAACTGCTCAGTGTTTCCTTTTATTTATTTATTTGGTTCACCAACAATTGTTTACACTAACATCTTGATAAAAGTAAAGTCTTAAAACTTTGAGCAGTGTAACAATTACTTTAAGGTAAACACCACATGAACTAAAATTATGCTAATTTGTAAGCCTTTGTACATGTAGATACTTACAGTTCACAAGCCAGCTTAAAACTAAAGAAAAAAACCGGCCAAGTGCGTGTCGGACCACGCACAATGAATGGTTCCGTAGTTAGAATGAATGAATCGTAAGAACAAACTTAACTTTGTAATTGAAAAACATGTTCTCCCATACGGAATATATGTGAGAACATGTTTTTGTAACCGCAAAATTTAAGTTGGTCGATTATTACTCGTAAACTTGTAAAGCCCACTTATGTGTGATAGTTTTTTGATATGGCATCTCGCAGTTGACTCTCAGATTGAGGTCGCAGCTGCTTAACCGGACTATCCTGTGGATGCCTTAAGCTACTAACTTAAAGCCTCCAGCCAGGGGCATAAACTATTCTATGTTAAATTAAGCGAACGCTCGCTAAGGGCACCCCCTGTGGGGTACGAACCTCGGCTTAGGGCGTCGCTGGCGGGGGGACAGCAAGGTGGGACAGGCTGGATCAAATTTTCATTATTATTGATCGGGGAATTTAAATCTACGTTTCTCAGCGTAACGCGGGCTGGCGCTTCTGCGAGCAAGGGTCGGGTGGGAGTGATAGTTTTCCTTTAAACTTCGTTATATATAGGTACTACTTCCGTGACATTTGAATTTCTAACTACAACCGTTTAGCTGGTAGAGGGGTAAAGTACCCATTTTCGTTAGAGTCAAGTGTCCCCACACTTGACTCTAACGAAAATGGGTACTTTAAAGCTTGATAAGTCACGAACGGTTTACTTAATCAAAAAACGGTCTTCGCAATCCCCTAATATTTTTAAAAGAACTATCCAACGATATCCCACACTATGACAAGGACGAAAAAAATATATTTCATCCCCACTTTACATGTAGGGGAGGTAGGGGAGACCGGGGCTGGTTCTACCGGGGGTAAGAATTAACTTGAATATTCCCGCTAAACGGTAAGCGTTACAATCATAATACTCGGTTACCCAGCACTATTTACGCCGCCAAACGTGTCACGACACGTCAGTCCTCGGCCAATCGCCTCTTGCGGGAGTTGTGTGCAGCGAGCCCGGATTGCCAGGTAAACGAACTTTTCGTGGTTTGCAATAATTTGACTCAAGATGTAGTTATTCACTCAATCGAATATAGTATTGCCCAGAACGAAGCTTAATTTTATTGATAATATTACTGTGCTATGCGTATGTTATTATTCCTATTGATTGATTTTATGTGATTAACTTTGTAAAAAAAGTGACATTGGGGCTAAAACTAACAAATTGACCGGGGTAAATATTAACATGTTAATACATACCCCATAAGTGGGGCAAGTATTAACAGATGATTGAAGAGCATAATACCTAAATTCGTGTCTTTTTTATAGAATGAGGAACTTCAAAAGGAAAAGGTACAACGTCCTAAGAAGTATTTGAGTCGGCTGCTCAAGAAATTATAGAAAGAAACAGAGAGTACAGAGAAATTGCCAGAGAATACGATATTTTATCATGTGACACTTTTCACGTACGTCAAGAAGAAAAGAGAAGGCATTTCTGTTGAAATGGGTTATAAGAAAAACCGTTTAGTATCACCAGAACAAGAAGCTATAATGGCAGAATACCTAATCCATAAAGTTACTAAAATCTAATAATCGACAGATATTGCTAACTCGTTATTATTATGCACAAATTGTTATATTTTTATACAAATTAGCTTTACTTTGACTGATTGAACTAAGTTCCTAAATACATAGGTAAGTAACTTCACTAATAATATAAGACATTATATTTGTTAAAATGTCAGTTATTTTACGAGATAAAAGTTGTATTACTAGTTGTTTAATTATTTTTAATTAGCTCTTAAGGCTGCTCCTACATTTTACATCTTCATACAAACTAAAAATAGCTCTAAATTAGTAAAATTAGTGTTTTTTGAAAATGTCCGTAATTTAATATCTTGATAAATGTGTCTTCCTCATGAATGTAAAGTTTCATTACTATCCGCCTTTTCATTTTTAAGAATTTTTATGATAAAGTTTGTATGGGGACGCAATATGTTCGAGCAGCCTTAACGGAATAGATAGTGTAACTTACATTTTGAATCTGTGATTGAAAATAGGTTAATTTGATAGAACCTAAGTTGATTAAAGATATTTATGAATAAAAATTGTGTTTTTTAGAATTATTTAACTGAAAAAGTCCCATGTTACATCTTGCCCCTTGCGTTAATACTTACCTCAGCCCTGTTAAAACTTACTGGGGGTAAGTTTTAACAACTGACTTTTTTCTTTTAAATGCATGTAATTCTGAAAGTATCTGTCTTATTCACGTTTTCTGTAACTTTATTAATAGCTGAATAACTAACGTATGATATTAATCGAAAACAATGTTAAAAAATCTATTATGATAGAAAATATAAACCAAAATACAATTTTTGTTAGAACTGGCCCCGGTCTCCCCTACCCTAAATAATTGTTTTATTCAAAATTTTATTTTACTACTTTTTTGGCGTCATTAAAGTGTATACTCATACTAAATTACAACTTTCTAGTACCAATAGTTTTTGAGCTAAACCGCGGACAGACAGACAGACAAACAGACGGACATGGCGAAACTATAAGGGTTCCTTGTTGACTACGGAACCCTAAAAATAGGTAAACCAAATAAAGACTTAGTTTTGAATGTGATTGCTAAAGTTATGTAGTAGCAAAATAATAAAATACAATAATTAATGCGTTACACTTACAACACAAGATTTTAGATTTCTGTTTAGTCAGAGAATCAAAATGGAAATCGATTAGATCGCTGCAACTATTCAAAACCCTACAGAACCTAGCGCATGGGGAGTTAGATCCCAACACCGTTCTTCTCTGTGGAGGCCGAAGAAGGGTTTACGTGGAATTCAAGAATTGAATTCTTTTAAGTTCAGAGAGTTAATTAATACAGTAGTGTTAGTAATTGACTCTGCAACAATAAACTGTGTAGAAGTTAAAAGAGTTATTCTCTAGTTTACCTGTATCACAATTCTGCGCCCACGACTGTAAATCTGACACTATTTATGTCACTAAGAATACGTCTGATCAGGGGGCCAACTCCCTAAGCGAAATCCGTAGTTTCGGCCGTAATTACGGACGCTTCGTTCCCGCTCACTTGCGGTATGTTTGTAAGTGAGACGCAGTGGGAAGCGCCCGTAACTTCAGCTAAACGGAAAAACGGAAGATTGAAACTACGGATTTCACTTAGGGAGTTGGCCCGCAGGATCACGATCCCATGTACCTGTATCCGATAAATACATTTTGTTGAGTTTTAATATTTTTAGCTGAGAACCATTCTACAAAACAAAATTCATAAAATAATTGTGATGACATTAAGTAGAATTTAATAAAACAAAAAATATAATTACATTAAGAAAACGTTTATTCAAATAGTAAAATAATTTTAAAATACAAAAAAGAACATTGTTTGAAATTGAAAATAAATGTAATTTAAAGATAAAATTATTGGTTACAATGCTTATTATTATGACAGTTCAACAACATTCATTGCGTTATTTACGTTGTCGAGCAACATATGAAGGATTAGGAATTTCCTTCAAATACCTTCGGATAGTGAATGAAAGTGTGTTTATCGTCGAAGTGACCGAAGTGTAGCGATCGTGATTCCTCGTCGATAAGAATGGTCACTCCCAAAAGCAACTATTAGTCCCTATCATTTCCAGTCCGATTTCCTTAAAATCTTAACGTTCCGTTTGCGTAGTCAGCCAGTTAAAAATTGACCTCAGGATGATATTTCGTCATATGGTAATTCAAACTTGCTTTTTGCACAAACGCTTGTCCACATACAGCGCAAACTTTCCTTCGATCCCCAGTGTGTATCCTCTCGTGGCAATACAAATTTGTCTTCCTCTTAAACGATTTCTTACAAAACCTACAGTAAAAGTCCTTCTCGGTCTTGTGCGTAAAGTTAGTATGGTTCTTCATACTAGCAGAACTAAACGTCTCAAAATCACAAATTTCACACTTATGCTTCTCTCCGAGCATGTGGAAATGTTTCATATGATTCGACAACGGCCTTGGTGCATTGAACGTTTTATTGCACACACTGCATTTGAATCTTTCGTCTATGTTATGCACTTCGAATTTGTGAACGGTCAATGGCGGAAGTGTCGTAAATGCTTCAATACAAATTGAGCATTTATATCTCGGTATCCGATGTTTCGATATCACATGTTGTCTCAGTGAGGCTCGAATGCCGTATGTATTGTCGCATCTGGCACAGTGGTACGTGTCGCCAACTATTTTATAGTCTTCGTCTATTTTCAGGTTACACGGCGGCGCCTTAACTCGGCCTGCAGACAGAAAACACACTTGAGTTTCATTTATTTCTTCGGCGATGTTCGTTAATCTTCTTTATTCGGACTTCGGGATTCGTTTTCTGCTTCGTCATAGTTACGACACAATTATATTTTTTTTAATGTCCTCCAAAAGTGTTGATACTGTAATGTACGTGCGGCGCTCCCTGAGGGCATCCCGCCAGCGTGTTGCGGACTGGCTAATGTTATATCACGGAATGAGCTAGAGCAGCGCCATAAAGGTGGTGTAAAATAGAACAAGCTATTGCGAGATGCCGCGGCATTTTGTAAATAGCGTTGGTAGCGAGGGATCATTTGGGTTACCTGGACTGTTACAAAATGACGACCTACTTATTAATTTTTCCTGCGGCATTTCACAAACCTCGACCGTTTGCATGCAGACGAACGAATCATACAATATGACGACAATTTTATTACTTTCGTCAGCCCACCCGCGTGTTGTGGACTGGCTGTTTTATCACGGAATGCAGCGCCTCAGGTGGTGGAAAATAGAACAAGTTATTTAAAGCCGCGCCATTTTGCAGTGGTCGTAAGATTTTCATGGAATATTATAAACTTACGAATAGTGTTGCCCAAAATCGGTCTTGGTCTTGCTGTCTTGGTCTTGGTCTTGCAGTCTTGGTCTTGGTCTTACATTTTCGCAAGACCAAGACCAAGACTGACCCCTGCAAGATTTGAGCAAGAACAAGACTAAGCCTGCAAGACTCTTGCATCTCGCAGTTAAGTCAAACTGAGATTTGGGCATTATTAAGTATTTGGTTTCAATTCCGATTTTAATAGACGTTCCCCAGTATCAAAACCATATCGTCATAACATTAAAAGGTATTGTATTGATTATTATATTTAGACTATTTAATAAGTAGCGTGTTACACAAAAACATATTATGTTCCCATGTGATAAAAATATGCCTAGCATAAAATAAAATAGGTATCTTTCTAGCAAAGTTCATACCTTATAGTCATAGGTACCTATCTATAATAATATATGCTTGTATAAGTCTTATGTGCAGATCTAACGTAAGTAGGTTGGTATGTGCTTAAAATTGTAACCAATGAAATTATACAAACATTATGTAGGTACTATCGAAGAACTTCATATCTAAACAGTTTGAAAATAAAATCCCGTGAACACGATGAACACATCTGTTACTACCCCGGTTCTATAGTGGCCGAGCGCTGCAAGCAGAAATAGTCCTTGCGGTGTATAGATATGAACTTCTTCGATGGTACTTATGTTATAAAGTTTATTTTTATTGATTATTTTTTATTTGATTATTTTTCTATTCAGCAAAATTTAAAACGAACAGCGAGTCGATTAGGTCTAGTAACACAGTTTTTACGCCAGCCAATGTTATGGTACATTACGCGAAAAAACCGTTGGTCGGTCGGTGTAGGTACTTATTTGATAATTTACCGACAAAGACGCCGCTTTATCAAAGACTGTGCGACAAGTGTGTCACAACATTTGACACTGTGTGTGTTTGTGTTTGATCGCCGCATTCGCCGCCACTGAGTATGGACAGAGGCATACAAAATGTTCACATATTTTGGTAGGGTTGGCACAGGAGGATAAAATTAAACGACCTTGAAGATGTCTCAGCAGTAGTTAGGTATAAATTGAATGCTCTGAGTTTCTTGTATACATAAATTCTCACACTGGCTCGAACTCGAACACTACATCGTTTAAAGCTGTCCGGCGAGATGATAATTATGTATATTATCTTTTACAAAACTTGTTGATGATAAAACAATATAACTATGTAGGTACTTATCGCATTTGTTGAATTGCGAATGTAAATTTAGTAACTACGCGTAGGTATTAAATTGCGCATTATTTTTTAATTATTGTCAAGTTAATTTAATTAATTTGGTGGTTCACTATGCCTATGTCAATTTAAGCTCAAAATGTACCTACTCTGCTACGTTGTTCTAAGATCTTAACTAACGTGTATAATAAATAGCAATAGGCTATACATAATTGCAAGACTTGCAAGACTCTTGCTGCAAGACCAAGCCCAAGACTGAGAGCGCAATACCAAGACCAAGACCAGGTGTATTGACGCAAGACCAAGACTGGTCTAAGTCTCGTCTTGGTCTTGCATTTGGGCAACACTACTTACGAATCACTTTACAATATTTGCCTTCGGCATTTCACCAACCAGCGAGCTTTTGCCAACAGACGAGACAGTTTGTATAATGACGAATCATACAATATTTACGTTAATTATACTACAACACAAAATTCCAAGACAAATAACAATTTATACAAATTCTAAAATAATAATTAAATGAATTTAACATTTGTGATGAGTTATAAACCCTAATTGCGTAAGACATGATCAATCAGAATCTGAATCGTTTTGAAACAAATGGCTCATCCATTGTAAAGTTCGAAAAAAAAATCTGCTAACAACGTAAATAACGCAATAAATGTTGTTCAACTGCCAAAATGAAACAGCTATCTAATTACGCAACACATTTTCAATAAAATTCGAGTGGAATTGATATCATTTAAACTGGAAATTGAAAAATTTGACAGCTTTCGTATTACGTAACTCTAAAATTTTTGATATCAACTGCAGTCTGGATGAGACGCTAAAGAGTGAACGATACCCGTCTAAAAAGGCTATAACTGGAATTACGTAACCATTTTGACAGCGCTGAGTTGGTTTAAAATCAACGAGTAATTTGTTTCTTCTGTCAGTTAAAATAGAAGGCAATGTACTCCTCGCATTTGATTTTCTTTGTAATATTTTTGGGATTTACTCGTATAATCTCCTTAATTATTACGAAATTATGTAAGTGAACATCGTTTTAATAAATTGTGAATGTGTTTTTGTGTAAAACCTCAATGATAAATCAATAATAGTGATATATTAAAATAATATCGAAGCGGTCGATAAATTAATAATATTGTGAAAATTATCCGCCCATAAGACGACCCACTGACCAAGTTCTCTTCTGTTACAACCTACTAAAGATATATATTATGATATTTCAGAAACGAGGTATTTTATTGAAAGACAAATTCGTACCTCGTACTGTATCCATTGTACTGAGCATAGAAGACAGTGGATTATGTAAGGACATCAATGAACATACCACACCACCATCTAAGGTACATAAGTAATAACAATATTATTTTATTTCTAAGTATTGAACATTGAATGTGTGTTTAGCACAATGTTTTATTTATTTAAACATACATACGTGTTATGTTGGTGACTACGAAATGCACCATCAAACATAAACTTTCATCATCATAAAGTCATTGAACCTAATAATTGTTGTATTCATTGAAGTGTGTGGGAGAGGCCAATTAGAATTTATTTTGTTGATGGATGTAATGGATCATGGAATATACAATTCTTTTTTTTTTCAGGTGTCAGGCTCAACTTCATTATTGAGGAAAAGTATAAACTCTCATGCGCTTACAGCAAGAATTAGCAAGCAGTACATACATAATCCATGATGAATTCCACAGGAATACATTAAATTTCACTAATCCTTACAATTTTCCAATTTCTTTTTGCCCCATGTGTAAATATTTCATAAATGTGAATAAAGGCTATTGTCAGTTATTGTTTGCTTTGTTTACCATAATTTATTTCGCTCTATTTACTGAACCTAATGAAAATACATACATAATATCACTGTTTCACCGAAAAGTTGGGCAGAGGTTTGCCTGTACACACACATTTCACCAGTTATGTTTAAGTCCCATGTAATAGGGGACGAGCCTATTGCCATCAACCGGGCACTACTAAGAAATTCCAGGTGGAAAAACCCAATAACACTATGCCCAACCCAGGCATCGAACCCAGGACCTCATACTCAGCAGTAGCTCTTGCGACCCCTAGACCAACGAGACATAATTTTATTAATAAATTGTTGTGTTAATGAAAAAAAAAACTTCAATTCTTAAATATTTCATAATAAGTTATTTTTATTTGTAGTTTACACTGTTATCATTATCAATTAACAAAATAGGAACATACATTTATATTACTGTCATTCAAGACTCAACAGTTTTCTAAAACAACAATTATATTTCAAGAACTATCTTCAGGTTCTAAGTAGCAACGCAGCAGGTGCCTTCATTCATGCTGCCTTCATGTCTTCGTAGGTGAAACTCCCCAGGAACTCTACAGTTATAAAACAAAATCATATTATTTTCTGCTCAAATAAAGTACTTAAACATTATGGGGTTTATTTATAAACGTTACTTAAAGTTAAGTAATGATTAGCAACTGTATATCCATACATTTTTGACATTTGAACGTCATTTAACTTTAAGCAATGTTTATAAATAAACCCTGTGGCAAAGTAAAGTAGGCATTCATTGGGCCCATGGCTGGACAAAAGCCATTAGCCTAGTTATTGCTGCTGTTTGTATAATTTCTTCTTTACTTAGGGCTGATTTTTCAATGTCCAGATATTTTGTAATACTAAATTATGTAAACATTAGTTATGTATACATAAAATATAATTATGATGTAGAAAGTTCGGCCAAGGAAATAAATATTCATAATTTTATTATAAAGTAAGTTGCCTCGCTTGATTCTTAACTATGTGACTAAAAGCTTACATTTTCATTCACAGCATTTTTGCCATCTAGCCATCCAACTTCTTTGTTAGGAAATTAAGAAGATTCATGTTGGGTAGTGTTCCATTCATGTATTTTCAGCTCTAGCACCGTCTGTGAAAATATTATGAATATGTTTTGTAGTTAGGTTAGTGGTTACTATAGTTTATTTCAGCATGTAGGTACTTATGTACAAAAATATCAATTAACAATTTCAGTTAGAATGTGAGGTTGACGGACAGGGACTCACGTTATTCCTATTTATATTGGGTTACTTACTTGTAGTGATAATCTCGACGTATTTTTCGCTATTGAGCAAAACAGTATTGATTTAATGAGAGAATTTTCCAGTTCATCCGGCTTACACAAGCCACAAGAAAAATGTTCCAAAACTGCCTAACATAGGCCCACGTTTCGTATAGGATATTAAATTAAAATTTGTAAATATAATACAATTTTGTGTTGTTCTTAGTGTTGCCATTTTTTTTCCCCGAGTTCTATAAAAAGAAATAAGATGAGACATTTTTTATAATCCGTTCAACCGATTTTGACTTCTATTGCGTTGGTGACATGACAAATGGCAGCTTCAGTAAACACTTGGTATTGTAACCACTTTTTTGCTTTTAATGTTCAACCGAACACGAAACGGTTTATTTAAATGTATAATCTTATTTCAAATAGAGTATAGTTTAGTCACAATTTTTTAAATTTTATTTTTCTGTTACTGACATTCGGTCGCTGTTTTGGAGGTCCATTTGAAAATTTGAGAATGAAAATAAAACAAAATGCCAAAGTATTTTTTTAAACATCATCCAACTTAATCTACAATAATTAATGAAAAAGTTAGTGAAGATGTTTGAATGTTTGTTAGATCTATACATAACTTAGGCATAACGGCAGATTTATTTTACCCCGGTAGTATTTACCCGTGAAATATTTTTTAGAAATGACGTCGTTTTGCGATCACTACTCGGGCGTAGCCTCTGATTGGTTTCAACATATTCATCATAGTGAACAGTTTTGCCAAAACAGCGTTCGAATCTGCAGTGGTTTCGGCATTTGAAAGAAATACATCGTAAAATCACTGGCACAGGTTTTAGACAAACAATAAAACATGCCATTATCTTGTTATTTTAATATTTTCTCGAGTCAGTTTTAGTAATTGATTGTATTGTTTTCTACAAATTGAATTAAACTAACCACTAGACAAAACCACCAGCCACTAAAAGGAACCCGCAATTTCAAGCAATTTCTTCGCCAGTAGGGGTGTCCAAACCCCCAGGTTTAGTGGAAATCCCACTAAGTTGACAACACTGCTTTTCTACGATTTTTTCATTGGCCACAGATAAAAAAAACCGGGGAAAGGAAACGTTTTGTTACGCATTTCAATTATGGTAGTTTTTGATAGAAAGTGTTTTAAAAAATGGTTTTAAATTTTTCGGCAATCATTGTACATTTTCATCTATAAGCACTAGTAGAGCATCAGTTATAATTAAAATTAAATTAAATTAAAGCACAATAATTTGGAAATTAATCATGCCTATATAGTGGAACAAAACATATAAATTAAAGACGTATAGCCGTTTTATAAGAACAACCCTATTCAATTTCGGTCGATTGGTAAAAAATGTTTATCGTAATTCCAAATATGGCATGCGATTTAAATTGGACTTGGTTTCGATTCGGAATTGATATCAAAAATAAAATGTGTTGCGCAATTAGGCTGCAGATTAGTCGTAATCGTTTACGAAAACGTGTCGCGTAATTAGATAGCAGGTTCACCACTCAAACAGCCACTTGACAAGGGGACACTTGACTCTAACGAAAATTGGTACTTTAAAGCTTGATAAGTCACGAACAGTTTACTTAATCAAAAAACGGTCTTAGCAAACCCCTAATATTTTATTGAAAGACCTATCCAAGGATATCCCATACTATATGAAGGACGAAAAAAAAACATATCATCCCCACTTTACATGTAGGGGAGGTAGTTGCGGCGATAAGTCCCCTCTTTGAGGAGTGGCTGGAGAGGCGCCACGGCGTCCTCACCTTCCGCCTGACGCAGGTCCTCACCGGACACGGCTGTTTCGGGAGGTACCTGTTTCGCAGTTACCTGAAACGCCCGGGTGTCATCACTGCGTGGATCGCCCGGAGGACACGGTGGAGCATACGGTGGAGGTATGCCCGGCTTGGGCAGAGCACCGCCGTTTCCTCGTGGAGGCGATCGGTGGCGGGGATCTCTCGCGTCCGGCCCTGGTCCAGGCCATGGTACGGAGCGAGAGGGCATGGGAGGCCGTCACCTCCTTCTGCGAAGCAGTAATGCTCGCGAAGGAGGAGGCGGAGCGCGTGAGGGAGAGGCAAATTTCGCGCCCTCACGCCCCTAGCCGCCGCAGGAGGAGACGCCCCGGGCGTCGGGAATCGATCGCGTATTCCCGGCCACCGTAGGCGCGGGCTTGCGGACGGTGAGCAATGGGTAGCTCGCCGTCCGGTAAGGACCAAGCCCGGGTCGACGGCGCGTTGTGTTCCACGCGCGCCTCAAAGAGATGTCAGCGAATGAAGGGGTCCGATGAGACCACTGCCTGCCGGGGTTGCGGGAAAGTCCGAAAGGGATACCGTGGCCCCCTGGCATTGCACAGGCAAGAGAAGGAACACGGGTGGGTTTTAGTCAGTAAGAGTCTGACACGCCCTCCCGCTCCACCCAGAGCGGGAGGAGTCATTTGATGATTTCCCACAAAAAAAAAAAAAAAAAAAAGGTACCCTAAATAATTGTTGTGTGTGTTTAAAAATTTTATTTTACCACTTTTTCGGCGTCATTAACTTGTATACTCATGCCAAATTACAACTTTCTAGTACCAATAGTTTTTGAGCTAAACCGCGGACAGACAGACAGACAGACAGACGGGCATGGCGAAACTATAAGGGTTCCATGTTGACTACGGAACCCTAAAAAGGCACTTGGAAAGCTTCCAAATACTTTTTACATCTAAAACTAAAGATTCGGTGTTACGCTATTAAGTATTGCATTTCATAATCAATATTTTAGTTCGCTAGTTAGCCATATTTCATATTAATTCCTTGTAGTTATGTAATAATTCCAAATTAATTAAAACGGCGAAATATTTGAAAGCTATTTGCGACATTGCCAAGTTTTAGAATGCACCACGCTCATAATGTAGGATGTAATCCTCAATGCATCATTATTGTAAGTATGAACGCAGCTATGAGTGAAAGAGAAAGTGTGTCATGTGTGAAAAAGAAGACAGATAATAAATGGCGAACAATATGACGAGCAAGATGTGCTGAAAGAAGTTTATTTTTACTTGGTATGATAAACGAAGTTATAAATACCATAAACTTTTATGATATGCCCTAGCCGTAGCTTAAAGTTTGACCGGTCCCGCTCTTCCGCGCAATAGAAATGCGCGGCTAGGCGGCGTTGACGAATGAGCGGCGGGCGGGACGACGCGCGCCTTGAGCTTTGACCAATGATCGGCCTACACTGGAGTTTCTTGCCCGTTCTTCTCCATAGGAACCTACTACGCTTTGGAATGGGCAACTAGCTTCATCTTTCTGACTGACCGACCCCTTGACAATTCAAAAGTACCTGTAATTGGTTTATTTGGAATAAATGATTTGAGTTTGAGTTTGAGTTTGACTGCCTCCTCGTGTCACCGCGCACATATGTACGGCGCGGAACAGAGATCTCGATCAAACTATACTAACTGCGACCATCTTGGATGTAGTGCTTGCAGGCCGCTGCCGTGGTCAACTTCTAACCTAACCCATTTGGTCGGGCCCTAGCTTAGTTACTGCGAATACCTTTGAAGGACAGAAAGTTAAAAATAACCTCATTAAAACAGCGACCAGTCCCGGGCTACGCGCATCCAGCTGATTCCTATGACCAATACCAGTTCATCGGACTAACTCGTATAAAGCCTACCCGCACTGCATCTTGCGTTACGCGGTCGCCACTTAAGAACCTGTCTGTTAGCATTTTTTTTTTCAGAAACTGCCTCTCAATGGTGACTTACCTACAATTGAGTTACGTTTGCGTAGTCAGCCAGTTAGAAATTGACCTCAGGGTGATATTTCGTCATATGGTAATTCAAACTTGCTTTTTGCACAAACGCTTGTCCACATACAGTGCAAACTTTCCTTCGATCTCCAGTGTGTATCCTCTCGTGGAAATTCAAACTTGTCTTCCTTTTAAAAGATTTCTTACAAAACCTACAGTAAAAGTCCTTCTCGGTCTTGTGCGTAAACCTAATGTGGTTCCTCATACTAGAAGAACTAAACGTCTCAAAATCACAAATTTCGCACTTATGCTTCTCTCCGAGCATGTGGAAATGTTTCATATGATTCGACAACGGCCTTGGTGCATTGAACGTTTTATTGCACACACTGCATTTGAATCTTTCGTCTATGTTATGCACTTCGAATTTGTGAACGGTCAATGGTGGAAGTGTCGTAAATGCTTCAATACAAATTGAGCATTTATATCTCGGTATCCGATGTTTCGATATCACATGTTTTCTCAGTGAGGCTCGAATGCCGTATGTATTGTCGCATCTGGCACAGTGGTACGTGTCGCCAACTTTTTTATAGTCTTCGTCTTTTTTCAGGTTACACTGCGGCGCCACAACTCGGCCTGCAGACAGAAAACACACTTGATTTTCTTTTATTTCTTCGGCGATGTTCGTTAATCTTCTTTATTCGGACTTCGGGATTCTTTAACTGCTTCGTCATAGTTACGAGACAATGTTTTTATTTTTGTTTATGTCCTCCACAAATTGTCCTCCGCAGCGCCAGGTGAGGGAAAATAGAACAAGCTATTGCGAGTTCCTCGGGCATTTTGTAAATAGCGTTCGAGGGATCATTTGGGTTACCTGAACTGTTACAAAATAATGAAGCACTTCTTAATTTTAAAGAAAAATAAAGAAAATACGTTTATCTGCGGTAAAATGACGAAAAAAAAAAAGAAACAAGTTTAGGGAAAATAACACATAATATAACATCACGCGTTGTTTCCCCGAAGGGTTGGCCAGAGTTTGGACCTGTAGTAGGTATATGCATTTATATATTTATTTTCCTTCGGCATTTCCCAAACCGAAGAGCGTTTGTGGACGAAAGTTTGTACAATGACGAACATTTTATTACTTGGGATTTAAGCAATCTGCCTAGCCTTTTCCCAACTATGTTGGGGTCGGCTTCCAGTCTAACCGGATGCAGCTGAGTATTTTACATGGAGCAACTGCCTATCTGACCTCCACAACTCAGTAACTGGGTAACACGATACCCCTTGATAAGACTGGTTGTCAGACTTTCGGGCTTCTGACGACCCGTTACAACTGTCAAAGATCCACACATGACAGCCGTGACCAACGCCATAACGTGCTTTCCGAGGCACGGAGGAGTCTCGGTATGTAAAGATGGTCACCCATCCACGGACCAACCCCGGCAAGCGTAGCTTAACCTGATGGATCGACCCGTGCGGCTGTTATTACTTAACAAAACAAAATAAAATATTCCTTTGCATTAAGAAAACAATTTATTGAAATACTAAATAATGTAACATTTGTGATGATTTATAAACCACACCACTCCAAAACAAGTTCCACTTAACTTTTCTGGCAAATTAATTATTTATCATTTTACATAGCTAAGCACTGAGTCTATCTTGGACATTACTGACAGCGGTGAAGGAAAACATCGCGAGGACACCGACTTATAATGAACTCTGAAATCACCAACCCATCTGGAGCAAGCGTTGTGATCAATGGTCATGCCTTTTCTGCATGAGAAAAGGCCTTTGCCCTGCAGAGGGACAGCAATAGGCTGGTATTATTTTTATTTATAGCTAAATATTTAATTGACGTTTACAATTTTAGTAAATAGAGTGCGCGCCACGTAAGAAGGCCGACGGAAAATTGTGGAACTACAATTTTTTTATGCACTAGCTAGACACTAGCGCCACGTCAAATTAACTTCAGTAGTGGCGCGGACGCTAGGTACCTATCAAGAGATATACTTTAGTACACACGGCTACACATCAAGCTATACATTTCCAGTATATGCTGACCTCACATTGTACGGAAATCCTATACAATACGAGATCAGCATAAGCTGGAAGTGTATAGCTTGATGTAGGTTAGGTTAGGTTATTTAAAATTATAATGTTTTTAAATGTATAAATTAAATATGATTTGCATGCCCATGTGGCCCATGGAGGACTTTCATAATAAAACATCAATGTAATAATTGCTCATGTTTGCAAAGTAATAAATGATTTATGATTTTAATTAACGAGGTTAAGGTGTTAGATGCTTTTAATTTGACAATTGAGGTTACAATATAACCAAAATGTTTGTCGATGATTTATAATAACAATATAATAATGTTATTGAATCAAGTGGTGAGATCATTTCAGCTGAAAGACATCCACAGCTGGAAATAGGCCTCCCCCAATCAGTGGTGAGATATAAACTCCAAACCGGCTAAATACAGATGAATGTACTCCCCTAGTGATTGCGTACAAAATTTACTTGAACAAGGGTTGTACAAACCTTCATTAGATCTACTTTTGGAACAGACAGTAGGCAGCTTACTAAATGTAATTTTTTAACAAATCTATGACTTTGTTACTATGTACATTTAACATAGCATAAGTGAATAAGATACTAATGTCTTCAGTGTTTGGCTGACAGAAACAACAGTCAATCAAATCACTTAGGATTTTTTTTGAAGCCTTTCAGAAACCGCCTATTACAACTTGAAATAGAATTAAGTATTCGGCTTGCTAATAATTTACGTCAGGGTGATATTTCGTCATATGGTAATTCAAACTTGCTTTTTGCACAAACGCTTGTCCACATTCTGTGCAAACTTTCCTTCTATCTCCAGTGTGTATCCTCTCGTGGAAATTCAACGTTGTCCTCCTCTTAAACGATTTCTTACAAAATCTACAATGGTGGTCCTTCACGGTTTTATGCACTAACTTGTGTTTGTGCATAGCATTAGTTTTAAAGGTCTCAAAATCACATAATTCGCACTTATACCTGACTCCAACTTCCCCGAGCATGTGGAAAATGTTGATATGATTCGTTAACAGCGCTTTTGTATTGAACAATTTATTGCACGCATTACATTTGAATCTATCGTCAACGTTATGCACTTCCAGTTTGTGGACGGTTAAAGCCGAAAGCTTCATAAATTTGTCATTACAAATAGAACATGTGTATTTTGAGATCTTATAATATTTCAACTTCACATGTAGTCTCAGTGAGGGTAGTTTGCTGTAAGTCTTGTCGCATCTGGCACAGTGGTACGTGTCACCAACTTTTTTATAGTCTTCCCCTTTTTTTAGGTAAAATTTCGGCGCCACAACTCGTTCTGCAGACAGAAAACACACTTGAATGTTATTTATTTCTCCGGTGATGTTAGTTATTCTTCATTTTTCAGACTTCAGGATTTTTGGACTGTTTCGTCATAGTTTCGAGCCAACATATCAACTTTTTCTGTTCAACAGCCTCTACGAATGGTGATAGGTACTGTAACGTACGTCCGGCGCTCCCTGGGACGGCATCCCGCCAGCGTGTTGCGGACTGGCTAATGTTATATCACGGAATGAGCTAGAGCAGCGCCACAGGTGGTGGAAAATAGAACAAGTTATTACAAAATGACCAAAACTAGTGCCTTTTTTTCGAAGGTCAACATTTTGTATGGCGTACATAGCTGGAAAATCCGTCCGAGCCGAGTTAAATCAGTTTAAACAGGTGAATTTTTAAATGGGAATACTCGAAACAAAACTATGGGTTAGAGCCAAGTGGTTGCAGTATTTGATCCCTCAGTAGGGTAGGGTTCGATTCCTTCTCATACTTTTATAAAAAACTAAAAATGCTGATATATTTTCTACTAGAATCTAGGCCATGGTTCATTTAACCACTTTGTTTTACTATCTATCCATTGTTTCGGATTTAGCCCTGATGTGCCATTGCAAAAATCATTCCGTATAAACTAAAATAAAACTCAGTTCGGAGTGATTATTAAGTGACGGCATTCGTCATACAATATAACGTAAGTATGTTATATTGTACCTAATTGTTTAAGTTTAATTTATGACTTCAAAGAAAAACAAGGTGTGTGCTAATGATCACAAGATAGAAGTGAAAACTTATAAGAATTTCTCACTTTTAAAACTGATAACAGAAAGTTAGTTTATAAAAAAATGAGAACTGGGTGAAATGGGTTAGGTTTGGTTAGAACTGTGACAAACCGCGCGAGAGCCGAGCGAGCGAAGCGAGTGGTGCCACGGCAGCGGCCTGCGAGCGCTATTTCTAAGTTGCTCGCAGCTCGGCAGGCTATTTAGTATTAACGCAAGGTGCGTTACGTCGCAAGCAAGTTTGATACCAGTCTACAATTTGTCGGTTTCCCATGGATAGATTATAAACTTTCGAAAAATAATGCGTTAAATTGTAAATGGTTTGTTGCAGTTACCTAACAGTTTATAATCTAACGGAAATAATAACCGATAGATTACAACCTAACGAAGTTCAGGAGCCCTACCATTACCTCTGTTAGCAGTATTATTTTAATCTTACTTGAGCGTGGGAAAGAGATGGAGCTAGACGTCTTGTATAGCTCCACTTCTTTCTCGCACTGAAGTAACATTAAAATAATACTTCCTGCTTAGAGGTGGTGGTTGGTCTCCTGAATAATTATACGGTGGCCTGCTTTTCATTCATGCTTTTTATCCAAAATTTTCGTTGATGATTTTTCAATAACAATTTAATAATGTTATTGAAACAAGTGGTGAGATCATTTCAGCAGTGGTAAGATATAAACATGAAAGCCTCTAAATACATATGAATGTGTTACTTCTTCCCAGTAGTGAGTGATTGCGTAAGAATTTAACCAGAGCAGGGTTTGTTTAACACTTTCGACTCCACCCACTTTTCATCGAGCTCATACGCCATGCCGCCATACATAATGGAAGTGAACCCTCCGGGAGGGTCGCCGCCATTACGTTTACGCTAAAGTCAACCCTCGCGGAGAGTGAACGGCATGAGGTTTGAAACCGTGTTATAAAACACTGTAGGTAAAACGAAGTAAAATAGTGTTTTCAGGGGTCTTCTCGCTATACTTAGTATCTCTGGGGTTATGGTCATGTACCAATAGGGTGGGGACGTGAAATAATAAAAAAGAAAACAACCACCTCTTTTAGCAGTATTATTTAAATCTTATTTGAGCGTGGAAAAGAGATGGAGCTAGACGTCCTGTATAGCACCACTTCTGACTTGCACTGAAGTAACATCAAAATAATACTGCTTAAAGAGGTGGTGGTTGGCCCCCTGATCCCGAGACAGGGACGCCAACCCAGAACGCGAGGAGTGTCCAACCTTTTAATTTTTTTTTGTGAATATTTGTGACCCTGAAAATAGTTTTCCACTCCTGAACTATGTCAGTATTTCAGGAGTGGAAAACTATGCTTGGATTTTAAAACGAACGCATATACTTGTAAATCTTGTTAGAATAAACAACAAACAGATTTTATTTTCAGTTTATAATGCTGCATTCGCTAAGAAAAACCTAAATTTAAAATGAGCCCTCCGCGAGGGCTCCCGGCATCCCATATGTGTCTAGAATAAGCCCCACTTAGCAATTTTTTCAGTAGCCTTTCAGAAACTGCTTAAACAGGACAACTTAAAATAGAGTTCCGTGATGTAAGTATTCAGAATGCTAATAATTGACGTCAGGATGATATTTCGACATGTGATAATTCAAACTTGCTTTTTGCACAAACGCTTGTCCGCATACAGTGCAAACTTTCCTTCGATCCCCAGTGTGTATCCTCTCGTGCAATTTTAACGTTGTCTTCCTCTTAAACGATTTTTTACAAAATCTACAATGGTGGTCCTTCACGGTCTTATGCTTAAACTTGTGCTTGTACAGAGCTTCAGATTTAAAGGTCTCATAATCACAAAATTCGCACTTAAACCTCGCTCCAACGTCCCCCTGCATGTGGAAATTGTTCAAATGTTTCCTTAACAGCGCTTTTGTATTGAACAATTTATTGCACACACTACATTCGGCTCTATCGTCAACATTATGCACTTCCAGTTTGTGGACGGTCAAAGGCGAAAGCTCCATGAAATCATCATTACAAATTGAACATGTGTATTTCGGGATCTTGTAATATTTCGACTTCACGTGTTGTCTCAGTGAGTTTAGCCCGCTGTATGTGTTGTCGCATCTGGCACAGTGGTACGTGTCGCCAACTTTTTTATAGTCTTCGTCTTTTTTTAGGTAAAATTTCGGCGCCACAACTCGGTCTGCAGACAGAAAACACACGAGTTTTATTTATTTCTCCGGTGATGTTCGTTAATCTTCGTTCTTCAGACTTCGGGACTCTTGAACAGTTATGTATGAGACAATTTATCAACTTTTTATCAATTCAACAGCCTCCACGAATGGTGATACTGTAAAGTACGTCCGGCGCTCCCTGGGCCGTCAGCCCGTCAGCGTGTTGCAAACTGGCTAATGTTATATCACGGAATGAGCTGGAGTAGCGTCACAGGAGGTGGAAAATAGAACAAGTTATTACAAAAGACAATGACCAAAACTAGTGCCCCATTTTTCGACGGTCTGTAACGAAACTTAAATTTTTAATAGCAGAATAGTATTAGATAATATTTACTGTTATTAGGACTCATTTATCATAATTATATATTGGTGCCGATTCTGTTGTTCACAAACTAAACTAAATTTAAGTTCAGTGCATCTTTTTCTTTCTATTTCATTAAGAAAAGGACAGAAGATACATTTTAGTTTAGTCCTGTCAAATTAATCAGCCCCTGACACTAATCCATACAAGTTTTGACGTGATTAAAAACTTACCCACTAAAATTACGTCAATTTACGTCAGGCGCTGATTAATTTGACAGGACTAAACTAAAATGTATCTTCTGTCCTTTTCTTAATGAAATAGAAAGAAAAAGATGCACTGAACTTAAATTTAGTTTAGTTTGTGAACAACAGAATCGGCACCATTGTAACCTATTACACGGGACTAAAAACATAACTGGCGAAATGTGTGTGTTGGTGTACTAGGTAGGTACATCTCTGCCTCACCCTTTGAGGAAACAGGCGTGATTTTATGTATGTCAATCAATCTGCCAGCCTTTTCCCAATTATATTGAGGTCGGATTCCAGTTTAAACGGATGCAGCTGAAAACCAGTATTTTACATCGAGCGACTCTGACCTACACAACGCAGTTACTGAGTACCACGATACCCCTTGGTTAGACTGGTTTCCAGCTTTTAGGGCTTCTGACTACGTCGTAACGACTGTCAAAGACTAGACGACCACGGCCAGTGGTCGCACCGACCAGGTAAACTATAAAAACCGACTAGCTTGCCGTTGCGACCAAGTCGTATCCGTTTCTCCAAGTGGCGGATGTGCCTGAACAATTTATACTTATAAACAGCCTCTTCGTCTCGCGTCGATTTTCTACTACATAGGTACATACATACATAAACTCACGCCTTCTTCCCATGGGGGTAGGCAGAACCTACAGAAAGCTGTCACCTATGTTCTCTAAAATGATTAAAAAATAATATCGTCTTCCTAGAAATTTAGACAAAGGTTATCAATTTTCGATTTTTGTTCGAAATAAAACGCGTACAAGGACTGATTTTCTGTTGGTTTACCGTCCATGATATCCTTAAGAGGGAACAGGGCCCGCGATTCTCCATACAAACGTATTCCCCGTTTTTCTTCGTGAATAATGCCTCTAGAGCTGTCATTTTTTTTTAATATAAAATCAGGTTCTCTGTAAGCATGTCCCTGTCATTTCCTTTTTTTCAGCAATTAATAAGTAACGAAACTATGACCCTCCAAAAATTACAAAAATGCCCCATTTTTACCGCCGTGATTAGAGGACTACCAGACTAATTCGGAAAGTTTTTAGCATAAAAGAAAATAATAGGAACCTAAACATACTCTTTCTTAAAATTTTAATGTAAAAAATTATTAAATCGGCTTAGTTTTCGAGGAGAAAAAAGGAGAATGCCAAACGTCGTTTTCGTCAAAAAATTTGTGATATAATCGGTCTGAGCTGCAGTTGTCCCTATCGCACTTTACGGGCTTTAACTCGGTTTTAAGGGCGCAGCGCGACGGCAATAGTTTCTTCAGATACCTATTTTTCAAATTCCTCGCAGCCCCTGTTCCCTCTTAAGCAACTCAAATATATTACGTTTTACTTGAAACGTTGATCTCATTTTATCGCGCCAATCCTTCCACCTCCACATGGTCCACGAATGTTCATGACGCAACAGTGAATCGTACCACGTTTTTGCAGAGTCTGACAATTTATTTAGAGCTTGATAACGGATCGTACTATCGGCCCAAGATAATGTCTTTGCGTAGGATTCTATTATTTTTAGCCATGCAGTAATATTATCTTTTAACGGGTCAAATGTAGGAATCATATTAAGAAGAGTAATGGTGCTTGTACTCAGTCAGCTGATTATTATACTGCTACGATCCTTACATACTCCTTTTGCCTCGTTTACGTTCATACATCTGTGTCCTAATTACGTAATACATGATCAATCGGAATTTGAATCGTTTGAAACAAATTGCTAATCCATTGCTTCATAAGTTCATGTTTAGTAGTCATGTGTAGTTTAGTGTTCGGCATTTCACAAACCAGCGAGCTTTTGCAAACAGACGAGGCAGTTTATATAATGACGAATCATACAATCATATCATCATACAACACAAAATTCCAAGACAAATAACAATTTATACAAATTCTAAAATAATAATTAAATGAATTTAACATTTGTGATGAGTTATAAACCCTAATTGCGTAAGACATGATCAATCAGAATCTGAATCGTTTTGAAACAGATTGCTTGTTTTGATCCATTGTAAAGTTCGAAAAAAAATCTGCTCTACAACGTAAATAACGCAATGAATGTTGTTGAATTGTCAAAATGAAACAAATTTGTCGTAATCGTTTACGAAAATAAATGTGTTGCGTAATTAGATAGCTGGTCATACACGCACGCCGGTTGCGAGTACTACGCACCTGTCCTTTTATTTTCTACTACTCGAATATATCTAACAAATAAATATTTTTTATCTTTTCCACGGCATTCTGTAAACGGCGTCCAACGGATCATTAGGGTTTTATAAACTACAAGCTTCGGCCTACGATTTCGTTGGCGTGGAAGTCGTAAGATACACCGTATACTAAAATAGACTCATTTTTTATAAGTACCTAAAACTCCCTCGGCCTGCGACCCACCGTATTGCATCGCATCGCACGCTCGCGATATTACTTCGTCTTCGCTTGGCGTTCTTTCTTTTTTGCATTTGGCGCGACCTAAGGGATCGTAACGTGCGAAGCAGTAATGCTCGCGAAGGAGGAGGCGGAACGCGTGAGGGAGATGCAAATTTTGCGCCCTCACGCCCCTAGCCGCCGCAGGAGGAGACGCCCTGGGCGTCGGGAATCGCAGGCCGATTCCCGGCCACCATAGGCGCGGGCTTGTGGACAGCGAGCAATGGGTAGCTCGCCGTCCGGTAAGGACCAGGCCCGGGTCGACGGCGCGTTGTGTTCCACGCGCGCCTCAAAGAGATGTCAGCGACTGAAGGGGTCCGATGGGACCGATGCCTGCCGGGGTTGCGGGAAAGTCCGAAAGGGATACTGTGGCCCCTGGCATTGCACAGGCAACTAAAGGAACACGGGTGGGTTTTAGTCAGTAAGAGTCTGACACGCCCCACTGTGGATCGAAAATCGCCTCTAGAAGACTTAGGGATTTCAATTTGCAAGTGCCGGATTTTTTGCCAGTTCTTCTATTAGTTATTAGGTACTTTATTCAAAAATGACACCCGAGTTAATTCTGCACAAATACGAAAGAATTATAATGATTTGATTTGCCCTTGCATTTGACACGCAACATGAGGCAACTTTTTTTTTTTTTTTCATGACTTTGTTGTCCTATGGGCGCCATATTCCATTTAATGTGATGCCACAGGGCTTTTAACCAGCGGACGATCAAAACGCTTCCAACGATACCTCATTTGTCAAATTATGATGAGGAGTTTAGAAGTTAAGAGGTAACAGATGAACATACATATCGGTCGCCGTAGACAGGTAATAAAGTATAGATATAGATTAGGCACTTACAAAATAAGAAGTAAGTAACTAACTTATAACTTGACTTCGGCATTTCAAAAACCAGCGAGCGTTTGCAAACAGACGAACGTTTGTGTACCGACGAATCATACAATACACTGATAACTGACGACAATTGTATTGTACAGGATTTAAAAAAAAAACACAAAATGCTTTTGTGTTAAGAAATCGATTTATTCAAATTCTATAATAATAATTAAAACTAGTGGTGCACAATAAAATAATGTACCATTAGTGATGATTTATAACTTGATTCACCACAGCTGGAGAAACTCGAGTTAACTTATCTGTCAAATGGGCATTTCGATAAAGGTTTTTTTTTTTCAGAAATAACATCGAATGATTTAAAAAAAAAAAACACTAGTGCCTAGACTACAACCAAATGAAGAAACTTGCAGTTTTATAACAAACTTCTTATTAAATAACAACGTAAGAGGCCTGCGGAGCATGCACAGTTCATACAAACATAATACTAAAATAATCAGTAAATCAAACATATTCTTAATGTCCATTCAAAATATTATATAGATATTCTGTAATCCAATCGGAATACACACTACGTGTATTTATTCCGATTGGATTTCAGAATATCAAGGCTCCCAAATATATACCTATTTTAAATGGACACTGATATAAAGACGAGATATGAGGACTTTCAAATTTCTATAGAAAACTTATTTATCTCATAACTCGTCTTTAAATCAGTATCCATTCAAAATTATATATTTGGGAGCCTAGATATTCTGCGCATAGCGCATGCGCCGCCGGCCCGTTAACTGATGCATATTGTAAGCTTTTATCTTTTCTAAGATGGCGATATTATCGGACATCCATATCCACGTTATGGCATCACGATAACACAGGGAAGTAAAATGTACATAAATAAATGAAGACGCTTGGTTTCCGTCCACGATATAGTAAATCCTATGGTAACCCATAGGATTTACTATATACAGGTTATTAACTGTGTGCCAAATTTTATCCAAATCCGTTCAGTAGTTTTAGCATGAAGAAGAGACAAACATACACACTCACAAACTTTCGGCTTTATAATATTAGTAGGATAGTGTGATTAATGAATATTATACGTAGCCTGGCAGGCTGGTAGCATTTATGTCTTTCTTTGACTATGCCTGCCATCTTTTAGAGGGAATTCTCGAATTCTGAGTTGGCCCCTAAGTTGTTCGTAATGATGCGTACAACGATCCTCTTTCGTGTTTTGAGTTATTATTATTATACCTCTATACAAAATCAACTTAACTTTTTTAAAGTCTGTCGCTACAATACACCTGAAGTAGCAGAAACCGCATGAGGTGAGTCGCATGCTGTCTCCGTCAAACGGTTTCTAAAAGTCTAATCTACACAAAAACCACAGCAACATGGGTTTGGCAGTCGGTTATTTAATTTTTTCTGAAGCCTTTCAGAAACTTTGGCAACGGCGAATTAAAATATTGCCAGCTAAAAAATGACCTCAGGATGATATTTCGTCATGTGATAATTCAAACTTGCTTTTTGCACAAACGCTTGTCCACATTCTGTGCAAACTTTTCTTCGATCCCCAGTGTGTATCCTCTCGTGGAAATTCAACGTTGAATTCCTCTTAAACGATTTCTTACAAAATCTACACTGGAGATCCTTCACGGTCTTATGCGTTAACGTCTTATGTCTGTACATAGAATGAGTTCTAAAGGTCTCATAATCACATAATTCGCACTTATACCTCACTCCAACTTCCCCGAGCATGTGGAAAATGTTGATATGATTCGTTAACTGCCTTTTTGTATTAAACATATTATTGCACGCATTACATTCGAATCTATCATCTATGTTATGCACTTTGAGATTGTGAACGACCAAAGGCGCAAGAGTAAGAAATGCTTCAATACAAATTGAGCATTTATATCTCGGAATTTTATAATGTATCAACTTAAGATGGGTTTTCAGTGAGTCTTTTCTGGTGTATGTCTTTTCACATTTCGAACAATGGTATAAGTCGCCTTCTTTTCTATAGCCTTCGTCTCTTAGGCGAAATTTCGGCGCCAAAACTCGGCCTGCAGACAGAAAACACACTTGAGTTTCATTTATTTCTCCGGTTATGTTCGTTCTTCTTCGGGCTTCAGGATTCTTTGACTAGTTCCGTCATAGTTACAGGTCGACATAAAAGAGTCTGACTTGGTGACATTTGGACATAATGCAGACCTATGACGATGGCACTATTTATCCGACAAGTGCTAGTAGGTTTTTGTGTCCGTCAAGCAGCGTTTTGTTGCACATTTATTTTCGATTCGAAGTGACGTAAGTGCGTGGTGCTCTCATTTTGTCCAAACTCTTTTTATCCAACTTTTCTGTTAACCAGCCTTCCCGAATGGTGATACTGTAATGGACGTGCGGAGCTTCCTGGGCCGCGAGCCCGCTAGCGAAATGAGCTAGTGCAGCCCCACAGGTGGTGGAAAGTAGAATGTTAGTGAATGATCATTCGGGTTTCATATACAAACTGACGAGTCATTTTACAAATTACCTTCGACATTTTACAAACCAGCGAGTGTTTGCCGTTTGTATAGTGACGAATCACACAATATACCGACTAGAATAGACTAGAAAAAAAACAACAATTGCCTAATATTAACAAAACAATTATTCTTTTTTTTTTCATAATTATTTTAAATAGTTATGCACTCACAATGAGTTAATTTAACATTATTAACATTATAGTGATAACTAATAACCTGATTATAACATAGGTAGTAACCTGATTTATAAAAGGCTTAAAAAACCGTTTTGGAAGTGCCAATCAACCTCGCTTGCTAGCAGCATCACTAGTGCGAGAAGCTGTGATCTGCTATCGCGATTATGGGCAAACCCTCGAATGACAAGCCAAAACAACCACGTCCCTCAATTCCCGGCCGCCTTAATATTCCTGATTTTGGCGGTGGTCGCGGTAACGGCAAGGTTGCGAAGAATTCCCTGGTTACGAATGGCCGCTAAACCCAACTGACCTAGGCGACGCATAACGGACGCACGTAACGACTCGACGAACACCAAGTGCAGCAACAACAGCTCTCTTAAATAAGGCGGCACATTCTTGGATTGAGTGAAGTCCGAAGAGGGACACAATAATAACCCTTGAATCGGGCCACTCTTTGTATTTTGGACGAGCTGCCGTCTCAAGGCGGAGTCAGGTTCCTGGTAAGCAAATCCCTTTGTGACAACGTTATGGAAGTCTCCAGTGTCTCGAACAGTGTGAAGCTAACCGAGAGGTATAACCTCAAGGTTGTTCAGGTTTTCGAACCAACCTCGGCACACTCGGATGACGAAGTGGAGGAAATATTTGAGTACTTCTCCAAGGCCTTGCATTCCACTACTGAGGCGCACAGTTTTTTTTTTTTTGGGGACGCTTATGTGGGATTTCGGAATTGCAACGAATCGGCAGTAGGATCCTACGGGTTTGGCAGCAGAAATCTTAGGGGCAAATACTTGTCAATTTCCTTGAGAAGGAGGGACTTTTCTTGATGAATTCCTTCTTTAAGAAACAGTTCCAATGGAAGTGGACGTAACAGCTGACGTAATGCCGCGACTTACGAATTGTAGGTCGTATGTTCAAACCCTAACAGGCGCTTTACTTCGTGTAAATTATTTCATCACCACTGCTCTCAAGACGGTAAAGGAAAACATCGTGTGGAAGCCGGCATGTCCTAGAACCAAAAATTCGAGGACATATGACATCTACCAACCCACTGGGCTAGCGTGGTAAATAACGGCCCAACACATCTCACCGAAAGGAGGCCTGTGTAATAGCAGTGGGTGGTGGGCTGATTATGCAGGACTGTGACGAAAAATGAGATAAGACTTTATCATAACGTATAAAAAGCATATATTCAGGGATGTCTAGGTGTTCAACACCAGCAGCGATCAGACTTGTCCAAGGCTCTTTATTCAGAATATAATTAATATTCATTAACTTCAAACTTTTGTTGAAGTCTAGGCTCCGCCCAAACATGCTCCAACTAATTTAGGATCAGAAGCGTTCCAGTCAGACCTGGAGAACCGATTTGCTGCCGAGGAAAACACAAATGACGTTGACTAGGCGCTCGACCAAATGGTGGAAATCCTCAGAGATAAAGAAGGTACGCGATTTTGCAAAATGCGGCGTACGGGCAAGTAATCTACTCTTTTGGAAGAGACTATGGAGCTTATGACGGAACGGCGTGAAAATCCACCATATATATTTTTATACCCACCATATATATTAGAACACTCACTACGTCGCGACTTCCGACGCTACAATACACGCTCTATAGAGAAAAACCCCGGTTTTGATCTATAGAGAAAAACCCCGGTTTTGATCTGTTGAGCAAAACCGGGGGTCGAAAGTGTTAGTCCAGTAACTTGGAAGGAGCCACCTGACGAAGTTGACCAAATCCAGTAGGGATATCATCGATTCGAAGCCAGATCCTTTCGGAAGTCGGAAATTTCTACGGCCAATTGTACGCATCGCATTCATCTCGACCTGATCCAGAAAATGAGATAACTCACCATTTCATGGAAGACCTGCCAGAAGTCAGCCAAGACTAAACCGAGGCTTAAAAGTGGAAAGGCTCCTGGTGAGAACTGGATTACGATCGAGCTTCCAGAAAGCGGGAGGATTTCCTGTCTTAAAAGTGCTTTGGGAGCTCTTGAACTCTGTCCTGTTCTCTGGGAGAACTGCAGAAGCCTGGTGAAGGAGTGGTCATTCTTTTCTTTAAAAAGAGTGATAAGATACTTTTTCGCTCCGTACGTATATAAGTTAATAGCAAGTCGCCACGAATCGTCTAGCCGCTCTAGCGCAAAAACTCGACGAGTTTAAGGCACCAGAGCAGGACCACCGGGTTTCGAGGGGGATACAGCACCATAGACCATATCCACACAGTCCGGCAAATTATACAGAATTCTTAAGAGTATAATCGGCTCCTATGTCTTGCGTTTGTGGACTATGAAAAGGCTTTCGACTCTATCCAGACCAGGTCTGTTTTGAAATCTCTGCAGCGATGCCAAGTCGACTGGCGATACATCCAAGTACTGAGATGTGTTTATGTGCTGCGTCGAGGGTTGAGACAAGGGGACGTAAACCAGAGAACGTTTGCAAACAGGCGACGCCGTTTGTATAATCATTCAATATTTACGACAATTGTACTTAAAAATGGTATTACCATCTAAGTTCTATAGCCCAGAACTACGCGAATCCATAAGTTTACTCCCTACCAAAAATCGCTCAACGCGCCTAAATAAGTTTTCACTATAAAAACACAAAATTTCCATACATTTAGAAAACTATTCAATTTCTGAAATAATAATCAAAGCTATTGACGTACAATAAAATAATGTAACATTTGTGATAACTTATACCAACCAACAGGGTAACGGCATTGCGATCGAATGTGTGTTATTGAATTTCCCCGCTAGATAAGTTCCACTTAAACCAGTGCCAGTTGGCTGCACATAAGCATTTCGTTGTAAAGAAAATATAAATTTTCGAAGGAAATCATATCAAAAGAAACATACATTTTTTCTTCAAATAAAACACTACCCTACATATTATTTTACTTCTAAACTGTCCGTACAGGGTGTTATTAAAATAACTAAAAACCTAATAGAGGTAATTGTACTCAAACTAATTATGAACACCAAAAAATACCTGCTTCATTCATTTGTTTACTTATTTTAAAATGTATGGAACAACTGATTGTTTCTTCGCGATTCCATGATTGGTCTCCATATTAAGAGTAGTCTTTGGACGACTTTAAAATTGCCTTCTAAAAATTGACCTCAGGATGATATTTTGTCATGTGATAATTCAAACTTGCTTTTTGCACAAACGCTTGTCCACATTCTGTGCAAACTTTTCTTCGATCCCCAGTGTGTATCCTCTCGTGGAAATTCAACGTTGTCTTCCTCTTAAACGATTTCTTACAAAATCGACAATGGTGGTCCATCACGGTCTTATGCGCAAACTTATGTCTTTGCATAGCATAAGTTTTAAAGGTCTCAAAATCACATAATTCGCACTTATACCTCCTTCCAACTTCCCCGAGCATGTGGAAAATGTTGAGATGAGTCGTTAACTGGCTTTTTGTATTAAACTTATTATTGCACGCATTACATTTGAATCTTTCGTCTATATTATGCACTTTGAGTTTGTGAACGGTCAATGGCGCAAGAGTAAGAAATGCTTCAATACAAATTGAACATTTATATCTCGGAATCTTATAATGCATCCTCTTCATATGGATTTTTAATCCCTCTATCGTTTTGTATCTCTTTTCACATCTCACACATTGGTATAAGTTGCCTTCTTTTTTATAGTCTTCGTCTTTTAGTTTGAATTTCGGCACCAAAACTCGGCCTGCAGACAGAAAACACACTTGAGTTTCATTGTTGGTCTTCGGACTTCGGGATTCTTCGGTTTGTTCGTCATAGTTACGAGACAATTTATCAACTTTTTCTGTTTAATAGCCTCCAGCCTTCAGCCCACCCGCGTGTTGCGGACTGGCTGTTTAATCACGGAATGCAGTGCCTCAGGTGGTGGAAAATAGAACAAGTTATTTAAAGCCGCGCCATTTTGCAGTGGTCGAAAGATTTTCATGGAATATTATAAACTTACGAAACACTTTACAATATTTGCCTTCGGCATTTAACAAACCAGCGAGCTTTTGCAAACAGACGAGGCAGTTTGTATAATGGCGAGACATACAATATTTACGACAATTATACTACACAGGATTTAAAACCACAAAATTCCTCTACATTAAACAACAATTTATTCAAATGTTCTAATAATAATTTTAACTAGTGATGTACAATGACATAATAAAACATTTGTGATGATTTATAACCGACGGGGCCATGGCGTTACACACATAAAATGGCAATCGATCGCAATGCCTTTTATTTTGACAGTCCAGTCACGTTCATTGCGTAATTTACGTTGTTGAGGCAAAGATTTTTTCAAACCTATGAAGCAATAGATGTCAAAATGAAAGGCATTGCAATCGATTGCCATTTTATGTGTGTAAAGCCATGGCCCCGTTGGTTATAAATCATCACAAATGTTTTATTATGTCATTGTACATCACTAGTTAAAATTATTATTTTAGTACACTCATAACAACAATGGAAACCAAAATAATCAGCATTTCCGTACATTTATGTTCACATAACTCGACAAAATGTGGAACAGCTGATCGTTTTACGCGATTCCATGTTTGGTCTCCATATCGTCGTTCTAAAATCTTTCAGAGATAGTATGAGATAAGTCGCATGCTTTCTCTTTCAAACGGTTTCTAAAAGTCTAATCAACACAAATGTCAAAACGATTCTACGACAACTCGACTCCAAGACAACTCGAACTCGTGACATCTAAATGCTAGCACATCTCGACGCGGACAATTTGATCTGACAACTCGACATCGTGGCATCTTAATCCTAGGGCATCTCGACCCGGACAACTCAACCTCGACCACTCAAGTCCAAAATGGGACCATCATTATCATAATAATCGTCGATTAAGCAGTCGTCGGAATGCATTCAGAAATAGGAGCATTATCTTCTTTGAATTTTCCCTTCAGGTGTCCTAAGTTGGTTAAAAGTTGTCGGGATCGAGTTGTAATGGGCTTGAATTGTAGGGGTCGAGTTGTCAGGGTCGAATTGTTAGGATCGAGTTGTCCCAGTCGACAAAGTTCTGAGTCGCGCCGTCCTGGTACTGTTAACGACGACTTTAAAATTGTCTGTTAAAAATTGACCTCAGGATGATATTTCGACATGTGATAATTCAAACTTGCTTTTTGCACAAACGCTTGTCCACATACAGCGCAAACTTTCCTTCTATCCCCAGTGTGTATCCTCTCGTGGAAATTCAACGTTGTCTTCCTCTTAAACGATTTCTTACAAAATCGACAATGGTGGTCCATCACGGTCTTATGCGCTAACTTATGTCTGTGCATAGCATGAGTTTTAAAGGTCTCAAAATCACATAATTCGCACTTATACCTCCTTCCAACTTCCCCGAGCATGTGGAAAAAGTTGATATGATCCGTTAACTGCCTTTTTGTATTAAACTTATTATTGCACGCATTACATTTGAATCTATCGTCTATATTATGCACTTTGAGTTTGTGAACGGTCAATGGCGCAAGAGTAAGAAATGCTTCAATACAAATTGAACATTTATATCTCGGAATCTTATAATGCATCCTCTTCATATGGATTTTTAATCTCTCTATCGTTTTGTATCTCTTTTCACATCTCACACATTGGTATAAGTCGCCTTCTTTTTTATAGTCTTCGTCTTTTAGTTGGAATTTCGGCACCAAAACTCGGCCTGCAGACAGAAAACACACTTGAGTATCATTGTTGGTCTTCGGACTTCGGGATTCTTCGGTTTGTTCGTCATAGTTACGAGACAATTTATCAACTTTTTCTGTTTAATAGCCTCCAGCCTTCAGCCCACCCGCGTGTTGCGGACTGGCTGTTTAATCACGGAATGCAGTGCCTCAGGTGGTGGAAAATAGAACAAGTTATTTAAAGCCGCGCCATTTTGCAGTGGTCGAAAGATTTTCATGGAATATTATAAACTTACGAAACACTTTACAATATTTGCCTTCGGCATTTCACAAACCAGCGAGCTTTTGTAAACAGACGAGGCAGTTTGTATAATGGCGAGACAAACAATATTTACGACAATTATACTACACAGGATTTAAAACAAAACACAAAATTCCGCTACATTAAACAACAATTTATTCAAATTTTCTAATAATAATTTTAACTAGTGATGTACAATGACATAATAAAACATTTGTGATGATTTATAACCAACGGGGCCATGGCGTTACACACATAAAATGGCAATCCATCGCAATGCCTTTTATTTTGACAGTCCAGTCACGTTCATTGCGTAATTTACGTTGATGAGGCAAAGATTTTTTCAAACCTATGAAGCAATAGATGTCAAAATGAAAGGCATTGCGATCGATTGCCATTTTATGTGTGTAAAGCCATGGCCCCGTTGGTTATAAATCATCACAAATGTTTTATTATGTCATTGTACATCACTAGTTAAAATTATTATTTTAGTACACTCATAACAACTATGGAAACCAAAATAATCAGCATTTCCGTACATTTATGTTCACATAACTCGACAAAATGTGGAACAGCTGATCGTTTTACGCGATTCCATGTTTGGTCTCCATATCGTCGTTCTAAAATCTTTCAGAGATAGTATGAGATAAGTCGCATGCTTTCTCTTTCAAACGGTTTCTAAAAGTCTAATCAACACAAATGTCAAAACGATTCTACGACAACTCGACTCCAAGACAACTCGAACTCGTGACATCTAAATGCTAGCACATCTCGACGCGGACAATTTGATCTGACAACTCGACATCGTGGCATCTTAATCCTAGGGCATCTCGACCCGGACAATTCGACCCGGACAACTCAACCTCGACCACTCAAGTCCAAAATGGGACCAATATTATTTTAATCATTATCATAATAATCGTCGATTAAGCAGTCGTCGGAATGCATTCAGAAATAGGAGCATTATCTTCTTTGAACTTTCCCTTCAGGTGTCCTAAGTTGGTTAAAAGTTGTCGGGATCGAGTTATAATGGGCTTGAATTGTAGGGGTCGAGTTGTCAGGGTCGAATTGTTGGGATCGAGTTGTCCCAGTCGACATAGTTCTGAGTCGCGCCGTCCTGGTACTGTTAACGACGACTTTAAAATTGTCTGTTAAAAATTGACCTCAGGATGATATTTCGACATGTGATAATTCAAACTCGCTTTTTGCACAAACGCTTGTCCACATACAGCGCAAACTTTCCTTCTATCCCCAGTGTGTATCCTCTCGTGGAAATTCAACGTTGTCTTCCTCTTAAACGATTTCTTACAAAATCTACAATGCTGGTCCTTCACGGTCTTATGCGCAAACTTATGTCTGTGCATAGCACGACTTTTAAAGGTCTCAAAATCACAGAATTCGCACTTATACCTCCTTCCAACTTCCCCGAGCATGTGGAAAATGTTGAGATGAGTCGTTAACTGCCTTTTTGTATTAAACTTATTATTGCACGCATTACATTTGAATCTATCGTCTATATTATGTACTTCGAGTTTGTGAACGGTCAAAGGCGCAAGAGTAAGAAATTCTTCAATGCAAATTGAGCATTTATATCTTGGAATCTTATAATGATGCAACTTCACATGGTTTCTCAGTGACTTCATTTTGCTATATGTCTTTTCACATTTTGCACAATGGTAAACGTCGCCTTCTTTTTTATAGTCTTCGTCTCTTATGAAAAATTTCGGCGCCACAACTTGGCCTTCAGACCCAAAAGGCGCCACAATTCGGTCTGCAGACAGTAAAGGCGCCACAACTCGGTCTGCAGACAGTAAAGGCGCCACAACTCGGCCAGCAGATAGTAAAGGCGCCACAACTCGGTCTGCAGACAGAAAACACAGTTGAATTTCATTTATTTCTTCGGTGATGTTCGTTAATCTTCGGACTTCGGGATTCTTTGACTGGTCCGACATAGTTACGAGACAATTTAACAACTTTTTCTGTTAGATAGCTTCCACGATTAGTTTTACTGTAATGTACGTGCGGCGCTCCCTGGGACGGCATCCCGTTAGCGTGTTACTGGCTGACTAATATTTTATCACCGAATGAGCTAGAGCAGCGCCTCAGGTGGTGGTAAATAGAACAAGTTATTTAAAGCCGCGCCATTTTGCAATGGTTGAAAGATTTTCATAGAATATTATAAACTCACGAATCACTTTACAATTTACCTTCGGCATTTCACAAACCAGCGAGCTTTTGCAAACAGACGACGCAGTTTATATAATGACGAATCATACAATATTTACGTCATTATACTACACAGGATTTAAAACAAAACACAAAATTCCCGTACATTAGACAACAATTTATTCAAATGTTTAAATATTAATTTTAACTAGTGATTTACAATGACATAATAAGACATTTGTCATGATTTATAACCAACGAGGTCATTGCGTTACACACATAAAATGGCAATCGATCGCAATGCCTTTTATCTTGACAGTCCAGTCACGTTCATTGCGTAATTTACGTTGTTGAAGCAACGATTTTTTCAAACCTATGAAGCAATAGTTGTCAAAATGAAAGGCATTGCGATCGATTGCCATTTTATTTGTGTTACGCAATTTCCCCGCTAGATAAGTACCAGTTAAACCAGTTCCAGTTTGCTGGCAAATGAGCATTATGGTGTAAAGAAAATATTCATTTATCGAAGGAAACACATCCAAGGATTTCTTTACAAAACACTAGTAAAATATAATTTTACTTCTAAACTGTATGGACATACAAGGTGTACTTAAAACAACTCAAAACCCGAAAAGAGGTCATTGTACTCATAACAACTATGAACACCAAAATAGTTTCCATATTTTTATGTTCACATAACTCTACAAAATGTGGAACAGCTGATGGTTTTACGCGATTCCATGTTTGGTCTCCATATCGTCGTTCTAAAAAGCCTTTCGCTACAAATACACCATAAACTGACAGAGATAGTATGAGATTAGTCGCAAGCTATCTGTCAAACGGTTTCTAAAAGTCTAATCAACACAAATGTCAAAAGGATTCTACGACAACTCGACCCTGTGGCAACTAAATCTTAGGACATCTCGACGCGGATAATTTGACCTGACAACTCGACCCCGTGACATCTCAATCATAGCACACCTCGACCCGTACCACTCGACCCTGACCACTCAAGTTCAAAATGGGAACAATATTTATTTTAATCATTATCATAAGAATCGTCGGATAAGCAGAGTCGACGGAATGCATTCAGAATTAAGAGCGTCATCTTTTTCGAACCTTCCCTTCAGGTGCCCGAAGTTGACTAATTACTTCAAAAGTTGTCGGGATCGAGTTGTAATGGGCTTGAATTGTAGATGTCGAGTTGTCAGGGTCGAATTGTCGGGGTCGAGTATGTCCCAGTCGAGATAGTTCAGCAGCGCGCCGTCGTGATACTGTTAACGGTGACTTTAAAATTGCTAGTTAAAAATTGACGTCAGGGTGATATTTCGTCATATGGTAATTCAAACTTGCTTTTTGCACAAACGCTTGTCCACATACTGTGCAAACTTTCCTTCTATCTCCAGTATGTATCCTCTCGTGCAATTTCAATGTTGAACTTCTGATAAACGATTTCTTACAAAATCTACAATGGTGATCCTTCACGGTCTTATGTTTATAGTTATGTTTGTACATATCTACATATTTAAAGGTCACATAATCACAAAATTCGCACTTATACCTCTCTCCAACTTCCCCGTGCATGTGGAAATTATTCAAATGTCTCCTAAACAGCGCGTTTGTATTGTATATTCTATTGCACAAACTACATTTGACTCTGTCGTCAACGTTATGTACTTCGAGTTTATGAACGGTCAATGGCGGAAGCGTCATAAATTCTTCAATACAAATTGAGCATTTATATCTTGGAATCTTATAATGATGCAACTTCACATGGCTTTTCAGTGACTTCATTTTGGTATATGTCTTTTCACATTTCGCACAATGGTAAACGTCGCCTTCTTTTTTATAGTCTTCGTCTCTTATGAAAAATTTCGGCGCCACAACTTGGCCTTCAGACCCAAAAGGCGCCATAACTCGGTCTGCAGACAGTAAAGGAGCCACAACTCGGCCAGCAGATAGTAAAGGCGCCACAACTCGGTCTGCAGACAGAAAACACAGTTGAATTTCATTTATTTCTTCGGTGATGCTCGTTTATCTTCGGACTTCGGGATTCTTTGACTGGTTCGTCATAGTTACGAGACAATTTAACAACTTTTTCTGTTAGATAGCTTCCACGATTAGTTTTACTGTAATGTACGTGCGGCGCTCCAGTCACGTTCATTGCGTAATTTACGTTGTTGAAGCAACGATTTTTTCAAACCTATGAAGCTATAATTGTCAAAATGAAAGGCATTGCGATCGATTGCCATTTTATTTGTGTTACGTAATTTCCCCGCTGGATACGAGGATCATTCAATAAATACTTAGCCTACAAAAAGTAAACGAAAATTTTGGAAAAGTGGCAATTTATTTTTCACCACTCCCGCACGAAAGAAATGTCTTTCCTCTACGAAAACAGTGAGGAAAGTTGGTTTTTCCTCACTGCTTGAACAGTGAGGAAAGTTGGTTTTTCCTCACTGTTTGAACAGTGAGGAAAGTAATGCTCCCGTTCAGGAACTAACCTTGCCTGATTTTTTTAAGTTAAGTTTTAAAGATATTTTAAATTATAAAGAATTATTTTGATATGCTTTGTGTCTATTTAATTTATTTACCTATGATGACTGAATACTTTCTTGCTGGGAGTGGTGAAAAGTTTTGTATGCAACTTGTGAGCAAGTTCATTTGCTATTCGTTTTGTTGAGTCTTGAGCGAACGAAGGATTGAAAAATAGAATCACGAGCGCAGCGAGTGATTATAAATTTCAATCCTTCGTTCGCTCAAGACTCAAAACCAAAACTCATAGGAAAAACGAACTTTCCTCACATGTTGGATAAATAACTATTTCAACATAGTCTCCTTTTAGTTCGATACACTTAGCCCAGCGATGCTCCAACTTTTTTAACCCGTCCGAAAAATAGTTTTTGTCAAACTCTGCAAAATAGGCCTCCGTGGCGGCGATGACCTCCTCATTCGATCCATATCTATTCCCGGCGAGTGATTTTTTCAGATTAGGAAACAGAAAGAAGTCACAAGGGGCCAAATCTGGAGAATACGGTAGATGGGGCAGCAATTCGTAGCGTAATTCGACCAATTTGGCCATGGCAACGGCAGACGTGTGAACCGGTGCGTTGTCGTGGTGAAACAGCACTTTTTTCTTCGCCAGATGGGGTCTTTTTTCTTTAATTCGGCGTCGAATCGGCCCAATAAATCGGCATAGTAAAGCCCTGTAATTGTTTTACCCTTCTCGAGGTAATCGATGTAGATCACACCTTGTGAATCCCAGAAAACGGTGGCCATAACTTTTCCGGCCGATTTTACAGTTTTCGCCTTCTTTGGAGCACGTTCCCCGGTCTGGATCCATTGTTTTGATTGCTCCTTGGTCTCTGGTGTGTACCAGTGGATCCAGGTTTCATCGACGGTCACAAAACGACGCAAAAACTCCGCTGGATTCCGCTTAAACAGCGCCAAACACGTCTCCGATGTGGTCTCACGGTTGCGCTTGTTTTCTGGTGTGAGTAAACGCGGCACCCATCGCGCCGACAGCTTTCTCATGCCGAGCTCCTCGTGAAGAATATGATGCACTGTTCCTTCTGAAATGCCTACAGTCTCAGCTAGCTCCCGAACCTTCAATCGGCGATCTGCCAATACGAGATCATGGATTTTTTTAATGTTTTCCTCCGTAGCAGCTGTTTTCGGTGCACCTGGACGTGGTTCATCAAAAACCGACGTACGGCCACGTGCAAACTCGTTGAACCAATTCTTGACGGTGGCCATCGATGGAGAAGAGTCACCGTACACAGCATCCAAGCGCTCTTTGATTTCGATGCGCGTTTTCCCTTCCAAAAATAGGAATCGAATCACCGAACGATATTGCTCTTTTTCCATTTTTGTAAAACCGATCGACACGTTCGCTTCCATAAGTTATCAAATTAAAACAAATGAAGGGATTGGAATAAAAATTTGAAAAAAGAATTAAAAAAGAATGTGCTACACTGTGGTAAAACTCTTTTGAAACTACAGCGCCCTCTGGCGATGAGGCTAGGTACTTATTGAATGCACCTCGTAAGTTCCAGTTAAACCAGTTCCAGTTTGCTGGCAAATGAGCATTACTTTGTAAAGAAAATATTCATTTTTCGAAGGAAACACATCCAAGGATTTTTTTACAAAACACTAGTAAAATATAATTTTAGTTCTAAACTGTATGGACATACAAGGTGTACTTAAAACAACTCAAAACCCGAAAAGAGGTCATTGTAATCATAACAACTATGAACACCAAAATAGTTTCCATATTTTTATGTTCACATAACTCTACAAAATGTGGAATAGCTGATGGTTTTACGCGATTCCATGTTTGGTCTCCATATCGTCGTTCTAAAAAGCCTTTCGCTACAAATACACCATAAACTGACAGAGATAGTATGAGATTAGTCGCAAGCTATCTGTCAAACGGTTTCTAAAAGTCTAATCAACACAAATGTCAAAAGGATTCTACGACAACTCGACCCTGTGGCAACTAAATCTTAGGACATCTCGACGCGGATAATTTGACCTGACAACTCGACCCCGTGACTACTCAAGTTCAAAATGGGAACAATATTTATTTTAATCATTATAATAATAATCGTCGGTTAAGCAGAGTCGACGGAATGCATTCAGAAATAGGAGCGTCATCTTTTTCGAACTTTCCCTTCAGGTGCCCGAAGTTGACTAATTACTTCAAAAGTTGTCGGGATCGAGTTGTAATGGGCTTCAATTGTAGATGTCGAGCTGTCAGGGTCAAATTGTCGGGGTCGAGTATGTCCCAGTCGAGATAGTTCAGCAGCGCGCCTTCGTGATACTGTTAACGACGACTTTAAAATTGCCAGTTAAAAATTGACGTCAGGGTGATATTTCGTCATATGGTAATTCAAACTTGCTTTTTGCACAAACGCTTGTCCACATACTGTACAAACTTTCCTTCTATCTCCAGTATGTATCCTCTCGTGCAATTTCAATGTTGACCTTCTGATAAACGATTTCTTACAAAATCTACAATGGTGATCCTTCACGGTCTTATGTTTAAAGTTATGTTTGTACATATCTACATATTTAAAGGACACATAATCACAAAATTCGCACTTATACCTCTCTCCAACTTCCCCGTGCATGTGGAAATTATTCAAATGTCTCCTTAACAGCGCGTTTGTATTGTATATTCTATTGCACAAACTACATTTGACTCTGTCATCAACGTTATGTACTTCGAGTTTATGAACGGTCAATAGCGGAAGCGTCATAAATTCTTCAATACAAATTGAGCATTTATATCTTGGAATCTTATAATGTTTCAACTTGACATGCTTTCTCAGTGACTCCATTTTTTTATATGTTTTTTCACATTTCGCACAATGGTATACGTCGTCTTCTTTTTTATAGTCTTCGTCTCTTAGGAAAAATTTCGGCGCCACAACTTGGCCTTCAGACCCAAAAGGCGCCATAACTCGGTCTGCAGACAGTAAAGGCGCCACAACTCGGCCTGCAGATAGTAAAGGCGCCACAACTCGGTCTGCAGACAGAAAACACACTTGAGTTTCATTTATATCTTCGGTGATGTTCGTTAGTCTTCGGACTTCGAGATTTTTTGACTGGTTCGTCATAGTTACGAGACAATTTATCAACTTTTCTGTTACATAGCCTCCACGATTGGTGATTCTGTAATGTACGTGAGGCACTCCCTGGGGCGTCAGGTCGCCAGCGTGTTGCTGCCTGACTTATATTTTATCATTTTCACAAATTATTACGACAAATTTGTTTCATTTTGACAGTTCAACGACATTCATTGCGTTATTTACGTTGTTGAGCAGATTTTTTTTTCGAACTTGTGATGCAATGGATTAGCAATCTGTTTCAAAACGATTCAGAATGTGATTGATCGTGTATTACGTAATGAGGGTACAGCGTACGAATGACCATTTGTGTTGCATTTCACAAATCAGAGAGCGTTTGCAAACAGACAACGCCGTTTGTACAGTGTCGAATCAGTCTTTAAATAGAGGATTTAATAAAACAAAAAAACACCCATTTCCTTTACATTTAGAAAACAATTTATTTAAATTCTTAAATAAAAAATTAAAACTAGTGATGCAAAATAAAATAATGTAACATTTGTGATGATTTATAACTTGATTCACTTTTCCTGCATACGTTCCTTACTTTTCGGGCACATAGCTAACCATTTGTAATTAAAGTCATACTTTAAATTAACGTATTTCGTTGTAAATATCGACGGAAATATAAACATTTTTAATAAAACAGTAGTAAAATATAAATAATTTAAAAAAACCTGCATTGTCTTAACGAATTTTCTCATTCTAATCAGTCTCAATCTATCAAAAGTACTTCTAATTTTCATAAATTTTTGATATTGATTGTCGCTCGCGCTAAACTATTGTGGTATAGTAATTTTCTTCCAGCTGCATAGTCTTAATGGGCGCCGGGAGCAGGTTGCAAGGGGGCACCCCCTTGCAACCTGCTCCCGGCGCCCACTGTTGCACCTCCTGTAAAAACATTCATAACTAAAGAAATATCCGAAAACTCCTAACACAATGATAGAGAACTTGACCTATTTGAGGTGAGATCCTAAAATTTTTGAGCTCGCTTCGCTCGATCTTGCATTCTACAACCTCTCAATTCTAAAGCTTCTGTGCATTAGTCGACAAGGTACCAAACTCCTATTATCGAAAATCTAATCGGGCCTAGGCAGGGTGTTAACATTATCGACTTTGCTTCGCTCGCACTTGTATCCTACTCTATCATGATTCTTAAGCTTCTTTGTATAAATCGACACAGTTAGTCCTCTTTCAGTTTGAATGAACAAAATTAAACCTAAGTAACCCCTTCAAGGTGAGATGCAAAAATTATCAAGCTCGCTTCGCTCGCTCATGAATCGTACATTCTCTTATTTGTTAAGGTTTTCTGTATAAGTCGATAAAGTTACTCCTTACGATAACCTAACATATCCGAGGTGAAAAGCAAAAATGATCGAGGTCGCTTCATGGAACTGAAGTTGCACCCCCCTGAAAAAAAACCTGCCGACGACGCCCATGATCGTATAAATTGTATAATTAATGTATACACAATATTGTAAAACGTTTTAAAAGAGTAACTGTGGACTTTCTTCCCTGCTTCTCCAAACGAAACTACCTTTTGGGGGCGCCTAGAATCAATTCTATTTTCTTGTACATTTTGACGTGCAAAAGTGCTTTTTATGTGCCTATTTGAAATAAATTATTTGACTTTGATTGCGACTACAGTTACGTTCATTATAACTTGACCTGTGACGCGATTGATAGCACTGAGTTTTGCAGTCATGTGATTGATAGTACAGTTATGTCAGTCGTCATTTTGAACTCTAATGGTATTGAAACTAAGCTTGACAAGCAATGGTGCCAACATGACGGCAAGGGACAAGTTATAGTGAACGGTCTAGTAGATTATGATCGTTTTTAATGATGAGAATTTTTCGTTAACTTTTAGAAGAAATGTAATGAAAAAATTCGAACTCAGCCTGTATATTACTATGTAATATTTATTTCGAACCAATTACAAATGAACCAAAAAATATATATATTTATACAAAACAAAAATTTTAAATTACAAATTTATTTAGCACCTTTCAGTAAACTAACTATTTGTTTAAAAAATTGTAATGTTTACATACCAAATAGCTAATTATTAGTTAATCGTTAATTAATGTATCGTAAATGGGTCTGTGATAAAGCCCGAAATAACTTTAGAAATTTTTGCAATTTTATAGAAAATCACAAATAATTTAAACAAAATTCCCAACCAAGTCTATGATAAAAAAAAATAAACATTTTAAATAAATACTACCCGAGTATAGTTATAAAAAGTTTTTATTTTATGAGTTCGACAGTCTGTTAGCAAACTGTTTTCAGAAGCATTTCAGAAAAAACTGGTAATTGATCGCAATGTCTTTCATTTTGACAGTTTATCCTCGTTCATTGCGTTATTTACATTGTTGAAGAAACGAATCTTTGATATTTTATAAAGCAATGGAATTTCCTTTTTAAACCCTCGGCTTGTGGTTGAATGTCAGCGCAATCAGGGTGCGATTTAAAATTGCCAGCTAATAATTGACCTCAGGATGATATTTCGACATGTGATAATTCAAACTTGCTTTTTGCACAAACGCTTGTCCGCATACTGTGCAAACTTTCCTTCTATCCCCAGTGTGTATCCTCTCGTGCAAATCCAACGTTGTCTTCCTCAAAAATGATTTTCTACAAAATCTGCAATGGTAGTCCTTCACAGTCTTGTGTTTAAACTTATGTTTGTACATTCCTTCGAAACTAAAGGACTCATAATCACAAAACTCGCACTTATACCTCTCTCCAAGCATGTGGAAATTGTTGATGTGTTTTCGTAACTGCACTTTCGTATTGAAAATTTTATTGCACGCTCTACAATTGAATCTGTCATCAACATCGTGCACTTCGAGTTTGTGAACAGTCAGAGGTGCAGGCGTCATGAACTCTTTTGTGCAAATTGAGCATTTATATCTCGGAATCTTATAATGTTTTGTTTTCATGTGAAATTTCAGTGTGTTAAATTTTTCGTACGTCTTGTCGCATCTGGCACAGTGGTATATGTCACCGATTTTTTTATAATCGTCTTCGTTTATGCGAAATTTCGGCGCCACAACTCGGCCTGCAGACAGAAAACACACTTGAGTTTCATTTATTTCTTCGCCGCTGTTCGTTAATCTTCGGTCTTCGGACTTCGGGATTCTTTCACAGTTTAGACACGGGAGTGAGTATCAACTTTTTTTGAGGTTTTAAATAGCTTCCACGAGTTATACGAACGCCTGTTTGTTTTCCATTTACATTATATTATTGAAAACACTCAACAGCCGTAGAAGATGGCGGTACGAGCTGGACAAAACAAGCAGACAGTGGTCCACATTAGCACTGGATACAAGCACTGGAAGTCATGGAGCCTTTGCCCACCAGTGCGATGATACAGTCTAACAGTAACACTCAACATTGCCACAACCAATCACAGTATTTAAAAACAATTGAAAATCTTGCATTATGGACCAACGGCCACGTCGGGCTATCAGGACATTCGAGTTCATGTACATCTGGCGAGTCAGCCCCACCCCCTTGCTGCCTGGAAAGTATTTTTTTTTATCACGAAATGTCGGCTGCTGATTCGACAAAAATTATCAACGTTTTGAAGACCGCCAAAATAAAGAAAGACATGACATAACATCACGTCCGAATTCCTTGAAGGATTACACAGAACTGTACTTACAATTTTCGCCAGAAATAAAAAAAAATTGTAAGTACGTATCAACCTGATAGGGGTGATAGACGCAGGAACAAGTACGCGTACTTTTGGCTCGGCGACCTTTCTCGCCCGTGTGTGATACTAAGTACGCGTACTTTAAAACCACTGAGTAAGTTCGTCGGCGATCCAACAGGTCTGAAATGTTTCTCGTAGCCTGCCTTGGTTCGTAGTTTCGTACGTCTGACATCGCCGCGAGTCGCGAGCCGCTATTTTGTATCGACATTTCTGTAATGCAAGCTTCACGTGTGTAACCGACGGCGAGCCGAGTAAGTTTGCGAACATAAAAAGCCCGTCTATCAGCCACTTAAAGTGTACTCAAAGCTCACAATTTTCGACAGAGATAAAAAAAAATGCGTGTGCAACACTGTACACGTGATAGAAGTGAAACTTCTTAAGAACTAAATAATAAGATAAATTTTGTGTGCGAGACAGAGAGGTTATATCTTTCTTCTCTCTCATGAGTCACCCACAAGTAGGGTGTTTAGCAATAAGTATATTCTTTTACTCATTTCCCATTCGAACTGACGATTCGATAGTGACGCCCTCATTTTTTCCAAACACAACTTTCGCCAGATTTAAAAAAATATACGTAGATAAGTGTCAGCCTGTTTTGGTCAGCACAAAGACAAACGCCTCTTCTCATACAGAGAAGCGAGAATTGATCACCGCGCTTGTTCACCACGTGTTGCAGTTAAAGTTATCTAAAGCTTTCCCATCGCCGTAAGTCGACGACATTTTGAACGAGACTGTCACTCATATCTGTATCAGATGACGCCGAACTTTTGGAGAAACTCCGTGGAGTTTCATGCCCGTTTTTCGCTATAGGTACCTACTACGCTTTGGAATGGGCAACTAGCTTCATATTTCTGACTGACCGACTTCTTGACAGTTCAAAAGTGCCTGTAAATGGTTTAATTGAAATAAATGCTTCGAATTTGAGTTTTACAAAAAGTCCACTTGCCATATTTACAGCAGTATTTTGATAAAGGAAACGTGACGTAAACGCCACGTCAACGAGACGTCAACCGGCGCAGGAGTGCTACAAGGAAATTTCCAAATGGAAAATCTTGATGACACTGCGCAAGCGCAACTGTCAACGGCTGTTATTGTAGTACATTGTGTATCTTACGCCTTCCACGCGAACGAAGTCGCGGGCCGAAACTATGCATAAAAGTAATCATTTTTTAAAGCAAACACGTTGTATAATTCCATACAATTTGCTTCCTAAAATCCGCCATATTTCATAATTATCAGACAGCAGTCCTCCGCTAGACACAGGCCTCTCCAATCGCACGCCATTCATCTCGATCCTCGGCAACTCTCATCCAGCTGCTACCAGCCATCCTGCGAAGATCCTCGCTCCACCTAGCCTGAAGGCCTACGTTTGCCGATTCGTGGTCTCCACTCAAGTACACTTCCACCCCAACGGTCATTGGTTCTACCGCTAATATGGCCGACCCATTATTCGGCTTATTTGTCTAATCTAACTTCTACATAGTATAAAACAAAGACAGTTTTCTTGTCTGTCCGTATGACCGCTTAGTTCTTCTAAACTACACAATAGATATTGATGAGGTTTTCACCATCGTTTAGAGCATATATTCCGGAAGTCCGGGTCCGGGTCCGAGTCCCCACCCGGACCCGGACCCGGACGTCCGGGTTTCTTTTGTTTTATGTGTATAATACAGAAATTCCGATGATTTGTTAAGTCCTAAAAACCATGTGCAACATGGATGGGTCGCTAGTGGAAATAAAATTTTGTGAACATGATAATTATTCAGAATTGTCACAGCTGTAATAGCAATCACGTCATTTCGTTTATAATACGTTTTTATTTTTAATAATTTATTGATCTTTATATGGATTATTTTCTATTTTGTGAATGTGAGAACGCTGTAGGCTTAGTGGACTGTATATTTGCTGACCATAATTATTTTTTTTAGTACCTGGTACTTGTTGAAAGACCTACACTGTCCTCCCATACCTAATAACACTGTTATTTGAAAATATTGTAAAAACCAATTATTTTTAAAAGAGTAGCCGTGGAGTTTCTTGCCCGCTCTTCTCCATAGGAAACGACCAATTGGAACCGTGCACCTAGCTTCTGACGTTTCATAAGTGCCCATGTAGCTTTAGGTGAAATAAAATAATTTGAATTTGAAACAGACTCAACATCTGCCAAGCGTTTTCCTAACTATGTTAGGGTCGGCTTCCAGTCTATCCGGATGCAGCTGAATACCAGTATTTCACATAGAGCGACTGCCTATCTGACCTCCAAAACCCAGCTAATGGGTACCCCTTGGTAGTCAGACTTTCGGGATTCAGACTATCCGTAAAGCCTGTCAAAGATTTACGAATGACAGCTTTCCGAGACCGAGCGCCCCGTGCCTCAGAAGAGATGGTCACCAATCCTCGGACGGACCTCGTCATGGGTAGCTTAACCTCGATCGATCGACCCGTGAGGTGATTTCTTAGCTACGAGCCCGGAAAACAGAACATGTTATTGTTGCTACGTTTCAGTTCAGCATGGCAATAGAAGTAGATTCCCTTTTCTCTAATATCTTCCTTCTTCGTAAAAACCCTAACTATGAATTGAATGCCTGTTCCAATAGTATGATAAATTCTTACGCTATCACTAATTAAAATGATTTAGTAACACATTCATCGGTATTAAGGTGTCAACTTTATATCTCAAAAAAAATACCATCAATTTTATTGTTTGAAGTTTTGAACTAGCTGCGCCCCGCGGTTTTAACCGCATGAGTCTCTATCCCATGGGAATATCGGGTTAAAAGGTATCCTATGTCCTTCTCCAAGTCATGGTCTACCCATTTGCCAAATTTCATCCAAATTCGTTCAGCCGTTTTAGCGTGAAAGCGTGACAAACAAACTCACTTTCGCATTTATAATATTAGTTAGGACAACATTATTAAATTGTAATTGAAAAATCATAGACGTAAATTCAGGTTATAAAATTAACCTCAATTGTAAAATGAAAAACATCTTGAGGTTGATTTAAAATTAGAATTTCGTTTTTGAGTATTCAAATATTAGGTTGGGGAAAAAAACTTTTCGCATTATAGTATGTATGAACTTGTAATAAAATCTCTTTGGCTATACTATTTGTATCTGGCTGGTTTTGGTATCATTGAAAGTTTAAATTTTAAAGAACATAATTCCAAATTCAAATTAGGAAAATGTGTGATTTTCGTACCGTCAAGATGAGTGAATCTAATGAAGAAATTCGATGCATTTTAAAATTTTACTACAAAAAAGGTAAAAATGCAACGAAAGCCGCGAATAAAATTTGCGATGTTTATGGACCTAGTGCAGTGTCTGTGAGAGTAGCACAAATTTGATTTAAGCGTTTTCAATCCGGAAATTTTGATGTCAAAGATGCACGTCGCTCTGGTCGCCCTATTACGGATAAAATGGATGCCATTTTTGAAAAAGTGGAGCAAGATCGGCATATCAGTAGTTACGACGTAACTGAGGAACTGGGAATTGACCACAAAGCAGTTTTGTCGCATTTTATAAAAACTGGGTACACAAATAAGCTCGATATTTGGGTACCCCACGAGCTCACTGAAAGAAACCTAATGAACCGTGTACTCATTTGTGATTCTTTATTACGACGTAATGAAACCGAACCATTTTTGAAGAAGCTGATAACTGGTGATGAAAAGTGGATCACGTACGATAAGAACGTGCGAAAAAGGTCGTGGTCAAAGGCCGGTCTGGCTTCACAGACTGTGGCGAAACCCAGGTTAACTCGCAACAAGGTGATGCTGTGTGTGTGGTGGGATTGGAAGGGCAATATTCATTATGAGCTGTTACCACCAGGCAGGACCATCTATTCTGAACTCTACTGCGAACAACTGATGAGATTAAAGCAAGAAGTTGAGAGAAAGCTACCGGAATTAATCAACAGAAGGGGTGTGGTTTTTCATCATGATAACGCTAGACCTCACACATCTTTAGCCACTCAGCAAAAATTAAGAGAGTTTTGCTGGGAGGTGTTAATGCATCCGCCGTATAGTCCTGACCTTGCACCTTCAGATTTCCACCTGTTTCGGTCTCTTCAGAATTCCTTAGGCATATAGGTTAACATCACGAGAGGACTGCCAAAACCACTTGTCGCGGTATTTTGATCAAAAGTCCCAATATTTCTATAGCAATGGGATCATGTCCCTACCTACAAGATGGCAAAAAGTTATCGAACAAAATGGTACCTACATACTTTAGTTAAATGTAAATAAACTATATTAAAAAATATTTTGAATTTTCTTAAAAAATGCGAAGCAACTTTTTCCCCAACCTATTAAACAAATCAAAGCACTACCAGTGTAGTTCGGTATCAGGCGGGAGGAATCGCCCGGGTGTCATCACTACGTGGATAGCCCGGAGGACACGGTGGAGCATACGGTGGAGGTCTGTCCGGCTTGGGCAGAGCACCACCGTGTCCTCGTGGAGGCGATCGGTGGCGGGGATCTCTCACGTCCGGCCCTGGTCCAGGCCATGGTACGGAGCGAGAGGGCATGGGAGGCCGTCACCTCCTTCTGCGAAGCAGTAATGGTCGCGAAGAAGGAGGCGGAACGCGTGAGGGAGAGGCAAAGAACGGGAATATCCTGCTAATATTATAAATGTGAAAGTTTGTGTGTTCGGATGTTTGTTACTCAATCACAGAAAAACAGATGAACGGATTTGGATTAAATTTAGCACACAGATAGTTAATAACCTCGATCAACATACAGGATACTTTTTAACCCGGTCATACGTTTCCGTGGGATAATTTTCAAACTCCACGCGGGCGAAGCCGCGAGCGATAGCTGGTATCTATACAGGGTGTAAGGGACAGCCCTCCGCAAACTAAGAGGGTGCATTCAGCTCCTTATTATGAATCATATTCCACTGAAAATTTCCTCAGGAAAATTTTCATTTTTTTATCGGCTTTTCAGTTACTATTCCTTTATTTCAACGTTAAATTACATTCTCTGTACGCAGTACTCTATTACTGTAAATAAAACAGCTAAAAACTGCAATGGATGTTGAAATTCTCTAACGAAATACGCGTGAAATCAGCTGTTCAACCACCGCGGGGTGGCGGGGAGGGTGTCCGAAAGATCGCTGTGCTGCCGTTCGCTACGTGCGTGTTGCCACGGTAGCGATACATTGCGTGTAAGTTAATAAAACAAATCAAGTTTATTGGATTCCCATAACGTTCCTGAAATAATTTCATGTACCGGTCATCTTATTATGATATATTGAATTCACCCCATCAGTCTGCGGAGGGCTGTCCCTTACACCCTGTATAAATAAAAATACAAATGTTGTTCGTTGGTAAGCGGCAACACTTGACCGATTATGCTTATTTCGTTTAAAAATAATTCGAATTAGGTTTTAATAAAAATAAAAATTGGAAAAAAAAAACCGGGTAATTTGTAAATTCTGGAAAAACTGAACCTCTTTTTTTCTATCGGATTTTTGTATGAACTATTGAAATTTGAGGAAGAGTAATGGTACCCTAGAGATCAGAACCATTGAAAAGATGGAAGGATGACTTGGTGAAGACAGCGGGAAAGACTATGGAATAGACAGGCAAGGAACAGGGAGAATCAGAACGGGATGGAGGAGGCCTTTGCTACCATCATTATTTCGTTAAGTACCTGGTACTTGTTGAAAAACCTACACTGTCCTCCCATACCTAATAACACTGTTATTTGAAAATATTGCAAAAGCCAATTATTTTTAAAAGAGTAACCGTGGGTAAAGTAACCGTTTTTAAAAAGTAACAGTTTCTTGCCGGCTCTTCTCCATAGGGAACGACCAATTGGAACCGTGCACCTAACTTCAGACGTTTCATAAGTGCCCATGTAGGTTTATGTAAAATACAATATTTTGAATTTGAATACAGCACACAGAGACTCAACTGAGATTAAACTTTTTTTATACGCAACTATAACTTTGAAAAAAGGCTAAAAAAAATCAAACAATCTACCTAGCCTTTTCCCAACCAAGTTGGGGTCTTCCAGTCTAAACGGATGCAGCTCAATACCAGTATTTTACATGGAGCGACTGCCTATCTGACCTCCATAACCCAGTAACTAGGTAATACGATACCCCTTGGTAAGAGGGGTTGTCAGATTTTAGGGCTTCTGACGACCCGTAACGACTGTCAAAGATCCACAAACGACAGCCTGACTGAACTGATGACTTATTAATTGTAAAATTTTAGGAAAATCGTTTACTTTTACAATGTTTATACCAAACATTGTATCACATAATTAATTTATCTGTTCATGCTTCATTTTTATTTTTTTACTTATTGTGGTATAGTAATTTTATTCTAGGTGCATCGTCTTCACATATATTCATATAACTAATGTACCTATACAAAATATTGTAAAACATTTTAAAAGAGTAACGTTGGAGTTTCTCGCCCATTCTTCTCCATGAGAAAACTACCTTTTGGAAGGGGCGACTAGAATCGATTCATTTTTTTTTTTGTGCTTTAAAAGGGCCTATTTAAAATAAATGATATGACTTTGACAGCCGAAAAAAAAGTTTGGCAGGACGACTGTCGGCTCAGCTAGTCTGGCAATAAATGCAGTCGGTCGATGAGAGCGGTTCCCATGCTAAAACGTAAATAAAAATACGTAAGTAAGAATGTCATACCTTGTTTACTTTCTGCATCATTTTCGGCATCAGCAGGCTCCTGTTTCAAATTCTTCCGCTTGGTTCTCTTCTTTGTCTTCACGGCGGCACTCTTCACTGGCGTCCTTGCCTTATACTTCCTCTTTTTTCGAACTTCTACTTTCAGCGGTTTTTCATCTTCTGTAAATTAACATCGGAATATTAACTGCATCGTTGGTGGTCGGGATTTGATTTCGAGAGGACTTTTTATTGGGTTTTCCAACAGCAATTTCTCAGTGGCAGCCCGGAGTCTGGAGTTGTGCCCGGTTGATGGCAATATCCTCGCCCCCTGTTACATGGGACTTAAATATAATTGGCGAAATGTGGGTGTACTATAGGTATACCTCTGCGCCTTTGGAAAGTATTACCTAACTACATCAGATTGTACAAAGTTACAAGTGACTGTCAAAGAATATTGCTATCTCATAAGGCATCGCTGAAAGCTATAATATACCATACTCTATCTATGGTAAGGGAATTTTTTAGGGTTCCGTAGTCAACAAGGAACCCTTATAGTTTCGCCATGTCCGTCTGTCTGTCTGTCTGTCCGCGTTTTAGCTCAAAAACTATTGGTACTAGAAAGTTGTAATTTGGCATGAGAATACCAGTTAATGACGCCGAAAAAGTGGTAAAATAAAATTTAAAAAAAACAATTATTTAAGGTACCTCCCCTACATGTAAAGTGGGGATGATATTTTTTTTTTCGTCCTTCCCATAGTGAGGGATATCGTTGGATAGGTCTTTCAATTTTTATCTTTTAATTTCAAAATATTAGGGGTTTGGGATGACCGTTTTTTGATTAAGTAAACCGTTCGTGACTTATCAAGCTTTAAAGTACCAATTTTCGTTAGAGTCGAGTGTCCCAACCAACTAAACGGTTGTAGTTAGAAATTCAAATGTCACGGCATTAGTACTTAATAACGAAGTTTAAAGGAAAACTATCACACTTAAGTGGGCTTTACAAGTTTACGAGTAATAATCGACCAACTTAAATTTGCGGTTGCAAAAACATGTTCTCCCATATATTCCGTATCGGAGAACATGTTTTTAAATTACAAAGTTAAGTTTGTTCTTACGATAAATTCATTCCAACTACGGAACCCTTCATTGTGCGTGGTCCGGGACGCACTTGGCCGGTTTTTTTTTCAATATCAGATATCTTTTATCTGTGGAATAAAATTGACGTCCGACAGATTTTATATAAAAATCCTGTGCCGACAGTATTTCACTAAATAGTCCGCCGTCCGAGACACGTTCCGACCGACCCAGATTACCCCATAACCCTCCTCCAAGAGAGCAGTAGGGCCACCAGTACAGTACACAAGCACAAACGACGACCCGCATTCCGACCTCGCAGCTGAGGTCCTCCGCGATCGCGACCCTCCCGAGTAAATAATACTCCACCCCGACCCTTGCTCGACGATGCGCCAGCCCGCGTCGATGCTAAGCCTGTAGCTTTAAATTCCCCGACGAATAATAATATATCTTTGATCCAGCCTGTCCCACCTTGCTGTCCTCCCCCCAGCGACGCCCTAAGCCGAGGTTCGTACCCCACAGGGGGTGCCCTTAGCGAGCGCTCGCCTAGTTTATAATTAGAATAGTTTTTGCCCCTGGCTGGAGACTTTGAGTATAGAAGCTTAAGGCAGCCACAGGAAAGTCCGGTTAAGCAGCTACGACCCTCTTCTGAGGTCAAATGCGAGATGCCCAGGTCGAAAAAAAAATTAAAAAAAGTATTCCACTAGCCACCCGGCGCGCGCGCATAATATATTTAATGAATTGCAGTCCTTAGTCATCATGATCATTGTAGTATATGTGAACCTGGCATTGCCAGAACACCGCATGTGTGTAACGGGAATTATAGAGGAGGCATAGTGCTCGGTGTCGGTCGCCATCTTACTTGTCCCTTTTGTGCTAGCCTGGACCAGGGAGTACACGTAATAACCGAACCTGCTTTTTATTTGGAACCCGACATACAAACACCACAATCATCATTCAAGAGTTTAGATAAGTACACTATCGCCATAGGTTACCCTGTAATGATATTTATGTAAATGGGAAAAGAATAAACTGCTGGAGATAGGTCTCCCCCAAGCGTTACCACACCGTCCGGTCCTATGTTTTTCGTATCCAGCGAACTCCGGCGGCCAAATCGTCACAATACTCACTATAGGTACCCGGGTCGACAAGCATCGGTTCCATCGGACCCCTTCAATTGCTGACATGTCTTTGAGGCGCACGTGGAACACAACGCGATGTCAGCAATTGAAGGGGTCCGATTGACCCGATGCTTGCCTAGGTTGCGGGAAAGTCCGAAAGGGATACCGTGGCCCCTGGCAACGTACAGGCAACTGAAGGAACTCGGGTGGGTTTTAGTCAGTAAGAGTCTGTCTGTTAGGGTTAAGAGGGAACAGGGGCTGCGAGGAATTTGAAAAATAGGTATTTAAAGAAACTATTGCCGTCGCGCTGCGCCCGAAAAACCAAGGTAAAACCCCGTAAAGTGCGATAGGGACAACTGCAGCTCAGACCGATCATATCACAACATTTTTGACGAAAACGACGTTTGGCATTCTCCTTTTTTCTCCTCGAAAATTAAGCCGATTTAATAATTTTTTACATTAAAATTTTAAGAAAGAGTATATCTAGGTTCCTATTATTTTCTTTTATGCTAAAAACTTTTGCGAATTAGTCTGGTAGTCCTCTAATCACGGCGGTAAAAATGGGGCATTTTTGTAATTTTTGGAGGGTCATAGTTTCCTTACTTATTAATTGCTGAAAAAAAGGAAATGACAGGGACATGCCTATAGAGACCCTGATTTTATACAAAAAAAATGACAGCTCTAGAGGCATTATTTAGGAAGAAAAACGGGGAATACGTTTGTATGGAGAATCGCGGGCCCTGTTCCCTCTTAAAGGTTGGACACCAAAGGAAAGGCCGTTCTAAGGATTTCAATAATACGTTTATTATCCTTTTCTTTATATATAGGAATGTGTGTTTTACTAGTATTATGTGAGACGTGTGATCCCACACAAGGTAAAAAGTATAGTACAATCACTATGAGAAAGTAAGGATTTCATCAAGTGGTTAAGGGCTCGGATAGAAAAAAATTTATTTATGAGTTAGAAAGAGAAAGACGATAGTGTTGAAGTAGGATTCAGAGCGGGACAAGTTATTTGATAATTTCCCATCCAAAAAAAAAAGGGGGGGGGGGCGCCTATTGCAATTAACCGAGCACAAAGCTGCTGGTTGCCAGTTCACAGTGGATATGGCAAATATTTTAATTTACACATAACATAACATCACGCCTTGTTTCCCGAAGAGTTGGGCAGAGGTGTACCTGTAGTAGGTACACCCACATTTCGCCAGTTATGTGTAAGTCCCATGTAATAGGGTGCGAGCCTATTGCCATCAACCGGGCACATATGCAGACTCCAGGCTGCTACTGAGAAATTCCAGATAAAAAAACCCAATAACACTGCCCGACCCGGGAATCGAACCCAAGACCTCATGCTCAGCAGTAGCGCTTGCGACCACTAGACCAACGAGGCAGTCTTCAAAATTAATTTAATTTAATGTTTTGTAATGTTAATTACGTTGCATACTATTATATAGAAGCAGCTCGAGGAGCTCGTGGCTAAGTAATAACTGCCGCACGGGTCGATCCGTCAGGTTAAGCTACGCTTGCCGGGGTTGATCTGTGGATGGGTGACCATCTTTACGTACCGAGACTCCTCCGTGCCTCGGAAAGCACGTTAAGCCGTTGGTCCCGGCTGTCATTAGTGGATCTTTGACAGTCGTTACGGGTCGTCAGAAGCCCGAAAGTCTGACAACCAGTCTTACCAAGGGGTATCGTATCACCCAATTACTGGGTTGTGGAGGTCAGATAGGCAGTCGCTCCATATAAAATACTGGTATTCAGCTGCATCCGGTTAGACTGGAAGCTGACCCCAACGTAGTTGGGAAAAGGCTCGGCAGATGATGATGACTATTATATAGAAGCAAGTTCTTCTAGTTTAACAGACAGCTGTGCAGCTGTGGAGTTTGTTGCGCCACTTCTTCTTCCCAGCAAAAGCACTAGGAAGTGGTGAAGGGTGGGCGTTTTGTGGGACTGATCATCTGTAATTTGGATGTTGACTAAGTGTTAACTAGTTTGAAATAAATTACTTTTAATTTAGATACTGATCTACAGATAGTTTCTTAATGGAAACCGCATTGTTCATTGGGACCTTGGGGACCAAGCCCAAGACCTTAGCAGTCACATAACCACTAATTTAATTAAATGGAATTGAGGAAGGCCTTTTAGTGGCATGAGGTACAGGGTGTAAATTTCACTCCTCCACCATAGAAAAGGGAGGATCCTCCGACCAGTCGGGTGTTGTGTCTGGCGGGCCGACTGCCCGACTGTCGGATAGTCTTATATATGTCGTTCGCGCGGTAAACTCTAATTGCGCGATGCAGGATTTGTGCGACGTCATGTCTTTGATGCGTAGTTCGTATGTGGCGGTGCCCAGTGGGAAATAACGGTATAAATATACATACATATCACGCCTTGTTCCCATGGGGTTGGCAGAAATGCCACCTGCTACGATCCTTACATACTCCTTTTGCTTCGTTTACATTCATTCATCTAGTCATACACGCACCCTAGTTGCGAGTACTACGCTCCTGACCTTTCTGATACAATATCTGATAACACTATAATATGTCCTGTGAGGGCTCCCGGTGTTTTCACTGACATTTGCCAACTAAATATAAAATTCGGACAGGACAGCGTGCATGGAGGCTGAGGAGACCGTTGCGCACGTGCTCTTTGAATGCACGGGCGTCACCCAGATTAGAACAGAAACGCTTGGGTCACCCAGATCATACACAGATGTTCTAAACAGACCAGGAGACTTAATTATCTTCTGAAGGGAGGTGGGCTGGTTGGAATAACCACCAAACGGCCGCTATGGCCCACGCACAATGGTCCAGCTGACGGACCGAGTAGGGAAACCAAACCCCATAACATAACACATACCTTCTTCATTTATTTTTGAGTCCATAGATTCGTCGTAGTCCTCATCGTCTATGTCATCCAGAGACAAGTCTTCCTTAAAGTCATCTGTAAAAGAAAAATATAATAATTATAGTCCGTTCTTATTCCTTACAGTGAGATATAGCCTTTTATGATTCCATTGTCTTTTGTTACTTTACTTCATATAAAATATTAATAGAATAAGTGAATGAATGGAAATATAAGTACATAGGTAATAGGATATAAAATAATTCTAACTTAATAACAAGGAAAATTATTAAAGCGCTCTTCCTCTCTCCACTTATTTAAAAATTTGCTGTGACCGACAGGGTCCATAATTGTTTCTATTGTGATTTCTTTTATTTACCACCTGCAATTGTACATTATGGATTGCAATAAACGATTTGAGATTTTGATTCCATACCACTGTCAATATTTATCACTATAGTTCACGCAGTGTAGCATGGTGACAGGTGACAGAAAGAGTAAAATATATTATAATTTACTTGTTTTGACTGATTCTGTATTTTACGACTGATCCGTACCTACATACAGATTGTGCACATAATACGGACTCAGTAATAACTGTAGTAAATTAATTTTTCACCCGCACTATGCTACACCGCGTGGACTATAGTATATTTTTGTTATAATTAAGTAAAATAAAAACACTTTTCTTGGTATGGACCCTCTCCCTCAATAATTTTTAACTTCATTTTATTTTTTGTTATAGTGGCAATAGAAATACACTATCTGTGAAAATTTCAACTGTCTACCTATGAGATACATCACGCTGACAGACAAACGGACAGCGGAGGGTTCCGACACCCTTTGGGTACGCAAACCTTAAAATAAATATCATAATGGCAAATAATTTTATTTAAAGATGTACTTTGAGTAATGTAAATTATTTTGCATACAATAGGGATGATGACTGGGTCAAAAAAAAAGAAATTCTATTTAGTCCGTCAGTCAGATAATACAAGCATATTAGACACGTATTTTTTGCTTTATCATATTAATAAAAAATGACTCAGACACAACGCATTAAAGTTGGGGAGTGGGGGTTGATACGTCACAAGTATGTATAAAATCTACATACAAGTGACGTCATGGCATATGATAACTCAATGTATGGCCGTAATCTTTTGATAACGTAAAAAAAGAAAAAATACGTGTACGTTATTTTTTCATAGTATAAATGACGGACAAAAAAAATTTTTTTTAGTCATCATCCCTATTGTATAGAATCAAGTTGTTTTTTTTTTCTAACTGATCAGACAGCTGTGCTGCTGGGGCGTTTGTTGCGCCACTTCTTCCCAGCTAAAGCACTACGAAGTGGTGAAGGGCAGGCGTTTTTTGGGGACTGTCTTACGTAATTTTGACTTTTGAAAAGTGATGATTCTCAGCCTAGTTTGAATAAATGGCTTTTGAATTTTGAATTTTTTACTTACCATCTGGTTCAGAATCAGGTATTTCTTGCTTGACCTCAATTTCTACAGATGTTACAGCTGCGGAAAAAAAAAACTTTCCTTAGACAATGTTCAATCTTTTCAGCTCTGTCTGTTACTGACTTAAAATATTTATACAGGGTGTTCAGATAAACGATGGTCATACTGAGTGTATCATAAATCATAATGAACATATTTTAATCCTACCTAATATTATAAATGCGAAAGTGAGTTTGTTTGTTTGGTACGCTTTCACGGTAAAACGGCTGAACGGATTTGGATGAAATTTGGCACACGTGTTGACCATGACCTGGTGAAGGACATCATAGGCTTCTTTTCATCCTGGATCGCGGATGAAGTCGCGGGCAACAGCTAGTATGAGAATAACTCCGAAAATATGAAAGAACCGGCCAAGTGCGAGTCGGAATCGCGCACGAAGGTTTCTGTACCATTATCTATAAAAACGGGAATAAAATCATGCCTGTTGTATGGGAGCCCCCATTAAATATTTATTTTATTCTGTTATTAGTATTTGTTGTTATAGCGGCAACAGAAATACAGCCTGGTGACAGACAGAATAACAGCTATTACCCAATGGATATTAGAAGTAAAAAGACGTAGATAGGTTACCTACTAACATTCTATCTTCAAAAACGGCACTATGTCACACTATTATATGACACGTGGAAGTAGGACGGCATGTCGTAATTATCGGGAGCGAAAAAGAGACAAAACGAAGAAAATGTGGCTAGTTAGCCAACTTTTGATGTGCCACTTGCGGAACGTTTATAACCTATCTACCTCTTTTTACATATTATAATATCATTGCTATTACCCATAATTTGTCGAATTATATACCTACACCAATATTATGAAGAGAAAAGATTTGTATTTTTGTTTGTATTGAATAAACTCAAAACAACTGGTAACTTTTAAATAATTATTTCATCAGTTGAATTATAATTATATAATGACTGAGTAACAGACTATAATTTCTAAATATATCAAGCGGGCGAAGCTGCTAGCGGAAGTTAGTGATTAGATAAAGGTATTTTTGTTCGTGCCCGGCGTCGCCTGGGGGAATTTCATGTCTCTATCTCCAGTTATTGAGATTTTCATACAACTCAAACTCAAACCATTTATTTCAATTAAACCATTTACAGGCACTTTTGAATTGTCAAGGGGTCGGTCAGTCAAAAATATGAAGCTAGTTGCAAAAATTACAAAAATACAATTCAAATTTCAGACAATTCCGGTGGTTTTTCCAAAAAAACACACAACAAATCGGTTGCCTTCTGCACATGTGGCTCCCCTGGTACCTCATTAACGGCAAATTATATACTTAAGAGTTTATTAGCTGCTTCCAAATTACCATGTTTATATTTTTTGTTCAACCATCTTCAACTCTTTATTTGTGGCTTTTGTGGACATGATAATTATTCAGATTTGTTACAGCTCAGATGTAATAGCAATCACGTCATTTCGTTTAAAATACGTTTCATTTTTATTAATTCATTTATCTTTTCTATTTTGTGAATGTGAGAGCACTGTAGTCTTAGCGGACTGTAGATTTGTTGATCATCATTATTCTGTTAAGTACCTGGTACTTGTTGAAAGACCTACACTGTCCTCCCATACCTAATATACTGTTATTCGAAAATATTGTAAATGCCAATTATTTTTAAAAGAGTAACTGTGGAGTTTCTTGCCCGCTCTTCACCATAGGAAACGACCAATTGGAACCGCGCACCTAGCTTCTGACGTTTCGTAAGTGCCCATGTAGGTTTATGTGAAATAAAATATTTTGAATTTGAATTTGTTGACCCACTCTTAGGGGATTATCTTTCATACATGCAGCAATAGATTTATATAACGTGTTCCTTTTGTTATCCCTTAGCTAGGGTATTAATGAGACCACATCAAAGAATCAACTGGCATAGGATTTTTTATTCAATTCTTTTTTTTTAGTTTTCATCCTTACATAACAGAAACTAAATTTAAAAACTCCCAAACGGATTCTCAAACAGTTTTCAACAACGGACGGAGTGATTAATGAGGAAGGTTTTTGTGTATCATTAATTAAGGTTTTGTTTAAATTGGCTGAAATATGACCATTACTATAGACCATGTAGGTACTATAGACAAGATATTTATTCTGAATATATATTTCTTATTTTTAATTTTAAATATTAATTGTTTTAGAATCTCATTTACATACCTTTTATAACATTCCTACTATACATATCCTTGAAGCGCTCCTCACAAGACAAAACTTGCTTTTTAAAGTCTGATGCATCTCGTAATCGCATGATGCAAACCTCACAGATTGTGTATGTCACAGCACTTAACATGCCTGGGACTGGAGCCATCTGAAAAGTTTATGGTAGACTTTTATTATTAAGAACTTTTATAAAGATTTGATGTGACAATTATATTGCTAAAAAAACGGTGAAGGAAAACATTGTGAGGAAACCGGCATGCCTGAGAGATATTTCTCGACGGCATGTGAAGCCAAGTCAGAGGCCCGTGGGCGGCTTTAAAACTCTGACACCAGGTTAGTTTACTAACCACACGAAAAGAAGAAGATTAAGAGAGATGTATTGTATCCCTGATCCTAATGATTATAATATTCTGTAAATACAAATATATCATGTTATGGCTGCGAATCATAAATTGATCAAAATACAACCTGACACTGATTTGCAAAATACAAAAATTGTAAGAATTGAATTTCACAGGCTACCACTGCCGATCCACCTGTAATTATTAACTTTGTGTATTTTGGGTCACCAAGATACAGGCTGTCCCTAGTATGGGACCCGCTGTTTTATCTTTCCAAGTCTTCCGATACTTATAAGAAATTTCATACCATACGTATGTTAAAGAACTATGAAAAGATCGAAATAATCAAAACAGCTCCGGTGAGATGGTCATCCTAACCTTTAATGAGCCTATCTCTCTACCTACTGACTGTATCTATCTACTGACATGGAACAGAAATACTAGTACCGAAACGTAATATGAACCCTACAGGAGCCAGGCTTAGAAGAATGTCGTCCTAGTCTCTAGCATTTTAAATTTACAAAATAATTTAAATGTAAACAACTCATTTTAGCACTAACTGCATCATATTTTACCATGTGAATGCGTGATTTAATAGTATGTGCATAATACTCACGTCAATGTCGTAACATTCTTTCAGCATATCAGCATAAATTTCCGCTAAATCGGTGAACTCCGTAATTTTGAACGGTTCAGCCAAATTTTTGAAACATCCCTCACTGTGGCAGCATCGACACAAATCCTTCTCTAATTTCCAATTTTCTGACGACATTTTGAGTGTTCGATGACATTTAACAATAACTAAATCTTATTTTTGATATTGTATCTATTATAAAAAGCAGATTATTAGTAACACTAGCTTATTTAAATAAAAGATGCAATTAAAAGTTCCAAGCAACGTCTTGGAACGGTCGCCATGTTGATTCTTTAAGTTTGGCATTGACATTTTGACATTGATTTGATCACAGACAGATAATATCATACTTGTGCTACGCTAGGACACACGCAACGACGACGCCAGACATATTCCGAAATCGCTGGAGACAAAATATCTGTTTTTTGTTTTGTTTTTTGGACCAAATTCGCCGCCACCTAGCATAATACCCAACTTTAGGCGATTTATCACATTTCACATAAATAAACTTGTTACTCACCCCTGTTTCGCTTGAATGCAATTTACGATTATGGCTACATGACAGAACATCGAGATTTCTGTGCTTCAACTAAATCCTACTATCCTACTAATCCATACTAATATTATTTTGTCTGTCTGTCTGTATGTTACCTTTTCACGGCTAAACCAGTGAACGGATTTTGATAATACTTGGCAAGGAGATAGATGGCATCCTGGAGAAGGACATAGGGTACTTTATGTCTCAAAAATAGTTAAATAGGGAATAAAGGAGGTGATATTATGGGATGAAAGTTTGTATGGGCATTTCATAAGTTAGGGATATGACAATTATAATCAAATATATGCTTTTGGTAAGAAATAAAAACTTCATATTTCAGCGTTTCTGTAGTTATCCCCCAAAGGAGTGAAATAGCGGTGATTTAAAATTCAATTTTTAATTGTATTTTTTGTTTTCTTTTCAAGAGATTTAAGGGATTGGAAATATAATCATAGTCCGTATCTTGAATTAAAATTTAGTCTTAATTTCACTAAAGCTCTTGTAAATCTTAGTTTACCAAAGTTTTATTTACCCCCGACGGAAAAAGAGGGGTGTTAGTTTATTTACTTATGTTGCTAATACTAGATATTCTACATTGATCATGACCAATATTACCTACTCATTCCATGTAACAATGACTATTACAAACAATCAATGCTGCCACATTTAGTGCGCGTCCCGTAGATTCAAGATAAACGAAGCTCACAGAAAAAAATTTCTAGCGTTCGTCTCCAGAGTCCCTTGTAGCCGAAGGGACGCTGGAGACGAACGCTAGAAAAAAATCTGTCTTGTTGTTGTCGCTGTTGTCAGCGTCACAAAAAAAACTTTGCTCGGTTTGCTTCTCAACACCAGAGGCGCAAAAAATTCATATCGCCATAAAATCATAGGCACACCTAATGTTTTTCAATCGTTCTATTATTCAACATTAGTGGCGCTGCTATTTCTTTCGATAGGAACCTACTCTACTAGTTTTGTAACCCTGGGACCATATCGAAAGCACAGTCATGGGCAAAAATGCAATCAGACATTATTTGAGTAAGAAGTCGTCGTTGAATTTATAAGTAACATATTTAAGCACGCGCATTCCAACTTCATGGAAGACATTCTAAATCATTTTGGTTTACAGTGCACAATTTTTATTTGCGATCCAGGATCCAGGATGAAAAGTAAAGTAGCCTGGAAAGCGATACGGCCGCCCATTGTATATTTTGTAGTGATAATTTAATTTTCACCTCAGCACCTCAAACATGCAGGTTTTGCTGTCTAGAAACAGTGAGCAAAATTCGATTTTGCTGCGAGCGTGAAACTGTTAAACTCTTTCGTTAATTTTGATTTTCTGAACGCAGCCAGCACTATCTGTCAAAAGTAAATATACTAATGTCAATCTTGCCTCCTATTAAAACCTGTGTGAAAAAGAAGCGTGTGATGCGCAAATAAAACTCTTTAGATAAGTTTATGTTTAATTTCATCGGCCTCTGGCTATAAATAATAACAGCAGAGCGTGGTTGATCGATAAAAGTAAAATGACGTCGTCGGGAACGTGTAATTTTCCAAAACTGAACGACAACATAGCGTTCTCCAACTGGAAGTTTCGCGTGAAGGTTTTGCTAGAAGAAAGAAACCTTGCAAGCATATTGGATAAATACGACAAGGAGATCAAAGAAAATATTGAAAGTGATGCAAAAGCTCGGTCAATCATTGTACAGTGTGTTACTGATCGATACCTGAACATAATCAAAAAATGTAAAACGGCAGCCGAGATGTTAACCTCTTTGGAAGAAGTTTTCGAGAGAAAAAGTGTGTTCAATAAGCTTTTCCTACGTAAAAAGCTAATCGCAATGAAATGTTCTAGCGGTCAAATTCTACAGGAACATTTCCTACAATTTGATAACCTAATCACCCAATTGGAGACAGCCGGAACTACAATGGAAGACAGCGACAAATTGACACATTTATTCCTTACACTACCTGAGGAATACAGCACAGTAATTACAACATTAGAAACCATGAGTGTTGAAAAAGAGCTCACTGTAGATTTTGTGAAATCTAGACTTCTAGATTCAGAGCTAAAATTTAAAGAAAAAAAAAGTGAAGTTGTAGAGAGCAGTTTTTACTCTTGCTATAAATGTGGAAAAGAGGGACACATGGCATACCAATGTGACAAGAAGACTGAAAACAGTAACCAAATACAGCGAGGCAGAGGAAAATTTAGAATGAGAAGTAGAGGAAGGTCAGGGTTCAGAGGAAAGTCCAGAGGACAAGGACATGTAGCACAAGCAAATGAAAACTCTAATAATGATGAAATGTTTATTGCTTCAAGCACGGAACACATATTGCATACAGATGCATCGGAAATTATTTTTGTTGTGGACTCTGGAGCAACACATAACTTCATACAAGAGAAATATGAAAAATTTATGACAAATGTGACGGAACTTCAAGAACCAATAAAAATAAAAATTGCGAATGGTGATGTTTTAAGTGCTAAGAAAAAAGGCTATCTAAAAACCTTCTATGAGGGGGACACACCTGTCACAACTGAGGGTCTTATAGTTAGTGGAATTGAAAGTAATTTACTGTCAGTAAATGAACTGATGAATAAAGGCAAATGTGTAATATTTAAAAATGGAGAGTTGATAATAAAATCTGAAAAACGAGTATATTATGGAGAAAAGAAGGGAAAGTTATACATACTGAAAATGCAACTACCTAATGAAAAATATAAATGCTATTACAGTGACGAAGACCTGACTAATGGTGATTTATGGCATATCAAACTTGGCCACCTCAATCGTAAAGCACTAAATTTGATGAACTTGCCTTACAGCAAAAAGGTATGTGAAGTTTGTATGAAAAATAAAAGTACAAGGCTTCCTTTCAAGACAATTACAAAGCCACAATCAAAAGATGTAGGAGAATTAATACATTCGGATGTTGCTGGACCTATGAAAGTACCAACAAAAGAAGGCTACAGATATTATCAAACCATAATGGATGACTACTCACATTTTACTCAAACCTACCTATTAGTAAGCAAATCTGAAGCAGCAGACAACTTGATAAAGTATGTAAGGGAAATAGAAACTGAAAAAGAAATAAAAATAAAGAGAATCCGTTGTGATAATGGAGGGGAATACTCTTCAAACTATTTTAGAAAGTTTTGTGAAGAGAAAGGTATAAAAATAGAATATACAGTACCTTATAGTCCACAAATGAATGGAAAAAGCGAGAGGCTAAACAGATCTATTTTTGAAAAAGCTCGAACTATACTGGATGAATCATGTTTACCAAGACATCTGTGGGGCCATGCTATCTTGACAGCAGCATTCTTGATCAATAGATGCCCATCAAGTGCAATTGATTTTGAGATACCAGCAATGATATTTGAGAGAGAAATGGTGCTCAATAAATTGAAACCATTTGGATGCAAAGGATGGATGGTCATACTACCAAGAAGAGATAAACTAGATTCAAGAGCAAAAGAAGTAAGAATGATCGGCTATGCTAGAAACGGATATAAAGTGTGGGATCCTATAACAGATGCTGTTATTGTGACTAGAGATGTAAGATTTAATGAAAGAGATTTTAAATACCAACAAGCCCAGATTAATGAACAAGAAGATGATAATGTACACATTGAAGAAAAACATGACGAACAAAATAATGTACTAGAAAGAAAGAGAAAAGATGAAGATGAAATAAAGAGGAAAGATGAAGAAGAAAGAAAGAGAAAAGAAGAAGAAAATAAAATTGAAGAAGAGAGAAAGACTCAAACTTCAAATGAAACTCAAGAAAGTACTAGCCAAAATACGAGAAGTGGCAGATTAATTACTACATCAAAACATCTAAGTGAATATGAAATTTATGAAGCTTACTGCTTGATAAGTACAGAAGAAGATCCCAAGGAATTTAAATTTGCTATGGAAAATGGATGGGAAGAAGCCATCAAAACAGAAATACAAGCTCTACAAAAAATGAATACATGGACAGAAACTGATTTACCTGAAAACAAGAAAGCCATAGATACAAAATGGGTATTTAAGACTAAAGAGAATAACTTGAAAAAGGCTCGATTAGTAGTGAAGGGTTTTCAACTAAAAGAAGACTCTGACTTTGGGAAAAATTATGCTCCAGTAGCAAGAATATCCTCAGTTCGAACAATCCTGGCACATGCAATACAGAAAGGATGGAATATAAGACAACTTGATGTACCCACAGCTTTTTTGAACGGGATACTTGAATCTGAAGTGTACATAAAACCGCCTGAAGGTGTAACTGCAACAAAGTACAAAGTTTTAAAACTGAATAGAGGATTGTATGGACTAAGAGAAAGTCCCAAATGTTGGAACCAAAGATTTAATAGCTTTGCAGAAGAAAAGGGTTTTAAAAGATCTCAGTATGATGTCTGTCTATACAGAGGAGAAACAATGAATGTGTGGATGTTAATTTATGTTGATGATATTATTCTAACTGGAACTGAAGAAGATATAGAGGTGGTGAAACATCTGAAGAAGGAATTTCAAATAAAAGATTTTGGCTTTCCTAAGTCATTTCTAGGAATGGAAATTGAAAACAAAGAAGATGGTCTTAAGATTACACAGAAAAGACAAATAGAAAACATGCTAATAAAATTTAACATGCAAGATTGCAAGAGCTCAACTACACCATTGACAAAAGGATACCAATTTGATGAAAATGAGCCAATTATATCTGATGTACCTTATCGCCAGTTAATTGGTAGTCTCATGTTTGTGTCAACTGTGTCACGACTTGATATTACCTATGCAACCTCATACCTAAGTCAATACCTGGATAAGCCTACAAAGAGCCTTTGGATACAGGCCAAGAGGGTTCTGAGGTACCTGAAAGGAACACAAGAGACTGGACTACACTACAGAAGATCTAAAAATAAGGCATCTATAGAAACATACTCTGATGCAGACTGGGCAGGTTCACACACCGACAGAAAAAGTGTATCAGGATCTGTGACATTATACAATGGATGTCCTGTTGCCTGGTTCTCTAGAAAGCAAGCCTGCGTTTCTCTGTCAACAGTAGAAGCCGAATATGTAGCAGCTGCAACTAGTGCTTGTGACCTACTCTACATAAAAGGACTATACAGTGATTTGAATGGACTGAGAAGTGATGTGTTGTGTGTATTATACATGGACAATAGAGGTGCAATTCAAATATCAAAATCCTGTGAAAATAGCAAACGTGCCAAGCACATCGATATAAAACACCATTTCTTAAAAGATATTATAAGTAGAAAATTAATTAATGTTGAATATGTTTCTACTCATAACAATGTGGCAGATGTATTAACAAAGGCATTGTCTGGTGAAAAGCTGCACACTATGAAACTAATCTTAAATATTGTTCAGTAATAAAATTAGTAATGTACCAATAGTATTGTAACAATTTCAATCTATGACAGATTTTCAATCGAGGGGCAGTGTTAAACTCTTTCGTTAATTTTGATTTTCTGAACGCAGCCAGCACTATCTGTCAAAAGTAAATACTAATGTCAATCTTGCCTCCTATTATAACCTGTGTGAAAAAGAAGCGTGTGATGCGCAAATAAAACTCTTTAGATAAGTTTATGTTTAATTTCATCGGCCTCTGGCTATAAATAATAACAGAAACAAAGTAACTTTTTAATTATTTTTATTAAATGCCGAGAACAGTGTTGGATCTACTCACAAAATTCTAAAGATTAGAACTTCAATTAGTTTTGTCACTTTATAAACACTATAGAAACAAGTCGATTTGAAGTTCGATTTCAAAATTCCATACAACCTACCTACCTAGGCCCAAAAAAGAAACAAACATTAAAACGTTCGGATACACATAAAACCTTAAAATTGCAAATCATCTGTTAAGGTTATAATTAATTTGTTTTATTAAATTTTTTGGAACAAAGTTCTAAGTGGCTTACGGTAAGTGCACTGGCAGAAATCGTCATGCGAAAGGCCCTTGCGACTGTCTTCTTCTAATTCAAAGAGGGAGAGAAATAGAAAATGTGAATTTGGTCAAAATGAAAATCCAAGATGACGGATGCGAAAATTTTCAAATTTTTATTCATGAGTATCGTTTCTATGGTTTTCAAGGTTGCTAAAGCCGATAGTGAAGTCAAAAAGTAAATCAAAGATGGCGCCTGCGAGATTTTTCAAATTTTTCTTGATGGGTATCGTTTCTATGGTTTTCAAGGTTGCTAAAGCCGATAATGACATTAAAATGTAAATCCAAGATGGCGACTGTGAAAATTTTCAAGTTTTCATCATGTGTATCGTTTTCATAGTTTTGAGGGTGAAGGGTGAGGGAGTCGATAGTGAGGTCAAAATGTAAATCCAAGATTGTGGCTGCAAAATACCTACGAGTTGATGAAGATTATGTAAAAAAAACCTTGTCCGATCCGAAACAGGCATATGGTACTGCAGTAACATTGCAAAAGAGTATTTTTTTTATTATTATTGATAATAAAAAGTTATTGGTATTTAAAATTCACATTTTTAGTTCCAAAATTACCCCAAATCCATTTAAAATTTGCAAAAATCATAAGTTCTGACTTATAGACACTCGCTAAACGACGGCCGCCGCCCGCACCAAACGTAAAATTCGGTAAAATTCACCATTAAAAAAAAAATGTTGGGATTCTTTTATCTTTTTTCCTGAAAATTTCCACATAAATATGCTCACAGTACAATACGAGAACCTAACAACACCCTCACGGATCGGACAGGTTTTTTTTTACATATTGTATGTTCTCACTGCTGAGGTGAAAAGTTGTATGTGTTACATGAAGCAGTTATTTGCATCTCGTGTCTTTGAATCCCTCGCAGCACTCAGGATTCTAGCCTAGAATCCTTCGCTTACTCGGGATTCAAAATCAACACTCGCAGCAAAAAACATCTTTGCCCTCTCGTTGCACAAATAACTATTTTTGTTATGTGTTTTTGTGTTATACAATAAAGTATATATAAATATAAATAGATAAAGTAGCCTGTCCTTCTCCAGGTCAAGGTCTACTCATGTGCCCATCCAAATCCGTTCAGCCGTATTAGCGTGAAAGCGTAGGTAACAAACAAACACTCACTTTCGCTTTTATAATATTTGAGTAGAGATAGTAATGAGTTAGGATTTTACAGCAAACCCAATACAGTACGCAGACTTGTAAAAAAAAACAAACGAAGTAATGAAACATTTTATTTTGCATCCAATTTCTTGTCTACAATCAGTTTTTCATAATCCATAACGCCATGATGAACTCTTAGATGATTTTTTAAGCTACATTTTTGAACAAAAGCATGGGAACAAGCACCGCAGGCAAATCTCCTATCATTCTTATGTATCCTCAAATGTTCCATCAACGTTTTACGTCGCCCATATTTTTTATGACAGACTTCGCACTCGTAATTTTTCTCTCCAGAATGTACAACCATGTGATTGGACAGTCCACTATTTGTTGAAAACTTCATGCCGCAAACACTACAGCCGAATTTTCGCTCCGGTTTTATATTCAAATGATACTTCATGTGGCGATATAAATTTATATGATGCCCAAACTTTTTTAAACATATTTTACAAGTTAAATCCAATGGAGCGCGGTTGTGTACCTCTTCTAAATGCTTCACTCGTTTCTGACTTGTATTAAAGGGTTTGTCGCAAATTGAACACATGAACGGAAGTTTTTTATGTTTGTACCTTACGTGGCTTTGCAATAACATTTTGGACCCACATATTTTTCCACATAAATCGCATTTGACTATACTTTTTTCTTTATGTGACTGCGAATGTGCTCTTAAACGGTCGGCAAGTAAGAAACATCGGCCACAAACATCACATACATGGTCAGTACTGTGCTCATTCATATGATTCGATAGTGTTTTGAAAAATGTAAATTCTTCTTTGCACTGGCAACATCTATACCTTCCTTCGCTCAAATCGTAACCCAAAATACAATCCGCGGGCTTTTTGTTGTCACTGTCAAAATTGAATTTGACATTATGGTTATCTGTCAGATGTTGAATTAAAAATTCTAGGTCGTTTATTTTCTTTTTACAGATCCTGCAATTTATATCACTAACATCCGCTCTGACACGATCGTGTGGCCTATATATGCTTTTTAAAATAAATTTATAACTGATATTCTCGTGTAACTCACTGAGATGAGTTTTTAACAGATCGAAGCCAGCGAATTGTTTGTTGCAATAGAAGCAATTAAAGTATCCTACCCTAGATTTGAAGGGTACAATGGTAGAATGTTCTAAAATAAGGGCTACGTTCTGTCTAGGATTGATATAGTTTATGTTTTTTTTGTCGACTTTATCTTGACATTTTCTTGTAGATTTTCTTATGTTATCTGAAAAAAATAAAGATATATTTTAATCTACAGTGTCACATATATTTTTCATTCTCGTTGGCATGCTAAAGAACCGGCCAAGTGCGAGTCGGACTCGCACTTGGCCGGTTCGGACTCGCACACGCAAGGTTCCGTATCACCGTACAATATTTAACACGATTTTTTTTTAACTCTTCTTCTAAGGGGACTTCTTTCGTTTTTAATTTTTTATTTGGTGTTATAGCGGGTATAGTACACACTGGAAATATCAAGTGTCTACTTATTAAGGTTCAAAAGATACAGCCCTGTGACAGACGGACGATTCGTGGTTTACTTCAACAGTTGTCAACATTCACGTGTTATCGCTGTGATGAACGGCACACTACTGGTCTGCCGCGGCGGCAGGGCGACACTGTCGCACAGCAGTGCCGGCGCAGCAATGTCGCGCAGTATTGCTGCCATGCTCGGAATTTAATCTCATATAAACCTATAGTAAATGTATGGGGATTAGTCAACTGGGGGTCTCACCTGGCGGGGACAGACCGCCGAGATGTCGTGAAGAAAGCGGCGCTATAGGATTTAGCGTCGTGGCGCGCCTACAGAAATATTCATAGCAATCAAACACACTGATGTAGCTTGCTACACCTAATGCTACAGGCTGCATTAGGCCGAATATAGTGAGGGGCCCGTTGTAACGGGCCACGGTTTGCCGCCGCGGGCGAGGGGCGAAGCCCCGACTCCTTACAGGGGCGTCGCGACATCTCTAGTTGGGGATTAGTAACGCGGCAGCACTGTTGCGGCAGTACTGCCGCGTTGGCACCTTTTGGTTACGAAACTCTTATATTGGGGGCCAGTCTGGATTTATGCTCAATTAAAGGCAACAGATTCGCTCCTATTACGTGGGCCTTACACTAAAACTGGAGGAATGGGGATGTACTACACCTCTCTTCTTTCTACCTCTTCGGGGAAAACGGGCGTGATTTTCAGTAAAATTTAAATCATAAACCACTTACGTGTTTTCGTTCCTGTAATCTTCCTCTTTACCAAGTTTCTTTTTGGAGGCTCTGCAACAAAGAGATTCTTATGTCATTTAGCCCACGTTCGCACGACGTAAAAATATCGCGGCGGGATTTTATCGAGCACTTGATTTTCAACTCTTGCGAGTTGAGCCGAGAGTTGAGAATCCAACGCGCTGGGACGCACTCTCGACCTATCGCGTTGAAAAAACAGACTGTTGGATTTTCAACTCTCGGCGCTAAGCAGAGCGTTGAAAATCCAGTGCACGAAAAAAAATCACCGCGGGAAAAAACCACCTGACAGTGAGGCTTGATGGCCACTCGGCCTTTAACATACATGTATGTGTGACTCACCACTATTATTTATTTCATTTTCATCGTCATCATTCAATACATCATCAGCCCGGTTATCATAATCTTCTTCTCGTTCTGTTTTCATGACTATTTCTGTCTCTGCAAATTTAAAAGTAACTTATATAAGGTCCATAGCATATGGACATTATGGATACACACGTTATAAACAAAAAACCAGCAAAGTGCGAAAAAATAGAATTAAAATTAAAATAGAATTTTAATTTGATGGTGTATCAAATACTAATATTGTAATTATTCAATGACGATAGAGTGGTTGTGTTCCGAATTTCCAAAGCGAAGCCGGTAGGAATCGGGTTGTTTGAAGCCATCGCCCCTGGCTCCTACATCGAGCCACCATGTCTATGTAAGATACCAAGGCCTAAAACATTAATAATGATCACTCAAAGAAAAAGTGTTTACGCAGTCTTGAAGCAGACATACTGGCGATCATTTTGTTTTTTTTTTTTCATTTTGTACCGAGACCTACAAACGGTGGCTACATAAAGCAGCGAAAATGTTTTAATTTGAATTCTAATTTTGATTTTGTTGATTTTATTATGTGATCTGCAATAAATATTTTTATTATTATTATTCCAAATTTGAATTGAATTATTAAGGCTCCCGCAGACAGGCTTGACGGGACACCGGAATAACAATTTCCGTGAAGTTTTCATAGAAATTGTTCCACCAGGGTCGCTTCTGCCTTTATTTTGACATTAGAAACAGACACTGCAATCTTATTTATTTGTACAGGAAAGTAGATGTATTGATATGCATCATGCCTGTATTCCCCGAAGGGTTGGGCAGAGGTGTACCTATAGTACACTCACATTTCGACAGTTACGTTTAGATCCGAGCCTATTGCCATCAACCAGGCATCTACTGAGAACTACTGAGAAAGTCCAGGTGGAAAAACCCAATAACACTGCCTGACCTGGGAATCGAACCCAGGACCTCATGCTCAGCAGTACGATTGCGACCATTAGACCAACGAGGCAGTCAGGCGAGGATTAAGCCCACCGCAGACTTACCTATACAGAGTGGAAGGGACATCGACGCGAAAACTGATGCCATGGATTCAGCACATGATTCTGAACCCCCCTGCTTGAAAATTTTCAGCTTGTCCATACATTCTGACCGCGTAGGTATTGCACTTTTCTATGAAACAGCTGTTTTTTTTTTAATAACCGACGAAATATTTCAACAGAGCGCGGTTCAGAATCATGTACTGAATCCATGGTATCAGTTTTCGCGTCGATGTCCCTTCCACCCTGTATGTTATAGCAAGACATATTACGATATATTTTCTATAGTTATCTTCGAGGCACAGACGGAACTATAATATAAATTTCTAGTACGCACCAAAAACTACGCAAAAAAAAAGCAATAGCATAGTATATTAATATAATAAATTATAGCTACCTCTGTGACGGGCTTTAGTTCGATACTACATGGTTGTAGAAGAAAACTCACCAAAATCTTCTTTTTCATGAACTTCAATTTTTAACAGCTCTTCCTTCGGTGGTCGTATTCCGTCTGCAAATATATTTTAAATAACAACATGTATAAGTACAGAAATGTGGGTGTGGTATAGACCATCAGACTGAACAACTTTCTCCATGGGACAACGTCGAAAAAATTATCAACTATCCCATACATTTGAGTCGAGTAGGTAATTAAGTATTAAAGTTTTGTACGGGACAACTGATTGATTTTTTTCCACCACGCCACGTCGAGCGGAGGGAGAGCGGAAGCGGTATGGCTCACTCTGCGTCCGGCGCTCAGCGTGGCAACACGCCGTTTTCGTGTTTGCGACAAGTCAATCGTCATCCTGAGGATGCCTCGTTGAGAGGTGAAACACGCGTCGATTTCTTATAAGGTTTTTTTTAATAAATCTTTATGAATAGTTAAGCGGAATAGGTTACTAAATATATCTACGTCTATTGTATTCGACAAAACTGTATGAATGGTCAAAGGAAAACCTAAGCTTTTCGATGCTGTGTACAAAAATTTCGAGAGCGCATGGCTCGCTCTTATAATTTATGTGCAAAATTGTCTGCATGTCTGGGCAGGGGCCCCCATTTTTTGCCACCCGGGGCTCCCGATAGGCTTAGTCCGCCACTAAGTTTATAATCTGTCCATGGGAAACCGACAAATTGTGAACTGGTATCAAACTTGCTTACGTCGTAAAGCACCTTGAGCTAATACTAAATAGCCTGCCCAGCTGCGAGCACCTAGGAAGTAGCGCTCGCAGGCCGCTGCCGCCAGCGCTCGTTTCGCTCGCTCGGCTCGCGCACGATTGGTCACACTTCTAACCTAACCCATTTCTCCCAGTTCAATTTAAAACTAAAGGTTCTCACAGTCTTACGGTGACATAGCCACAGTTATACGTTCTTAGGAGACTGTCCTTACTATTTCAATAAAACAATTATTTTTGCCGATTTGTGGCTTTCCTAGTACTCTAACCTCAGTTGGTCCAGAAGTCTTAACTGTTATACGAAACTGCATTATGGCATCATATAATAAAACGACAGAATTGGCGTTTTTCGAGCTGAACGTTGACTACTCACCCAAACCAACTAAGAAATGAACGTAAATAAAACAAATGTAATGAACATTCAAAAATATACAGTCAAAGACTTCAAAACTCAATTAAATTTAAATTATATGATAATAATATAATAAATCAAGTAGAAACAGCCAAATTCCTCGGTTTAAAAATTGACAGTAGAATCGATTGGAAATGTCACACAGAAGACCTTGTACAAAAATAAGTAGTTTATCTTTTGCGATGTACAAACCGGCACCAACAGTGAGTAGAAACGCATTATTCATGGCGTATTATGGACTTGTTGAATCGGTCGGAAAACGGTCTAATATTTTGGGGTAATTCGACAAACAACGACATGGTGTTTAAAATGCAAAAACGTTATAATCGCGTTATGTTTAAGATCAAAAATACCGATAGCTGTCAACCAATGTTTATAAAATACCATAAAATGACACTTCCGTCACTGTATATCTTGGAAATAGCTTTATTTGTTAGAAGCAATCCTCACTGGTTTCCTTTTTTGTCAGACAAGGTCACTAGAAATAGACGTACTAAATATAAGAACTTCTTACAGCCTCACTCTACGAAAACAGCACTCCTTCATAAACGCGTGTTTTGTATGGCACCATTAATATATTATAATAAGATTCCAGAGGTTATTAAAAATATAAACCAGCCAAACTTATTCAAAAGAGAACTTAAGAAGTTACTTACTGAAAAATGTTACTATTATGTAAAAGATTTTTTAAATGATAGTTTCTAATCTATTTGTGTTATGTGTTAAAATGCTACTTGGTATCTAGTGGTTTTCGGTTTGGGCTACATTTACTGCCTCTGAGTGTATTTATACTGGGTCAAATTAAATTAACTAGCCAAACTCCGCTACTCGATGGGTATGGATATCTAAACACGCTAAAATTAATAAAAATTAAGTTTATAAACTTAAAACCTAACTACGACAAAAGTCAACTAAAAAGGTATAACAAGACATCACAGACAGACAAATTAAAAATCCGGAGTCGCACGTAATCTGTTCAATTTATTAACATGTGTGACTGTGTGTTTTAAGTTTTTGTATTTATTTAAATTATTTGGGGTTCTATAGTTCACGCGGTGTAGCATGGTCCGGGGTACAGGGGACAGAAAGGGTAAATTTATTTATTATACACGAGTACAGTTATTACTGAGTCCGTATTATGTAGATACACAATCTGTATGTAGGTACGGATCAGTCGTAAAATACAGAATCAGTAAAAACAAGTAAATTATAATATATTTTACCCTTTCTGTCACCTGTCACGTAAAAATGAAGCAAAGACAGATAAATTAATTATGTGATGATACATGGTGCTCACATATTTACAAACATTGTCTGTCGTTTAGTGGGTGTCTACAAGTCAAGACTTATGACCCCTGTTGAAAATTTTCCAATTTTTTATGTGAATGGGAATACAAGAACAACAAGAATAATGTACCCAAGATTTTGTAGTATCTTGATACCTATAAACGAGTGTTCCTTGTTTCTCTCTGTCCTTGGAGTTTCTCGTCCGTTCTTTTCCATAGAGATCTACGTTTTCGAGTGGGCAACCAGCTTTAACTTTCTGACTAACAGACCAACTCTTTGATAATTCATAAGTACTTGTAAATGGTTTCATTGAAATAAATGCTTTGAGTTTGAAAAAAGAAACGGAAAAGTGGGGAACTAGAAACTAAACCAATTGAAAGACTTTCCTATTACTATTATCTTTTTTTTTTAAATGTGAAGCCCTTTCACTTGATACCCAAAACGGCATAATTAAAAAAAAAAAAATGTTCGTGGCTATGTCATCTAGAGGGCGCCATATTTAATTTAATCTGACGTCACATAGCCTTTAACCAGTAGCTATATAGTAGCCTATAGTAGAGTAGTTACTTGAAATATGCTTGAAATATCAGTTTAAACATCTGTTTTTTTTTGTGTAAAATTCACAGACGTGTTGGCTATGTGATATCAAAACACGATAAAACAAAAATAAAACAGATTTGCTTAATTCATACTTCAAGCAATAACACTACCGACGGGTTGGGTTTAGAAACGTGCTGCCTCGCTGGACGAAAAGTGAGGATATTAGGGGGTTCTAGGGGGTTTTCTGATACCTATGCAACAAACTTTTCTTGCCGGAGACGCCGTCAAAAAAAAAAAAAAAACTTACGAAAATCCAAATTTTTAGGTTAGGTTAGTGTAGGAACACAACTGCTTTTTTTTAATACATAACACAACATTATTGTTTACAAATAATGTGAATCCTAATTTGGAAAAAGAAAACACCACAAAGGTAAATATAGTGTAGGTTAAGATTTTATTCTACTTATTACCTACGTAGACAGAACTTAGCCTCAGAATCGACACGGGGCACCCCGACCCCACGTAGTCTTTTGGTCCCTACCCCTAGAGTGTTTTTATAAAGGCGGGAGCCAGAAGCTGGAGGGAGCTCCTGAGTGGAGCAAGCCACACAAGGCCGAGCAGAGCGAAGGGGGGAGGTGGCGAGCGAAGCGAGCCGGCGACCTCCATAGCGATGCGAAGGTCGAGTGTGTTGTAGCGACACTCAGGGGTGACCGAGAGCTTTTGGCGGGAGCACACCCGGAGTCCGACTCAGTACACAGTACAAAATCATACAAACAAAATAATTTCCAGTACTTATGGAAAATGATGCGGGACTACATCTCCCATCCACATTTGCCCTCCCCCTCTCTCTTGAACCCCCCAGAAGCCTTCAGAATACACATTTTCTATGACAAGACTGGTATACAAAAAAAAAAATTTAAAAAAAACTATACGTTTCCGGCGGGGGGAATGAGGGGGGATGGCATATACCCTACCCCCCACCCCCTCCCCCCCCAACCCCCACCCCCTATCGAGGCAGCACGTTTCTAAACTTTAACCCTACCGACGCTCGTTGACCCAATAAATAACAAAATTTTGTCGTGTTCAGACATGTCTGCGGAGTTTCACTAGCTAGTTTAAATTGACCCTGTAGATAGAATAGAATACTCTTTATTATGTAGATACCATCGAAGAAGTATATCTATACACTGTAAGTACTATTTCTGCATGCAGCGTTCGGCCGCTATTAAACCGGGGCGGTAACAGACGTAGTCATCGTGTTCACGGGATTTTTGTTTTCAAACTGCTTAGATATGAAGTTCTTCGTTAGTACACTATATGAAAATTTTACATAGGGTGACACAATGCGCGGTCTTATCGCTAAAAGCGATCTTTTAAGATAAGAAATAAAAAAAAAAATGTGTATCAGTGGTAAACAGGACGCAAAGAAAAAATAAAAAGAACAAGTTGGAGGAAAATATGCATCACATCCATGCAAAACTCACACAAATAACCTGCCTAGTCTATGTTGGGGTCGGCTTCCAGTCTAACCAGATGTAGCTGAATACCAGTATTTTACATGGAGCGACTTCCTATCTGACGTCCACAACCCAGTAACTGGGTAATACGATACCCCTTGGTAAGACTAGTTGTCAGACTTTTGGGCTTCCCGTAACGACTGTCAAAGATCCACGAATGACAACCGATTCCGAGGCACGGAGGATTCTTGGTATGTAAAGATGGTCAAGCATCCACGGACCAACCCGGGCAAGCGTAGCTTACCCTGATGGATCGACCAGTGCGGCTGTTATTACTTAGCCACGAGCTCCAATGGATTACCCAATTAAGAGAATGAAGATGACACGGTGACAAATGAAAGTATATTATAATATTTATAATATATTATAATATTTTACATAATACAGACCTATGATGAAGGCCCCACTTTGCCGACAAGTCCTTTGATTTGAGTCACCCACAAGCAGCGTTTTTTGTTGCACATTTCATCTTATCTCATTTTTTCCAAACATTTTTTTTGCCAAGGTATTCTTTATTAGATATTGATGTTACACCGTCATAAAATTTATTTTAACAATTTATTTTCCATTCGAAGCGACTGAAGTGCGACAGTGGCGCCCTCATTTGTTCCAAACATTTTTTTGCTAAGCTATTCTTTAGTTATTAATGTCACACCGTCGCGTCGTCAAGGTAGGTTCTTACCTTCGAGTTGTAATCGTAAGGTAGATTGACACTGCATCACTTTTTGCTTGAATTGCACCGCATTCCTGATCCGTGTGATGCAGACTTCACATATTTGATCCTTAGTCCCATCCTTTGGCTCCCACTAGAAGTTAAGTTATTACAAATTTACAGTCAGCCTAGCCTTTTATCAATATGTTGGGGTTCTAAGGCAAAGGGGAATGGAAATGCCGAGAGTGGACGCCCTAGAAGCACATATTGGTGATGTTCTTCAGAAAGTTTAGGTGCATAGTCGCAATCAGGAGGGTCACAGTATGATCCTGATGTATGAAGGTAAACCAAGCAAAAGGTGTACGTAAAGATCGTAACAGGAGGTGTTCTATAAATTCTACGTACCCCCAAGGGAAGAGGTTTTGAGCTTGTCCTCATTGGGAGTCCCTAGGAGGGCAAGCTCAAAACTTACTTGACGGTATTCTGTCACGACACATTGTGCACAATTTCTGAGAGCAACCTAACAAGAAGTACTAGGCTTGCATGAATTCAAGATAGTTTTACAATCATTAGTAAGTAGTATTATCCCACTAATAGGATTTAGAAACAAATAGTTTATACTTAACTAACAAAAAGTACTAGGATTGCATGAACTCACGTCTAGTTTGAGAAAAAAAAAATGCTATCTATAAATAAAAATCTATTAACGCATGCATGAAACATGATGGCTGTTTTTTTTTTGTTGTATTTGTTGAAAGAAAATTTTCTTTCAACAAATATATTGGGAAAACTCACCGGAAAAGTCGGAAATACACCCGGGCGACACCGGGCACAGACAGCGAGTCTATTTATAATGTAGGAATAACTGTTATGTCCTTTCACTAGTAACTCACAGATAAATTGAAGCACTCCTTCAGCATATCTCCATACACTTCAATCCTGCCCATCCATGCATACTCCCCCCACAGGCTTTTACGACACACCAGTTCAAGGCAGCAGCAACACAGTTGATATCTTTCTAGTGTAGAGTGCATGTTATCTACCCTAAAAATAAGTATTTCAAAACATAAGAGCATTTATTCTGAAAGTCGGCAATGTCGCAAATAGATGTAAAATATTTCACTGTTTTGATTAATTTGGCAATATTACTATGGATATGAAATGTGGCTAACTAGTGAAACTAGCATATTGATTATAAAAATCACACAACATTTTGTCAGATTAAACCATTTACAGGCACTTTTGAACTGTCAAGGAGTCAGTCAGTCAGAAATATGAAGCCCAAGCAATAGATTTCTTTTGAGAAGAAAGAGCAAATGTGTTGCATGTGATGTGGTGTGAAAATTAAAGATACATATTTCGCAGTTCTTAAACGCTGATCTGAGCCCAAAATTCAGGCTCAGGTCTGCTCTCAAGCCCTCCGTGAGCTCCTCTGTGAGGGCTTTGCCCAAGCCGAGTTACGCCAATAACTTGAATTACATTCATAAACCAAATTTTATTTAGGCTATTTTAGTTATATTGATTTTATTTATTTCATATTCATTAAAATGCTTCTAAACATTATTTATCACAACATTTACACTGGGTATTAAATTAAATGACAACCATAAAAATACAAAGATTGATATTATGTTTTTCGTCACATTCAATGGCCACAAAGGTTAGAAGTAACATATAGTATATAATATAGAGTAAAAAAAACTTACATTTTCGCCTTTTAGTAGGCAAGGTTTTTAGTTAGAGCTTTACTCAAATTATTTCCTCATAACATTCATTCCTCCACAACCGTTATAACAACACGAGCTAGCCTAGCGTAAGAATTGGATAGTTTGACAGATAGCTAAGTATATTTGTGGGAAAACCAATACTTGGTAAACAAAGATACCTAATTAATAAAAAAACAGTATGAGGAGGAGAAAAACCAGAAAATACTTTCATGTAAATCTGAATGTCAATATTGACATTGTTTAATCAACAATTCAATCTACCTACACGCTACTGTCAAAATGCACCAATCAAATAGTAGTGTCCATAGACTACTTGAACTTTTCCTCAATTTCGGTTTTTTGTTTTTGGGTCTATCTGTTATTCTCATCACCTTTACTAATGCTGTGACTAGTGATGAAGAGAATTTAAGGATTCGCATTAATAGATAAAATTATTATATTTAAAAACAAGATTTATCAACATTATAAACTTAACGTCACCACAGAATAAATAGCGATACCAAGTCTGGACAATCTCTTTTGAAATCTGGCAGGTTAGTTGGGTCATTCACTTAGCAGGTTACCTAATAGATGTACAGACGCCAGCAGGTCAACCTACCCGAAACTGTCATATTTTCTCAATCAACTTTGAACGTTATACCTTAATAATAAAGTTGAAAATCAATTTCAGAAATTTGACAGATTGTAGTAGGTTGATGTGCTGGCGTCTGTACGTTACCGTAACCGTGCGTTTGCACTGGCGAAACATCACAACAAAACATGTTTATATCTCTAGTTCCTGTCAAATATTGTATGGAACTTTGACAGAAACTAACGATTTAAACATGTTTTGTTGTGAATGTTTCGCCAGTGCAAACGCACAGTTACGCTATCCTGCAGCAAGAATAGAAACGAATCTTTCGTGGACTTAAATAATTAGTTAAGTATCGGGTAATTTATAACAAGAAAGTTGACAACACTAACCTGTCGCTGCGGAAATTCGTTTGTGTATTTGATTATATGGAATTATCGGAGACCCCGCCCGAGCTTCTTCTTCAAAAAAGGTTTTAACCTTTGAGCATCACTTTTAATAGCTTTCGGCATATTTAAATGTATAAATTCAGCAATATCACGACAAAACAACCAGAAAAGCCGAATGTCGTAGACACTGACAATCGAATGACATTTCAACATGACGGCCGTAGTTCCAATTTTCGTCATTTCACAGATAAGTTGGTAGGAGTGTACTTCTGCTGATCCCTGTCAGGCCCCACGTTGGGCGCCATTTTGTAGAAGATGTAGGTAGTGATTAAGTGTCCCGATCTCTTTTAAGCATGCATGCAGACTTTTTTGTGAAAAAGAATCATACTTTTTATACTATTTGGCGCCCGTAGCTACCACCGGTACTATTTACTTCGTTGCTACTATTACTACCTACCACCATGTGCAAGGAAATAAGGAAATCCATCGTTTTTATATTTTTTTATAAAACAAAGGGTTTTAAAATAAAAGCCAGTCATAAATAAAAAAACATATATTAATCACCACATTTTTGGTAAGTAGTCATTTAGTTGGTATTACTTTATCAAAGACATAATTTTATTCTTAAAGGCCGCAGCATTAATCAGCCAACTAGGGGTCAATTCGGCACGCCGAAATAAATAACAAATATTCGATTGACTGAACTGATTTACTGGACTATATTATGCATATTTATAGTTAGTTAGTTAATTTAGTGTATGGAGTTTAGCCAGTGTATATATTTTTATCCTCATTGACTGATTAATTTATTATCAATTTATCACATATCTCCAACAGTCTCAAAAGTTTCCAACAATTAATACTAATTTAACAACTTACAAAAATTTACATCGACAACATCTACGTATAAAAAAATAAGGTAGTAACTTATACTTAAGAGCAAGATAGACGGACTATTTAACAATAATAATAAAAAAACATTGACACACACAAAATAGGTAGGTATTCCATACATAGAAACAATTCACATTATGCAAAGTTCAGAGAACACTAGTAGAAGACTTAAATCCGTGACGTTGTTGCATTGAACACAATTCGGAAAGGAGGTTTCCCATAACAGAAGCCTCCGGAGCCCAAGGGGGAGAGAAATCTACTTTTCAACAAAGTAAGATACAAATAAGTCAATAAGACAGAATAAAAATAAAACAAAAACGATAAACAAATGAATATGAAAAAGTGTTATTGCAAATAGTGGACATCCGACCATATGGTTCAGCTATTTAATTACTCAACACATTTGCTTGGGGGAGGGCTATGTCCAGCAGTGGACGTCTTTCGGCTGAAATGATGATGATGATGATGATTGTATACAAATATCGGAACATCTCTTACTACATTTCATTATTAACGGGCCGGCGGAGCATGCGTAGTTCATACAAACGTAATACCAAAATAATTTGTAAATCGAACATATTCTGGTAATGTGTATTTATTCCGATTGGATTACAGAATATCTATGCTTCCTAATATATATATTTAATGGACACTGATTTAAATTCGAGATAAGAGAAAAATAAGTTTTCTATAGAAATTTTAAATTCCTCCTATCTCGTCTTTATATCAGTGTCCATTCAAAATATATATTTGGAAGCCTAGATATTCTGTAATCCAATCGGAATAAATACACACTACCATAAGAATATGTTTGATTTACAAATTATTTTGGTATTACGTTTGTATGAACAACGCATGCTTCGCAGGCCCCTTAATACCCGTCTTTTCTTGTCCACTCTTTATTATTTCAATCATGGCTTTAAAATGTATTTTAACTCGTCTTAGTAAAAATTGTCTCAAAATTTTCGTTTAAGGTAGCCTAAACCTAATTTTCTTGTGACAGACGAAAATGGTAGCGTTCTTCCTCACGTAACCTTAAATTTAGAATTTTAGGTGAATTTGCTAGGTGAGAACGAGGCAAGGTTTTAATGCGTTCTTTTTGAAATTTTAACCTTATTATTCTAAATTCTAGGTCATCTTGGTAATTTTCGAAAAAATTCAAGTCATCAATTTCTACACCCCATTTTTCAAATCCGATTCTGTCTTTTATCTGATCTAGGAAATAATGAGCGGTTAAGTACAGTTTTAAAGGAGTTGTTATAAAATCATTCATACGTGTAATATATGCAAAGCATCTGTCATAAAGTGCAGCAAGAGCATTCACTATGCGTGGTGGAGCAGATTTAAGTTCAACTTTTAAGTAAAAAATGAAGTTAATGTATATGTATACTAGCAGAAATGTCTCGCTAAGTTCTGAGGGCTTCTTCAAAAACAAATCAATGTCAGGACTTTGTGACATGAAATCGATAAAGTCGTATATCTTTTCAACTTGGGTTTTATTGTTCAGGACCTCGTTGGTTATCCAAAACATATACAAAAACATATTCTGCTCAACCCAAGAAAAGTTTTCTAAATCGTACGACACCTCGAATTCTTTTTCTAAAATCGTCTTTATACTCCCCTTCGTTCTGCTTGTGATCCACATTTTATTTTTTATATATTTAGGATAACTATTCAGAATTCTTAGTAACGTAAGCGCCTCGTTCTCATAATGCGGACAGATTTCATCAAATCCATCGAATAAGAATATCAACTTCTGTTTATTATAAAAATGTAAGAACATTTTTAGCTCAAATATTAACAATTCATCACCAGTACAATATTCTAGATACGGTTCATTATTTAATTCTTGCAGCACAAACGTTACATGACCAAGGTGATCACCTAGTATCAATTCACACATGAATTTTAAACATTCTAAAATATCAATAACTGTTTTATTTTGCTGCCACCTGAAGAATTTTCTCCCATATCCATTATGATCTCCCAAGTTAATTCTGACAATCCACAACGTTTGATCAATTTTCTTGGTTTGCATTATTAAGTGGGTGAATAAGGTTGACTTGCCCATTCCGGGCTTTGTTGTCAAAACGATAACATCCTCATCTATATCGTGAAGCGTGTCAATATGAAGACACTCCTGTTGCTGTTCTTCACATGTATTGTTACATGACTCAGTTTTTTTTCTCTTTCATTCGTGGAGAACATGTTTCATAGTGCAGATGTTTTAGCCGAATCAAAGTGTCTTCTTCAGCCTGAATCCGCACTACAGGTAGATCTCGTTTCTTATTACGACAGACGCGTCTGCCAATATACATGTGTTTTACGCGTTCGTAATTTGGATCCTGTACTGTTTTGCCTATTAAGATGACTTCGTTATGAATTATTTTACTTAATACATCTCCTTTAAGAAATGACTTTGAAATTTTGTCAATGATCGATTTTAGTTTTATTTCTTGTCCTTGAAACAGTATTTTCTTTTGCAGGATACGAAGCTGTGTATCTTCACTCAAATCTGTTAGATTCGTTTTGTTATCATTTACAACATACAATGCTTTCGAGAATATTTCTTGGACCATTTTAAGTAGCTTGTTGTCCGTGATTATAATTGTCAGTTTGTTCTTTATGTTCTTTGTAATTTTCTCGAATTTCTTACACGGGTTATTTTCAATATTGGGAATGTTATTGAATACTATGATGATTATTTTTTCGTTGCTTGTATTTTGTAATTCGGTGAGTAATGTATCATATTCACTTGAAAGTAGTTTCGAAATATATTCCATGTCTAGCACGACATGGTCTTTACGCTGCCTATTTAAATACTTTTTTACTTTATACAGCGTTATTAAGATACTTTCAGTAATGATGATATATCCTGGCTGAGCATTGAGCTGTAAAGAACGTAACATATCATCAAAATAAAATGAGAGATTAGCTTCCTTCATTTTTATCTCATACATTGTGTTCATAACTGTCATTGGAGGTTCACTGACAACAGTGTTCATTGCATTTACAAATACTTTATTCTCCTCTGTAAGATATGAGCCTATATTATGTGTCATCCACCAATTTTGTATATCTTCGTGGTATTTTAACAATATCAATTGCGATAAAAATATATTTTTGCTAACTTGATCAGATTGGTGTTTTTCTATTTCTTCTCTTAGTATCTTCCCTATACCGTTTTCGTCAGCTTGATTTGTGTAAAACAGCAGCCTGTTAAAGAAATCCTTGGCCATATTCTTGTCATGGTCACCACATTCAAATGTTAGTTTGGGGAACTTATCAATTTTTACGTCTAAGCGATAATTTTGTAAGTCAATAGTTTCGTTTTGTTTTAATTTTGTTAACAGACGTTTAGCAACATCTTCAAGTTCTTGAAAATTCTCGTTGAACTTCAACATCTTCGAGTTTTCATCGAAAACTAATAGATTACCAACAGCACCGGCCAAGCCCCCGTTTAGCTTCAGAAATCCCTTGTCAACCGATTCATCTATGGTGATGACATAATTATGGTCAGATTCACCAATCAAATCGATGATTCTCGACGCTAAATGTGTTAGTCTTTCATCTTTTCTTATAATCAAATCTTTATTACCGAAAGAAGCTGGCACTTTAAAGTTTTGTTTTGAAGATAAAATTTCTCTTCCAGCTATTTCTATTGCGTTATCTATTATACCATCTGGGACATTTACTTTACTTAATTTACACTTTAAGTCGTCAGTTATCATTTTATTGTTTACAAACTCTAACTTACCACTTTTATATGTTATAACACATCCGATAAGTTTGCTTAGGATTATAACATCAGATGGTCTGTTGAAGAACATCGCAACTAGGGTTTCGAACTCACTCTCTTCAACCTTTCGTTTTTCTATCAATTCTCTGTACAATGAACTTTTAAATGTCACGAGGAATTCATCGTTCGTATCAAAGAACTCTTGCCGAACTTGTGCCAATCGATATCCTTCAGGTTGAATGTCATAAACATCGCAGAACTTTTGTGCTAAAATGACATGATAGCTTGCCACAAGATCATCATTCATAAACATATGAAAATCAGTTATTTTATCAAAAAATAACTTCGCTATCGGTTTAGCAAGTTCAGTGACTTGTTTCTTCATAATAACTTTGTAAAGACACTCAACATCTTTATTTTTGACAACAGTCTGTAGGCCGCGTTGGGCTGTGCCTATCATTTCGTTCAGTGTACTGGCGAAACTACTCTCAAACGATTTATAATTACAGTCTTCTCTTGCGGTCGTATATATAACAAAGAAACATTCCATTTCATCATATCTTCCATTAAATATCAAGTCTTTATTACTTGGTTTGAAAGCTTGCTTAATTTTCAAGTAACTGTCGAAATATGTTGCTAAATCATTCTTTAGTAGTGTATCGTTCTCTTTGTGTTTGGCTTGAATGAACACGGCGAAAGGCTTATCAAATGTCTTTACTTTAAATCTTAAACAAATGTCGTCAAATATTCCGATCTTATCCATGTTTGTAGCTAATGAGAATTTTTCAATGTTATCATTATGTTGCGCTCTAAAATTTATCAAGCTTATGAGTTTGGTTTCATAAAGCTGGCCACGGATACCTGACGTTCCGGGACGCTTTTTATAAGACAAACTAGAAGTCATGATCTTGTGTTCCTTTCTAAAGATAAAGAGAGAAGCCCTACGGGAGTGTTACCTTTTTGATGCACAAGAACGGAAATTTGATTACTTAAGATCCGGGAAACTATGCTCATTCCAAATAAACGTTGACGACACTGCAGAAGTCTGAAGTCACAAGCTCTTGGCAGCAACTTCGAATACCAATTAATTATCCAAATGTCACCAAAGGTATCAAAATTTCACCTCAAGAACTGAATAATTTGCAGAACATGACGTGTCTTGCGGTCTTCACTGAACAGTCCCAAAATCTTTGTGGATCTGAAATAGATAAAAATATTTAAGTAAGTACTATAAGGTTTTACGCGATAAGCAACCTTATATTGTACAGGGTGTCAAGAAAACAGCCATGACTAATTCGAACATTCTAGAAATTTATATTTAAATAAAAAATAAATGTGATTTTTGTTCGATGAAAATTTAGAAGACTAGCTACCGAGTAGTGCACGCGTTATTATTAAATATTGTATTGAACTTAAAATAATTATATAAAAGACAATATAAAAGTATCGTATTTCATTATTATGTCCTTTCCTTCGTCCTCCGCACACTCACAAGTACATTGAGTGATGTCCCTCCAACGTCACAATTTTGTCAATAAATTGATAATATTGTATACTTTTGATAATTGGGTTTTGGGGCAGCCTAAGGGGCCGCTCCATGGCTTAGTCCGGCCCTGTTTTCGTTAAAATTCTAATGGTATAGCAACACAACAGAAAAATAAATACTTTACATAGAAATTATAATTAAAATGAAAATTAATTTCTGATGTCAAAATGCAATTCAAAAGTCATTTATTCAAACTAGGCTGAGAATCAGCACTTTTCGAACGTCAAAATTACATAAGACAAACCCCAAATCGCCCACCCTTCATCAACAAGCAACACAAAACATAAATATAATAGCCAAATGACAGCTAGCACACTCCAATATACTACTATCGAACGCGAATCAAACTAATGCTACGAGGCGCGACGGTTTGTAAATTACAATTCGAATTTTCCCTTCGTACGGCGATGCGATAATAATGTTTTTATTTTCTAGACTTACCTAATACTATCGAATGCAAGGGTGAAGGTTAGGTAACTAGGTAGGTACGTACAATTCCAAGTTTTTTATTTTTTCTATTTTATTTTCTGGCTTTCTTTATCGATACTGAACCTACCCCTAAGCTATGGCACGCAATTACTTTAACACTCTGTATAGTTACAGTTAAGTGAGAACCCTAAAAAATAATTCTTAATTTTCTTCAACAATTCAGCAAAATCAAGAGAATCAATAATATAATCTACATGTTTTTCAATATAATCTTTAATAACATAACACCTATAATGCCCGAAGCGTTAGGCCGAGGTGTACCAGCATATTTTGCCAGAGTGTTATGTTTAAATCACATTTAAAGGCAGCAAGCTTATTTATTACTATCAATCGGGCACAAATATATGTTGTTTAAATCCCATTTATAGGCAGCAAGCTTATTGCTATCAACCAGGCACCTCCGGGCAAATCCGGTTTACTAATAATACTTAAGTAATCACTATGTAAAATCAATCAAATTATGTTAAACTCAAACAGCACAGCACTTAGAACTGTCAAGGAGTCAGTGAGTTAGAAAGTTGAAGCTATTTGCCCATTCCAAATACTTTTCTATTGGGGGGGAAAACTAGCAAATGTGTTGAAATGTGTTATGGGAAAATTATAAAACGGTACTATTTCATAGTTCTCTGAGCCCAAAATTCAGGCTCAGATCTGTGCTCAAACCTTCCGTGAGCAACCCTGTGCCCAAGGCCGGTGGCGAGAGGACGACGCTTTGCCCACGCCGAGTAACGCCAATACATTGAATTAAGTAACATTCAAAAACCTCTTATTTAAGCTTTTTCTAGATAAGACTGATATTATTCATTTCATTTGTATACATTAAAATGCTTCTAAACAATATTATACGACAACTATCTATTTAGACTGGGTACCTACTAAATTAAATGACTGACTATACAATTAAAGAAAAAACATATTTTTCAAACAAACAACAAATAAAAGATTGCTATTATGTTTTTCGGCATCTTCAATGGCCACAACGACAGCGTTGCCAGAAGGTTACTTAAGTAACCTTTTAGGTGATTTTTAACTCCTTCAGGTTACTTCTAGGTTACACGACACAAAAGGTTACATTTTGGTGATTTTTTGAAGTTTGCGCGAAGGCTTTTTTAAATTCCCTCCAGGTGGCAGTGGTGCAACCACAAAATCAAATCAAACATACCTTTCTCTTTCACACCAATGCTTAAATCAACAGTCCGTTACACTTACTCGCCCGGTCAATCGGATTCGTTCGTATCCTGTCGGTCGATCTTCGTGACCGTGATCGTGATTCGTGATCTTCGTTTTGTATAAAACTGTGCTGAAAACTTGGTAAGTGTACGTAACGAATAATTACGCTAGTAAGTACTCTACTATCCATTTTCAATCCATTTCCCATTGGTTTGACCGAAGGAAAGATTTTTTTAAATATTGTGTAACGTCTCTAGGAACGAAGTCCTTTTGAGCCGAAGGCGAGCTATAAGGAAAAAACTTTTACATTACCCGTAGCTCTGTACTTAAGTTTTTTTTTTTTTTTTTTTGGTCGTCTAAATGTAAATGGTTACTTTTCCTACAAAAAGGTTACTTTTTTGTACATTTCAGGTAACTTTTGACAACACCTCGCTGGCAACACTGCAACGATTAGAACCACAGAACATGTTAGAACTAGTCTAATAGGTAGCGATAATAATTTCAGGGTAAAAAAACTTACATTTTCGCCATAACTTAAGCAAGGTTTTTAGTTCCAGATTAACTTCTCTTATTTACAACTATAATTATTAACCATTACATCAGCACGAGGTAGCCCAGGAGTGTAAGAATAGAATAAGATAGATAGCGAAGTATATTTGTGGGATTCGTAGTATCTGTATGAAGTCTGTGTTTATGGGAAAACAAATACTTGATAAACAAGCAAATTAATTAGTTACTGTACAGAGCGAAAAGGAGCAAAGCAAACCAGAAAATATTTTCATCTGTCATCAGTCATCAGAATGTCAATATTGACCTGTGATATTGACAATGTCAAATGAAAGCTGTCAAAATCCACCAGTCAAAGGCCGCTTTCCGAATTAGATTATAATAGCTCACAGCGCTGACTTCCTTAATTGGCGTTCCGAGTAAGATTATGACAGCAGAGGGCTGTCAACAATTCGGAACGCTCATGAACGCGTCACGGTACTCGCTCAACGTCAAAACTTGCTTAACTATCATATTTCTTTGTGTATATATACCACACATTTCTTCTTATTTGGTTAGGTGGTGAACGGTAGTCAGAAACACAATTACTTAAAGATAAGATAAGATGTGAGTCAAAATAAAACAGCACAACTGTCATTTTTTAAAGCGCTTACGGTGATATTAGTAAAAGGCATGGTTGGCGTTATCGCAAGATGGCATATATCATGACGTCATCTATGACGATTCAAGACACAACGTTATCGTGCCCACGATAATACGGTACGGTTGTTAGTCCGCTCAAATTGATTACAGCGTAACTCGGAATGCACCCAAATAATCGTAGACAGAGGCCGCTTTCCGAATTACAACATAAAGTCCATTTCACGAAAGAAGTCCCGCGGCAATAAGTGGAACTAATTACCTATTATTATATGTAGGTATAGTTAGCAACATTCCGACAATAACCCTCCTACCTCATACAGCTTTCTCTAAGATTGTGGATTTTACTAACCAGTGCATGAGATGTCGAGATAAATAAATATTTATGAATCGTCTCTTACGACAAGTGGCGCCGCCTCTGCGGGACTTCTTTCGTGAAATGGAGTTTAATCGCTCACAGCGCTGACATCTTGGTGTTCCGAGTAAGATATCACGATAATGACAGCTGAGGGCTGTTAACAATTCGGAACGCTCGTAAATGCGCTCACAGTACTCGCTCAACGTCAAAACTTGCATAACCTAATATATTTCTTTGTGTTTATACCACAAATTTCTTCATCTTCTTTGTTTATGTTGCGAACGGTAGCCAGAAGCACAATTTCGGAAATGCAACACGTTAGATAAGATGCGAGTCAAAACAAAACAGCACAACTGTCATTTTTAACAGTGCTCAGTGTTATTAGTAAAAGGCATGGTCGGCGTCATCGCAAGATGGCGCATGTCATGACGTCATCTATGACGATTCAAAACGCAACGTTATCGCGTCCACGTTAATTCGGTACGGCTGTTAGCACGCTCAAATCGATTACATCGTAACTCGGAATGCGGGGAGAGATGTCTACGCAAATAATAGTGCCCCACTACTAAACTTTCCTCAGGTTCGGTTTTTTGTGCAATAGCCCCCTATTACATTTTATTTTAATTTTACGATGGGTTTGCTCATGACTCTAGTCTAGGTCAGAGGTGACAGAGACAAAGTCGACGATGGAGTGAGCTTACCCAGAAGAAACCTGCTGGTCGATTCTGTAAAAATCTCACCCTGAAAACTTAGGTGAAGTGAGTTTGTTTTTGCTTGGAATTGACACTATTGACAGCTCACTCCACGCTCACTTCACCGAAGTTTACACGGTGAGATGGTTACAGAATAGCACTGCTGTTCACTCTTACTTTGAATATATTAGGGTTCTCTGCGTTCGGAAACACAGACGCAGGCAGAGAGTTCCACTCCTTTGCTGTGCGCATTATAAAAGACGTTTGAAAACGCTTAGTGCGAGTTGGTGGAATATCAACTAGGTAGGGATGGTAACCTGCAGTGCGTCTAGATGTCCAATGGTAGAAGGGGGCTGGTGGAATGAGCTCGTGAAGTTCATGGGCACACTCCACGAAGTACAATCTGTAGAAGACCGACAAGTAGGCAACCTTACGGCGATGAGCCAAGCTGTGAAGCTTGGCATCCACCAGTTTAACGTCGCCAATGAGCCTCTGTTTCGGCTGCTGCCGCTGTATAAGCCTTCAATAGAAATAATGGACTTGCGGATTCTTAGTATTAAGTATATTCTTATAGTATCTGTACATATAGTTTCTGTTCTGATTGAATGGAATATAAGACGAGGAGTGACATCCGCGATGCGACGATGGAAAAGGGCGGACGACCACTAGCGCCCCTGGCGGCAGTAGGAGAAAGTGCGGGCGCGTGGCGGGGCGGCCTCACGGTATGGCTCCGCAGGCGCATGGCTATAGTAAGTCCTGCCGTGCGCCTTCTGGCGGCGGCGCGGCGGGGCCGTAACAGCCTCTTACCTGTTACCCTATCTATATATACCTTATTTGCGGGTTCTTAGCTCTGCGTTCCACCGAATCAAGCGCAGCAAGTTGGTACTTAGCTGAGCCGTCCCAAAGGAGGCTGCAATACTCCATGCAGGATCGGACTTGTGCTTTGTAAAGGGTTGATAGCTGTCCAGGCGTAAAGTATCACACATGGGACTTCTACATAACTTGTGAAATGTGGGTGTACTATAGGTACCTACTATAGCGGACACGCATATCAAAACACCGTAAGGACTATTTCTGCTTGCAGCGCTCGGTTGCTAAAGTAACGCATACCTACAAAATAAAAAAAAGCGGGTTTCAAAGTGGTTAGATATGCGTGACCACGGTGGTACACCTCTGCCCAACGCTTCGGGGAAACAAGGCGTGATGTTATGTTAATGTTATTTCAATTAAATCTAGACTTACGCATGTTGAGTTATGAACTTATGAATGAGTACTCATTTTTTGTTTTTTTTTGTACAGGGGCACAGAAATCTGGGACCATTCACATTGGTTGCGCTTGCGAGGTAATCGAAGAATCGTTCAAGACTACCTGATCAACCCGTCAACCCCCCGGGGCCAGTGGAGATTGTACCAGTACAAGCACTGCTCATAGCACCCGTGATTAAGCATAGACTATGTCATACTCTATCACTTACAATAACAAACATTCAATACACACAACATTTCCCCATTTCCATTCTTAATTTTTTGTTATGCTCATTATTATTTAATTTCTTATTCAGCTTAAGTACCTAAGTATGTATTACTGAATAATAATATAGTTACGTAATGTACCTACATAATAGGTATCTATATTTCTCTTAATTTTATATTTACTTGCTGTTCTTTGATTTTGTTAGGTGTTTCAAACTTTTGTAATACCATAATATCTTGAGTACTGTTTTGTTAATTAACATATCCTATCTAAGAGAGCCGGGTGATCTGTAACTCGGGACCCTCCTACCTCACGACACCTTTCTCTTGTGTGTGACTGTGCTTTTTACTAACCAGTGCCTGTAATATGATGTTGAGTTCATAAAGATTTATGATTATTTATTTATTATCAGCATTCACTCCCATCTATTTCATATATTTCCTCACACAATTCATATTTTCTTTGGCTTTCCTCTCCCTCTCCAATCCATCAACATTTATTATAAAACTCACATGGATAAATTAACTCGAAAAAAGCACCATCTATTGTATTTTATTGTAACTAAAATATTTTATGAGTGCGATAGCAGATGTCGCTACTGTCAACAACGAAACTAACAAAAAGTACAAACTTAGAATGAAAATGAAATGAACGCTTGCAGTTTGTTGTTGAAGTACGGTTGTTTTTCTGAAATTGTGTTCTCATCTCTTCGGGCAAAATGTCAAGTGATTCTGATGTGGAGGATTTACTACTTTTGTACGCGTTGTCATTTTCGCAGAGGAAACGAGTACGTACCTACCTATCAATAGCAATAATAATATAGATAACTACTCCGGAATCCCGGACTCCTAATTCGAGCCACCGTTCAATTCCATGTGAGATATGAAGGCCTAAAACATTCAAATAAAGATGAGACAAAAAAAAAGTAGGTATTTATGCAGTTTTGATGCTGACATGATGGTAAGTACCTGAGTAGGTACCTGAACATCAGTTTAGTGTCGTCTTTGTTCCGAATTTTCATTCATGACCACTCAGCATGACCATTTAAAAAGTTATAAGATTTCTATACCTACAAAAAGCGCAGTGTGGCTCGATTTAGGATTTAGGACCTTTTACCAAATTACTTGCTTTTACCTATGCTTACCTAACCTATTTAATATTTACCTACTTTTAAATGGCGGTGTTCCTTCAACAATGCGATTGTGAATGTGATGCACAGACTACATAGGGATACTACATAAGTGATGTGATGACACCGCTCAACAAACGAGATTTGTGTCGATACGACCTTGAAAAAAAAGACGCGCCATGCGTGTTCTTGTTTTGAATAATTTGTTGGTTCAACAACGCGTTGCGTTGCCAGTTCGCGACCTAGAGCGTGGACTGAGGGCACTGAGGCCGAGGCGCGCGCCGCGCCGCGCCGGCCGGCATCGCCCTGCCTCGCGTGGCGCGGCGGCGCAGCGTGGAGTTGTTGTTGTTATTGCGGGCTGGCAACGGCGCGCGTCCGCGCGATGTCTGAGTGCAAAATGTAAAATGTCATCATAACAGTGAACGAAAATAAACATGGAAGCATTCCTAGCTCTAAAAAACCGGCCAAGTGCGAGTCGGACTCGCCCATGAAGGGTTCCGTAACAGCAAGTAACATAATATAAAAGTTCTTGTAGTTCGTTGTAACTTTGATCGATGTTTTAATAATAGTTTACGATTTATGACGTATTAAAAAAAACTACGTAGGTATGTACTAGATCTCGTTCTAACCAATTTTCGGTGGAAGTTTACCTGGTTATGTACATCTTATACCTATTTTTTTCAGTTTTATCATTCTCTTATTTTAGAAGTTACAGGAGGGGGAGGGGGACACATTTTAACTATTCAGTTTAGAAAAAAATGCTAATAGAAACCTCAATATAATTTTTGAAGATCTATCCATAGATACACCCCACACGTATGGGTTTGTTTTTTTTTTTTTTTTGTGATTCGGTTCTCAGTATGGGGAACCCCCAAAACTTATTGTTTTTTTTTTCTATTTTTGTGTGAAAATCTTAATGCGGTTCACAGAATACATCTACTTACCAAGTCTCAACAGTAGGTACCTATAGTTCTTATAGTTTCGGAAAAAAAGTGGCTGTAACATACGGACGGACAGACAGACAGACATGACGAATCCATAAGGGTTCCGTTTTTTGCCATTTGGCTACGGAACCCGAAAAATGACCCAACGCAGGTTGCGCCGCGGTGGGCGGGCTTACCGATTGCGCCGCTCACGCTTTTAGTTCGTCCGCAGTAGGCAACAGCGGCGGTCGACTATAAATTATTTACCGGTTTTTGCGTGTTCAATATTTAAAAATGCCTTCTTGTGCAGTGAAGTGGTGTACAAATAGATCACATTTGCATAAAAAGAATGCTGGAATTAGTTTTCACGTGTAAGTACATGGCTATTTATTATAATTCTATTAAAATGAAATCGATTTGAATTACGCTACGAAGTATATGGGGATGATGTTATGCCAACCAAACATTTTTTTCTACGTGACAATAATGTCAAATTTTATTATTTTGATTACAATCTAAGATTGATACTACTTACATAACAGTTTTTTCTATGGGGACGGCATCGGGCATTATGCAAAATAGAATAAGCTATTGTAGGTTCATAAAGTTTAATTAATTAATAGCATGGAGAAAATAGATATCAAACGTTGCTGTATTTAAAAAAATATATTTTGGGAACGAAGTTCTTTAATTAACGCGGCTTGGGTTAAGAGTTGACGAGTGTGAATTTGGTCGATATGAAAATCCAAGATGGCGGCTGCGAAAATTTTCAATTTTTTCGTCATCGATGTCGCTTTCACAGTTTACGAGGTTGTTAAAGCCGATAGTTAGGTTACAATGTTAATCTAAGATGGCGGCAGCGAACATTTTGCTTTTATTTAAAATTGCTGCGCCCCGCGGTTTTACCCGCATAAGGCGCCACCTGTCGAAGATTGGTCGTAAAAACTCAGAAACCTTCGTGGACTCATGCACAACACTGCTGAAGATCATCACAGTCATGATCAAATGCAGTTTACGATTCTATAAAGGACATACTTACAGACAAACATTCATTTTTATTTAGATAGATCATACGTACGAAGGAACTTCGTTCCTGTGGTCCGGTGGTCCCTCCGACCGCACACGTTTTTTTATGCTTGTTTAATTCACTATTATTTTATTTTAGATTTCCATCAGATCAATATCAAAGAGAACTATGGACTAAAGCTGTTCGTTTAGAAAGACAACAAAGTGAATGGACACCAAATAAAAAGACAAGGATATGCTCGGTTCATTTTTTAAATGACGATTTTTATGTGACAAAAAAAGGATACATGAAGATTAAAGCCAATGCTATTCCAATTTGTACGGTAAGATCTCAGACCAACAAAAAATATAGACAGCGCGTCACGAACATCAAAAGTGAAGCCATAAAACCGTGCTCCTGCAAGTAAACATAACATACACGCTCACGACACACCTACACTAAAACCATGCTCATCTCTCTTAGTACAGTTAGTACGTCACGAGTCGTCGTAAAGATAACATAGATTTATAAAATATAATTATGCCTTCCTGTGTAGTGAAAAGTTGCAAAAACAACAGCAAATCTCAAAAAAAGTCTCACGGAATCACTTTTCACTTGTAAGTAGGTACTTGAAATAACTTATAAGGTTACTTCGAACATAAAACCTCAACTAACGAAAGCAAGCAGTGACATTAAGTGCGGGGGTTGCCATAATACGATTTAAAATTTCCCCATTCGATTAATATATAAATATGATATCTTACTTCGAGTAATGTTCCTATTTTCTTTTTTTGTGTATTTAATATTTTAGGTTTCCAAATAATAATGAAATAAAAAATAAATGGATAGTAGCTATAAGAAATAGTCGGAATGATCCAGAATGGCTGCCATCGAAAACCAGCGTAGTTTGTTCCGATCATTTTGATGATAACGATCTCTACACAACCAATCGTGGACTTTGCCGTATGACCAAAAGCGGATATCCTAAAAAGGTACCTATGTATAATTTTTTTAAATGGAGATTTCGTCAACATATTATATGTCGTTTCTCAGCTTAGGGCTGTTTTTACCAAAGTAAGATATCTGTTATTCGTGGAATAAAATTGACGTCTGACAGTTCTACTAAGGTAAATTTGTCAAAAATTCAAAATTTATTCTCAGGATAATTTCTTCTTATACACTTAAACTTTTATACCTTTAATCTTATTATAGGTATAAAAGTTTTATAGAATGAAAAGTTTTATGAATTATAATACTACTGTCCCAAAATTTTATTTTTGTATTTTAGATGTTATTTCCGTCGTCAAATGTAATTGCTGAAAACTCGGTGTCACAAAGTTCAGTCTCTACGTTTGTTCAAGTATGTACTAATTCTTTACTCATCTTCTTAAAAGGGTTTTAATCAAAGCTGCCATTACTCGTATGTTTTTTTATAGGACGTACCAGACTTGCCTGATGTAACCATTGACGATATGGCATTACCAAGTGCATTCTCTGTGTCTGTTCTCGTACGCATTTTCGTGTCACATACTAGTTTTAAAGATTCAAGATTTTATTACAAGTATGCATTTTATTTTGTAATATTTTTGTTATAGGACTTACCTGATTTACCCAATGCGGCTGATGATTGCACGGTATTACCAAGTGCATCCTCTGTAATTGTTTCCGTATGTATTTTCCTGTCTCTTTGCTAGATTTTATTACAAATATAATAATATAATTAATTTTGTAATAATGTTGTTATAGGACTTACCAGATTTACTTATTAATAAGGCTGTTGATTGCACGGTTCACGGCTCTATTTATATCCGTATGTATTTTCCTGTCCCCTAGATTTTATTACAAATATGCAATTAATTTTGTAATAATGTTGTTATAGGACTTACCTGTTTTACCCAATGCGGTTGTTGATAGCATGGTATTACGAAGTGCATCCTCTGCATTGACTCCGGTATGTACTCCCCTGTAAAATTATGAAGAAGTTGCATGTTTTAAATGGAAAAATTACCACTTAAAAAACAAACTTTTTTATTCTTTTAAGCGACCATCGTCCTCTTTGTTCTTTGGTGTTCGATGAAATGGCCATTAGGTCTCAAAAAATTTGGGATGGAAAAAAGTATATAGGATTGGCGGATATGGGTTCAGGTGTGGACGAATTAGCACCTTTAGCTACACAAGCTTTAGTGTTCTTGTTGGTAGGCATTAACCACAGATTCAAGATCCCTTTAGGATATTTTTTAATCAATAGTATATCGGGGGAACAAAAGGCCAATCTTATCAAACTTTGACTCCCGACGTCCCTCACGTTTTCCCCTACTGGCGTCTCTGGCGTTTGATGGGCATACCACAAATTTCAAAATTAAAGATCCGGCAAATTTAAAAAACTACCTTTAAACATCCGGTAGATGACTCAGATGTTGCTTGTTTTGTTGACCCAAGCCATGTAGTGAAACTCCTAAGAAACCAATTTGAGGCCAAAAAGAATTTCCAAGACATTAACAACAAAAAAGTTGCTTGGCATTATCTGGTAAGTCTAAACGAAATGCAGAATGAGGAAGGAATTCATTTGGGCACTAAATTGTCGAAGCGACAAAATTTTAGAAGCCAGATAATGAAGGTTAAACTCGCAACTCAATTGTTCAGTGAAAGTGTTGCTACTGCCCTGAAGACTTGTAGGGAAGAACTAAAGCTGCCAAAGTTTAAAGATTCAGAACCGACAGAAATCTTCATTAAAAAAATTAACGACATGTTTGACATATTTAATACGAGGTCTATGAGAAAGTTTGACTTTAAAAAACCGCTTTGTGAACGTAATAAAAACAATATTTTAAATTTTTTGGACGATCTTAAAAAGTACATAGTAGAGCTTAAAGTAAAATCAGTCACTAAACGCAAAGTTATACAAAATGGGCAGCCTATCTTTTTTATAACACGCATGTATAAACCAGTGATTGAGGCAAAATGTAAAACAGGATTTTTGGGAATACTTCTTAAAATTGAGAGTTTGAAGAGTCTTTGGCTTTGGCAGTCTTTGGCTGATCTTTGCGTTAAGCTCGTGAACGGGTGCTGCTTGTGGTGACTGGTCGTCTTCCTGATCATGGTTTTGTTATTGTTATTAGTAATTAACTGTTTATTATTTTACCTCGATGGTCCTAGTTTATCAATTATTTATTATTTATTTATTTATTTATTTATTAACTCATCATCACTATCATTACAGGAAAATCCTAATTCAATAGTGTGGCTATACTTACAGTTTTATTATTTAAGTAACTATATGTAAGCGGGCACGCCCTTTATGCCTGGAGGCTTTATTTTCTTTTTTAGATATTCTTTACGTTTAGTTATTTTTATTTCTGCTTGAGTATAGATCTCGATGTTTTTGGTTGGCATATTGGCGTGTGCTAGCTGTCATATGGCTAATAATTTATAATTTAATGTTTTGTGTTGTGTTATGTAAATTATTTTGCATAAGTACTTATTGTATAGAATCATTCTATTTTTCCTAATTGAACAGACAGCTGTGCTGCTGGGGAGTTTGTTGCGCCACTTCATCTTCCCAGCGAAAGCACTAAGAAGTGGTGAAGGGTGGGCGTTTTGTGGGACTGTCTTATGTAACTTTGACGTTCGAAAAGTGCTGATTCTCAGCCTAATTTGAATAAATGACTTTTGAATTTTGATTTTTTTGAACTTTATCATAAATTAGTACATACCGAAAAGACACTTATATTTATTCCTGTCTATAAAATAAGCCAAGACCATTTAGAAATAATGTTTACATCGATTAGAATGCAAGGTGGTTTTAACGACAACCCAAATGTACGCCAGTTTAAAGGAAGCTACAAAAAATTGCTTTGTCATTTGGAACTAAAATGCATGACAACAGGCAACTGCGTCCCGTTGGAAAGCATTGCGATTTTGAACTGTCCATCTTCCACCGTTGTCATTAATACAACCGCAACTTCTTATAGACACGAAGAAGAAGAAGAGGAAGGAACGAATTTGGAGTTTCTTCAAGAAAGAAGATACCAAGGATCTTGCTTAGTAACTAAATGTCCCAGAGTTTGATGATTATAAGAATCTGATAATAGGATATATTGCAGGATCCCGACGGCTCATTATATTTCTAAAATAATTAAATGTGAAAAATGTCTTAGTAGCTTATTAGCTAGAGACAGATATGATTTTCACAAATTAATTTCACTAAAAAACAAAGGTGGACTGTGTTTTCCTTCCAAGGATGTACTCGAAATATGTTTGGTGTGCGAAGTTATAATAAGAAAAATTACAAAAGAGAAAATTAATTTGGTTAAAGAAAATCAGTACAAATGTATAGTAACAAAAACTTTAGAATCATCTTTAGGAAACGATAATTTTTTTGATAACTTCGATCTTGACCATAATTTTGCAGGTAATGAGCATAAAATCAATTTAATTAAATGTGTTATTGAAAAATATTTAAATATACGATTTCATCACGTTTCCAAACTAGAAACAATTTCACAAACAATAAAATCTAAAAGGCAGCAATTTAAAAAATTGACTCAACGACAAGGTTTTCAAAGGGGATTTTTTTTTGTTCGTTACCATTTATCTTTATTACTTTTTCTCTTTAGAGACAGTGGTTTTGTTATGGTGGGCCTTTTGAATTTAATAAAGTTGATTGAAAATATGAGTTTTGTTTTGTCTTTCTAAATAATTGAAGTACAATACCATTCTCAACAATATCTTACTCGTACAATATTATAATAGTTCCTACCCACACAAACATCCCCAAATTATGGGAAAAAACTTAACAAATGGCAACCCTTCGATACACACATAGATAAAAAGGTGGCTTCACTTTTGATGTTCGTGACGCGCTGTCTATCTTTTTTTGTTGGTCTGAGCCTATACAAGGCTATTACACTATTTGTATTCGTAAAAATATTACACCTCGTGTTTTAAAAGGTTTCATGTGAATACTAAAAACATGCTTTTGATTTCAGATGGTCTTTTCGATTGAAAAACCAGTTCAATCGAGTCCGTTAGAAACGTTGCAGGCGATTCTAACACCCGAAACAGTTAATGCCAAGGAACTGTTAACTGTGAAAGAAAATGTTGTTGAAATACTCAATCCTGAAATATCCTCCAAATCACGAAAACATCACTTGGTAAGTTCACATAAATAAAGGAATCTTAACTATTCATGTAAAAATTTGCGTGTTCAATTGGTTCAATATTATCATTTTGTTCGCCTATCCAAGCTGTGGTGCACCAGTTGATTCTGCGGCAGAAGATCCCGGGAGACTGATACGGTTATTGCCATCAACTGATTCAAAATTTCAAGATGCGATGCCTCTTTAAACATTCCGTCTTCTGATATTGAATCGGCTCTAAATACCCCAAAAACGCATAAACTTAAAAAAGCTCTGAAAAAAGGTTATCTAAATTAAGAAATTGGGCGCGTTTGCAAATCGGTCAAAAATATGCTGTTTTTCGGTACATTTTGTGACGAAACTAAACCAAATCAGATATAACTAATAACTATCACATAAAGATTGGTTCTTCATGTTCAAATGATAGTAACTTTTTGTTCAAAATTATAGATTTTTTATATTATAAAAACGATCTTCCGTTGCCATTTTCCACAAAATTTGCGATACCGGGTTAAGTATATTTTTTGTTATATTATCAACGTATTTTAACATTTCTAAAAATACTATATGTAGGCAGACATACTCAATTCTATATAAAAGATTTTTTTTATCAATGTGTCACAAATTGTCGTAGAAAAAATAAAAACCAGATTTTTTTTTTTCACATATTTTGATAATAAGGATGAATCTTAATCGATTGAATAATTGTTATTGTTATTTTATTATTGTCTGCCTTGATTTTGCATAAACATTTCGAAAGAAACCTCAGTCCGCGCTCGGCCGCCGTTGTGATAGGACACCGTATCGCTTGTTTGCAGCAGCTCGTGTTGAAAAATATCGCTGTACAAATACAAAATATTCGATAAACCAAATTTGATACTTGACAAGGTAAGATGTTTTATAATTACTGATTTTTATTATTGTTATAACCGAGAGGGGGTGGATATGAAATAATGCAACCGATACGAACAAGCTCATATATTGGACTGACGCAGCAGTCGTTAACCTTAACTTACAAACTAGTATACCCTACATATTTATCAATTATAAATATGTAGGTACCCACATAACATCCCTCCACCTTTAGTCAGAAAAACTTCTTATAATCTACCACAGTTCTATTTCGTTTTGACCGAGTGTCTGGCTCAGGTTCTATAGAGGGACCTGCCGAAATCACTTCCTTTTCCGCGGAATGGTCGCCGTGAGTACGCTCAACTGGTAGTTCTTCTACCGAGACTTCGGATGGTAGCTGCTCGGACCTCGACGGATGTGATGGCATTACAAATGCGGGGATGATCTCTTCGCTTGGCCCATCTTCCCTCCCTCTGTATTTCAGCAACTGATTAGCGTGTCTTTTGACGGTTTGTTCCGATTCACCCAGTTGTACTAAATAGACTGTTTTGCCAACATTTCTAATAATAACACCACGTGACCAATAATGTTTTTGTTTTTTATAAAGTTTCACTAAGACTTGGTCACCCACACTGAACGATACGTTTCGGTTACCACGATAATTGTTAATCTGCGAACACTGTTTGACTTTAACAACTGTGTCGAGTGCTGCGTTGGATGGCGTCGTGGTGGTCGGAGTCAGGAGATCCAATCTACATCTCAACTTATGACCAAACAAAACTTCAGCGGGTGATCTATTTGTGGTAGAATGCTTAGAATTCCTATAGTTCAGCAAGAATTCTGATATTTTAATATTTAAATCTCTTAAACATGAACCTGATAACAAGTATGATTTAATTGCTTTTTTAATAATCTTAACATAGCTCTCCGCTTGTCCATTGCTGGCCGGATTATATGTTGGTGAAGTTAAATGAGTGATATTATTTCGAGAACAGAATTGTTTAAAATCATGCGATACAAAAGAAGTGCCGTTATCCGAGCAAATCGTACGAAATAAACCAAATCGTGACATTACTTCGCATAGTTTTTCTATTACTACTCGCGAAGTACCACCCGATGAAACATCAAATACTTCCACCCATTTTGAATACGCATCCACTATAATTAAAAATGTTTTGCCGCTAATCGGGCCTAAAAAATCGATATGTACACGATGCCACGGCTGCGCAGGGAAAGGCCATGGTGTGAGGGGGGTGCGCGGGGGCGCGGCGCGCTGCGATGCACACACGGCGCACGCGCCGATGTGCTGCTCAATGGCGAGAGACATACCCGGCCACCAAAATCTATTGCGTGCCTCTTCTTTCACTTTTGTGATTCCTAAGTGACCTGAGTGTAACTCGTTTAACACTTTATATCGCAGACTTCTAGGGATCACTAACCTGTGACCCCTCATTAGACAACCATTTTCAACCGATAATTCCAACCGGTGGCTGTAATAATCCTTAACTAATGGTTCTTTAATTTTATTTGGCCAACCATTTGTCAAATAGTCGATGACGGTTGTTATAACCTTATCTAGCTTAGCTGCATTCTTGATATCCGTCAGTGAAAAAAATCTTTCACCTTCGTAAACAAAACGCACATAACTAGACTTATCGACTAATGACTCATCACGTGCTGTGTTTGTGTCGGTCGTTTTTAAATCTTCTGCTACCGATCGACTTAAGAAATCTGCACAATTATGAACACTGCTTACATATTCTATTTTATAATTGTATGCGGACAGAAAAATAGCGTAACGCTGTAAACGATTTGCTGATATCTCAGGAATTCCCTTGTCTGGATGAAAAATTGACACTAAAGGTTTATGGTCAGTTCTTAAAATAAAAGGTTTGATTCGACCATATAAGTACTGATGAAATTTCCTTATTCCAAATATGATAGCAGTAGCCTCTTTTTGGATTTGGCTGTAGCGTTTTTCTGCTGCATTAAGTGAACGTGACATATACGAGATAGGTTTTTCTATACCACCTTCAACTTGTGATAAAACGGCGCCTAACCCGCTCGGCGACGCATCAACCGTTAAAATTAACAATGCTCCCGGATTAAAATGCGCTAAGGTGGTTTCAGATACCAATTCGCGTTTAATAAATGTCACTGATTCATCATGTTTCTTGGTCCATGACCAAGGCTCATTTTTTTTTAGTAAATCATGCCATTAAAATGGTTGAAGCATTTTTAATAAAATTTCGGTAATAATTAACCATTCCTAAAAATGATTTTAATTCTGACGTATTGGTAGGAATTTGACTTTGCAGAATAGTTTAATTTTTTCCGGAGATTTATGTATACCATTACGGTCAATGACAAACCCCAGGTAGGAAACGGATTCTTGGAAAAAGCTGCATTTGTCTATATTTAAAACTAGCCCTGCTTCCTGTAGCCTACGAAAAACTTCATTTAATCTACTCATCATCTGATCTTTGTCCGCCCCGCACACTAAAATATCATCAAGAAATAACAAAGTACCCTCTAATCCAGATAATAATGCTTCCATGTTACGCTGAAAAATGGCAGGCGCACTAGCCAGACCAAACACTAAGCGAGTAAACTTATATAACCCTTTATGTGTGTTTATGCAAGTGAGCATTTGTGACTTCTCATTAAGACATAATTGGTTATATGCATGCGAAAGGTCTAATTTACTGAAATAGGTACTTGCCGCCATGTAATTTGGTAAACAGCTCGTCATACCTAGGTAATGGATATTTATCGACAAGTAGCTGCTTATTGATAGTCACGGAGTAGTCGGCACAGAGGCGTATAGAACCATCTCGCTTTAAAACAGGCACTACTGGACTTGCATACTCCGCGTATTTTACGGGTACTAATACACCTAACCCTACAAGACGGTTTAATTCTTTTTCTACGCTTTCCCGAAGAGCAAAAGGTAACGGTCTAGCCTTAAAAAAAATTGGCTTGGCGTCTGGTTTTAACGGTAAATCTACCTTCACGCCCTTAAAACAACCTAATTTATTTCCAAACAACTGTGGGTATTTAGAAGAATTTCCTGATAAAAAATCGTTGCAGTTATTCACTGAACATATTTGCAAGTTAAAACGAGAAAAGAAATCTCTGCCTAATAAGGGTGGGCCCCCATTCCGTACAACATATACTCCTATTGTGAATGATTTGTTGTTATAAGTAAACATGAGATTTATTTTACCTACAATATGTAACTTATCACCGTTGTAACTATGCAAAATAACATCACTGACCTCCAACGTTACGTTTTCAAAGTGTTCATGATACATCTGCTCGGAAATAACGGTAACTGGTGAACCCGTATCTATTTCAAAAGTTAGTTTGATTCCATTGACACAAACAGATTCCCGCATCGGTTCACCGCGGATGGTGCGGATATTATAGCACACATGCTTACCATCATCGTCTTCATCCCCACAGCACTCGACATAATGTTGTTTTTTTACAGTTTGTTTACACATTCGCTTAAGATGTCCTTGAACACCGCACTTTTTGCACTTATACCGCATAAACCGACACGTTGATGCCTGATGGCCTGCGTAGCCGCAGGCTGTGCAGCCGCTGCCGCCGCCGTCTCGAGCGTGTTCGCCGCTAGCTGTGGGTGTTGCTGCCCCATGCACGCGCCGCTGCGCGCTTCTGCCGCAAGCTGTGCCAAGCTGTGCTGCCGTGTCCATCTTCATCACTTGAAGTGTTGTACCTATGTCCGCTTGTCGAGTTGTTTCTTGTGCCCCCATACGCGCACTGCGTACGCCCTCAGCTATTTCCAAGGCCTTACTGAGCGTCAACTCCGACATCGCCTTGGTAAATAATTTATCTCTCTCTGGTCCTGGTGCCATGCCCAGCACAAAACGGTCGCGAAGCTGTTCATCAAGATTTGACGCCACGAACCCGCAGTGTATTGCCAAACCACGTACTCGTGCCGCCCACTCTGCCAATCCTTCGCCGACATGTTGTGTGGCACTGTGGAATTTGTATCTTTCCGCGAACGTGCACTTCTTTAGCTTAAAATGTCCATCCAATAAAGCAACTACTTCATCGTAGCTCAAGGTACCGACCTGCCGCGGTATAGCCAAATCGCGAATCAATCTGTAACTTGATTCCGAACAGTTGCTCAGTAGAATAGCTCGACGTTTAATACCGGCTTTATCAACATCTACCCCAATTTCATTTGCAAGAAACCACTGTTCGAGTCGTTCTCTGTATAATTGCCATTCTTGATGTTCATGGTTAAACACTGTTAATGTGCCGACCGAAACTGTAGCAGATACTTTAGCCATATTAAAATACGATAAGTACGCGTAATTTGTACTTTGACCTCGTCGCCAACTGTTATAACCGAGAGGGGGTGGATATGAAATAATGCAACCGATACGAACAAGCTCATATATTGGACTGACGCAGCAGTCGTTAACCTTAACTTACAAACTAGTATACCCTACATATTTATCAATTATAAATATGTAGGTACCCACATAACAATTATAATAATTATTTTATTTCGCTAATAAGAAGTAAGATTTGTAAATGTCTATTCGTTTCGGACTTGATTGATGGAGTGACCTGAAGGTGTACTTCGGTGACTGCTACTGGAACTCCTCGACGAGTAAATCTAGGTGTGCCGAGTTTGGGCTTGTTTCGTTAATTATGATGAGACCTTACCTTATCACTCTATCACACATCAGGTCTGCAGGTAAGGTACCTCCGAACCTGATGGAGTGACCTGAAGGTGTACTTCGGTGAATGCTTCTATTTGTATGAATACTACTCGTTTATCTTGTTTATAATACATTGCGTATTGTGTAACTTTCATAACTCAATTGTTGTTTTAGATGCCGAGATATAAGTTATTTGGGAAAAGCTCTCGTAAAAAAGTTCGTGCCAGTAGACATGCCTTAGAAAATCAAAAACGGTTAGTATATATGTTTATTGAAACATCAAAATCATAAATATGAACTATTATGTCATGTCATAAGTTCTTTTTTTCACAGATTTTCTGAAGGCAGTCGCAAGACTCGTGTGTATCCAGAAGGATATGATCAAACGGGTTGTAGTACTTCCAATGATAACAATTTGGAGACGTCTTACGTAAGTTATTAGTTATAACACATTTGAAATTACTGTTGTTATATTCACTTTAAGTCGGTGATATTACAAAAAAAAAAACATACATAAAGCCGAACATTATAACCTCCTCCTTTTTGGAGTCGGGTTATTAAATAAATGGTATCTATTTTTATGAACATTTGAGGTTAAAATATTTTTGAAAACAAATCAACGGAAGCATAAAAAAATAAATAAAAGTAGGCTCGCAATAGCACTTACCGACTTACGTGTTTCTTTTTTTTTCCTCATTTAGCTTCTCTCAGACGTTGTAATTTTATTATTTCCTAATTACCTACTCTCAAACATGGACGAATAAAAAATGGCGGACAAATTCTCTCTAACAAAACACGTCACTCGGAATCTGCCAGCTCGCTGTACCACGATATTTCACATTTTCACTAGTTAGTCGGCCATTTCGCGCGCAAACGTTTTGTTCACCGTTTGGTACGGCTACGCGGGAAAAATTATAAAAAAAATAATTGAGCATGGCTTGTGTGGTGAAATGGTGTAAATCCCGTAGTGATCAGAAGCAAAAACATCCAGGAATTGATTTTTATAGGTTAATGATTAATTGAATCACTTAGTTCCCGATTGTATACATTATAATCAATCTGCATTCACTAGCAGCTGTGCTAGACCAAAGAATTCATCACAAGGCCAGTGCTGCCAATATTCACGTGTGCAAATTACCCGAAATATAGGAAATTAAGTTTTTTATTAAATTTAATTTGAAAATGAAGTAAGATGGAGTAATGATTGGATTTAAATAATTAGAAATTGTAACGATGAAAACGATTGGATTCTGAACAAATACAGTGTCATATGCAGTTTACATTTTAAGTTAATGACTTATACATAGGTATAGATACAACTAAAGGAGATGGAGGACATAATTATGCAGTACCTACCTCAAAAGGTAAATTAACAATCTGCTATCTAATTACGTAACACATTTTCGTAAATGATTAAGACTAATCTGTTTGATTCAACAACATTCATTGCGTTATTTACGTTGTTGAACAGATTTTTTTTCGAACTTATAAAGCAATGGATTAGCAATCTGTTTAAAAAATATTCTGATTGATCGTGTTTTACGCAATATGGGTACTGGCCTTCCTACAATGGCATTTATCTTGAAACTTTTCCTCATGTTGTTTTGCCAAATCTACATAGATCTAAATTAGTGTGGTTACATTAAAAAATGTTGGTCCAACTCCAAAATCGCATTCTATCTCCAATACACAGTAGGTACACATGGCAGAGGAACAACCCGCTGCTGGCCTGTACCTAGGCATGCTACCTTTGTTTTGAAGAAAAATAATATTTTTTACAAAAAAATGCAAGAAAACTAGTAGGTACTTTTGTAAAATTTTGGAAAAAAATTACAAAAATACAAATTACACATTTATTTTTAATCATTATTTATTTTGCCGTTTGTATTTGTTATTACTCTGCGCTTTTTAAATATATCTATACTATATCTATACTATATTATTAATATTATAAAGCTGAAGAGTTTGTTTGTTTGTTTGTTTGAACGCGCTAATCTCGGGAACTACTGGTTGCAATTGAAAAATTCTTTTTGTGTTAGGTACTCCATTTATCGAGGAAGGTTATAGGCTATATAACATCACGCTACAACCAATAGGAGCGGAGCAAAAATTAAAAATGTTACAAAAACGGGAAAAAATATTCCTTTTTGAGAGCTTCCGTTGCGTGCGCTGCGTAAACGGTTTAAGTTACGCAAATATCATGTAGGTATGACGGAAATGTTTCTCTTTAAAAGTTCTAAAAAAAAGTCCGCGACGGTATATGTCTATCTTTTAAGATTGACTCACTATAACCTTTTTTATCGTAATCAAATTTGTTCGAAATTAATGCATTATTTGCGAAGGAGTTTTATCAACATAATATTAATCCATAGCCAAATAAATATGTTATTAATCACAAGTATTTAAATGTAAACAAAATTGTCCTTGACATCACTTGATTTCAATGAACATCTTAAACCCTTATTAGACCACCCGATATTTAGGGCCCTGCATGCAGGGTGGGCGTGTACCCTAGTTAGTGCGGCGCTTATTACACTTCTCTGCGAATTGGGCCCTAACTCAGTTTGTACGCGAATGTCTAGAAAGATAAACGTATTGTCGCATTTTACATTATGCCGTCGTCATTATCGAAACTTCAAAAAGTTGCTGTAGCAGTGACAACCGTGCTCGCAACAACAAATATTAAAAAAAGAAAGAAGAGAAAGATCTGGGTGAAAGAGTATTTGCGGTTACGTGAAAAGATTTCAAATATGCAAATACTAAGCATGCTTGAACCGGGAGATTTAAGGAATTATCTCAGAGTAGGTGCAGAACAATTTGAACACTTGTTGAGTTTGGTGACACCTTACATACAAAAGCAAGATACGGTTCTAAGACAAAGCGTGACTGCTAAACAGAGATTAGTCGTTACATTAAGATTTTTAGCTACGGGAAACTCTTACCAAGACTTAAAATATAGCACTTTAATATCGCAACCGCTTCTGTCTCAAATTATTCCAGAAACATGCCTAGCAGTTTACAAATGTTTGAGACATTATATCAAGGTAAATAAAACAATTATTTATGTAATTATATTTAATCAATTTTTTTATTTTTTGCGTTTTACAATTAGAAACTCTTTCATTAGTTCGCCAGGACCTTCTATTACAGGCAACGATCCTAAGTTTTCATCTGCGGTATTTACATTGGGAAGGTATTCTAAAAATTGGGTATTGTTATCAACAGTAACTACATTGTCAAATATTGGTTGATGAGGCAATGGTGAGTTCGACAGTTCAGTTTGGTTCTGTGGTGATTGTAATGGTTGGTGGGCTGTTTGTGTGTGATGATTTGATGATAATTGATAAGGCGATGGTGACTGCGGCAGTTGAGTTTGGTGCTGTGGTGATGGTATTGGTTGGCGGCCCGACTGTGTGAGGAAACGAGGCCATGGAGTGAAGTGTGAAATTGTATGATGAGGTGATTGAGTTTGGCTTGACGGTGATGGCGATGAATAATTTGATGGCGGTGAAGGTGAGTAAAACTGTTTCTGACGCTGGTAACAGCCACTATTGTTAGGTATAGATTCGTGAAATGGATTGAGAACGACGCACGAGGATTCGGTTAGTTGATCAAGTTTGGCGTAAAACAAAACATCTGATATAATTTTTTGTGCTATTATCTTTTGACGTTTGTTTAAATCTTTTACATGAAAGCCAATTGATCGCCCATATACCTCCCATTCTTCGTCTTTATGAGTCATTATTCTTTCTGCCGATAAAAGAATATTTTCTTGTTTTTGTAATAAAGTATCCTTTTTCTTTCTCTTCCTTGAGCCGCTGCTAGAGTTTGTAACACTTGCAGTTTCATCTTCTGATGATGACTTCTGTAATAATAATAGGAAAGTTTTTAAGTATAGATGGATGCATGAATGGATGATTGTTACTTTTTCACGCAAAAACTACTAGACCGATTTGTATGGATTTAGAACTTAGGTAGTTTATCACCAGAAATACCACATAGGATACTTTCTATCCAAAATTTTTGAAATGGTTTTAAGGGAGCGCTATAACCGAAATCCACGCGGGTGAAGTCGCTGGCGTAAGTCTAGTACATTGTTTTTAAAAATAATATTTTCTTTCAGATGCCTACGACAGAAACAGAGTGGAGGGAAGTAGCTGAGCAATTTGAACAAAGGTGGAATTTCCCTCACTGTGTTGGATCATGCGATGGGAAACATGTTGCAATTCAAAAACCTCATGAAAGTGGCTCCTTGTTTTATAACTACAAAGGATTTTATAGTATTGTTCTATTTGCTGTGGTGAATGCAAACTACGAATTCATATACGTAAACACAGGCACTAATGGATCCGTCGCAGATGCATCGATTTTGAGTTGTACTCCATTCTATCAGAAGATGATTAACGACGATTTAAATTTACCACCACCTTCTGCACTGCCAGGCACTGATACAGTTGTACCCTATGTATTCCTGGGTGATAATGCTTTTGCATTAAATAAAAAATTTATGAAGCCATTTCCCTTTAAAAACATTGATTATGAACAAAGGGTCTATAACTATCGATTGTCACGAGCCAGGCGAGTTGTAGAAAACGCATTTGGTATACTAGCGTCCCGCTTTAGAGTGCTAAGGAGACCTCTCGATGTAGACCTAGATACTGTTGATGCTATAGTTATGGCATGTTGTGCTTTGCACAATTATTTGAGAAAACACGAAACAGTATATATAAGTCCGAATAATGTTGACCGTGAGAACATAACAAGTGCGACATTTCAACAAGGAGATTGGAGGTCTACTACCGTTGGCTTGACTCCATTACAACACAGAAACAATAGTCAAAGGAATGTTGAAGCTGTAGATGTACGAGACAAATTCAAGAATTATTTCACTACTGAAGGAAGAGTCGGATTTCAAGATGGAATGATAAACGTAGTCCCAATATGATATTGTAAAATACTTAATTATAGATAGTTACGTTTGAAAATAAAATGTCTACATTATTTATTTTACTCACCTCATTTTCTAAAGAGTCAGTTACAGTACGACAAGATTCCGTTCTTGAACCCAGAAAATTTAAAGCGTCGAAATACCATAGAGTTGGTACGTATACCTCATCTGCTCCTGCGCCTGTATGCTTAGAAGCCTGAACCTGAAATCGATTGAATAAGAGATTAGATTGATATATAAAAATACCTATTGAATAAATAAAAATTCTTCTTCATCATACGCTCAGATTATAAAACAGTAGGCAGATAAAGCGCGCGGAACACCTACGTGCTGCCCAAAAAGACAATAAAAAACCGGCCAAGTGCGAGTCGGACTCGCGCACGAAGGGTTCCGTACCATTATCTTTGAAAACTTGCTTAAAAATTACGTTTGTTGTATGGGGACCCCCCTTAATATATATATATATTTAATTTTTAGTATTTGTTGTTATAGCGGCAACGGAAATACATCATTTGTGAAAATTTCAGCTTTCTAGCTATCACGGTTTATGAGATACAGCCTGGAGACAGACAGACAGACAGCGAAGTCTCATGAATAGGGTCCCGTTTTAACCTTTGGGTACGGAACCCTAAAAATCAAATTCAAAAAATTAAAATATAATTAATTAATTCAAACCTACCGTACCTACATACTTTTAGTAAATTCATAAATTGATTTTAATTAATATAGACAGATAAGAATGAAATATACGAGTAATTTTTCACCATCCTGGCAATCGGAACGCACACAGAGACGACGTGTTCTTACAGCAGTCACGCACACATGTCTTGAAATTCGCCGCACTCGAAATGTTCCGCGCTGTCTATCTGCCTACTGTTTTATAATCTGAGATCATACGATGAAGAATTTTTATTTATTTCAACCGAACACCTGCAGCCCATACTGCTGTATACGGCTGCAAGTCTATTTGCTAGGTCAAATAGACCTGCAGCCGTATGCAACCCTGGTGTCAGTTTTCAGAAACCGCCTAAAGGCCTGACGTGATTATATAACTCGTATATTTATACTCACCTTTTTTAATTCTCTTGCATAACTCGTACGCATATTTTCAACTTTCTTTTTTATTGTTTTTATGGTAGCGTTTTCGTCAAAATTCTTATAAATACCCAATAAAACTTTAAAGGCTTCAGCTCGTACGTCTTTATTCATGTAGTCTTTATGTTCTTTCTGCCATAAATACGGCATGTCTTTGTACATATCTAATACGGACAACAAAACCTCCTTTTCCTTATTGCATGCCATGGTAGGTATTTGAAAATTACGGACGGAACGAACAGCCGCTTCGCGGTACTCACTTACGTCCACTCTACGCACTAGTCGCGCGGCAACTGAGGTCCCTAACCGCCCTAAACGTTATTACACTACCCAATCTGCAGGGCGCTTAGGGAGCTAGGCAGATCGGGCCGACCCGATCGCCCTAAATCGGGACCCTAACTCCCTAAGTCTTATTACACCACTCTTAGTTAAGGCCTTATTAGACCACCCAATTTCAAGGGACCCTAACCCTAACTAAGAGTGGTGTAATAAGACTTAGGGAGTTAGGGTCCCGATTTAGGGCGATAGGGTCGGCCCGATCTGCCTAGCTCCCTAAGCGCCCTGCAGATTGGGTAGTGTAATAACGTTTAGGGCGGTTAGGGAGCTCAGTTGCCGCGCGACTAGTGCGTAGAGTGGACGTAAGTGAGTACCGATGAAATGAGTGAAGTGAGTAATGATGTATTTCCGTTGCCGCTATAACAACAAATACTAAAAATTAAAAATATATATATATTAAGGGGGGTCCCCATACAACAAACGTAATTTTTAAGCAAGTTTTCAAAGATAATGGTACGGAACCCTTCGTGCGCGAGTCCGACTCGCACTTGGCCGGTTTTTTATTGTCTTTTTGGGCAGCACGTAGGTGTTCCGCGCGCTTTATCTGCCTACTGTTTTATAATCTGAGCGTATGATGAAGAAGAATTTTTATTTATTCAATAGGTATTTTTATATATCAATCTAATCTCTTATTCAATCGATTTCAGGTTCAGGCTTCTAAGCATACAGGCGCAGGAGCAGATGAGGTATACGTACCAACTCTATGGTATTTCGACGCTTTAAATTTTCTGGGTTCAAGAACGGAATCTTGTCGTACTGTAACTGACTCTTTAGAAAATGAGGTGAGTAAAATAAATAATGTAGACATTTTATTTTCAAACGTAACTATCTATAATTAAGTATTTTACAATATCATATTGGGACTACGTTTATCATTCCATCTTGAAATCCGACTCTTCCTTCAGTAGTGAAATAATTCTTGAATTTGTCTCGTACAGCTACAGCTTCAACATTCCTTTGACTATTGTTTCTGTGTTGTAATGGAGTCAAGCCAACGGTAGTAGACCTCCAATCTCCTTGTTGAAATGTCGCACTTGTTATGTTCTCACGGTCAACATTATTCGGACTTATATATACTGTTTCGTGTTTTCTCAAATAATTGTGCAAAGCACAACATGCCATAACTATAGCATCAACAGTATCTAGGTCTACATCGAGAGGTCTCCTTAGCACTCTAAAGCGGGACGCTAGTATACCAAATGCGTTTTCTACAACTCGCCTGGCTCGTGACAATCGATAGTTATAGACCCTTTGTTCATAATCAATGTTTTTAAAGGGAAATGGCTTCATAAATTTTTTATTTAATGCAAAAGCATTATCACCCAGGAATACATAGGGTACAACTGTATCAGTGCCTGGCAGTGCAGAAGGTGGTGGTAAATTTAAATCGTCGTTAATCATCTTCTGATAGAATGGAGTACAACTCAAAATCGATGCATCTGCGACGGATCCATTAGTGCCTGTGTTTACGTATATGAATTCGTAGTTTGCATTCACCACAGCAAATAGAACAATACTATAAAATCCTTTGTAGTTATAAAACAAGGAGCCACTTTCATGAGGTTTTTGAATTGCAACATGTTTCCCATCGCATGATCCAACACAGTGAGGGAAATTCCACCTTTGTTCAAATTGCTCAGCTACTTCCCTCCACTCTGTTTCTGTCGTAGGCATCTGAAAGAAAATATTATTTTTAAAAACAATGTACTAGACTTACGCCAGCGACTTCACCCGCGTGGATTTCGGTTATAGCGCTCCCTTAAAACCATTTCAAAAATTTTGGATAGAAAGTATCCTATGTGGTATTTCTGGTGATAAACTACCTAAGTTCTAAATCCATACAAATCGGTCTAGTAGTTTTTGCGTGAAAAAGTAACAATCATCCATTCATGCATCCATCTATACTTAAAAACTTTCCTATTATTATTACAGAAGTCATCATCAGAAGATGAAACTGCAAGTGTTACAAACTCTAGCAGCGGCTCAAGGAAGAGAAAGAAAAAGGATACTTTATTACAAAAACAAGAAAATATTCTTTTATCGGCAGAAAGAATAATGACTCATAAAGACGAAGAATGGGAGGTATATGGGCGATCAATTGGCTTTCATGTAAAAGATTTAAACAAACGTCAAAAGATAATAGCACAAAAAATTATATCAGATGTTTTGTTTTACGCCAAACTTGATCAACTAACCGAATCCTCGTGCGTCGTTCTCAATCCATTTCACGAATCTATACCTAACAATAGTGGCTGTTACCAGCGTCAGAAACAGTTTTACTCACCTTCACCGCCATCAAATTATTCATCGCCATCACCGTCAAGCCAAACTCAATCACCTCATCATACAATTTCACACTTCACTCCATGGCCTCGTTTCCTCACACAGTCGGGCCGCCAACCAATACCATCACCACAGCACCAAACTCAACTGCCGCAGTCACCATCGCCTTATCAATTATCATCAAATCATCACACACAAACAGCCCACCAACCATTACAATCACCACAGAACCAAACTGAACTGTCGAACTCACCATTGCCTCATCAACCAATATTTGACAATGTAGTTACTGTTGATAACAATACCCAATTTTTAGAATACCTTCCCAATGTAAATACCGCAGATGAAAACTTAGGATCGTTGCCTGTAATAGAAGGTCCTGGCGAACTAATGAAAGAGTTTCTAATTGTAAAACGCAAAAAATAAAAAAATTGATTAAATATAATTACATAAATAATTGTTTTATTTACCTTGATATAATGTCTCAAACATTTGTAAACTGCTAGGCATGTTTCTGGAATAATTTGAGACAGAAGCGGTTGCGATATTAAAGTGCTATATTTTAAGTCTTGGTAAGAGTTTCCCGTAGCTAAAAATCTTAATGTAACGACTAATCTCTGTTTAGCAGTCACGCTTTGTCTTAGAACCGTATCTTGCTTTTGTATGTAAGGTGTCACCAAACTCAACAAGTGTTCAAATTGTTCTGCACCTACTCTGAGATAATTCCTTAAATCTCCCGGTTCAAGCATGCTTAGTATTTGCATATTTGAAATCTTTTCACGTAACCGCAAATACTCTTTCACCCAGATCTTTCTCTTCTTTCTTTTTTTAATATTTGTTGTTGCGAGCACGGTTGTCACTGCTACAGCAACTTTTTGAAGTTTCGATAATGACGACGGCATAATGTAAAATGCGACAATACGTTTATCTTTCTAGACATTCGCGTACAAACTGAGTTAGGGCCCAATTCGCAGAGAAGTGTAATAAGCGCCGCACTAACTAGGGTACACGCCCACCCTGCATGCAGGGCCCTAAATATCGGGTGGTCTAATAAGGGTTATACTTTTCACAGGCTTAGGACTGTCAACTTTTCCTGTTGGCGTATACACATTAAACAAACAGTCAAACAAATGGAATTTTCACTCACAACACTATCTACCACAAACAAACCCGCGTAAACCTTCGTAACGAAGATTAGTCTTATTTAACACTAGTTAAATGTAACAATTCCGAATTCAGCAGTTAGCACTTAGCAGTTAATTAAATCAACTTGCTCAAACTTATCAATCTAACTGTGACTGAATCTGCAGGATCATTATTGCTTTGTTGTGAGTTGTGACTGCTATATTTAACAGCTATCCCAGAACTTATTTAGCAGGTGTTGACACTAAAAAAATTTAGCAGTGTTAATTTAGCAGCTTATTAATTTTAGACCCATCCCTACCGCCCGGTAGTTCTGCGAGTTGCATTAGTTTTGACTGGTCCAGCAGTTGGTCAAACAGTGCTAATACCTCGCATCCCAATGATTTACCTTTTAATTTTTAAAAGAATTCAATTTCCCGTTAAGGTATCTTTTGTCGTAACAATTAATAAAGCACAGGGGCAAACATTTAAACACGTAGGAATCGATTTACGTTAAGACTGCTTTTCACATGGACAAACTATATGTCGCGTTATCAAGATCACAGGTTGCGGAGAAAATCAGTATGTTCTTCTACCACAAGAAAATAAAACTAAAAAATATCATTTACTCTGAAGTACTTTAAAATACCTTAAAAAAATACTACTAATTATATAATCGTTAATTTATTTACCCACATTTTTATAAGACCCCCAGTACTTTTTTTTACCCAACGTTCCTTATTATTCCTGTTCCCGTGCCATTTTTTACTATAGTTCCATTTTTTTTAGGTTTTTCATCAAAACGCTGGTACAGCTATGTCATAACAGTTTTTGAAGTAACTCTGTCTGTCTGTCTCTCTGTAACGTTTTCACGGCTAAACTACTGAACCGATTTTGACGAAGATCGAAGGACATAGAATAGTAATATTATTTATCCAACCACGATAATGATATTTACGCGGACGAAGTCGTGGGCAACGCTATGACTATTATGATGATATAGGAGCGGCACATCAATGAAAAATGTTGCGAAAAAACTGGGAAAATTCATTACGTAAACCACTCTGTGACGCAGACGAAGTTGCGCGGGTCAGCTAGTAATAAAATAAGTTAACAATTATTTTTTTATTTGATTAATAAATGCTCTGATTCCAGGCTGATTTCTTTCTTCTCTCCATTTTTTATTAATGACGGAAAAAAAAACGGTAAAATTGGAAGTTGCAGGAATGGATAGAAGGATCGAAAAATTGACAATGACAGCCAGAAACTTGACGCGAGGATTAGATATTGGGGGAAGAAATTCGACATGACATTCGCCAACGTCCATACTACGTTGAATACACCGGTTCTCGTTCGATCACCGAAGTTAAACAACATCGGGCGTGGTCAGCTTGGATGGGTGACCGCCTGGGAACACCACGTGACGTTGGCTTTTTGCAAAAAAAAAATCGTAAGTATTCTGTTTCGACCCAAAACGCAATTTAGGCCGAATTTAGTTTTCGTTTTTTAAAACGTTTATCGGCCGAACTCTAGTTAGTACCTACTTACCTATTTATTTTTAAACAGCGCGGTTAATCTAATCGGTAGCGTTAGCGTAATACTCCAGTTATTTATACTCCATATTCGGGCATAATAACCGTATTTCAAACTACAGAATCCGCCCCTATTTTTTATAAAATGACGTCACAAAGTTTATAAGTACACGAAAAATTCGATCCACCCTTCGCCAACGTCCATACTACGTTGAATACACCGGTTCTCGTCCGATCACCGAAGTTAAGCAACATCGGGCGTGGTCAGTACTTGGATGGGTGACCGCCTGGGAACACCACGTGACGTTGGCTTTTTGCTTTTCTAGAAATACAAACTCAACATGGATAGTACGCCAAAAAACTACGCAAAAAAAAAGCAATAGCAAAGTATATAATATATTATTATAGCTACGTCTGTGACGGGCTTAAAAGAGGTAGATCATAAGGAACTTAAGGCCGAAACACATAACCGCGTTGCGGCGCCGCGCCGCGAGAATCGGCAGTAGCGGCACTGCCGATTGTACCGCGGCGCGGCACCGCAGCGTGGCGCTAGTTCCAGCGTTATGATGTCATACTTGTTGACAATGATTTAGTTTGTTTCACAGACTACATAGAGATACTACGTATCAGACTTCTACTCCTGGATGTTCCAGTACTGAACTGAGGTCTGCCTCATCCTCGCAAATACATTCCGAGCCACCAAACCAACGTCCAATAAATTTACCATTTACACTGGAGGAAACGACTAGTACTTCCTATGGTACACAAGATAACGAGTTTAATTTTTCTTGAACATTGTATTTTTGAAAGACTAATTAAAGTATTCTAAGTAATTAATCAATAAAAACGTATTTGTTTTACTTTACCTTACAGTCAAGCCCAACATTTCCAAAGCAGTAAGTGGTTTCCTTCCTTTAATATTTTTTTGAGGGCACGTCTTCCTTACCATTACCGCGCCCCCCGGTCTACTCCTTGATATGCAATGGCCTTTGTAGCCCCATGAAACATGAGACTTCATGGGCTAGTGCAAATCTTGGGGTTCATTCGATTTATGGAGTCTGGTTAAACCACGCTGGGATCGGTGCCTTTCATTCATTCATTCATTCATATGTACCTATATATTTTGATAACCCGCGTAGTAGCTCATCAAATGATGATAATATACTCATTCTAAATTTATTTTCGTCTATCTTTAATGCTTTGTATTTTCGAGAAAAGTACTCGCCATCGGGATTCATAGCCTTATTAAATGGATGTATCCAGTATCTTCTTTGTCGTTTATTTAAAACAGAGTAATGTCTTTTTAATAACAAATAAGCAATAAGTTTCTCACGATGGTCCATGGCAGAGACACGTCTATCCACAATCAAAAATCACGAGGAACTGGATACCCTACCATACAGTGTTGCCAGCGAGGTCTTATCAAAAGTTACCTGAAATGTACAAAAAAGTAACCTTTTTGTAGGAAAAGTAACCATTTACATTTATATTATGACAAAAAGCATATAAAAATAACTTACAGAGTTATGGGTAATGTAAAAGTTTCTTCCCTATAGCTCGCCTTCGGCTCAAAAGGGCTTCGTTCCCAGAGCCGTTAAACAATATTTAAAAAATCTTTCCTTCGGATAAACCTATGGGAAATGGATTGAAAAAAAATGGATAGTTACAGTTCGTATCGAAACAACAAACACTGACGCGCGAAACTCACCAGTCACGAAGATTGACCGACAGGATACGAACGAATCCGATTGACCGGGCGATTAAGTGTAACGGACGGTTGATTTATGCATTGGTGTGAAAGAGAAAGGTATGTTTGTTTTGATTTTGTGGTTGCACCACTGCCACCTGGAGGGAATTTAAAAAAGCATTCGCACAAATTCCAAAAAATCACCGAAATGTAACCTTTTGTGTCGTGTAACCTAGAAGTAACCTGAAGGAGTTAAAAATCACCTAAAAGGTTACATAAGTAACCTTCTGGCAACGCTGCTACCATACGACGATAAAATGCTCTTTTCCGCGACGCCGCAACGCAAACAGCCGATTTTATCGGCGCGGCGCCGCAACGCGGTTATGTGTTCCGGCCCTTCCTTAGTCACAGCGCCTGGTCCTACTCAACTATGTGATTGCCCGTAGTTGCCAGTTGGCACTCAGTCGCGCACGGAACATCGTAGATCACACAGCTCAGTAATTTCAGTTTTTTTGTAATAAATACACATCAAAATGACTTCTTGTGCAGTTAAACAGTGCTTTAATAATACAAGAAAGAAAAATAAGACACATGGGATTACCTACCACTCGTAAGTACAGCCAAAAATGTTAATTTGTTGAAAATTACAATAATATTTTGACGTTTGCTTCGCCATGTTTGTGAGAGCGAGATAGATATTAAAAACGTGCGTGAAAGACACGATACGCACACAATGCGCGAGGTGCTAACGCGATTTCGCTCGCACGTCAGCGCCGTCTCCTATCTCTATCCTCGTCTATCGGTAACTGTAGCTTTGCGACTGTGAGATGACACTGATCACAGATGTGTGAGTTTCGGTGCATGCAGTCGTGCGCCGAGCCCAAGTTTACTGATTGCGATGTTAGCGCGTAACATATCTTCCTCCTTTTAAAGTTTGAATACATCAATGGTAGTACGCCGTAACGCCGCCGCCCGCCGCCGGTTGATATTTTTGCTGACGGTTGAATCTTCGACATTTGGACTTGCGTCCGTTCGTTCGAAGAATACAACCGAAACGATCACGTACGACAAGCGCACGACGCTGACGACTGATGCTCCGTTCACATGTTAGTCATTCAAGATCTATTGAAAAAGATGGCAATCGATCGACGAAATTATAAATACTATTATAAATATTAAATTAAGTAATCAATTGTTTCAAGGTTTCCACAAGATGAAGTCAGGCGCACCCAGTGGGTGAATATTGTTCGCAAACAGAGAAAAGAACGGAACTGGGAGCCGAATGAATGGTGCAGAATATGCTCCCTGCATTTTAAGGACGAACATAAATATATATCCGGCAAAGGATTTACCATATTAAGAAAATCTGCATTTCCTGTTCTGGAGGAGGTACCTACCTACCTACTTAGTTAATTTACTTATTTTGTCTTTTTTTTTTTTAACTATGACATCTCACAGATATACCACTAAAGGTAGTTACTGCTTTAACCGGACTGTCCTGTGGTTGCCTACACTCAAAGCCTCCAGCCAGGGGCTTATGTGTCTGTTACATTTTAACCGACTTCAAAAAAAGAGGTTATTGTATCCGGCGAGGATTCTTTTTTTAATAGTTTTGTAGCAACTTCGCCTATTTTTAGTAACTTGAATAAAAAGGTAAGTATCGAAAGAAATTGTTCCATGTAGTTACCTCTTGCACAGGTACCGCTAGTCTTAACAGCTTTGTTGAAAAACATAGCGTCTGTTTAGCAGTTTGACACGCCTCAAAAAGTCTCTCTCTTTTACATTTAAATTATCATTAATTAACTAGCTGACGTTGTACAAATTTCAATAATTCATACAAATCTCCCTTGGAAAATATGTAAATTTTCCTTTCCATACAAACCTAATTTTTTTTTATTTTTTTTTTAACTGCCCCACTAAGAATTTCTCCTGTATCGTGGGTGCACACACGCACACATTTAAATTCACATACACAAACAGCCAGCATCAATTCAGGATACTTAACGAACATCTTAAAAATAAATTAAATCGGTCCAGCTGTTCTCAAATGGTGCGATTACCAACGTTCATTTATATTATCAGAAGTCACCAAATGGCGGACCGCGGTCCGGATCCCTATTTTGAGCGGTCCTTAGATAAACAATAATATTTATATGTCAGTAAAAATATAATAATAAATGTCAATAAAAAAATTGAGTAGGTACTTACTACTACTTACTTATTACTATTACTTACTTACTTATTTTTTGTTTATTTTTGTTCATAAAGTACCTACTTAATATTTGTTTATTACTTACATGTTGCTGATTCTAATGATTATAATTCTGTAAAACCACATTTGTTACTGTCACGAATCATACTTATTTTGATCAACGACCTGCAAATTGCAAAAAAACGTAAGAAAATTTGAATTTCACGGTGTACCCTGACGCTTTAGCCTTAATAAAAATATATTTATTATTTTAATTTTGGTTGCTAGTTGTCTACCAAACGGACCGACAATTTTTTTTTTTTTTTTAACACACCCCAATGAGTCTATTTGGTGACTCCGGTCTATAGAATCGGCGCAGCAGGTCCAATCAAAATGCAGTTGTATCCCGTTTCCATAAAGCATAATCGGCCTATAACGTTACCACTGGGACACAGGCCTCCTGTGCGAGGGAGCCGGCCGTAATTAGGGCTGCCAAATTTTTTTGACGAAAATAACGGAGGCATCAAGTTCTTTAAAAATATGAAAAAGATAAAAGTATCTGGAAGAAAAAAAAGTATTTTGATATTTATATTTTTATTCCCATAAAAACATGTTTTGGGTGCTTTATTAATATTTTTTTGTTGCAGAAAGTTTCAAATCTAGTTTTACAACCAAAATTAGATTTAAATAAATATTTTTTTATTAAATTTATGGACGATCTGTCTCTCTTTTCGCCACTTCAGATTCATTAGGTACCGAAACAGCTTTGTGGAAGCTGAAGTGGTTGGAACAGAGTAAATGCATCAGATCCATTTTTAAAATTACCATTTGTCAAGTTCTTCTCTGAAAATTCTTTATTATTATCTATTATTTTTGACATAAAAGTATCGACAAATAGTTCAGTAATTATTGTGCCTATGGGTAATACTGTGTTTCGCTTTACGCATTCACAGTTAAGATTAGAAATAAAGTATTTCTGCATATTTTATTTTTATGTAAAAGTATAAAGTATACCTACTTCTCGAAAATAAAGTAGGATACGTTATTATAAAGTATGGTTGGCAACAATGGCAACCCTAGCCGTAATCCATCACGCAGGCCCGGTGCGGATTGGTAATAAATCATCATAATATAATGTCTTCGAATTTTTGGTTCTAGGACATGCCGGTTTCCTCGCGATGTATTCCTTCACCGTTTTGAGAGCAGTGGTGATGAAATAAATTACTTACATAATGTAAAGCGCTTGTCTGGGTGCAAACCAAGAAGGAACCTAAAACTCGGTCGGGGCCACCATCACTGTTTACTCATACATCGGCTAGAATTAATTTGAGAGAAACATTTACCTACGTAGCCTATGGTGCCTTGAAGCATCCTTGAAGCTAAATAGTCGATAGGCCGTTCTAGGATTTCAATAATTAGTTTATTATCTTTTCCTTTAAGTATTTTGTAAGGCGTGCGATCCAACAAGCATCCTTACTTTCATAAAAATACGAGTTAGAATGAGAAAGACTTGTTGGAACTTTGGAAGTAGGATCGGTTTGTTTTTGCTTTATGTACTTACTCCAACCACGCTGCCCGCCATCTCATTCGAACGCGGGTGCTCCGCGCGGGGAAGAGGGAGAGGGACCGCGTTCCAGCGGGGTGCCTAGTTAATTCGCACGGGTTGTACTCACACTGCGGGCTGGCAACGCCGCGCGTTGCTCTCGGTGCGATGATGCTATCAGCCCGACTCGCCGTGGCTCCGCACTGCGGTCTGGCAACGCGCAACGGGCGATCGATTGCGATGTTTTGGTTGCCATGCCATGCAACGAATCAAACGAATGCGGGGCAAACTAGATATTGTACTACCTGAGCGAGTTTGTAGTAGATGGGTACCTAAACTACTTAGTACCTCAACGCAAATAAACATTCGAAACAGCACACACACACAGACGCGCTCATTGACGAGACCCCAAGTGATTGTCGCGGTGCTGTCAGTTGCGGGTGCCGTGTCGAGACGAGAACCCGACGCGATCTTTTTAAAAATGCCACGAACGTATTGCGTATCATACGGCTGTTTAAACTCGGCTTCATCAAAACGGGAGCTTTCGTTTTTTAAACTCCCTGTTGATCTTGAAAGGTAAGAATGATTTATTGCTAAATCAATATCGAATTATTGTCCGTGTCATCGACCGAAATTCGTGAATTTATTTGTAAAACCAAGATGGCGGCTATGTTTTTTTTTTTATCGTGGGTATCGTTTTAATGGATTTCGAGGGTGCTAAAGCCGATAGCGAGGTCAAAAAGTAAATCCAAGATGGCGGCTATGAAAATTATCTATGTTTTTGTTTTAAAAAATGGCTGCCAACATTTTGTGCTAGAAGAAACTCGCATGGAGGCCGTGTATAATGAAGCTCAAGTATGAACGTTTTTTTTTTTCGTTTGTGACGATTTCTACCACTTAGGGCCTATGCACACCACGTTTTTTAAACGCGCCGTCGACGCGCGTTTGTAGCGATACAGACGCGATACGCACGCAAGTCAACAAATATACATACGACAGCAAACTGCTCTGCAGGATAAAAACGCGCCGGCGACGCGCGTTCCCAAAACGCGCGTCGACGGCGCGTTTAAAAAACGTGGTGTGCATAGGCCCTTAAGTCAAAACACTTTTATGTGCTCGGCGACATGACCCCGTCGCCGTGTCGCCACCTCGCTTTCGCCGCACCAAAAATCGCTCATTGCGCCCATAGACTTATAAAAAAAGATGGACTCCGCGGCACGCATATCGAAAGTGAAGCAGAGCAGTGAATACCGTTTGTACAAACACGCCTCACGCACACATTTACATCGTAGTATGCCGCCGACCCGACTTCACCCGACCGGCCGCCATTACGTGACACGACAACGTCTGTGCAGGTATTAATTGCGTCAAATAAGTAATACAATCAAAGAATGCCATCTTGTGTTGTGAAAAGGTGTAAAAATAATTCTACATCCCAAAAAAAGTGTCTCGGAATAACTTATCACAAGTAAGGCACAATTTTACTTGATGTTTTATTGTATTTTTGACATTTTAAAATCATTGCTATTGGAACTTGGAACACAAAACCAACAGACTTTTTAAGTGTTGTCAGAAAATAAATGGGTAATTTTCCCGAGAGATCGGGTTTTTTTTTTTGTTGTCTTTGTAATGTTTAGGGTTCCGTACCCAAAGTGTAAAACGGGACCCTATTATTAAGACTCCGCTGTCCGTCCGTCTGTCACTAGGCTGTAACTCATGAACCGTGATAGTTAGACAGTTGACATTTTCACAGACGATTTATTTCTGTTGCCGCTATAACAACAAATACTAAAAAACAGAATAAAATAAATATTTAAGGGGGCTCCCATACAACAAACGTGATTTTTTTCTCGTTTTTGCTCGATATTGATAACGGCAACAGCACTTTAAAATAAGTAATTAAATTAAAACAAATATTTAAGGGTTACAAAAAACGTTTTTTTTTTTGCTGTTTGTAAAGATAATGGTACGGAACCCATCGTGCGCGAGTCCGACTCGCACTTGGCCGGTTTTTTTGCAAGTATTGACTATGATTATTTTTATAGATTTCCTACAGCAAATCAATCATGGAACAGTGATTGGATTAAAATAATAAGCAACTGCAGAGGTGAAGACCATTGGGTTCCGTCAAAAACAAGTGTGATATGTAGTAAACATTTTGATACAAACGATTTGTATACCACGAAAAATGGACTACGTCGAGTCGTTACCTATGCAGTCCCAAAAAGAGTAAGATAATAATATTTTTTTTCTACTAAGTGCATTCATTGAGGATCAGGCATGTTGTAGGTACCAAATTTAACTTGCGTGATGCTAATTATTAATCATTATGGAGGGGTCCACATTCCGTAATTCAGCTTTCTAATTACGCAACATATTTTCGTAAACGATAAAGACAAATCTGTTTCCTTTTGACAGTTCAATAACATTCATTGCGTTATTTACGTTGCTCTGCAGTTTTTTTTTTCGAACTTACTGAGCAATGGATTAGCAATCTGTTTCAAAACGATTCAGATTCGGATTGATTTTGCATTACGTAATTAGGGTACAGGTTTCGTAATTATAGTACAGTCAGCAAAGGAGATGAGTAACCAAAAAAAGTAGATATTTTTTAATACAACTTTGTACTAAATATACTTCATCTGTTCCCATCATAAGATCCATCCGCCAAACCTCTTCTTATCTAGTATGGGGTCCGCTTTGATTCAACTAGATACGGCTATGTTAGCAGAAACCGGCACCTTTTAATTTGATTTACTGTTGAGTTTAACGGCAACTGTACTACTAGTGATGATTTTCTCACTGTTTGTATTATCTTTTAGCTGTTGTTTGAGCCAGTAGACATGGAAGAACAGCCTGTGGAGCCAAGAATGACTATTTCTTTACAAAGAGCACACCAGTCATCACATGAGTCATCTATTTTTCTTCCTTCGCCATCTTCACCATTATCACAGGTATGCGCATATGTGGTCAATGCAATAAAATATATCAAACACATATTTTTATATTACATGGTTATTGTATTATCCTTTTTTCATCTAGGGGTGCGATATATTTGTAATTTCAATTAAGTGGACTTATTATATCGCTTTAGTCTAATAAATGAATAAACTTTCAAAATATTTAAAAAAAATGGGAAATTTTCATTCATCTGGTATCCCTCAAATCACGCACACATAGATCGGTACGGTGCTTTTCACTTTCGAAATGCGTGGCGCGGAGTCCATCTTTTTTTATTAGTCTATGATTGCGAACAACACCCGCGACGGAGTACCTACCAGAATGGCTGCCAGACATTTTGGAGTCAGTCTGGAGAGTTACTATACCTTTCTTACATAACTTAGTTTATGTTATTATGGAATTAAGTGGCTTTTAATTATATGCTGCGATCATTAAGATATATAATAGTAAGAAACACACAATCATGTGTTTCATACTACGTCATCTTAATATAATAATATTTTCATTTTAAAAATTATGTAGGTACTTATAAAAATTTTCATAAATACTTGGGTATTTTTTTAATGAATGTTTTGTATTCATTGGATAGGTAGGTAGGTGCATGAAGTGGGCTGCCTTTGTAAGACGATTAAAATAGGTATCATTAGATAATAATGTAATAATATAGTAGGTATTATGGAAGGTCCAAATAACAATATAAGTACCTACTTAAGTCTTTTTTTTTATAACCGGATCGGATGCGCAAAAAATATTTGTATTCATCATTTTGAATAATACTTATCACATATAAATGAGTGATAACGAGTATTTATCCATTTCTGATAGATACTCGAGTTATTATCCTCCGAGTATTTATCCTCCGCCCATCACTAACAGTAATGCAGATAATATAGATAGACATAGATAACGTAAGAGCAACTACTTCGCGTGCCCAGAAGACGTACAAAAATCGTAAGCCGCTATTTTCGTGCTCAGTCTGCATCGGTGTGCGCGCTACTCGGACGTCAATTAAGAAAATTAAAATGGTCAACTGCGCTGTTATAAATTGTAAAAACTGTACAAATGCGAGGAGAAAAAATAAAGTAAACGTTTCATTTCATCGGTAAGTCACTTTGTGATTAATATTATGCGTAATTCATTTTAAAATCAATTTTTTTTTAATCTTAAAAGTCTGGTAATACCAAATTTGAGAAAAACGTAGGTCATCGAAAGTAAGCTGCATACTCGTATTACATTGCGGCTTTTACTTGGAGCGGTTGATGCGACGTTTTGTTTTAACAAATGATGAATATCGAACAAGTGATACTATCGTATATCGCTTCGGTTTCGTAGTACAGGCGCTTTTAATATTTTTTCTGTCAATTTTAGCGATTAGTGCTGTTCATCCTATGCAACACAAATCGATTCTCGAGAATCGATTTCGGAAACAGAGGAATGATTATAGGCACTTGTTATGTAGACAATTTGAATAAATAATCGAAATGTTTCGTGATTTTTTTAGTTTCCCACATGAACCCAATTTAAAAGAAAAATGGATTGAGGCGACGGGAAATAAAGATTGGTTCCCAAAAAAGCATAGCACTATATGTTCAGTACATTTTGATGAAGCAAGCTTTGTTGAAGGGAAAAAGCAACGAATACTGACAAAAGCAGCATATCCGACTATTGATGTACTGAAAATCACAACCGATGAAGTTAGTTCATTGATAAGTCTATGTACAGACGCCAGCACATGAACCTACCCGAAACTGCCAAAAAAACCCAATCAACTTTGAATCTTATGTTTTAGATATAAAGTAGAAAATCTATTAAAGAAATTTGACAGATTGTAGTATGTTGACGTGCTGGAGTCCTGTACTTTCTTACGTACTTTTTTGTAAAGTTTTAAATGTTTAATTTTACTTGTACCAGAATATAGATGGATGAGCGTGAGCGCTGGCGCTAGGCCCGGCCTGAGCGCCAGCGCTCACGCTCATCATGGAGCGAGACCGGTGCCGCACGCGGCGGCGGCGTTTGAATCGATTTAATTTTCCCATCACTAAATCGTGCTTGTGACGTCATAGTAGGTAGTCAAAAAATGGCACGCTTTGTTTTCATACAGATCGTGATACTTGCGTTATGTACGTCTATAAATATCCCTAAAACATACAATATATTCCCTAAAAAAGGGAGAAATCGCTAAGAGTGGAAACACTGTAAGTATCACTTCAGTCGCGCTCGCGGGTGCCGTGTCGAGACGATTGGTCGCGTGTATTTCTTGCGCAAGGGACCGTACGCGATTTAAAAAAAAATGCGAGTTTCGTATCATACGGCTGTTTGAACTCGGCTTCTTCAAAACCTTAGCTTTCGTTTTTTAGATTTTTGTTGTATCGAATTATGGTCCGTGTGATCAAAATCAATTCGTTTTTTTTTTTTTTTTTTTGGAATGTATTCATTTTATTATGAAAGTTGTTGTTTACCTATCTCCTGAGTTGTAAAAAGTGGCCGTCATCTTGAAAGATTGCTTCAAAATCGTTGGTTGGTGTGGCCTCCGACAGCAAATCCGTTATTAGAAAAAGAAAAAATGGCTGCCATCTTGAAGTGTTTAGTTATTGAACCAATTTCTTTGCAAATAGATATTGGATACTGGATGTCTGTGTGGTCTCAGACTCCGTTATCAGAATAAGAGGCCGCCATCTTGAACGTTATAATTATTGACCGATAGCTTTCAAAATAGATTTCTGGGGGTCCATGTCGTCTCCGACAACGAATCCGATAACAGAATAAAAAAAAGTGGCCGCCATCTTGAACGTTTTGGTTATTGAACCGATTGCTTTATTGGGGCCTCGTGGTCTCCTTTACTCTTGAAATTATTTTTTATGAAAACTTTCAATGTTCGTAAATTTTTAGGGTTCCGTACGTCCACATGAAAATTCGGTACTTACCCTTATAATTATGATCACTCGCGTGTCAGTCTGTCTGTTCGTCTGTCACAGCCGATTTGCTCCGAATCTAATGACCAATTAAGTTGAAAATTTGGTACACATATGAATTTCTGTGACTGAAACACGAACGTGTAACGTGTAAATACAATAATGAATTTTAAATATGGGGTTCACATTTTGGGGAAACAAAAGAAAAAAATAGTTTTGCAAACTGTATGTGACCATATCAAATGAAAAGGCTTTTTATGAGGGTTACAATTTTTTAATTATAATTTTAAAATAAATAGTTTTCAAGTTATTAAAGAAAATAGATGAACATTTAACAATTACCAAATTACCCCCAACTTATCTCCGAAATTGTAAAGATATTTTTTTTAAATACAGACAATAGTACTTACTATACTATACTTTTAGATTACAGGAAAACCTATAAAAAGTTTATGGTCTCAAAATAACATTTTAAACCACTCAATATTGTGCGTACAAACTTACATTTGCAAGTTGGAATGTATGGGGTACTTGTTTTTCAACTACAATGTTGATATTGTTCTTAGATTAATCCCGACTACGGAACCCTTCATTGTGCGTGGTCTGGCACGGACTGGCCGGCTTTTTTACACCTCTGATTAAAATGGAGGGTATTTTGTTATATTTTTCAGACGTTCCCAATGGCTTCGCTTAATATCTCGAGAAGATTTAATGAATAAACCGCCATACAACTATACCGTTTGTTCAGAACATTTTAACGTCATGGATATTCTAGCGGGAACGCATCGCAAGAAGCTCAAAAACAATTCAATACCATCTCTTCGTCTACCAGATATACAAAAAAAATATGTGAGTACCAATGTTAAGAGCGCACCAGGGAAATTGTGAAATAATTACGTTCGTTTGATCCCTTACTGCATCGTTATTACTTAACCTTTTGATATGCAATTAATATGTAGGATTTACGCTACAAATCGTACACTTTAGAAACACGATTATCTACATGTAGTTTCCTTGATAGTATAATACAATCCAAAGTAATCTCTAAAAATCAACATAAGCCCTTCATCATCATCAGCCAATAACGTTCCCACTGCAGGGACACGGCCTCCTCTCAATGAGAGGGAGTGGGCTATAATCCACCACGCGTGCCCAGTGCGGATTGGTAGATGTCACATGTCTTCGAATTTTTGGTTCTAGGACATGCCGGTTTCCTCACGATGTTTTCCTTCACCGTTTTGAGAGCAGTGGTGATGAAATAAATTACACAAAGTAATGCGCCTGCCTGGGTTCGAACTCACGACTTACTGTTCGTAAGTCGGGGCCGCCACCACTGGGCCACCGCTACTCGCATAAGCCCTTAGTATGGCGTAAATACTCGTACTTCATCATTCTTCGTCAGTTATTTTAATGATAAAAAAATACATGTTTGCGATAACGTATACCTACTTTTTATATTTTCAAAATGTGTAAATAGTAAATACTTACGACTGAGGCGGCACGGGCGCGAATGTCGTATTAATCTGACTGGGGCCACAGACCATATAAATCCCAGCCATTCCCAGCTAAAGCACTAGGAAGTGGTGAAGGGTGGGCGTTTTGTTTGGGGACGGTCTTATGTTCGAAAAGTGCTGATTCTCAGCTCTTTTGAATTTTGAATCACTCCATGTACTACATACGCGCGCTAACTACCTATCGGCCGCCGGGTCGCACGCAGCAGCGGCCCTAGCACTTGATCAGGGTTACGGTAATATTATTATCTATACAGTATTCCAACTTCATACAAACGGACGAAGCGCGAGCTATGCCTACGCGCCTCGATCTCGGCATGCGCAGTGATGCTAGATTGGGGGGAATCCCCCCAAAATTGTTTTTTTTTTATAGTTAAGGGGGTACAATATTTTTGATTGGATATTTGGCCCTCCAAATATCCCCCCAAAAAAACTAGGTAAAAACTAGACTAAACTAAACTAGAAAACTGGGTGTGGAGGGAGTAGGGGGGTTTTTATTACCATAACTAGTCTGGGCAAAGCCGCGGCTAGCATTTTTTTTAAAGACCGTTTGCAATTATGTCGACTCTGTGGCAGTGGTACAAGAATGGAATGCTTTGAATCGTACAAGTCAACCTACTACAACCTGTCAAATTTCTTTAATAGATTTTCCAACTGCCGAATCCATCTTTAGAATAAGATATTACATTGCTAGAAGGATGTGTTCATTTTAAATCCAGTTCAAAGATGCTAAACAGATTTAATCCAGAAAAAATGTACGGAACTGCAAACGACGCGGGTGATTCAGTAATGGAAGCTATTGCTGAAATAGTATAAAATTGTAACTTTCATTTATCATAAGGAAAGAAAATTAATTATAATTTAAAAAAATATATAGGTATATAAAAAAAAAAAAATGATCAATTGTGGGTTTTTTTTTTCAAAACCTGAATTTTGGGGGGTTTCGGGGAAGGTTTGGGGAGAACGCGAGACGGTCATCTGGCAACACTGGGCATGCGCTCGGCATGCAGACAGTAGCGACTGTGCCGCAGTGTCGAACGGACGGTCTGTTGTTTTTTTAATAATAACCGCGTGATTTTTTCACTAAAAATAAGTGCAAGTACATATTTAATATGACGAGTAGTAGGATATATTGTGCTGTTTTTGGTTGCATGAATTCGTCATTAACGCATCCAGAGCTAACTTATTTTAGATTACCTGGAAACTCTGAAAGGTAAGACTATAAAATAATTTTAATTACTAGTAGGTAGGTACATAATGTGTGTCTTTTTAATGGATGAGTATTTCCTTTTATCTCCCGAAAAAAAATATGTCTGGATTAATAAATAAAGTGAATAGAGAAAAGGAAAGTCATTGACACGAGTGAAATAGGTAGTTATAGGCGGTTCATGAATACGGTATACGGTAGGTACGCTTGTGTTAAAACCTCGGGGCATGTGTGTTTTGTTTTGTTAGTTTGTAGGTATAATTCAAAGTAGACGTGGTATTTAATTATTAATAATAGTTGTTTATTTTATTGTATAGATAGTGCAATCCACGACGACGCGCGCGCCCCACTCCGCTCTTCTCCGTACAGGGGCCCAAGTCTGCTATTTTTAGGGTTCCGTAGTCAACAAGGAACCCTTATAGTTTCGCCATGTCCGTCTGTCTAGCTCCGCGGTTTAGCTCAAAAACTATTGGTACTAGAAAATTGTAATTTGGCATGAATATACAAGTTAATGACGCCGAAAATGTGGTAAAATAAAATTATGAAAAAAACAATTATTTAGGGTACCTCCCCTACATGCAAAGTGGGGGTGATACTTTTTTTTTTCGTCTTTCCCATAGCGTGGGATATCGTTGGATAGGTCTTTCAAAAATATTAGGGGTTTTCGAAGACCGTTTTTTTGATTAAGTAAGCCGTTCGTGACTTATCAAGCTTTAAAGTACCAATTTTCGTTAGAGTCAAGTGTGTCCCCCCTCTACCAACTAAACGGTTGTAGTTAGAAATTCAAATGTCACGGCATTAGTATTTATATATAACGAAGTTTAAAGGAAAACTATCACACTTAAGTGGGCTTTACAAGTTTACGAGTAATAATTGACCAACTTAAATTTGCGGTTGCAAAAACATGTTCTCCAATATATTCCGTATGGGAGAACATGTTTTTCAATTACAAAGTTAAGTTTGTTCTTACGATAAATTCATTCCAACTACGGAACCCTTCATTGTGCGTGGTCCGACACGCACTTGGCCGGTTTTTATAAATTCGTCATTCCAACACGATCCCATTGTCATCTTGCTACAGCTTACAGTACAGTATCTAATCGCGGAGTGGGGCGCGTCGTCGTGGATTGCACTATCTGTACTGTGTATGAATAATACTAGAAAAAATAAATTTGACCGTCTGTCTGTCACTAGATCATAGTTGAAATTTTCTCAGATTAAGTATTTCTGCTGCTGCTTTATCAACATTTATACCACTAAAAACAGTTTTTTTTTTCTCGGTATTAATAACGACAACAATAGCTAGACTCATGAAATATTCACAGAATATTTAGATGTTTGAGAGGGTTGTGATTTTAAAACATTCGTAGCCAGCTGTTTAGCTTGGCATTGGTGTCCAAAGAATTTTTGTTTTGAGTTGTTGCGAGTTGTAGACCACCTAATTTATAGAGACGTTATTAGCTGAGATAAAAAGTTATTAAAATTACTCCGTTTCTTGCATTTTAGTTGAGTAGGTAGGTGTTGAAGTTTGTAAGGATTGGAGTTGTGTAACGCGGCAGTAGGGCGACAGCAGTTTTTTTTCCCTATAAAAGGATTCTTTTTTCAGACGTCTTCAATGGTTGCAACTGATCCGCCGAGATGATTTGGAAAACAAACCTAAATTTACTTCCTACCGAGTTTGTGAAAAACATTTTAATTTGGAGGATGTACTACAATCGTCAAATAGAAAACGTTTAAAAAAGAATGCCCTACCGTTGTTGATGCTGCCAAGCATAGCCAGTACCGACCCAGGAGTCTCTCGAAAAGAAGACAAACAGACTCAAACTGCTCCGTTGGTAGGAAATGAATTATTTATTACCTATAGACTAGCTGCGCTCCGCGGTTTCACCCGCATAAGTTTCGATCCCGTGGGAATACTGAACATATTATTATTTTGGTCTGCATGGTATTTGATAAAAAAAAAAGTATTTCTGGAGCTTTGGGGGCCAGGCCCGCGGGCCCGCCAATGTTCGCTAAAGATCAAAATCTATTCATAATTGGCGGAGTAATCGCGTCAAACATACAGTCGAATTGAGAACCTCCTCCTTTTTGAAGTCTGTTAAAAATGCTTCCGCGCCTCAAAATTTTATTTTGCGCTGGAAACTGTTTTTCGCATTTGGCTTTTTGGCGTCCCTTGCCATCTTGCGCCTAGAGCGACCGCTCCACTCACTCTACTCTAGGTCTGGGGCCCAAGTCTGCTATTTTTATAAATTCATCATTCCAACACGATCCCATTGACATTTTGCTAAAAGTTCGTAATCTGCTAAATTCATAATGGTCGATCATTGGTTGATCATTGTATTCCACAAACACGATACTCGTAACGAATTAAAATAAATTTCGTGCACAATGACGTTCCCATGGTAGGTCACTGATCAAAGGATCTGTAAAAATTTTAGCAGATTACCGCCTAAGTCAGTCATTCATTTTTCATTTTATACGAGATTACCAATAGATACCATTTCTTTCAATGGAGTGTCAATGGCTGACCATTGGAAAGTCATAATGACGCTAATATGTTAGTAGATTACCAAATATGTCAAAATCAACAATAATATGAAATCAATGATAGACCATTCTGACACTATTGTAATAGCAGACTTGAGGCCCTGGTCGTGGTCGCACGCGACCCACCCCATGTCTCAGTTGGTTGCCGACAGCCGCGAGACGCGTACGTACGCGTATTATTTCGGTCGACCTGACGTATACTTTAGTTTCAAATTCTTATAATATGGCTGGTTCTGGCGCATTATGTGCAGTTGATAGATGTAGATCCAGCAAGAGAAGAGATAAAAAATTATCTTTTTTCAGTTTACCTGCTGGTACAGAAATGTAAGTATCTAATTTGTCTTGATATCGTTTTTTAATTGTTTAAACTAGCATGTTTCGTGTTTTGTATTTTATAGGTAGGTTACATAAGTACCTAATTACTTCTACCATGTAATCTGTGCTTCTACTATGCGTCTGAGATAAGAATAGAAAGGTCAATGACCTACGTTTGTCAAATGTCATTTGAAAAATACGTTTAGAAAAAAACTACTTTGTGCAAATTAATTTTCAATAATATTTATTATCTTGTAGGTAATGTTATTTTCTTATGATGTATAATTATGTTAAATAGTTAGGTACACGGTTGGTTACACGTTGAACTATGACCTTGAACGCAGAAAAACATTTTCGGGTCTCAACCGAAGTACCTATATTATTCTAGTAGTATCTAGTATTTTTACCTGCGCGGACGACCGCCATTTTGGTTTAACTTTTGTGCCATATTCTGTACGCGCCGTGTGTCTCTCTTGTCTTACAATTGCAGTTTCGGGGTGTGGTAACAGAATACTAAATAGTTAGGTAGGTACCTACCTAGCATAAAAATATTCCTCGGTCTATCATAAGCACCTGTCTCAATTTTTATTTATTTGAGAGGACCGTACCGTACACCTAAAAGTTAATAATTAACAATTTAGTCGTCTGATAAATTTATAATACCTATAAATATGTTCAATTAGGTAGTTACGTAGTTATATTTTCTTTCATCAATTGATTGATCGCAAATAATAACGATCACTCGTTTATTTTGTCTATGCTTACGCTTGAGTCATGGGATACTTGTAGAAATTGGATGTAGGTACTAATGCTTAATTTTTTTGTTTTCAGTCGCAAAACTTGGATCGAATTAATTGCCAGACCGGACTTAGCAAGACCAGAAACGAAAAGAAAATCACATTTTGTGTGTTCATTGCATTTTGACCCATCTGTGATTAAATATAAACCACAATTACAACCTAATGCTTTGCCTACAAAGTTACTGCCGTCTCAACCAACCACATCCAAAACACCTGTAAGATTATTTTTATTTATTTCAGACGTATTTTCAACGATTAAACATGCTAAAACATTAAAAAGCATTTTATTTTATTTCATAAAGTGACAAATACTTACTGACATCTTTATCGAAAGATGTTTCTTTACCACGGAAATTCAAAATAACCACGCGGCGGGCGGCGAGCAGCTACAAACCAAAACTGACTTTACGTTTGTAAGGTTAGGTACATTTTCGTTCGCAGCGTCTAGTGACTCGAAGCTGTATTTTTTTCTGAGTTTGTTTCGGTCTTTCTTCTCAGAGTAGTCATAGTCAGATAGGAAACGCCGAACTCATCAAGCATTTTTTTTTAAAATATGATGTGTAAAATTGACAGAATAACAACAATTTCATTTGATTTATTATAGCAGTAGGTATTGACAATTTTGTATGGAGTCATTTATCTGGTAATCTATGCTGGGGCAGTCAATAGGAAAACTGATTACTAATGTCAAAAAAATTGAGTGTCACGTAAATATCTGGCATTGATTGGCTTGTAAATGTGTGGTTCTACTCGCAAGCGAATTTTCCGCGGCTCACCTTATTTTGTATAGTTTTTGTAGGCAAATTATATTGATTTACGATCGAAACTGTACAATATCTGCACTAAAATAGAAATGTTTTACGTGTTTGTTTAATTTTAACTTAATTGCGTTTTTTTTTTATAAAGTGTATTATACCTACTTGGTCTTGGTTTTTACCTTAGTCTCCTGTTACATCAAAACACGTTAAAATCAGTTTGAATTACCGCGTCTAGCGCGCTTCTGTGCGGTCTCAGGAGTGAAAGATCGAAGTGAAGTTAGCTTACAACCACTCGCGTCCGTCTCGGCCCGCGGTCGGCTTCGTTCGTTGCTACGGCGAGTTGTGTGAGTGTGGTTGTGCTGCGGCCAGTCATTTTGACAGTACCCTGATACCTACGTATTTATTTAAAATCTATTGTTTTCTATATACTTTTTTGCATTCATAGGTCATAAATTCGTTACCTTAGAGTACAGAATTGCATAATTTCAATATCAAATGTTGCGTTTTTATTGGCTAAAAACTTAAAATTATCTCAGTATCCTGGCCTCAGTCTCCTGGAAACATAATAGCCAGGAGAATGAATCAGGAATCATGAATCTGGGTTACTATTCGTGCAGATCCTTGATGACTCTCAGTCTCCTGATTCATTCTCCTGGCTAGAGAGTCATCAAGGATCTGCACGAATAGTAACCCAGATTCATGATTCATGATTGATATATTAATTATTGGAACTTACATTTATGTAAGTATTACTTGATTAGATACATATTATTTATCACAGTTATCATAAATTAAGAGGCTGGGAATTTCCCGAAGCAAAAACTCCGATTTCTAACATTAGGTAAATTTCAATATTATTTATTTATTGTTTAAAAAAAAACATATTTTTTACATTTTTCATCTTTAAATTTTTATCTAAAAGCTGTACAGGTAAGTACTTAAGTTTTTAGATAAAAATTTAAAATATTTGTAGGTACCAATATTTGAATACGTAAAATACCGTATACATTTCATTAAGTACTTACATTCTTTTACAGAAAAATGGCTAAACCAAAAAATATTACTAAGGAAGAAAGATTAGAGAAAAAAAGGATAGCTGAAAGGCTTAGAAATCAAAAAATTAAAAATGATCCTACTAAATTAGCGGCTCAAAAAGAAAAAAGTCGGCAAAAATATTTAACTAGAAAAGAAAAGGGACAAAGAAAATTAGTTTCGAAAATGTCGGATCGTGAAAAACTGCAAGCTCGCAAAAAATGGAGAAAACATTCCAAAACTCATTATGATAAAAACACTGCTGTGGAAAACGCGGCAATAAAGTTTGTAAGAGAAAACACGCCATCTAGTTGCCATAAAAATGTTAACCCAAATCAGCAGCAAGTGGTAAATACATAACATTTAATTATGTTAATATACATTTTACTATATCCCTTGCACATCTGCTTGTGGCAGTCTAAAATAGTCTAATACCAACACGGGCGGCGAGCAGCGCCGGTGTCACCCGAGTCCGCCCGAACGTCAATCGTCAAAGGCGTTTCGCTACACGTTATGGATTTTTTTGGGAACGATGTATCACGCGGCTTGCGGTAGGAGTTGACTGTAATTTTGTAGTCTGTGGATGACTGGTAGAAATCGTCACGTCACCTAAGGAAAAAGCGTTATGGTTATGCCCTCCTCGCGCCTTTCTCTCTCTCTCTCTCCGTCTGTCTGTCTCTTTCTATTAAATAGGAGCGTTGGAGTATCGAAATCCGAGCAGACGAGCATTGTGCGCGGCCGGTTGTATATTCTCAATACTCAACTTATTCGTTATTTGTTTTAAATCATACGTGAATACGTCAATTATATTGTTTCATTATTGTTATTTTCAAGTAATGGAAACCGCAGCAAGTATGTGTAAATCAAACTTAGAAAAGTAAGTTAATAACATTATAATAATATAACTTGATACTATGTAAATACGTTTACTTAATACATGTGATTTGAGTGTTTACTATTTACATACATTACAGAGAAAAAATAGTGAAATCATATTATGCTAAGCGTCAAAAAGAGTATCGGATGCGGAAAAAAATCGAAAAACAACAACAACAAGCCAAAAAAATACCAAAAACAAACGCTCAATGCCAACAACAATTCCGGCTGAATCAAAAAAAGATTCTTGAACATAATGAAGCGTTGAATCTTGTCAGGTATTACGATTTTTACGCATGAGAATAAGCTAAAAAATTATTATATTTGTTTTTCTATTTCTGTTTTAATTTTATAACTAATAGGTAACAATAATTAAAAAAAAAAAAAATACAAAAAAAAAAAAAAAAATAATAATATCGTATTTTTCAGAAAAAAAAAGAATGCTGAACGCGCTAAAAGATATAGAGATAATTTAAAAGAAAAAAAGCGACGTGCTGAACTTGAGTCTTTACATTCATCGAAAGAAGATTTGTTACAATCGACCGCATTCATCGCAATAAAGCAAGAAAACGATGGTCGTCGTGATAGAAACAGTGAAGAATTAATCTTCAGTCAAATGCAGACGAATCAAATTCACCCATCATCATTGAAAAATGAAGCTCAGCAAGTAATAAGCCCACGTACGCATAGACGTAAAAATATCACGGCGAGATTTTACCGCGCTAGGATTTTCAACTGCACGAAAAAAAATCGCCGCGATTTTATTGTCCCTGCGAACGTGGGCTAAGTCCAAGTTTTGTTTTGTTTTGTGACGAAAATATATCAATACATATTAAACAATCTAAATATCCAATTAAGTAGAATACATTCTGAGATGAAGAAAAACCGTATGGGGTCTCCCAACAAACCGCACACGTTTTTTAATTTAATTTTATTAAGGGCCGATTTATCAATCCTCAGATAAAGAATCGAATGGCGTTTATTCCATAGATAGCATGATTCTGGATTTTTCAATAGTCAGATAGTCCGTATCTGACGAATAGAGCCCGTAACTGAGGAATAAAGTTAACTGTCCCTTCAAGCCTCAGTTAGTTCCTTATTCTAGGGAATAAATAATGTTTTGCTTTTTGTTTTGTTTGAGGTTTTAATGTGCTTTGCCTCTGCGTGTTTTCGTGATCTTGTATTGTTGAAAACATGGATGTTTTTGATTCAATTGACAGTAAGTTTTTTGAATGTCTCAAAATATATCACTTTTCTTAAGTTTTCGGGACGATATTAATTAACAATTTAAAATCATTAAGCCCAACTTTTAGTACTAAGTCGAAAACACAGTTAAACACACAGAAAATTTATTATTAACTGATCCTTTTGCAACTAAATACATGCCGAATCCTATGAACTAAACTAAAAAAAACAACAAAAAAAAAAGGTCGCCACAATTGTTGACCATCTGTGGATCTAAACAAAAGATAAGAAATCTCGTCAAAATGTCAAACATACGTTTTGTTTCTATCCTTGTCTAACATGTTGAATACTGTATCTGTGCATCTCGCTTGCCCATGATAGTGTGAAGTTAGTTAAAACAAAGACCACGGATAACTATTCTTCAGTTATTATTGAAAAATTGAAAATATTTATTCGCCTGATAAACAGCCAGATAATTTTATACGCTAGATAACTATTCAACAATTTAACTGAGGATTGAAAAATCGGCCCTAAAAGTATATAAAAAACTAACAGCTAGGTACATTATGCAATAAGTATTACAAACAGAAAAATACACGTAACTTATGTACCTATGTAATATTAGTGTAAGTACAATAAATACCAACGTATTGTAATATTGTGGCACAAGTAAGCAGTATTACTTCATCATACAAACGGCCGAAACGACGATGCGCGTCAATCTCGGTAACCTTCGGTAAAGTTCGGTATTCAACGGTCGTCGGGACTTCGCGGTTGCGCCGCGGTTAGTACGGATGCGGACGGTGCGTGCGAGACGCTTGTTTATTTACGTGAAATTATGTTACGAAGTTATCGATTGTATTGTTCAGTGTATGGGTGTTTGAATTCATCTTTATCAAGACCAGATTTGACATTTTTTAAGTTACCAGGTCACTCGGCAAGGTAAGACTATAAAATTAACATTATTTTTAGTTTTTATTTTAAAAAAAATGTGTTTTGTAGGTATTTATTGAAGCGTAAGGACACATTGACTGGCATGAATCTTGTCTTGAGCGCTTGATAGAGGCGGTATCGGTTTGCGCGCTCGCGAAAGGCTTGTTCTAGCATGACTCACGGTTTCTTGTGAGTGATACCTACGTAGCACACTTGAAATGATGCAACAAACTTTTTTGTAATTTTAATTTATGATGAATTGATGACCAATTTAATCTATTTTTTTTTTTCAAGTATTAAATTGTATGTGATGTTAGTTAAAATGTGACTGTGTGTGTTCCAATTATTCTATTATGAGTCTATGTTAATTGAATTAAACGATTTGATTGATGTGATTGTAAAATGGTAAAAAAGTGTCCCTTTTTCGCGTTCAAGAGTCGTGCTGGTCACTGAACCTAGTAGGTCAGTAGGTATCTCCCTGTTTCCATGCGATAGGAGCTAATAAATATTCAACCTTCAACTCGCTAGACACCTCGCTTGAAAGAATGCGGGGCCGATAACCCGCGCTGGGGGCGCCCCGCGTTCGTCTTGTTCGTTCAAGCTTGTGATGTGACGTCACAGCGCGCAAGTGTAGTGAATTAGTGATAAGTACTAGTTTCTGTTCGCGACTTCGCCCTTGTGGATTTCGGTCTGTCACAGAAAGTAAATACCGCGCGTCCCACGAAAAACCCACGGTCGTGAATTAATCTAAACCATTCACCCAAATGATTTGGTATAAAATGCAATATTTATTTAAGTACATAAAATTTTCCTAACGATTAAACTCAGACCAATAAAAAAGTATAGACAGAACATTGCGCTCAAAAAGTGAAGCACGTAATATGAAGACGATTCGGCAATATGAAGACGGCCGCGCGGTAGTCTGCCGCGAGTGAGCGAGTGCGCAAGACGTAATTTTGATGAAATAATAATTGCGAAATTATGCCGTCCTGCGTCATAAACTGCTGCAAAAACAATTCATGTTTTCAGAAGAAGTCTTCTGGGATAACTTTTCACAAGTAAGTATCCGATTTCATGTGTAATTTAAACAAAATCGTAAAATGTTTGTCATCATTTCTCGGAACACGAATTCTAGACGCCATTGTGTCAGTGTTGCAAGTTAATATCAATAACTTTTCCCAAAAGTAAGGGAAGTTGTGATTTATTACGGAGACTTTACAACTAAGTGTGTTTTAGGAAATTTTGGAGTATATTGGGTACTCATGTTATTATGCATGATACGTAAGTATTCATAAAATTTATTTATAATATAATATATTAAAATAATAGTTAATGTTTGTTATGATATTTTTTAGGTTTCCAGGTGATGAAACGTGGAAAGAAAACTGGATCAAAGTTGTACGGGACAACAGAAATGATGTCGAGTGGCTCCCTTCAAAATTTAGTGTGGTTTGTTCTGTACATTTTGAAGAAATTGATACATACGACACCAAGGCTGGTTATCGTCGAATCAAGAAAAACGCTACACCAAAAAAGGTTGGTTATTTATTATTATTATTGTTGTGGTTATTTTATCGTCGTAAATAAAATCTTTAGCATATTTTAAAACACTGCCATCGTATATTTTAGATTCATCTTGTAAACTCCGAGTGGTGTCAGAGAATGGAAGCGTCTGGTATTTCTACTAATCCTAAATCTTCAACACTGGAACTTAATACAGAGGTTTGTGCCTACCTGAATTATATTAAAACACGTTAGCTTTTCGTAATCGACTGACAGTTTATTCAATTTGAGTTGATGATACAAAGTAAAAACATAGATGGCTCTGCTTGCATACCTTCCTAAGCATACATACTTTTTATAATTTTGTTACATAAACTAACATCCCCACTTAACAAAATAAAGTTGAAATTCTAAACAAAATGCTTTCCTTTTATTTAGCCTTAATTCCTAGCATATGCATGAACTTATAATGCTTAGTTGACAAAAGACCTTTGGTTAACAAGTCAGCGGGCATTTCCTGAGTTGAAATGTATTCAATATTAATCAATTTATTTTTGACTACATCTCTAACATAATGAAACCGAACATCTATATGTTTTGACCGCGTGTGTGCCTGATGACTTGTTGCTAATTTTAATGCACTTTGATTATCACACTTCAATTCAATTGCACATTTTCTACCAGTAATCTCATATAGCAGATTTCTTAAGTAAACAGCTTCTCTAGATGCCTCTGAAAGAGCAACATATTCTGCCTCAGTGCTGGATAAGGAGACAGTCTTCTGTTTTCTACTTTGCCAGGAAATCACAGAACCATTCATAACAAAACAGAACCCAGTATAAGACTTTCGATCCAGACTATCGCTAGCCCAATCTGCATCAACAAAACCTGTCAGCTCTACATTATCCTTAATATATGTTAAACAATAATGTTTTGTTTTTTCTAAGTATTTCAATACTCGTTTAGCGTAATTAAAATGAGTTTCATCATAACAATTATTAAACTGACTGAGATAACTAAGAGAATATGATAAGTCAGGCCTAGTCAAAACAGCCAAATACATAAGACTTCCTATCAGTCTTTGATGTGGAATGTTTACTGCACAATTATCAGCCTTTTTTATATTCAATTTACTTTCAATAGGAGTATCTATAGATCTGCAATTTGTCATCTCAAACTTTGATAATAATTGCTCTATATATTCCTGTTGATCTATTGTTATGGTATTACGTTCTTTGTTAACATTAATTCGCATGCCTAAGTAACGTCTAACAGGACCTAAATCTTTCAATTTGAATTCAGAACTTAGAACAGTTTTCAATTTTTCAGTTTCTAAAGTACAATTCTAAAAAATCAGAAAATCGTCGACATAGATAGTTACAATAATCTTAACATTCTCAGAAAACTTTGTAAACAAGCATGGTTCAAATCTACTTATTTTAAAACCAAAATTAATCAAACAGTCTTTCACTTTTTCATACCAAACCAAAGAAGACTGTTTTAATCCATAAATAGCTCTTTTAAGTTTCAAAACCTTTCCATTGCTTTTATTTACAAAACCTTCTGGGAATAAAATCTTCATGTAAATATTTTCTTTTAAATGCCCATTTAGGGCATTTAAAAGAAAATATTTACATGAGATTCCCAGAAGGCTGTTGTCACATCTAGATGTGTAATATCCATGTTCCACTGCACACTTAGAGCAAACAACATTCTCAGTGTGGAATGTTTTACGACAGGAGAAAAAGTGTTCTCATAATCAATGCCACGTCGCTGTGTAAAACCTTTAGCCACGAGTCTGGCACGATACCGCACTTTGTCATTCACATCAAGTTTTTTATTTAAGACCCACTTACACTGCACAATGGTCCCATCACTTGGTTTATCTACAATTTCCCACGCATCATTGTCCTCGAATGACTGAAACTCCTCTTGCATAGCCTGTCTCCACAGATCGGCTTCAGGTCCTTTCAGTGCTTCTGAAAAATCTATCTGTTCAACTTCTGAACTAGAACTAGAAACACAAATATTACCATACCCAAAACGTTCTGGAGGTCTCCGCATCCTCTTGCCCTGTCCTGGAAGTTCTGGAACTGGTTGTAGCTCACTGCTTGAGATATCTGTCACTGTGTTTGAGGTTGTTAGAGTGTCATCATCGTTTTCACTAGATAGATCAGTATATACAGATGTATTTGAATCTGAATCATGGAGAGATTCATTCATTGAAGACTCCCGCACTGAATCTCTGCCATCTTCATTTGATACTGGCAGTTCGTGTGCTTCAGTTTCAACATCATCCTGTATCCAACTTGCTGTTTCTTCTCTATTGCTTTCTGTTGTTTTTTTCTTCCAACACTATGACATCTCTCTTCACAGTTATAATATTTTTTTCAAGGTCGTATACACGATATCCTTTCACTGTTTCTGAAAATCCTACAAGGATGTGCATTTGTGCCTTCTTGTCCCATTTCAATCTCTTCTCTTTCGGTATGTGAACCATTACAGGGCTACCAAAAACACGTATGTGGCTTAAGTCTGGTTTCTTTTGATACCACGCTTCATAGGGTGTTTTATTTCCCAAACTTGAAGTTACCGACCTGTTTTTTAAGTAAACTGCTGTATTTGCTGCTTCAGCCCAGAACTTCTTTTCTAACTTAGCATCAAAAAGTAAACATCGTGCCTTCTCTACAACAGTCTTGTTAGCCCGTTCACAAACACCGTTTTGCTCTGGTGTGTATGCATTTGTTTTCTGGTGGATAATTCCTTCTTTGAGTAAGTAATTTTCCATTTCTCCATTACAAAACTCACCACCGTTGTCGTGCGTAGTACTTTTATTTTTTTATTCAGCTGATTTTCAGCCATTGCTTTGAAATTTTTGAATATCTTGAAAACTTCACTCTTATTCTTATGGAAGTATATAAAAGTCATACGACTACAGTCATCAATGAACAAAACGAAATACTGTGCACCAGCAATTGACTTTGTTTCCATAGGACCACATACATCGGCATGTATTATCTGTAGTGTTTCTGTACTCCTTTGTCCAACATGTGGAAATGGTAACCTCATCTGTTTACCTTCGCAACAGGTTACACATTTAGCCTTCGTCATATCACTGGTATCTGGATAAAACAATCCATCCACAATGCCATTTTTCATTTTGTTTAAATCATTGCTATTAATGTGTGCTAACCGCCTGTGCCAAAGCTCTGCACTTGCTACAGCAGGTGCTGCCAGCATACAATCTACTACTTTTAAATTTAGCTTGTATACTCCATTTGTTGACACTGCTGTGGCTACCAAAACATTCTTCTTGTTGCGAATATAACATTGATTTGCTTCAAAAACAACCTTGTTTCCGTTTTTGATTAACTCGCTTAGGTACTGACAACAAGTTCGTTGTTAAGCTTGGTACGCATAGCACATTTTTAACCATGATGTCGTAGTTAAAATTAGTCGATATCTGTACGTCTCCCGAACACAAAACTGGCACTTTCATATTGTTCGCGACGGTAATCTCTGATAAACATGGCGTATTTGCGTGTTTTATCCATTCCTTGTTTGCCGTCATATGTGCACTTGCGCCACTATCTACGTACCATTCGTTTGTACTATATTCTCCGTTCAAAAATACCACACTAAAAGCATTTGATTGTTTGCATGATTGTTTGTTTTTCTGCAATAAGGGACACTGGTTTCTATAGTGACCCGTTTGTTTACATTTGTAGCAAGTCACGGTCTTGTCACCTGTCACTTTTGTGTTTGTCGATGACGTCTCGCCGTTTTTAAACTTTTGCTTTCTGATATTATTTGCAGCGAATGCAGCGCCACTGGAATCCATGTCGTTTTTTGAAACCTCCATATCAATCAACTTTGATTTTATTGCATCGGTGGTAATCTTCATCCCTGAATGCTCTATGGCCATAATCATGGGTGAAAATTTTTCTGGCAAACCTGCTTGTAATAATGAACCGACCCATTCTTCGGTGATTGTAAATCCTGTGCCTTTTAATCTCTGAGCCGTTTCGACCACTTGCGTGACGTATGAAGTCATCGAATCACAATTTTCTTGCCGTAACGAGATTAAATGTCGTAGTAGGGTTATTTTCCTAGAAAATCCCGAGTCATCGAACATAGTTCTAAGTCTACCCCACAACTCCAAAGATGTTTTTGTTTCCTTGATATGCACGTACAATCCGGGGTCAATGGTTAAAACTAGCTTCGCCTTAGCTTTCGCGTCATCCGATGGTTTTGCCTCGAAACCTGCCTCTGGCTCCGATTTGATATAGTTCACTAGGTTGTCTAGCACCAACAAATTTTCAACTGCAAAACTCCACTCATCGTAATTTTCGCGTCCTTTCAGCTTCGGAATACTTTGAATATAGTTCATTGCCATATTTGCACGAAAAGTCAACAATTTCGACTGTTTTATACTAAGTTTACACTGTATTAAAACCGAAATACTGGATATTTGCCCATAACCTATTAAAACACGTTAGCTTTTCGTAATCGACTGACAGTTTATTCAATTTGAGTTGATGATACAAAGTAAAAACATACATGGCTCTGCTTGCATACCTTCCTAAGCATACATACTTTTTATAATTTTGTTACATAAACTAACAAATTATTATTATCAGTATGTGTGAATTTACCTAAAATATAGTACCTAGTACCTACTTATATAAAAATATAAAATCAAAATAACTTTTTTCCGTAGCTCTGTAACATTGAGGAGGGAGTTGACACGGCTGGGATTTTTGGCGATACACCAGATAAACTTACGGAAGATATCTCAAACTGTCCACGTGAAATCCATGATTCCGAACAAGTCAATATTTGATACTCCAAAAAAAAAAAATACTTAGACAACAAGTTAGAAAGTTTGAATTACGTTATAAAATTCATGCACGTAAAATCAAAACACTTAATCAGAAAGTTAAAGAAAAAGAAAAACGCGTCACTAAAAACTGTTTTAAAAGATTTAAAAGAAAAAAATTAGCATTTGATCGAAAATGAAAATCGATTGATTTTTTTACCCACTTATAAAATGAGTCAGGACCACATATAAATTTTCTTTGGTTCAGTCAGGATGCATGGTGGCCATAATGACAACCCTAATGTCAGGCAGTTCAAGGGTATTTACAGGAAGTTATTAACACACCTTGAATTAAAGTGCTTAACTGGTAATTGTGTGCCACTGGAGAACATAGCTATACTGAATTGCTCTTCCGCCATACAAATTATCAATGCCACTTCAGCATTGGCTAGCTACTTAGATGTACCGGATATAAATGATTTTAGGAAATATGTAATCGGTTATATAGCTGGTGGGGTTGCTCATTACCTATCAAAAAAAAACAAATGTGAACCGTGTATGTCCCGGCTTCTGTCTTCAGAAAGGTATGATTTCCATAAATTAATAACATTGAGAGACAAAGGTGGTTTAAGTTTTCCTTCTTTAGATACATATAATATATGTTGTACGTGTGAGTTGGTGGTGAGAAAAATTGTTAAAGAAGGAATACTATTACCTCAATAAACCAGCACAATTATGTACTGTCACAAATTCTCAAACGATTTATTGGTAATCAGGATATTTTTTCAAACTTAGAAGATGAACATAATGTGTATGGCGTAGAGCACCAAACGAGTTTAATAAGATCTGTAATTAATAAATACATAAATATAAGTTTCCACCATATTGCAAAACAAGAAACTTTACTCATAAGTTGTGACTCAAAACGCCAGACATATAAAAAACTGACACAACATAAGGGGCATTAGTCATTTTAATTTACGTAAGTTTTGTGTGTTTTGTAAAATTAATTATTGATGTTAATATTAAAATAAATGACTCTCATTAAACTTAATTATCTTTCATTTCATTCACCCAATACAAATAAAACATAATATTACTCGTATATAATAATAAAACTTTTCACCAAATTATATCTCTCGCACTTGGGAGTCGCAACACAACGCTTGCAACATTTTTCTCTAGCACACATGCGCAATTCTACGATATCTTACACCGAATTACGCACACAAAGCCGAGACTTGACCTCACTCGCGTCGCGATTGTTTACGACGGCTCCGTCTATACTTTTTTATTGGTCTGAGCGATTAAAGCAAATCGTTATCGATATGGATTTAACATTACGGGACGCTAAACGCCCCCAGACGTAATAACAATAAAACTTCTGATATTCATGACTCATCCAGTGTCCTTGAACCCTAGATAAATTAATATAGGTAGGTACCTACTTACCTAATTTTATTTATGCATACAATCATAATACAGATCCATGTTTGTTTTGTACACGCGGCTACACATCAAGCTATACATTACCAGTATACGCTGACCTCGCAATGTACGGAAATCCTATACAATGAGGGATCAGCATAAACTGGAAATGTATTACTTGATGTGTAGCCGTGTGTACTAGTAAACCAGCACCCTTACCTTACCCTTATCGCATTCGCTTTATCAACACTGCTTAATCACTACTACTTAAATTATAATGTAGGTACATAATTAATATTTTTCAAATTATTACTATCAGTAAGTGCGTGAGTCACAATCACAACTCACGAGCTGCTTACGGGCTACGGACACAGTATAATAAATAAGTGCAGTAAGCCAAGATATACAACGTGTCCCATAAATCAAAGTCAAGCCGAAAATGGTCAATAGGCCAAGTCGCGACAGTTATTAGAAAAATATTAAAAAAATCTTGGTCATGCACTTTTCAATTTTTATGAATTACAAAATAAAACTCAAAAAGTGACATCCTGTGATGATCTTTAAAGTCCTGTGAAAAAAAAAAAAACTTCTCGTCAGTTTTTTTTCTGTGATGTAATCATGAATAACCCTTCTGTAAATTACAACTGCCTCAGTTTTAAATAAAATGTTTGATTTTTGCTAAACATTTAATTCATCACCCAACATTAACCGCGTGTAGTGTAAAAAAAATGTAGTTACACTATTTTGACAAGTAACTTTAAAAGATGGCGTGTTTACTTTGGATTCCAAAATGGTATGACACTTACTAATAGCTACTTCTTAATTGAGGAAAAAAGGTTATTTGTTAGTTTTAGGTGCGATTGAAATAACAGTTTTTCCAAGTTTATAAATGTTCGAACTGTTCGCCTTCAGCTGCAAAGCAAACTCTACATCTCTTTAAAAATGATCCCGTAATAAGACGGGCGTATCTTATCGAATTTATGTATTTAGCGGCTTCTGCAATTCTTTGGCGCAGCTCGGCTAAATTTTGTTACACCTACGGAGCCGCTCAATAGAAAACCGTTTTATGCAACGTAAAAAATCCTTTGTAGAGGTTGTTTCCTATTTATAATTTTTATCAAAGTTATACTTGTTTTTTTGTATTTTTACGTAAGATAATTTCGTTTTCTGTCTTGTTCAATTTTCGAATTAAATGCCCACACGATCAGTCACAATCTGTTTCATTTTGAAAATTCACCAACATTAAGAGGGAACAGGGCCCGCGATTCTCCATACAAACGTATTCCCCGTTTTTCGTCCTGAATAATGCCTCTAGAGCAGTCATTTTTTTTGTATAAAATCAGGGTCTCTATAGACATGTCCCTGTCATTTCCTTTTTTTCAGCAATTAATAAGTAAGGAAACTATGACCCTCCAAAAATTACAAAAATGCCCCATTTTTACCGCCGTGATTAGAGGACTACCAGACTAATTCGGAAAAGTTTTTAGCATAAATGAAAATAATAGGAACCTAGACATACTCTTTCTTAAAATTTTAATGTAAATAATTATTAAATCGGCTTAGTTTTCGAGGAGAAAAAAGGGGAATGCCAAACGTCGCTTTCGTCAAAATTTTTGTGATATAATCGGTCTGAGCTGCAGTTGTCCCTATCGCACTTTACGGGGTTTAACTCGGTTTTTCGGGCGCAGCGCGACGGCAATAGTTCCTTCAAATACCTATTTTTCAAATTCTTCCTCTTAATTCGTTATTTACATTGTTGAGCCGACAGTGAGCAACGTATTTGCAATATTTTTTCAAAAAATGATTCTGAACGATTGATCGTGTTTCGCAATTTAGGGTGCTGAGTATTTAGATGTATGTCATTGCGCACTTTTTATAGGCCTTTTTAAGTAAATTTTCTATACAGTGTTATATTTTTTAACTCGAATAAATGGATAATAAGTAGCTTTTTTTTTTTTTAGATTTTCCGAATGGCTTCGGCTGATGTGCCGAGAAGATTTAGCAGACAAATCTAACACCTGCTACCGGATATGTGAAGAACATTTTAAAGTCCAGGACATACTACTTTCAACTTGTCGAAAGGTTCTAAAAAAGAATGCTCTCCCTTCATTAAATTTGCCGGACTTACAAACGTTAGAAAGTACAGTTCGAGAACGTTCTCGGAAAAAAGATAAAAGAACTCAGACGGAAAATACAGTGAGTAACAGTCATGGCAAATCACATGGAGCTGCAGCTCTCCAAGGAAAAAAGATGCGGGGCAGTCTTTGGGGACTGTGTTGTAAAACCTACTTATTCAACTTACTATTTGTTAGGTTTTATGAATATTTTCTAATGTCAATAAAAAATTTTGTTTTGTACTTTGAACGTTGAATACAGCAACCATCACACACGTCTACGTTTTTCTTTTTCCTTAGCAATCCTAATATTTATTAAGGAACTCAGTCTACAACTACAACACGTTATCAGCACGAGGCTCTGTATCTATATTTGATCTACGATCGAACTTAAAAGAAGATTGGTGGTGAAATAATTGATACCTAGTTAACATATTGGTCATCATGTCGTCTGCAGTTCATGGTATGTCTCTAATAAATGGTATTCCGATACTTTGTAATAGAGAAGGTTACACTCTGTGGAAATTTAAAATGCGCATGTTGTTAATCCATGAAGGGTTGTGGGAAACTGTAAGCGGAGTAGTTGTCGTAGGGAGTAAGACGCCCGACGATGTACGGAAGGATGAAAAAGCTCTTTCTAAAATATGCCTTACTGTGGATGGTGCTGCTATTTCGATTGTTCGACCAGCTAAGACCGCAAAAGAAGCGTGGGATGCTCTTATGAAATCCTACGAGGATCGAAGTTTGGGTCGTAAACTGTCGTTGGAACGTAAGTTGTACAGGTACACCTTATCTGACTTTTCTGATTTAGAAGCTTACTTAACGGCAATAACTACAACTGCACTAGACCTGGCCGACATTGGCAAAACCATTGAAGATAGTTCTTTAGCAGCTATTATTTTGGGAGGTCTAACGTCTCGCTACGAGCCCTTGATAATGGCGCTTGAGAATGGGAGCGTTGAAGTCACAACAGATTTGGTAAGAAGTAAGTTATTGAGCGAAATGACGAAAGAGACTAAAGATGATGTGGCTGCGTTGCATATTAACAAGCAAGTTATTTGTTTTCGATGTAAGAAGCCAGGGCACAAGAGTCCTAATTGTCCTCTCAAAAAGAAGGAGAAAAAGGCAAAGGCGAGTTGCTCAACAGAAAGTTGTTCTAAAGATAAGGGACTGACTGTTTTTAGTTCAGGGAATATGGATGCATGTGTCACGGAATTGTTTTTGGATGGTGTCACGGGACTGGCTTTGTCTGCACCAAGTGTTCAGATGTCTGAGAAGTGGATAATCGACTCTGGTGCGTCTACTCACATGACTCCACATGCTGAATGGTTTAATAGTTACAAATCCTGTGATGGGAAGATAACTGTAGCAAATGGTAAATGTTTGCCGGCTGTGGGTTTAGGAGATGTTGATATTGACACAAAAACCAATTTTAAGAAGATTATTAATGTTGTACATGTTCCTGGCCTAGATTGTAATTTACTCTCAGTCAAAAAGGCAGTAGAGAAAGGTTTCTCGATTGTTTTTGATACGAATGGCTGTAATTTTTATAATTCTAATGATGTTTCTTTTAAAAATGGATCCTGTTTTACATGGTTCTAATTGTGGTGGATTGTACACTTTAGATTGTACAGTAAAACCGCAAGGTATTTCAGCTTATAATGTTTACACTAATTTGTCCCAGTTTCAGCTTTGGCATAAGCGTCTAGGACATCTCTGCCGTATTGGTATGGATCTACTCAAAAAAGGTCTAGCTGTTGGTGTAGAGTATACTGATGTTGACAAAGAACCATGCGTACCTTGTGTAGAGGCTAAACAGGCGCGGAAGCCTTTCAAAGGGATTAAGTATAAAAAGGCTTCGTCACCATTAGAATTGGTCCATACGGACGTTTGTGGTCCCATGACCACTGAATCTTTTAAAGGTAATAAATATTTCATTATTTTTGTTGATGATTATACACGTTTTATATACCTTTATTGTATGTCATCTAAGACAGAAGTTCAGAAGTTTTTTTGTGCTTTCCAAGCACTTGTTGAGAGACAGACTGGTACTAAGATTCGAACCCTTCGGTCAGACAATGGTACTGAGTATGTCAACAAGGACCTGACAGACTATTTGCAGGCTCAAGGGATACGACATGAAACGTCTGTACCATACAGCCCTCAACAAAATGGGGTAAGTGAACGTAGCAATCGTAGCATTGTGGAGAAGGCCCGTTCCTTGCTGGCACAGAGCTCTTTGTCGAAAGCTTTTTGGCAGGATGCTGTTGAGACTAGTGTTTATTTAAAGAATAGGTCACCTCATCGTGCACTTAATGGTATGACGCCATATGAAATGTGGTGTGGTAGTAAACCCGACCTGTCTCATTTAAGAGTGTTTGGTTGCCGAGCTTTAGTTCATATGCCTTCATGTCAGAGAACTAAGCTAGACATGAAAACTTCTGAACATATCTTCGTTGGATATTCAGACGATCCAAGGAGTTATTATTTCCGTAGCGCGGAAAACCCTCGAAGGTTGATTAAGTCACGGGATATTACGTTTTTTGAAAATATTTTTTCAGGATTGAAGGACAAATCTGTTCAGCCTGAAGCGCGCGTGAGCCCTAATGTAATTAATCTTTTATTACAAACTTCTTCAGATACCACATCGCCACGGGCGATTTCTATCTCATCTGCTTCTACTTCTTCACCTACTTCAGAAAGTGTGGACATGGAGGTAGAGCAAGTTGACGATTTTGTGGACGCGATTGAAGAAGCTGGTGGGGTTTGTGACACGGAGTCTCTACATTCAGGTGAACAACGTGTTCTGTCCCTGGTTCCTTCAGTTGAACTCAACGATGCATGTCCTGAGAGAAGGTATCCTGAAAGAGTACGTAAACCTCCTGATTATTATTCATACGGCACTCACGGTGTTGATTTGTTGTGTGATGATCCAAAAAGTTATCGTGAAGCTGTTAATAGCGATGATAAATATAACTGGATCTCCGCAATGAAGGATGAGTACAACGCCTTATTGAATAAGCAGACTTGGACATTAGTGGATAAACCAAATAAAAAGGTTATTCCATGTAAATGGGTGTTCAAGATAAAGAGGGACCCGAACGGTGCAATAGTCAAGTATAAGGCGCGACTAGTTGCGAAAGGTTTTAGTCAAGTTTGGGGGACTGATTATAACGAGACTTTTGCACCTGTAGTTCGAAATTCATCTTTGCGTACCCTTATAGCGTTGGCTGCAGAAATGGATTTAAAGATCCAACACATGGATGTCGATACCGCATTCCTCAATGGGGACTTAGAGGAGGAAGTGTACATGCAACAGCCTGAGGGATTTGCTGAGCACGGGGCAGAAGGTAAAGTCTGTTTGCTCAGAAAATCCATTTATGGTTTGAAGCAGGCAGCTCGAGCCTGGAATATCAAATTGCATCAAATTCTATCGAAAATTGACTTTGCACGAACATCTGCGGAATCATGTGTTTACATAAAAAAGTTTGGTAATGAAACCTTAATACTTGCAGTCTATGTTGACGATCTAATTGTCTTTTATAAAGAAAAAAGTTCGTTTGACGCTGTCAAAAATGACTTGGAGAAATTTTTCTCGCTAAAAGATTTGGGTGCATTGTCGTATTGTTTAGGCTTAAATGTTAACCGTGTTGACGATAAAATTGTGGTCAGTCAGAAGACCTATATCCAGTCAGTGTTGGAGCGGTTTAATATGCGAGATTGCAAGGAAATGTCTACACCTTTGGAGAATAACAAATTGGAGAAAGGTAATCCAACATCTCTTGGTGAATATCCTTACCAAAACTTGGTAGGATGTCTCATGTACCTAGCTGTTAATACGAGACCCGATATAGCTTATGCCACAAGCTATTTAAGTCAGTTTAATAACTGTCATGATAAGAGACATTGGTTGGCCGCTAAAAGGGTGTTACAGTATTTGAAAGGTACTATGGATTACTGTATTACTTACAGAAAAGTCGGTGGACGTCTGTGTGGATACACGGATGCTGACTGGGCGAACTGTGTACATGACCGTCGGTCGTACACTGGTTATTACTACACGCTAGCAGGTGGACCTATTAGTTGGGAGTGTAAGAAGCAGCCGACGGTAGCCTTATCGTCTACAGAAGCTGAGTATATGTCCTTGAGCAGTGCTGCAAAGGAGGCTATTTTCCTCAGACGGTTAGTGTATGACATTACTGGTTTTGCTCATAGGGTGTTGCTATACAACGATAGTCAAAGTGCACAGAAAATTGTGCTCAATCCTATCCACCACAATAGAACTAAACATATTGATACGAGATATCATTTTATTCGTGAAAAGGTTACTGAGGGTCTTATAGATATAAAGTTCATACCTACGGATAAAATGACAGCCGATGTTTTAACCAAGCCCTTAAGGCGCATAAATCATCTTAGGTGCGTTGTTAATATGGGTTTAATGATAAATGAGTAGAATATTTTTTCTATTTATTTATTTTTCGTCGGTTTATGTTTTATATTTTTGTTTAGTCTGGTAGTAATGTTTTATTTTATTCTATTGTGTTCAGCATTACTACTTTATCTTTTTATTGCCATTAAGGGCGGATGTTGTAAAACCTACTTATTCAACTTACTATTTGTTAGGTTTTATGAATATTTTCTAATGTCAATAAAAAAATTTGTTTTGTACTTTGAACGTTGAATACAGCAACCATCACACACGTCTACGTTTTTCTTTTTCCTTAGCAATCCTAATATTTATTAAGGAACTCAGTCTACAACTACAACAGACTGCCTATACAAGTGAAAACTAAGTAAGCGTGCGGTGACGATGACGCGGGTTCCATAATTTTTGTTCACCCCAAAAAGTGCTCAACGCGCCTAAAGAAGTCTCCCACTGCAGGGCAAACGCCTCTTCTCATAGAGAGAAGGCACGAGCATTGATCACCACGCTAGCTCAAGACGCTCAAGTTGGCGATTTCACATAAGTATATTAACTATAAATCCACGTCCAGTACCCTAATTACGTAATACACGATCAAACGGAATTTGAATCGTTTTGAAACAAATTGCTAATTCTTCGCTTCCTAAGTTCGATAAAAAAACAATCTGCTCAACAACGTAAATAACGCAATTAATGTTGTTGAACTGTCAAAATGAAACAAATTTGTCGTAAATGTTTATAAAAATGTGTTGCGTAATTCTATAGCAGGTTTCTTCACAATTTTTTTCATTCACTGGCTGCACTGATGTCAGTAATTTACAAGATAAATTCAGAGTTGAAAAAGTCACATTACAAGAAAATGAAATTATTTATTCTGTATTATAGGATATTAATCACTTTTATTAATTTATTTTAACTTTTCACACAAAAAAGTACAAAGGCGCACACTTTTACACATCATATAAAACGTTAATAAGATGTTGTCATAACTGACTATCCCTGAAAAGAAATCGCAAAACAAACTGCGAAAGTGAGTTTGTTTTTTATTTGTTTTTACGCTTTCAGGTTAAAACGGCTGAGCGGATTTGGATGAATTTTGGCACATGAGTAGACCATGACCTGGGTTAGGACATAGGATACTTTTTATCCCGATATTCCCACGGGATCGAGGCTTATGTGGGTGATACCGCGGGGCGCAGCTAGTAGGTTTTAATTAATTCGTGAGCAACGTAAATAACGCAATGAACGTGGCTGAACTTTCAAAATGAAAGTAGCGACCAATTGTCATTTTTATGTTCGATGCGATGATGCATTCATTTTAAAATTTTAATAAAGTTCTATGTGATACGTAAAGTTTTTATTTTTATTAAAACATAATATGTGGGCGTCCAAGCAAAAAGGGTCCAGTAGTGGGGTATTGAGTTAAGACTAGATTCGGTATCTAGAATTTAGTCAATTGATAGTAAGGGTTGAAAAAATATTCAAAAACTGGCACATATTTTTTTATCAGACTGTTGAACTTGAAATTCTGAAAAAGCTTGATATAAGTTACTATATGAAATTGTAGATAATTAAGCATAATAATCAATTATAATCGCGAATTGCAATTTTTTCACCCAACTTTACAAAAATTCTTACCTACTTATATCTCGAAAACAAACTGCCGAGAAGTGGACCCTTTTTGCTTGGATGCCCACACATTTTCCGCGTCCCCAAACTACCTGAACCACCCATGGCCCCGACCGAGGCGTTATTTTTGATTAAAGGTTTTTTTAAACTTTGTTTTACGAGGACAATAATTTCCTAGCCTTTTCCAACTATGTTGGGGTCGGCTTCCAGTACCTCTATCTGAATGCAGCTGATTACCAGTAGGTATTTTACATTGACTGCTTAAGAGGGAACAGGGGCTGCAAGGAATTTGAAAAATAGGTATTTGAAGAAACTATTGCCGTCGCGCTCCGCCCGAAAATCCGAGTTAAACCCCGTAAAGTGCGATAGGGACAACTGCAGCTCAGACCGATTATATCACAAATTTTTTGACGAAAACGACGTTTGGCATTCTCCTTTTTTCTCCTCGAAAACTAAGCCGATTTAATAACTTTTTAAATTACAATTTTAAGAAAGAGTATGTCTAGGTTTCTATTATTTTCGAATTAGTCTGGTAGTACTCTAATCATGGCGGTAAAAATGGGGCATTTTGGTAATTTTTGGAGGGTCATAGTTTCCTTACTTATAAATTGCTGAAAAAAAAGGAAATGACTGGGACATGCCTATAGAAAACCGGATTTTATAAAAAAAAAGACAGCTCTAGAGGCATTATTCAGGAAGAAAAACGGGGAATACGTTTGTATGGAGAATCGCGGGCCCTGTTCCCTCTTAACTGACCTCCACAACTCAGTTACTGGGTAAGACGGTACGTCTGGTTGTCTGACTTCTGGGCTTCTGTCTACCCGTAACGGCTGTCAAAGATCTACGAATGGCTCCAACCGTGTTTATAATAATATTTTTAGTACATATTCTAGAAAATTATATGACAACGTTTAATTTACTAACGATTTAAATTTTTCCTTTTTAACAGGACCCCGCGGAGAGTGAGAACGAAATTAAAGTGTTTTGCCCGAAGTGTGACACAGAAGTATCGCACACCGCAGAAGGAATACAACAGGTAGGTAATCTCGACATATATAGCGATCGCTATGCGACCGAATCCGGTCGCAAAGTCATAATGGCGTCCCTAGACCATCCAAAGGTTTCAAACTCAAACTTAAAGCATTTATTTCAATTAAACCATTTACAGGCACTTTTGAATTGTCAAGGGGTCAGTCAGTCAGAAATTTGAAGCTAGTTGCCCATTCCAAAGCCTAGTTCCTATGGAGAAGAACGGGCAAGAAACTCCACGGACACTCTTTTAAATCATAATATTCTTACAGAATATTGGTTACATAAGTCATTTTTACAAAATATTGGTTGTCTGGTAAAAGATCGCTTTAAGCAATAAGACCGGGGATTTTGTCCCCCTATGTAAAATTTATGTCTGTAATTTTTATGGTGTACAAGAGTATTCTATCCATCTATCTAGACACGCGCGACGTGGTTTACAAGTACGGGATTTTTTCGTGCATGTCAAGCACGTCTAGGGACGCTATTAGGACTTTGCGACCGAATTTGGTCGCAGTCTTAATGGCGTCCCAAGTCGGTCAAAATTACATGACAAGCACGAAAAAATCCCGTGATTGTGAAGCACGTCGCGCGTGTCTAGAGATGCCATTACGACTTTGCGACCGAATTCGGTCGCATAGCGATTGCTACCTATGTGATCGTGACGGTAACATTTGAACAACGCCTGGTAACATTTGAACAACGAAAATCGCTCTTACTACTCAGACATAAGGCGTTGACAGTGTCAATTTTTTACCATTAATGTGTCGTGGACTGTACATTCAACTAAAGCACGCGTAGCATTACAATGCACGCGTGCATGTGCTTTCTCTCATTATAACACCGTAGAAACGGGTTTTGAAGACGGAAGAATAGACAAAATGACGAATAAACGAAATCTACCGTGGTCATTCTACGCGTGCTGATAGGCAACGTAGACGCGCCCCACTCCGCGATTACTGTACTGGGGCCGAATTTATTCCAGTGTGAGTGAAACACGGAGCTATATGAGGCCGCTAGCACCATCCTTTTTTCGCAGTGGAATAATGACGGCATTAATACTTCATAATAAGGCCCCTGTAAGCCCTGGTTCGCACGGACGTGTTTTTATCGCGGCGATTTTTTCTCGTAGGTACACTGGATTTTCAACACTCGGTGTAGAGCCGAGCGTTGAGAATCCGTTGGGACGCCCTCGTCCCAGCGCGTTGAAAAAACACGCTGTTGGATTTTCAACTCTCGGCGCTAAGCAAAGCGTTGAAAATCCAGTGCACGACATAAAATCGCCGCGATTTTATTACGTCCGTGCGTACGTAGGCTAAGAGTGTAAGCTGTACTTTAGTACGGAGAGTAACGGAGAGGGGCGCGTCTTCGTGGATGACACTATCTATATTTAAAAAAATAATATGACATAAAATCACGTCTGTAATTTGTACCTTAGTTTATGTATACACCCACATTTCGCCAGTTATGTTTGAGTCCCTTTGTAATAGGGGGCGAGCCTATTGCCATCAACCGGGCACAAATCTAGACTCCGGGCTGCTACTGAGAAATTTCACGTAGAAAAACCCAATAACACTTTTCCTAACCCGGGAATCTAATCCAGAACCTCATGCTCTGCAGTAGCGCTTGCGACCACTATATCAGTGTTACTCAATATATGCTTCGCGGCTCTACGAAAATACTGGGTCATTGTGACCAGTATTTTCGCGGAGCCCCCACAGAGGCTTTGCGGAGCCCAGCTTTCTCAACGAACTAATTTTAAAATCACATGTCTTTGCATTACTTCTCATTCGTGATACTGCTCCTATATCTAATAAAATACATATAAAAAATGTATTTGGATCCAGTGGAACAAGTTATACAACATCTGAAAAAACAGCGATTTAAGAAAATGCCGCCAAATCTAAAATTAGTTCTTGAGGAAGCGGTACTTAATAATAATGAATTTCGTCAAAACTTGTCCACTACAACCCCGATTGTTTTCAATTTTGTGTGAAGATTTTAGCAGTAAACATGAAATACTACTGCTCCATACAGAAGTGAGACGGTTATCTCGGCATTAATCTTTAACTTGGCTATTTGAACTAGACCGGATACTGGCAGTGGATTTTCAACTCTCGGTGTTGAGCCTACCGTTGAGAGTCCAACGCATTGGGACGCACTCTCGTCCCAGCGCGTTGAAAAAACACACTGTTGGATTTTCTACTTTCGGCGCTGAGTAGAGGGTTGAAAATCCAGTGTACGGAAAAAAATCGCCGCGATTTTATTACTTCCGGCTAAGGTTTGAACGCAATGAATGTTGTTGAACTGTCAAAATGAAACAAAGTCGTAATCGTTTACGAAAATGTTTTGCGTAATTAGATAGCGGATTATTGATCGTTTTAGTTACTTCAATATAAAGAAGTTACAAATTACTTTAGTAAGAAAAAATGTGATTCGTATTATGGATGATGACTAAAAAAATGTTTTTTGTCCGTAATGTAGATTATGAAAAAATAACGTACACGTATTTTTCCTTTTTTTACGTTATCAAAAGATTACGGCGATACATTGAGTTATAATGTGCCATGACGTCACTTGTATGTAGATTTTATACATACTTGTGACGTATCAACTCCCACTCCCCAACTTTAATGCGATGTATCTGTGTCATTTTTTATTAATATGATAAAGCAAAAAATACGTGTCTAATATTTTATTATTATCTGACTGACGGACTAAATAGAATTTCTTTTTTTTGACCCAGGCATCATCCCTAAATGAATAACAGTAATAAATCCTATCATAACTAATTATTATAAATGCGAAAGTTAGTTTGATTGCATGTTACGCTTCGACGCTAAAGCGGCTGAAAAGATTTGGATGAAATTTGGTACATGGGTAGATTATGACCTGGATTCGGACATAGGATACTTTTTGTCCCGATATCCCGTTATGCAGCTAGTACACAAATAAAAGTTAGTTTTTTCTTTTCTTTTCAAAACCTGTCGTGTCAGGCTTTCAGGACAAAATGTCTGGCTAAATATGAACCTGTGTGTCCGGCTTTTTATTTCTGGGCAATGATAAATTGATAACTAATCACAACTATTCATTCACAACACTGTCTGTAATAGATGCGCACTCTCAAATGATCTTAATGTTTGAATACGACGCGGCGACGACGGGAGCGGTGCTCAGCGGGAAAAAGTCATAAAAATAACGAACACGAACGATAACAAAATGAATTTGCAACGTTATTACAAGCGGATATAAGCATAATGTTACTGATACCTATAACATAACTTAAAATATTTTTCTGCAAAAATGATATTCTATTAAGTACGTTTTTTTTTTTGTTACAAACTTTTGAACGTTATAGGGTAACGGAACGAAATTCATTTGTTTTACAAGTCCCTGAATTTGAACTCTGTTAGGATTAGGAAGCGTTCTTTCTGCTCGGTTTTAATTTACGTGCACGTGGCATTCGTCTCGTTCGAGGTCACGCGGTAACGTACCTACGGCTCGCTATCCCCCGGGGCAACAAAAGCCAGTCGGTTGCCATGCGCCCGCTCGAGTGTACGTACCGCACCCGCGCCTTTAATAATGGCGAATGCTCGTGCTTATTGCGGTGTAGACGGCTGTCAAAATCAAAAGACCAACAAATCTATATCTTTTTTTAAATTACCTAAGGAGGAGGAAAGGTAAATATAATTAGTTTATTTGTTAATTGTTTTTTATTATAATCTCGAAATAGTAGCGAAACTTTTTATTCAAAATTCAAATTCAAACTAGGCTGAGAAATCCGCACTTTTCGAACGTCAAAATTACATAAGACAGTCCCCCAAAAACGCACGCCCTTCACCACTTCCTAGTGCTTTAGCTGGGAAGAAGAAGTGGCGCAACAAACTCGATAAAAACGCTTTTTTGTATGAAATAGCAGGTTGTGTGACGTCATAATCCGTTTTTTTTTACTAAGGGCAACAGAATGACTTGGTAACAATTTGTTTTACTCAATAATAATTCGTTATTTGCACATTATGATAAATACTTTCAACGGTTAATAATCATTTAGTTCATACTTTGATGCGTGCAAATTTAGCAATTTTGCTGACGACCCAGGAAACTACCCTATTATCGAACACAAAGCAAGTTGGTAGGTACCTATAATTTGCAATAGCACAATTTTTATCTTTTTATCTTTTCAGACGCATCAAATGGTTAAATATAATAGGCAGACATGACTTGATGAACCGAAATAACGTGAAGCCAGGGAGTCATTTTGTTTGCTCTGTTCATTTTGAGAAAAATATGATAATTAAGACACCTCGGTTACATCCAGATGCAATGCCAACCAAATATCTTCCGGCCCCATCAAGTACTTCTACAAGTACATCTGAAATGGAAACAAGCACCGTAGATAAGTCAACGGAAACAAACTTTTCACAAGTTAATATTATTTCCAAAACAATAAAAATGCTATTTGTGAAACAAAGTCATTACAAAATTAAAAATACAAACCGAAGAGTTAGGATGTGGATTTAGACATGGGCGCCGGCGCTGTCACGCGACGCGCCACGCCCTCGCCGCGTGCCTCCCACACACTGGGCAGTGTGACCAGATTTAAATTGAGCATTCTACCAGATTCTAAAATTGCAGAATTTTGCTAAATCTCGTCACACTGACACTGGTGGCACAATGAAGGCGATACCCAAAACTCTCACTATTTTAAATGAAGAGTTATCAAAAAAAAATGTTTTTTTTTATTTAGGTATATTTGTAGTTGAGGTACCCACATCTATTAACGACATTGAGATCACTGTGAGGGTGAACTGAACTGAAGAAAATAACGTCTTTGTAGTGGTCGATAGCGATATTGCTGAGTGCATTGTAGTTTCATAGGTATACCTACATTTGAGTTTCTTACGTACAGGCGAAAGCGTCAGGGTAGTCCAGGAAATTCAAATTTGCTTAGGTTTTTTGCAATTTGCAAGTCACGATCAGAGGGCCTCAAGTCTGCTATTACAATAGTGTCAGAATGGTCTTTATTGATTTCATAATTGTTGATTTTGACAAGTTTGGTAATCTACTAATATATTGGCGTCATTATGACTTTCCAATGGTCAGCCACTGACACTCCATTGAAAGAAATGGCATCTATTGGTAACCTCGTACATAATGACAAATGAATGACTGACTTAGGCGGTAATCTGCTAAAATTTTGACAGTTCCTTTGATCAGTGACCTACCATTAGAACGTCATTGCGCAGTCATTGCTTTTAATTCGTTACGAGTATCGTGTTTGTGGATAACAATGATCGACCAATGATCGACCATTATGAATTTAGCAGATTACGAACTTTTAGCAAAATGACAATGGGATCGTGTTGGAACGACGAATTTATAAAAATATCAGACTTGGGCCCATGTTAATCTAAATATGATTCGCGACCGTATCAAATGTTTATTTAAAGAATAAATTATAATCATAGAAATCATCCATACAACTTTCTAAGTACATGTAATCCTATTGAATGACTATTTTCATGAAATCGTAACATTTGAGTATTATGCTAACTTAATGAGTTGTATTGCTGAGTCTAATGATTGTAATTCTGTAAAGCTATATCGTTACGGTCGCGAATCATACACAACATCCATACAACCTGACAAAGACCTACGAATGCAAAAAACTAATTAATATTTAAGTATGTGAAAAATGACATTGGTGCCGATTCTCTTGTCACAAATGCGTCTAAACTAGACAAAAAATCACCAAAATTTAGTTTACTCCTGTCAAACGATGATTTCCCATTCTGAAATAGACTAAAGTGGCACAACTTAACTATATTTTAGTTTGACAGCACTAAGATTGTACTGAGATTTTAATTTAGTGAAAATGACAGTTTTGCTATTCTGAATTTGACGTTCTTCACCTGAAATTTTAATTGTCTAACTAATTCTGACCATTTTTAATCGCCACTGGAAAAGCTGTGGAATATTATTAGTTATCATGAACTAAAATTCACACGAATATCTCGACTTCGGGTGCAAAAACTGTACTGTACTGGATTTTTTTATTTTCTTTTGCTTATATCTCGAAAATGGTGTGTCCTATCGCAAAAATAATGAAAATTTCGACCCGATTATGAAACCAATACTCAACACGTTGGTAATATTTTTTTTTATTTTCCATACAAAAAGTGAAAAATTCCACATAAATCACTTCGAGGGCTGGCTCTAAAAAAATTCACGGGGTAGGTCAAACAAGTATGTACCACGTGGAGTCGCAATTGTCAAATTCGATTTAGTTGTGTCAAAATAATTTTTAAAGGAGATTGCCACGGAGCAGGTCCCTTTTGTGGTATCGGGTGCCTGATTTTAATAATAACCAAAAAATATAACTATTTTTTTTGTGTACAGGGTATTTTTTATACAATTTATTTCACCCTGGGAATAAAGATAAAGTTAATTAATAGTTTAACATTAAGTCGACATCCGTTTGATTCAATGTAGTCTGTGGTTTGATTGGCATACAAAAAAAGTTGCCAAGTATCAAAGAATTTAATAACTAAAGCTATCTTTTAATCAATTGAGTAATCGATATGAATTAAAACGATATTAAATAATAAAAAAAACTATTATTTTTTATTTAATTATATATAACCTATGGGCAGTTTACATCTCAATTAGATCTCAACATTTGACAACTTCAACGCTACTGTGTTAGTATTTTGTTTTAGGACGATGAGATAGAATGATGTTATCCCTGTCCTTTTATACGTATTATTGTACCATATATATCTGAAATGAACAACAATACGTGTACGCCAAATATGAGTTTATGTAAAGTATTCTTGATGACGAACACTATTGGATAAATAAACAATGCTCATAGTCGATGCGAGTAAAACCGATAGAACAATGACAATAATAGGTTGCTTAAACTCATAATACTCATCGATAAATAATAAATGTTCAGAAAAGTAATACACACAAAAATAATAGCCATGTTTATTTAGATAACTCGTTAGTAGAAAAGTAGTTTTTATCGATTGATCTATAACGATTTATTAATAAATTATAAAAAAAAATATCTGGCAACATTTACTTGTGCATGTCACAGAACTCGCAGACTTCGTTCTGTGCACAGACTACCTAAAGATACTTACGTATGTTCTGTGGTTCGTTACGTGCGTTATTGCTTTGTTTAGATACTTTGAGTTTTGAATTCCGTAATCTTTTACTTAGTTATTATTTACGATACGTGCTTTTTCTGCTACTACCGAGTTGAGCTATTAAGTTCCTGGAGTGTATTACTTTTTGTGAGTTATTTGACTCTTAATAGTGCTGTTCTTTGTGAGATATTTGACTCTTAGTGCTACAACAGAAAAACAATGATATCTCTTGAACCAGGGTGAATAAATGAAAAATGGTTTCTGATTATGAAAATACTATGTTTTTACTATTATTTAAAATAAAAATCTTCAGGACACAACAATTTTCCAGTGGGACCCAACTTTCCTTACAAATCGGGCAATCTCCTTTAGAGACTACTACAGAATAGCTTCAAGATTCTCATAGCCAAAAAGTAAGGAATTTTAGTGATAGTTTAGTTAGTTTAGTTCGGTGTACATGAGAATCGGCACCATTTTGTACTTTGAATAATCTATTAGCGCGGACTAAACTAAATGAAGTACTTACTTACCTACTCAATTTTAACATTTAATTAATCCATGATACAGAGGAATGGAAGTCGTCTTATCACATACGGCTAGAAAGGGGGGTGCCCTTTTGTCACGTGATCCATCCACTATTTCTTTGGCCTTCCCTTACTCCTACAGCCCTTTACAAATTTCCTCACAATGTAACTTTGACAATCCTCAGGATCAGACAAAAATACTCATCGCCAAAGTGTACCATTACTTCGAGCAAGAGTATGAAGAATTGAAGACAATTTATGGAGACCTGGACCTGACTCCTCTGTCAAAGTTCCGTCAACGGACTGCGCTTGCCACCGGAGTGAGTGAGACGAAAGTACTTGAAATATTGAAAGAAGAAGAGGGACGGAATGCAGACAAGCGACAGAAACCGACTGTGAAACGACGCAGAGCTCGCAAGAGGTCTAGACAGACGGATAGGTATGTGCTAACACTGTATAACTATATTTTTAATAGCTCATTACACATAGGTGCGTACGGCTACACATCAAGCTATTCATTTCCAGTTTATGCTGTTCTCGCATTTTATAGGATTTCCGTACAATGCGAGGTCAGCTTATGCTGGAAGTGTGTACCTTTAAAGCTAATGTTTCGTAGAAAAGCGGTTGTCGCCTCATAACGGCCGCGAATCATATTTAGATCAACATACAACCTGATACCTACTGACCAGCAAATTGCAAAAAAACGTAAGAAAATTTAATTCGCTTAAGATGTATCTTCTTACCATGGACGAACATACAAAGTCAGACAGAGACTCACGCTAGCAAAAAAACTCTGCCAGTCAAGTCGGCCAGCTCGCTATACGCAGGCCAGCACGCACAAATTCACATATTAGTTGGTCAGCCAATAGTCAGTCACACACACAAACGTCAACACTCACACATAAGTATTCACCCATACGTACTTACAGCGAGCTGGCCGACTTGAGTGACACAGTGTTAGCGAGAATCCGTCCGGCTCGTGCAGACCAGCGCGACGCGACTCGAACAATACTATTTCTAAGAAAACTTCACGGTATAACAATAGCCGGTGTCGCGTCGTGCTAGTCTGCACGAAGCTTTATTCGTCCATGCTTCTTGCGTTTTAATAAATTAATGTTCTTACGTTTTTTGCAATTTGCAGGTCAGTTCAAGTTTTATGTTGATCTAAATATGATTCGCGGCTATAACAGATATGTATTTACAGAATTAGAATCATTAATACATCTCCCTAAGTTAGATTTGTTCCATTGAAGGATTTTTTCATGAAATCATGACACATGAGCATCATATTTTCAAGAAGATTTGAATTGTGCGGGCTACCCAGACGCTTTCGTCTTAATCAGAATAGCAGACTGACTACCGACAGACAGACTGCCTCGTTGGTCTGGTGGTCGCAAGCGCTACTGCTGAACATGAGGTCCTGGGTTCGATTCCCAGGTCGGGCAGTGTCATTAGGTTTTTCTTTCTGGAATTTCTCAGTAGCAGCCCGGAGTCTGGACTTGTGCCCGTTTGATGGCAATAGGCTCGCCCCCTACTACATGGGACTTAAACATAACTGGCGAAATGTGGGTGTACTACAGGTACACCTTTGCCCAACCCTTCGGGGAAACAATTAAGGCTTCAGACTCGCACTGCTAATTTCCCCCGCCTCTATAGTTGTAGCGTTATAAGTAGGTACACATCACTGAATACCATCTCTAGTATCGTAAATATAAACACTTCGACCAAGAACGAGAATCTTCAAACATTACAAATATTCGTTCATTTGTCGTCATTTACGGAGCTCTTGGCTAAATATTAACAGCTGCACGGCACGATCTTGAAGATTAAGCAACGCTTGCCGAGGTCGGTCCGTGGATGGGTGACCATCCATAACATACAGGGACCCCTCGTGCCTGGGAACGTTAAGCAGTTGGTCCCGGCTGTCATTCGTAGATCTTTGACAGGCGTTACGGGTAGCCAGACGCCCAAAGGTCTGACAACCAGTCTTGCCACGGGGTCTCGTCATGTAGGTCAGATAGGCAGTCGCTCCATGTAAACTACAGCTGCATCCGGTTAGACTGGAAGCCGACCTTAACGTAGTAGGGTAAAGGCTAGGCGGATTGATTGTCGTCATTTCCAACTTTTAAGAATAAAACAATTTATTTTAATTTTTGAATGGTTCTTTGTTTTTGTCTTTTTATTACGTGCACGTCTTTCTACATTGTTCTCATGTCATGTATAATTTCAACATAAATGATGTAACCAATATTTTGTAACAAATATTTGATTTAAAAGAGTGTCCGTGGAGTTTCTTGCCCGTTCTTCTCCATAGGAACCTACTACGCGTTGGAATGGGCAACTAGCTTCATATTTCTGACTGACTGACTCCTTGACAGTTCAAAAGTGCCTGTAAATGGTTTAATTGAAATAAATGCTTTGAGTTTGAGTTTAAATATTTACGTAGGATTGTATTTTTGTTTCAGTTCGACCGAAGATGATAGTTCGGATAATGATGCCGACGATGATGGGGAATCGAGTAACGTCGATGAGTGAGTTCAACTGTTTTTTAACCAATTATTATTTAAAAGTATTATGTTTATGAATCTCAAGGGGCCTGCGGAGCATGCGTAGTTCATACAAACGTAATACCAAAACAATTTGTAAATCAAACATATTCTTAGAATAGTGTGTATCTATTACGATTGGATTACAGAATATCTAGGCTCCCAAATTATATATTTTGAATGAACACTGATATAAAGACGAGTTATGAGGAATTTAAAATTTCTATAGAAAACTTATTTTTCTCATAACTATAGATATTCAGAACATAAGATATTCTGTAATCCAATCGTAATAAATACACACTACCTTATGAATATGTTTGATTTATAAATTATTTTGGTATTACGTTTGTATGAACTACGCATGCTCCGCCGGCCCGTTATGACATTTGTGAAGTTTTTGCGGGAGTTTGTTGCGCCACTTCTTCTTCCCAGCGAAAGCACTAGGAAGTGGTGAAGGGTGGGCGTTTTGGGGGACTGTCTTATGTAATTTTGACGTTCGAAAAGTGCTGATTCTCAGCCTAGTTTAAATAAATGACTTTGAATAGAAATTTTGAAGTGAAAACTACTTTTGGCGCAATTAGCTATTTTTGGTAGGAGGTAGGTAAACTTATGGCTTCTCGGAGTTCTGTTTCTTATATCAGTAAAATAAAAAATAAAATATTACAGTAATTTTGGTTTCAGCATAATTATGCTGCTTTGATAGACGTGCAAGTATCATCGAAGAACTTCATATCTATGCATCGTAAGGACTATTTCTGCTTGCAGCGCTCGGCCGCTATAGAACCGGGGCGGTAACAGATGTGGTCATCGTGTTCACGGGATTTTGTTTTCAAACTGCTTAGATATGAAGTTCTTCGGTAGTACTTAACAGCTGCCTAACAGCCCACAAAGGACAGAATAGCCGTGCATCACGTCACGCCTGTATTCCTTGAAGGGTCACCCGAGGTGTACCTATAGTACACCCACATTTCGCCAGTTATGTTTAAGTCCCATGTCATAGGGGGCGAGACTCAGGGCTGCTACTTAGAAATTCCAGATGAAAAACCTATGAACGCAGGACCTATAGACCACTAGACAAAAGAGAGGAGGAGGTAGTAGAAATACAGTTACAATATGGTACCGATGAATCATGTCTGGTCTGAACATAGGCTCTGCGAATTTCCGCGCATGTTCTCACTCACACTCGGCTCACGTCACGTTCCAAAAAAAAAAAAATTGCGCAGCTTTCTGCGCATGGCAATGATTATTCCGTTCATCGGCCTTATTGTATGTTTAATAGCCAGTACCTGGTCGACGGAGCTCTGCTCGGGTGAAAATAGAGAATGCTCATTCAATAGGATAGTTCATACTAATTCCATGCTGACATGATAGTCGGTACTTACTAATTCCATCTGTCATGATAGTCGGTACTTACTAATGCCATGCCAGTCGGTACTTACTAATTCCATGCTGCCATGATAGTCGGTACTTACTAATGCCATGCTAGTCGGTACTTACTAATGCCATGCTAGTCGGTACTTACTAATGCCATGCTAGTCGGTACTTACTAATTCCATGCTGCCATGATAGTCAGTACTTACTAATGCCATGCTAGTCGGTACTTACTAATGCCATGCTAGTCGGTACTTACTAATGCCATGCTAGTCGGTACTTACTAATGCCATGCTAGTCGGTACTTACTAATTCCATGCTGCCATGATAGTCGGTACTTACTAATTCCATCTGTCATGATAGTCGGTACTTACTAATGCCATGCTAGTCGGTACTTACTAATTCCATGCTGCCATGATAGTCGGTACTTACTAATTCCATGCTGCCATGATAGTCGGTACTTACTAATGCCATGCTAGTCGGTACTTACTAATGCCATGCTAGTCGGTACTTACTAATGCCATGCTAGTCGGTACTTACTAATGCCATGCTAGTCGGTACTACTTACTAATGCCATGCTAGTCGGTACTTACTAATTCCATGCTGCCATGATAGTCTGTATTTACAAATTCCATGCTGCCATGTCATTATTCTAAGGTAGCCATCTTGTTTTAAACTTTGGGCGACCGAGCTCTGATGAAAATACGGAGAAAACGAATTTTCCCAAATATGAGACCCCTTTAGTGCAACTTTCATCGAAGTCGTTAGAGCTGTCTTTGAGAACGTGATTACAAATATACATAAGTATATACAAATATTGCTCTTTTGATATTATAGGATGTAGAAAAAGGGCGAGGGCGGGGTGGGGTGTGGATGGAAGTGGGTGTAGGGGAATGAGGAACAGGGTGTAAAGTTCACTCATCCACCATAGAAAAGGGAGGATCCTCTGACCAGACGGGTGTTGTGTCTGGCGGGCCGACTGCCCGACTGTTGATGTCGGATAGCCTTATACTATATGTCGTTCGCACGGTAAACTCTAATTGCGCGATGCAGGATTTGTGTGACGTCATGTCTTTGATGCGTAGTAACCGCTACATGGGAACTATGGCCATCAACCGGGCATAAATCCGGCCACACAATAAGTAATAAGTGTGAAATAGTTATTTGTTATACAAGAGTGCAAAGTTGCTTTTTAACCGCGTGTTCAATTTTGATGACCGAGCAAGCGAAGGATTCTAAAATTGAATCACGAGCGCAGCGAGTGATTCAAAATTAGAATCCTGAGCGTTAGCGAGGGAATCAAAAGAGCACGAGGTGAAAAATCTTTGCACTCGAGTGCAACACGTAACTTTTCATTCCACCTCAGCGAGGAAATGACTAAATGCAAAAAAAAAAACGTTTGCGCATTATTAACAGTTTCAGTCAATTCTGTTGGCGTCAAGCAAACTTCCTCGTCGCTAGAATCACTCATTTTAGTTTTTTCACTTGTTTTCAAGTTTCTTGTTTTTAATATACCTAAGGTTTAACAATGACGTGAAAAAATGCCGCGTAAAGAACCGCGTACAAAGCAAATTGAAAAAAGAACACCAAGAAGGTTCCGAGTCTGAGTTTTTAACAAATTAAAAAAAAGTTGTATGATATATTCGGCACCATAGAGGTAGCAGTAAATAGGTTTAATGTTTTTTTTAATTCACAAACTTAGTGCACACGATGTTCTAAATTCAATTTACTTTATCCTCTAGAGAATAAAAACGGCTTTTCCACTCAGATACTGAAGATTAAAAATACTCTTTCCGAGATGGTGGGATGAAAATAATCTTTTCTTTTTTATGTTTTCAGTGTGCAAATGGTGGTCGTGAAGGAAGAACCTACAGAATACTACAAGTAAGTAATTGTAATCATCATGTTTTCCTTTTCTTTTAAAACGGCTGTATCGGGGTAGATTGGAAGCCGACCCCAACATAGTTGGGACTAGGGGCCGTATTATAAAGTACCAGCGGCCTTAATATGAAGTACCAGCTGCGCCCGCGGTTTCATCCGCATAAATTTCGACCCCGTGGGAATATCGGGATAAAAAGTATCCTATGTGTTAATCCAGGTTATAAACTATCTGGGCCTCAAGTCTGCTATTACAATAGTGTCAGAATGGTCTATCATTGATTTCATAATTGTTGATTTTCACAAGTTTGGTAATCAACTAACATAGTGGCGTCATTATGACTTTCAAATGGTCAGCCACTGACACTCCGTTGAAAGAAATTGCATCTAATGGTAATCTCGTACATAATGACAAATGAATGATTAGGCGGTAATCTGCTAAAATTTTGACAGTTCCTTTGATCAGTGACCTACCATGAGAACGTCATTGTACAGTCATTTCTTTTAATTCGTTACGAGTATCGTATTTGTGGAATATAATGATCAACCAATGATCGACCATTATGAATTTAACAGATTACGAACTTTTAGCAAAATGACAATAGGATCGTGTTAGAATGACGAATTTATAAAAATAGCAGACTTGGGCCCCTGTGTGCCAAATTTTATCCAAATCCGTTCAGTAGTTTTAGCGTGAAGAAGAGATAAACATATACACTCACAAACTTTCGCCTTTATAATATTAGAAGGATTAATGCCATCATTATTCCACTGCTAAAAAAGGATGGTGCTAGCAGCCTTGTATAGCTTCGTCTCTCACTCACACTGGAATAATGGTGGCTTTAATACGGCCCAAGGTAGGCAGATGTTTTGCGGGGGGAGTTAAACACTTCACTCCCCCCGACTGACCAGACGGGGGGCTGGCACCAGTAGGGGGCTGCGTTGAAGAGTGCTTCAGTGCCCCTGTAGTCTCCAGTGCAAGTGTGCGAGGCCCACACGGGGTCGGGGTAGTTTTAGTCAGTAGAAGTCTGTCAGACCCCTCCAGATTTACCCTCGAAGATTTCCACCCCGTTACCAAAAAAACAAATAAAAACTTTTTCACAAAAAATCTCAAACTCAAACCATTTATTTCAATTAAACCCTTTACAGGCACTTTTGAATTGTCAAAGAGTCAGTTAATCAGAAAGTTGAAGCTAGTAAATAAAACCGACTTCCAAAAAAAAACACTACAAAGTGAAAAATAACTTTGATTTCGAAGGAAGTCGGTGTCTTTGGGGTTTTATTTTCGTTTTTTTGCCACCGCCTTCCGAAATCAAAGTTATTTTTCACTTTGTAGTGTTTTTTTTGGAAGTCGGTTTTATTTTTTGTGAAAAAGTTTTTATTTTTCACTTTTTAGTTGTGGTACACAAAACCCCCACAAAATTTTTAATACCCATTACCTGCTATGTATATTACAGTGACAGGAACTATTAGAATATCATCCACATATACTAGGTGGGAAGAATACGTATTATTGAAGCTAACTCAAAAACCTCTCATCAGATCTTGACCAAATTTATATGGGACCACTTCTGAAGTATGCTCTACCAAACAAAAAAAGAATCATCAAAATCAATTCTTAATTGGCGGAGTAATCGCGTAACAAACATACAAAAAAAAACATACAACCGAATTGAGAACCTCCTCCTTTTTGAAGTCGGTTGAAAATGTAGTCGGATGTTGAACTAGAAATATATATCAGTTTTAATATTTTTACTTTAGAAACCTTTACATAATTACGTATTCAAGGCGAGGTCTAGCCTATTTTTAGGCTAAAGAATCAACATTGCCATCCAACGTGGCAATGCTGCCAGCCTTTTGGGCACTTTTCCCGCTGACAGCGATGCGGACGAACTTTTGATGCCCAATGTGGTCCTCACTTTGTTTTCTTTCTAATGTGACACACACATAACATATTCACGCCTGTATTCCTCAAGGGTTAGGCACAGGTGTACCTATAGTACACCCATATTTCGCCAGTTATGATAAAGTCCCATGTAATAATGCCTGTGTAGGGGGGCAAAAATTCAAAATTCAAAAGTCATTTATTCAAACTAGGCTGAGAATCGGCACTTTTCGAACGTCAAAATTACATATTATAAGACAGACCCCCAAAACGCCCACCCTTCACCACTTCCTAGTGCTTTTGCTGGGAAGAAGAAGTGGCGCAACAAACTCCCCAGCAGCACAGCTGTCAGTTCAGTTAGAGAGAAAAAAAAATGATTCTATACAATAGTATGCAAGACAATTTTCAATACGCAAAAAATAATTTAAATTCTAAATTAAATAGCTATAATTAATAGCCATATGACAGCTAGCACACGCCAATATACCAACCAAAAGCATCGAGAACTATACTCAAGCAGAAATAAAAATAACTAAACGTAAACAATATCTAAAATAAGAAAATAAAGCCTCCAGGCATAAAGGGCGTGCCCGCTTACATAGAGCTGTAACTAGAAGTTATAATTGATAAACTAGGACCATCGAGGTAAAATAAATAATTGTCGAGGTCGCTATAGCTAACCACATATTGTAATACAACTCATAAAAAAACATTGTAATGAGTAGATTATGTCAACAATCAATTAAAATAAATTGACTTATAAAGTAAAATTATAAACAATTATATAAACTCATATAACCTGTCAGTAGGTAAACTCTTTCTGGAGAAAGAACATTTAAACATTGTCTTGAGTTAATCACAGCGACCATCTATTCTTATCATTTAAGTAGTCGTTGATAGAATAGTATGCCTTTGAACAAAGGTTGGACTTTACTTTATTGGGCCTATTGACATCAACCGGGCACAAATCCAGACTCCGAGCTGCTGTAATGTACTTGTACATAATATATTTTTATATATTAAATAAATAAATTCTTTATTTCATCGAAAAGCCTTTGACAATATTCTTATGACTAAAATATAAAAAGGCTTAAATACAAAATCCATATTTAATACTCTGATTTCTAAACTAGGTGTAAGTTCTTGTGACTTGGAGCCAGTGATTCTCTGTAACATTTATACAATTTGAATAATTTGGGAAGTGGATATTATTTTAGTGTTAGCTTGTTTATTGTACCCATTTCTGATTTGTCATTATGAATTAAAAGTTAATCCCCTTACGTATTCTAATAACGTTTATTTCAATTTCAGTGAGGAACCTGAAATCTATGTTGAGACAGCTGTGAAGGCAGAAGCCAGCCATATTGAAGTCAAAACGTAAGTCTTAAGCATAACTTAAAGTTTCTTACAGGGTTCAAAATTGTTTAAATTTTTACTAAATAATCACGAAAAAAAAAATTTCTTTTTTGTCCGTCAGGTACTATGTAGATTATTAAAAAATATTGGACACGTATATTTTCTTTTTTTACGTTATCAAACGATTACGTACGGCGATACATTGAGTTTGGTCTGCCGGGACGTCGACATCGACGTTTTCAATACTGGTATATCTAAATTAAAAAAGATTTATGTAATTTCTTTTTCACCACTCCCGCACGAAAGAAGTGTCTTTCCTCTACGAAAATAGTGAGGAAAGTTGGTTTTTCCTCACTGCTTGAACAGTGAGGAAAGTTGGTTTTTCCTCACTGTTTGAACAGTGAGGAAAGTAATGATCCCGTTCAGAAACTAACCTTGCCTGATTTTTTTATGTTAAGTTTTAAAGATATTTTAAAATTTATAGAATTATTTTGATTTGCTTTGTGTCTATTTAATTTATTTACCTATGATGACTGAATACTTTCTTGCTGGGAGTGGTGAAAAGTTTTGTATGCAACTTGTGAGCAAGTTCATTTGCTATTCGTTTTGTTGAGTCTTTCGCTTACTCAGGATTGAAATTTATAATCACTCGCTGCGCTCGTGATTCTATTTTTCAATCCTTCGTTCGCTCAAGACTCAAAATCAAAACTCATAGGAAAAACGAACTTTCCTCACATGTTGGATAAATAACTATTTTGATCACGTTAATTAATTGCTAACAGTTTGCGCTGTTTGAAACGTATAAGATACTGTCTTTACTCAACTGTCTACCTTCTCAAATACTTTTTGTTTATGTTCTCTTATAACCGTGAAAACTTTTAATTGGCCTTATTTTATTAGTCTCAATCGTGCAAAAGTGTCTAGGTGTAAGTTTTCCAAAAACTGTAAAATAAAATAAATAAATAATGTGCCATGACGTCACTTGTATGTATATTTTATACATACTTGTGACGTATCAACCCCCACTCCCCAACTTTAATGCGTTGTATCTAAGTCATTTTTTATTAATATGATAAAGCAAGAAATACGTGTCTAATATTTTTGTATTATCTGACTGTCGGACTAAATAGTTTTTTTTTCTGTCAACATCTCTATTAAGCTGAAGTGCTTTTGTTTTTTTTTGTTTGAACGCGCTGTTCTCTGGAACTATGTTGTCGGGTTTGAATAATTATTTCTTTTGGCACTGCATTGCCCTATTCTTGAGGAGGGTTATTAAACATCACGCTACGTCATAAGAGTTGAGGAAAAGAAAAAAAGTCAGAAAGAACGCTAAGCGTAGAAGAAGTAATGAAATTTGTTTATTCTACAGCTATATGTAAGCGGGCACGCCCTTTATGCCTGGAGGCTTTATTTCCTTTTTTAGATATTGTTTACGTTTAGTTATTTTTATTTCTGCTTGAGTATAGATCTCGATGTTTTTGGTTGGTATATAGGCATGTGCTAGCTGTCTTATGGCTATTAATTTATAATTTAATGTTTTGTGTTGCGTTATGTAAATTATTTTGGATAAGTACTTATAGTATAGAATCAAGTTTTTCTAACTGAACAGACAGCTGTGCTGCTGGGGAGTTTGTTGCGCCACTTCTTCTTCCCAGCGAAAGCACTAGGAAGTGGTGAAGGGTGGGCGTTTTGTGGGACTGTCTTATGTAACTTTGACGTTCGAAAAGTGCTGATTCTCAGCCTAGTTTGAATAAATGACTTTTGAATTTTGAATTTTCTGTAAATAGGATATTGGAATCACTTTTACACGTCATCTTAAAAAAAAAAAAAAATTGCTAGATGAGTTCGGCGTTTCGTATCTGACTACTCTGAGAAGAAAGGCCGAAACAAACTCAGAGGTCACAGTCTATTTTAAAGTCTAGACATAATCTTGGTCAGGCCATATGAGGACCATGTAGATTAGTCTGAAATGGTCTTTTGAGAAAAGAACCACAGAGATTTGAGTGGACTTGTCCTGTCAGTGCAAGCATTTGTCAGTAATCGTGGAGCTCAACTCAGAACTCAAGGAGCTCAACTCGACGAACAATACCAAAGAAAGGACATTTGGGTAGGCCGCATAAACTACTCAAACTGCCAGACCATCATTAAAACGAATTGAGAAAGAGAAAAAAAAAAAAGCGGGCGGGCGAAGATTAACGACGCGGTGGGTCGAAGGAACAAGAAATTTCGCGCAGACGCAGTCCTGGGCACAAACACTGACGAAGAACTAGAATCTGCAAATATTCGTTCTTCTGTCGTCATTTACCGTAATTTCGTTAACATCCAACGCTCGCCGCACGCAGCTCAGTTCCGCTCCTGTCTAGCCAGTACGCATTTACGCATCTTCGCACAGCTTCGGTGGATACACCCGAGCTGAAAAACATCTCTTCTCGTCTCCGCTTCGGACATCTCCGCACATCTGTGGTGGATTCCGGGCCTAGTCCTTTCTTATTACCGACGTTCGTTACAAAAGGAACTGAAAGCACGGTAAGCCGTTGGTCCCGGCTGTCATTTGTAGATCTTTGACAGTTGTTACGGGTCCTCAGAAGCCCGAAAGTCTGAAAAGCCGTGTGCTCTGTGGCATTCCCATTGGTGAAAATGAGGCACTTCCTTACAGACTTCCATCCGCTTCTTTTTCGTGTGGTTAGTGACTGGTGTCAGAGTTTTAAAGCCGCCCATGGGCCTTTGACTTGGCGTCACATGCCGTCGAGAAATATCTCTCAGGCAAGTTTTCCTTCACCGCCTTTAAAAGCAAAGTGATAATTATACAATTCGCACACGAATCGTAATAGTGAGAGGGCGTGCCTTCGGTTCGAACTCGAGACCTTTGAGTAGGCAATCCGACGGTCACAACACTAGTCTATCACTGCTTGAACCCCTAACTCCTTTAGGAGGTTAATTTTACCGGGACCTTACTATAGTTTTACCGGGACCGCGGTTCCGCGCCGTAGGTACCATCGAAGAAGTTCATATCTATGCACCGTAAGGACTATTTCTGCTTGCAGCGCTCGGCCGCTATAGAACGGAGGCGGTAACAGATGTGGTCATCGTGCTCACGGGATTTTCTCTTCAAACTGCTTAGATATGAATTTCTTCGATAGTACGTGCGCGGCTCACAGGGGGCATTGCGGACCGCTCATTCGTCAACGCACAGGGCGCGTGCTGTCCCGCCCGCTGCTCATTCGTCAACGCTGCCCCCCGCCTTGCCGCGCATTCCTAAGGCAGGGAACAGCGGTCCCGGTCAAACTATGCTTCTAGACACAGCGGTTAAAGCTGTGTATTGTCTATCAGTGATGAATGAATAATAAGATTTGTATTAAATATATTATGTTTTGATTTCAGGGAGCAAGCTCAAACTGACCCAATCTCTTTAGACGTGAAGACAGAACCACTGAGTGATGTAGTGGTCAAGTAAGTTATCTTCAATGTTTAAGAAGTCCTAGTCCTAAGAGTCCTAGTTTTAGAAGTCAAACATGGAACTTATAGGGATCTCGCCCATAACCACGACCAGTGGTCGCACCGACCAGGGGCCAAAGTCTGCTATTTTTATAAATTCGTCATTCCAACACGATCCCATTGTCTTTTTGCTAAAAGTTCGTAATCTGCTAAATTCATAATGGTCGATCATTGGTTGATCATTGTATTCCACAAACACGAATCTCGTAACGAATTAAAAGCAATGACTGCACAATGACGTTTTAATGGTAGGTCACTGATCAAAGGAACTGTCAAAATTTTAGCAGATTACCGCCTAAGTCAGTCATTCACCACCCTGCTAATGCTAATAATTTAAATAAATTAAACAATCACAAGCATTTATTCAATATTCAACCCTAAGTACGCGCAAATCAAAGATAATGAGATAACAATTGTTTAATCCATTCTTCGCAAGTTCGCAGCACCTGCTAATAAATTTCACTCGCGAACGAAACGAAACAGATAGATTTATATAGTATTCCCGACTTCCCGTGGGTGCGACGGAGAGCGCACGCTACCGCTGCGTGCGTCGTCGCTCTGACGTATGATGTCTATGCGTATGATAGTATCAAAAAGTACAAAGCGATAAATTCACTTCGCACTTCACAGAATTTGGCAACTACATTTCATTTGCTAAATGCTAAATGAGCATTCGCATGCTAACTATGAATGCGAATGCTAATTAATCCATGTCTAGTGCGCGAGGTCCCTTGATCAGCTTATACAATACGGCCGATGAATCATGACCGGTCTGAACTTCGCGCAGAAGGCTGTGCAATAACATTTTTTAGGAAACAAAATAATGGTGACATGAGGCGAGTGTGAGATACATAGATAGATAGATCATTTATTTGTCCAAAACATAAGTATGCCAGACATGGCTTGTAAGATGTTACATAAAATTATTCGGCGTAGAAATACGTTTAAAATTAAAGTTCGTGAGCACATTCGCAAGAAGCTGGCAGTATCATCACAATGGTAATGTTTTCCCATTATTTGTCTTATTTATGCTTATATTTATATATAATTAGGTGTATTTATTATATTTATAGTTTTTAAGGTATATATGTATATCTTTATATTTAAATATAATTTTTCCCTCTATTCTCGCTATTGCACCTACCACTGTTTGTCTCTGCATCACCCAAAGGTTGACTGGTAGAAAATGCCTGTGGCATTAAGTCCGCCTCTGTACATTTATGTGCTTGAAGTATAAATAAAAAAAAATTAATACAAACTGGTAGGTTATTTTTAGTAGGGTTGTCCATTATTCAAAGCAATTAACATATCAGAAGAAAACTTAATCAATCAAGTTAATAAATATACTACGGAATAGTGTCTGAATCAACTCGTCATCGAAATGTAAGGATAATAAAATAAAATTAGCGAGTCAAAAATCAAAATAATTAGGAATAAAAATGTACATAAATTATTACGCCCACGTTCCCACCGTCATATATATTATAGCTACCTCTGTGGTGGACTTTATGGTCGCAACCACGGGCCGCAGCTAGTTCTGTATATTTCTTCCAAAGCCTCTTTAATCTTAGATATAATGAAAACATTTTAAAACAGTAACGGTGGAGTTTCTTTCCCATTCTTCTCCATACGAAAACTACCTTTTGGAATGGGCGACTAGAATCAGTTATTAGTATTTTTTGTAAAGTTTGACGTTCAAAAGTGCCTTATTTGTGCCTAATTGAAATAAATTTATTGACTTTGACTTTAAAAAATTAGGGTTGCAACGGCATATTGCCTCTTAATCTTCCACTCAGTACATTTTTTCATTGGCTTTAAATATCTCACAGTGTATTGTATAATTTTTCCTATGACCCCAAAAAATTCAAAATTCAAAATATTTTTTCATCCCACCATCTCGGAAAGAGTATTTTTAATCTTCAGTATCTGAGTGGAAAAGCCGTTTTTATTCTCTAGAGGATAAAGTAAATTGAATTTAGAACATCGTGTGCACTAAGTTTGTGAATTAAAAAAAACATGAAACCTATTTACTGCTACCTCTATGGTGCCGAATATATCGCTGCCCTAGTTCAACAGTAAGATATGATGAACAAAGTATGTTTTGAGTTATTCATACTTTTATGATTTTACTGTCATTAATTCACTCGTTGTTAATTGAAATGTGGTTGATTTTTTAAAACTATAGCTTAGTTTAATGTGTTAGGGAGTTATTTATATTTCAATATGAATAAAATATTTTGTATAATAGTTTTAAGGCTTTTAATAGCAAGATAACCTTATATTGAACTCGACTAAATAAAAAATGTTTTGTGATTTTAATATTGTCTCTAAAATGGTTTATTAAATATTATGTCTATATTGTAACTCATAGAGTTATTATTTTTTGTCTTGTTTAAGAAATACTAAAGATTTATCCAACCAAGCTTCCAAATTTATGGAAAATAAACAGAAATTGACATAATTTAAAGATATCTTAGTATTACAGCACATCGATATTTGAGAATGTAAGTTGTCCGACTAAATCCGCGGAAATGTTTGGTAAAGGGATAGGAAAATTAATTTAAAACTGAGAAATTAGTTTGCTTGTAATGTATTATTTTTTACCAAGTATCTTATTTGCACAAATCAGTCTCATATTATCAGTTAAAATCTTACCTATTATTATTATTGCACTAGTCAGTTTATCTAATATAATAATCAGTCAGTGCTATAATGTTAAATAAGTGAATCTTAATGGCACAAATAGGTGAGGTTTAGCAGCTAAAATTTAGTTTTATAATAAAATTAAAATAATATAATTATAATTAATTTATAACAATAGTGAATTAATTGTTTAAAATAATTCTATTAACACACTGAACCTACTCGTTACAGGCATTCATCATCACAATTGCCGCTTTCATTTTCCTGGTTATTAATTGTAGTTTTATGACTTTCGTAAAAGCTGTGATGACATTGAGGTATCAAATTGGCAGTACATAATGATATCAGGAGCAGCGGTTGCCCAGTGGTGGCGGCCCCGACTTACGAACAGTAAGTCGTGGGTTCGAACCCAGACAAGCGCATTACTTTGTGTAATTTATTTCATCACCACTGCTCTCAAAACGGTGAAGGAAAACATCGTGAGGAAACCGGCATGTTCTAGAACCAAAAATTCGAAGACATGTGACATCTACCAATCCGCACTGGGCCCGCGTGGTGGATTATAGCCCACTGCCTCTCATTGAGAGGAGGCCGTGTCCCTGCAGTGGGAACGTTATAGGCTGATGATGATGAATGATATCAGATCTCTTTTTGTGATTTGGTATTGCTGGTGCTTCATCATAAGCATGTTCCAGAGATATATTTTCTGAGATGTGGCCCCTTTGCTTCCTTCTGGTATCCACAATTTTAAAATCAAGATCTGAAAATGAAGATTTGTATGGACCCCATACAATTTTTTGACCATTTTCGTCTATGTTGAAATTTTTGCCCATTTGAGACAGTTTTTTCCAGTCATACCTACATTTGTTGGTAGCCTATTTCATTGACTGTATAAGGTTTACTAGTTTTTTTGGCTGATTTCAGTACCATTGCCATTTGAGCAGGTGTAAATATTGGGCTACTTCTCAGCAATCTTCTCTTTCTATTAAGGAATTAATGTTATCAGCATAATGATGCTGCACACAATGATGTGTCCTGCTATTAAAAAGTTGTGGGTAATTATATTTATGAGTAAAGCTTGCACTGCGTACTTATACATCTATACTAATATTACCTTTATTAATTATAATAATATGCCATTTTACCTGTGTATTATAATATATATATTTTTTAAATATTATAAAGAGGAAAGATTTTTTTTGTTTGTTTGTTTGTACCTAATAGGCTCTGAAACTACTGGACCGATTTTAACCATTTTTTCACCAATAGAAAGCTAAATTATCAGGAAGTAACATAGGCTATAATTATTTTTTAAAAAAAAGAGATCCTTAAGGAAATTGCAGTAATGTAACCCAAAGTAGCAAATTCATTATTTGGCGTGCGCTGAGAAAACTATTGATGATACATCAAAATTATATACTATATGATTAAAGTACTTATTGTACGTACTTTCAAAAAAGTCCGCGACGGAGTATATCTAAATATCATAGTTAAGTCACAATAGCAGCTTTTGTGTTCTAAAATTTAATTAGATCGCCAGTAGAAACAAAAGTTGGTTACATTCGTATCGTAGTATTAATTATTATTCAAATAAATAGTTTTATCTACAAGGGTATTTACGTAGCAGTAAAATACTTTTTAATTCATTCGAATCGGACATTTTATTTCTAAGTTATCACGAGTATACTCGTGATAACTTAGAAATGAAAGCGTACTGCATTTTTTTTTTTAAATGCAGTACGCTTTTCGACGCGCCCGCCGCAAAGTTCCTTAGTCTATACGTTAAGTTAGGTTAGATTAGGATTGCTACGAGGTGTAGGAATGAGTCTGATGCCGCAAGTATAGTTTTTAGATGTTTTGTTTATTTGTCTGGATGTATGTTCCGGATTGGTGCAAAAACGACTACTTATTTCAAAATATCCACTAGAAAACAAAATGTCTGGCTGGGGTAACGTTACTCCAGCCGGAAGTGTTTTTTTTATCAAATAATTAAAAAACTAAAGCTTACCAAATTTAAAAATCTGCTTACCAATTACAGAAGCTGTATTTCTAATTATCTATTGCACTAAGATGACGATTTTCGACATTATCTGGCTGGGGTATCGCACACAAAAAAGGTTAGGTTAGGGTAGGGTAGGTAGGTAGATAGGGTAGGTAGGCATGTGTCGCGCGATATTCGACGAACGAACGGAACGAAAAATCAGTGCGCCTCACGCAGCCGCGTGATCACAGAGTAGGTACTTTTTCGCGTGATGCGGACATCTTATTAGAAGAGTAGGTAGGTTATTTTAAAATGTCCTAGAAAGAAATATAATTTAACGATAATTATTTTAGTTAAACACGGGGACAATTTAAGATGTCTCAACATAGAAATGTTTTTATAATTTCATTTAAGGACATTTGAAGAAGTCTCTGTGTAGAAATAAAAGAAAAGTAAAAATCTTTCTGACTTTATAAATATCTTAAGATGTCAGAATCTTGAACTAAAGGTCGGTAAAAATATGCTTAAATGTCTCAGTGAGACATTGAAGTTTAGGCACTTTGGATGCGTTTTACAAATATCCGATTTTTGAACCGGACAGAAGAGCAAATTTTTGACATGAAACAAAACTTATCTCAATTTTGATTTTTTTAAAGATATCTTACTGTTGAACTAGGGCAGCGATATCATACAACTTTTTTTTAATTTGTTAAAAACTCAGACTCGGAACCTTCTTGGTGTTCTTTTTTCAATTTGCTTTGTACGCGGTTCTTTACGCGGCATTTTTTCACGTCATTGTTAAACCTTAGGTATATTAAAAACAAGAAACTTGAAAACAAGTGAAAAAACTAAAATGAGTGATTCTAGCGACGAGGAAGTTTGCTTGACGCCAACAGAATTGACTGAAACTGTTAATAATGCGCAAACGTTTTTTTTTTTTGCATTTAGTCATTTCCTCGCTGAGGTGGAATGAAAAGTTACGTGTTGCACTCGAGTGCAAAGATTTTTCACCTCGTGCTCTTTTGATTCCCTCGCTAACGCTCAGGATTCTAATTTTGAATCACTCGCTGCGCTCGTGATTCAATTTTAGAATCCTTCGCTTGCTCGGTCATCAAAATTGAACACGCGGTTAAAAAGCAACTTTGCACTCTTGTATAACAAATAACTATTATTTCACATAAACCTACAAGGGCACTTATGAAACGTCAGAAGCTAGGTGCACGGTTCCAATTGGTCGTTTCCTATGGAGAAGAGCCGGCAAGAAACTCCACGGTTACTCTTTTAAAAGTAAATGGTATTTACAATCTTTTCAAGTTACAGTGTTTATAGGTATGAGAGGACGCTGTAGGCCTATCAACAAGTACCAGGTACTTAGCAAGACAGAAAATGATCGACAGATCTACAAGTCGGTTATGCCTATAACGTTCTCACATTCACAAAATATAAAAGAAGAGAATCTATATAAAAAATAAACAAATTGAAAACCTATTTAAACCAAATGACATGACTGCCACAAAAAACTCGATTCTGTATATTTTTAACTGATAATCCACTTCTATTATAATCCTCTGTAATTTTTGATTGCAGTACAAACGAGACACTCGCACTGAATGAACCTGCTGGCACTAAACGTAAAGGAAAAAAAATACCAAAAAGAAGTGACGTCACACCCACACAGTAAGTATGTTTTGTCATTTGAGGAGGTATAGACGACCTCGTAATTCTTATAACTTGCATGTTCTGTACTGAGCTCAGACAACACGACATCCAGCCAGTAATAGGACTCGCCCTGTCGCCCAAGGAGCGCTGTCCCAAATTAGACGCATTATTAATTTATTATACATAAAACAAAAGGTATTTTAATAATGATAGATAGATAGATAGATAGAATACTCTTTATTGTACACCATAAAAATCACAGACATAATTTAGAAATTTTACATAGGGTGACACAATGGGCGGTCTTATCGCTTAAAGCGATCTTTTACAGACAACCTTTGGATGGATTAAAGGTAATAGGAGAGACAATACTGCAGGTAGTCAGCGGTGTACCATCTACATATACAATAAATATGTACATACATACATAAAGCATAAACTTATTCATATAAATATATAAATCTATAAACATGAAACAAGAGCAAGGAACTAAATGTAATGATGATGTTTAAGGAGAGAGGAAGTGATAATGAAATGAAATGAAATTGTTTATTCTGTAAATAGGATATTGGAATCACTTTTACACGTCTTCTTTTAAAAATAAACAAAATAATATTAGCTAGATGAGTTCGGCGTTTCCTATCTGACTACTCTGAGAAGAACGGCCGAAACAAACTCAGAGGTCACAGTCTCTTTTAAAGTCCAGACATAATCTTGGTCAGGCCATATGATGACCATGTAGATTAGTCTGAAATGGTCTTTTGAGATGTATAAAACACGTACTATAAGACCAAAACTTAAATCATCTTTAAAATGGTGAAGGTTTCAGAAAAATACTTGTGATAGATTTTGCGTGATTCTCAGTTTTTTATCCGCGTTAGACATAACTTTACAAATTAATTTCACTATGTAATATACACATAATCTAAAATTTTCATATATCAAGTTATTAAGAAAATGCTCTTATTTAACATATATTTTTCCAAATCATTAACACTACTCGATTCGACGTGATCTTCTGTATAAAATAATTAAAAGTCAGTTATTCTTGCCTTAAGTGTATGAGATAATTGAGATGTACGAGATTTATCTATACTAATATTATAAAGCTGAAGAGTTTGTTTGTTTGTTTGTTTGTTTGTTTGAACGCGCTAATCTCGGGAACTACTGGTTGCAATTGAAAAATTCTTTTTGTGTTAGATAGTCCATTTATCGAGGAAGGTTATAGGCTATATAACATCACGCTACGACCAACAGGAGCGGAGCATAAATGAAAAATGTTACAAAAACGGGAAAAAATATTCCTTTTTGAGAGCTTCCGTTGCGTGCGCTGCGTAAACGGTTTAAGTTACGCAAATATCATGTATGACGGAATTGTTCCTCTTTAAAAGTTCTAAAAAAAAGTCCGCGACGGTATATGTCTATCTTTTAAGATTGACTCACTATAACCTTTTTTATCGTAATCAAGTTTAGGAGTTTTATCAACATAATATTAATCCATAGCCAAATAAATATGTTATTAATCACAAGTCTGTGACGCAGACGAAGTTGCGCGGGTCAGCTAGTTTTTAATATATTGTCTAATTTTAGGGTTTTGTAACCGATCCGTACTGTATCTCTTAAGCCGACGTTCAAAAATTAATGACATACAATCCCATGCAAGAAACGTGTTATTTTTGTTCGGCGTTTTTAGGGTTCCGTACCCAAAGGGTAAAAACGGAACCCTATTACTAAGACTTCGCTGTCCGTCCGTCCGTCTGTAACCAGGCTGTATCTCAAGAACCGTGACAGTTAGACAGTTGAAATTTTCACAGATGATGTATTTCTGTTGCCGCTATAACAACAAATACTAAAAACAGAATAAAATAAATATTTAAGGGGGGCTCCCATACAACAGACATGATTTTTTTTGCCGTTTTTATAGATAAATGTTCGGAACTCGCACCATTATCTATAACTATACTATAGGGACTTGCTATTGTTGTCGGGGCGTTTTGTGCCCGGTTTTAATATTTTATGTCGTGAGGAAAGTTATGAGCATGAATGTCGATGGCTATAAGAGTAGGAGAAGACCAAAGAAACGATGGATGGACTGTGTGGAAGATGATATGGCTAGAAACTCAACACAACTCAACTCAAATCATTTATTTCAATTATACCATTTACAGGCACTTTTGAATTGTCAATGGGTCGGTCAGTCAAAAATATGAAGCTAGTTGCCCATTCCAAAGCGTAGTAGGTACCTATGGAGAAGAACGGGCAAGAAACTCCACAGACACTCTTATAAATCAAAAATTTTATACAAAATATTGGTTACATCATTCATTTTGAAATTATGCATGTGAGAACAATGTAGAAAGACGTGCACGTTCGTAAAAGCGTCCGTAATAAAAAGAAAAAAATAAAGAATCATTCAAAAACTTAAAATAAGCCATGGCAGCTAAGAGATGACCAGTCCCAACTGACGGCGCCCGTTCACGAACATGACGCATGGATCAGCACCATTTAGCTCAACCATTTTGAAGGGAGCTAAATGATCCAACACACGCGCCGCCATCAGCGAGACATTTGAGTGAGCATGACATACTCACAGCCGCCAGGGCACATTCAAGTCAATGAAATACTATACATATATACATATTACCCGGTAAATGGTAGCTCTTTAGTACATAGTACTCACACGAAAGGGAGTGACGACTGATAGAGAAGTGTGGAAGAAAGGGACATGTTGCGGCGACCACAGATAAATTATGATAAGGACAGGAGAGTGATGGATGATTGTCTTTTTAACTCCCGACGCAAAAAGAGGGGTGTTAAAGCTCGTGCAGTGCTCGTGAGTTGCACGACGCGACTCGAACAATACAATCTCTAAGAAAACTTATAACAATAGCCGGTGTCGCGTCGCGTTAGTCTGTCGTGCAGACTAGCTAGCTTTACAAGTTCGACCGCTATGAGTGTGTGTCTGTTTGTGGCACCGTAGCTCTTAAAATTGTGAACCGATATAAATGCGTTTTTTTATAAATTAGTATTTCTAGCAATGGGTCTTAGACATGTTTTTTTTATCAAAATCGGTTCAGCCGTTTGAAGTTTTGTCAGCTATTTTCTGATTGATGACTGGATGCGAGTCTTCCACAGGTCTGATCGATTTGAAATTTGATATTCTGAACCTTGAACTGATCTGCCTTCTGCAGCATCACCTGGAATTTGCAGGATACCGAACTCCCTTACCAACTTACAGCACAGCAGTGCTATTCTGTAACCATCTCACCGTGCAAACTTCGGTGAAGTGAGCGTGGAGTGAGCTGTCAATATAGTGTCAATTCCAAGCAAAAACAAACTCACTTCACCTAAGTTTTCACGGTGAGATTATTATAGAATCGACCAGCTGGTATCGTGTTTGGGCTCATCGGGATGGTCTCATTGAATAGGTTATAGATACATGATGAACAGGGTCTGGTGATGGAGTAGGAAGAGAGGAGGAAAGAGGAAATGTTTATGCTGGGAGTTGAAAAAAAATTAAGTATGTAATTTTTGTGCAGGCAACACATACAAGGCGAATCCTCGAGTACGGCGGCCGCGAGTAGCGTTCGACTCACGGAAGGATTAGATGAGTAAGTGGGTCATTCATTTGAACAGGTTTTTAAAGCGGCTTTGCTTAAAAATAATAGAAATTGACAAGTCAGCAAGCCATGTTTTTTTCCGCGCTAACCTTAAACTCTTAACTGGGTTACTGATTATTATTCAATTATCATTATAATTTAATATCATTAAAAAATAAAACACCCCCATTCTTTGATTTTCGTGGTGTCCCAAGCCCCGATCTGGTCCCTTAGTAAATTATATATTTTAAACTAAACGCTACATGCTTACCAAAAAAAAACACAAGTCCTAAAAAGTTTACAATGCTATGAAAAATTAGACCATAGTTCTAAAATAACTACATTACCTAAAAAAAAAAAAAAACTGTCCCGAGGTAATTGCTGATTTGCGTGGATTATTATAATTTCACTAGCATATCTCTAAATTCACGGCCCGATGATGCGTCATCCTAATTCAAGTTACTACTAGTCGCGCTCCGACTGTTGATGTGACGAGTTGTTTTTTTTTTACTCGAGTGACTCGAGTTGATATGGCTACTGACTCGAGTCGCAACTCGAGTTGGCTTAACTCGTTGTCATCTTTGGAAAGTGGGGACTCGGGGAGCTCGAGTCAGCTCGACTCGAGGCTGATAGGTATAATAATGATGTTGAATTGTTGCTTCTCGAGTAGATTCGCAACTTGACCCGACTCAGCCCGTGTTCTCTATTTCATTCAACTCGCATCGATTTGAGTGAGATGCAATGCATGATGCAACACCGAACCGAACGGAGTTGACAAGTCGCTCGTCAACTCGGCCGGCGCGCGCCGTACGGTGCGCGTTCGATCGACCGAGTTGATTCGAGTTGTTAAAAACTGAATCCGAGTTAACTCGTTTGCGGTTTGATTCGAGTTACTCGAATCGAATAACTCTATTCGCCCATCGCCCGGGCAGAGGGCTTGTGTGATGGTGCGTCGAGTTTAAAAAAAATAGATGGTAAGAACTTTGTTGCGTGGGTTTGGTTTCTCAAAACTTTGATTTGCGTAGTACAATTATCTCCGGTGTCTGTGAATTTATTTATTTAATAAAATATTGTAGCGAACAAATATAAACATAGTTTATTTGCTTAGAAGGTTTTTGTATATTTTTAGCATAAAGGATTTATTTTGATTTCCGTGGTCGTGATTTGCGTGGTTTATTTACGTGGTAGTTTTGACCCACGCAGATCAATTTTTGACCGTGCAAATGAAATAACTGAGTTTTGTACTAGTTATGAATGAAAATATTTTTTATTACTTTAGTTAAATGTAAATTCGTTTAAATCAAACTTAAATGTCACACTCGATGGGTTTCTGACTTTCTAAGTACCTAATAATATTAAGAATAGAACAATAGAAATAGATAACTGGCAGAGAATGCCATATTAAGTTCGCGTTTGTACATTAATCGTAAGATTAGCTTCCTACCTATATTCATGTTTAGAAAAATTTTAACGGATTATTAACATTTTAGACCAAAAATTCCATTAACAAGAGAAGAAAAATTAGAAAGAAAGAAGTTATCCGAAAGAAGAAGAAGAGATAAGCTTAAACATAATGAAGAGTTCAAGGCCAAAAACCGGGCGAGATATTATAAAAGGAAAGCCGAAGGAAAAATACTTATTATTCACGACTTAACCCGCCGCGAACAAAAAGCTAGACGAGAGAAAAGTCGAATAAGTTCCCGGAAATATATCCTAAAGAAAAAAAATCAAGCTTAACGTTGCCTTGTTGAAGAACTTATACAAGTACCGTAAATTCATAACAAAAAAAACTCTGACTCCATTGCTAATGTTACGTGCTGATTCACCAGTATCATCCGCTTCTGATAGCAGTGTTCGTTTGTCAGTTTCAGGTAATAATATTATGTGATCCTTGTATTTAAACTTTTAACTAGATATTTTTCGTTTTATTTCATACTTTATGGCACAGCGCAGCTTTTAAAATTAAAAGTTTCATTTTCGTGGGGTGTTTTGTGATTAGCGTTTTTACGTATATTTTAAGATTCTGATAACAATAAAAAAACTAAAATTGCCACGAAAATCACCAAAGAATGCCTTACTCGAAGAAGCACCCCCCAGAACTGCCCATAGACGGCAGGTGCGTGCAGGCAAACTATGCAGTAGGTGCCATCGAAGAAGTTCATATCTATACACCGTAAGGACTATTTCTGCTTGCAGCGCTCGGCCGCTATAGAACCGGGGCGGTAACAGATGTGGCCATCGTGTTCACGGGATTTTGATGTCAAACTACTTAGATATAAAGTTCAGTAATGGCAGCAACCAAGGCACAATGAAGCATTCGAACACGTAGACATAATTTACATGCTCTTTGAAAAGGTTTCGTAGCCTTATGCATGAGACACTTGAATTCTCAGACTAAATGCCATTCTTCTTTTCTTGTTTTTTTAATGATTAGTGTAACTAGCTTCATATTTCTGACTGACTGACCCCTTGACAATTCAAAAGTGCCGGTAAATGGTTTAATTGAAATAAATGCTTTGAGTTTGAGTTTGTCATGCATTAACAGTTCAACTCCTAGTGACTTGTAAGATTATATTTATTACTGGTAATCTGTGAACAGCGCTGTGGGCTACATTATTACTTAAGTTATTTCTGTTTGTAATATTGTATAATGTAGCTTGAATGACAAATGGATAACGACTATAAGGAGTTGTCTCATTAATTACTATACATAGCTTAGGAGATAAAATATATTTTAGAGGTATGATGAAAATCCCATAGAAAAGGGAGGATCCTCCGACCAGACGGGTGTCGTATCTGGCGGGCAACTGCCCAATGATTGATGTCGGATAGTCATATATATGTCGTTCGCGGTAAACTCTAATTGCGCGATGCAGGATTTTGCGTGACGTCTTTGATGCATAGATCGCATGTCGCGATTAGGTCAATAATGGGTCGACAAAAACTGTTCCGACTACCGAGGAAAGAAAAAAAAACGTAAAAGGGAACTAGAACGAAAGAGATACCAAAAAATCAAAGAAGATCCAGTATTATTCACTCAGTATCAGCTGAAAAATAAAGCTAAACACGCGATACGGAAGAAACATAAAAAGGTGATTTCTGTCAAAGATGTGACAGCTAGAGCCAGAAGAGTGCAAAGGAAAAAATGGCGTGAGGCTTTCAATGTACATTATAAAAGAAAAAATATGCAAAGCCGATTTATGGAGACACATAGCCCTTCTGATAGTGAGGCTGAAGAGAACAACGAGCTACAACGAACTATACAACTCATCAGCTGCCTAGCATCTTCCCAAGCATGTTGGGGTCGGTTTCCAGTCTAACCGGATGCAGCTGAATACCAGTATTTTACATGGAACGACTGCCTATCTGACCTCCACAACCTAGTAACTGGGTAATACGATACCCCTTGGTAAGACTGGAGGTCTGATTTTCGGGCTTCTGACGACCCGTAACGAATCATCAAATGACTTCTCCCGCTCTGGGTGGAGCGGGAGGACGTGTCAGACTCTTTCTGACTAAAACCCACCAGTGTTCCTTCCGTTGCCTGTGCAATGCCAGGGGGCCACGGTATCCCTTTCGGACTTTCCCGCAACCCCGGCAGGCAATGGTCCCATCGGACCCCTTCAGTCGCTGACATCTCTTTGAGGCGCGCGTGGAACACAACGCGCCGTCGACCCGGGCTTGGTCCTTATCGGACGGCGAGCTACCCATTGCTCACCGTCCGCAAGCCCGCGCCTACGGTGGCCGGGAATCGGCTATGGATTTCCGACGCCCGGGGCGTCTCCTCCTGCGGCGGCTAGAGGCGTGAGGGCGCGAATACTGCCTCTCTCTCACGCACTAGGCCTCCTCCTTACAGCGCCCCGCGGTCTACTCCTTAATATGCAATGGCCTCTGTAGCCCCATGAAGCATGAGGCTCCAGGGGCTAATGCAAATCTTGGGGTTCATTCGATTGATCGAATGTAGTTAAACCACGCTGGGATCGGTGCATTTAATTCATTCATAGATAGTATATTATATAATGTAATGTAATATCTTCTTTGTTTCAGAAGCAGTCTATTGGGAGACACAGCAATGAAATCGGAGGAAATAGAAATTCATGAAGAAGGATTTAGTTAATTTTAAGATTGTCTAATTCATGAGTTGTATGTAATCAAAATACGAAATGTTCGCCATAGTTTTTAATTTGTTAATTCTGATGTTAAGAATGAACAGTCAGTCTCAAACACCTTACAGATACGCATAATACATAAGCATTTTTCTCGTGAAAGAAATATACTTAACTAGTTTTTTTTCATGACGGAAATTATCCCACGGGAACTTACTACTAAGTACAACATAACATAACATAATATCACGCCTTGTTTCCCCGAAGGGTTGGGCAGAGGTGTACCTATAGTACACCCACATTTCGCCAGTTATGTGTAAGTCCCATGTAATAGGGGGCGAGCCTATTGCCATCAACCGGGCACAAGTCCAGACTCCGGGCTGCTAATGAGAAATTCCAGAAAGAAAAACCCAGTGATAATTTGCCCGACCTGGGAATCGAACCCAGGACCTCATGTTCAGCAGTAACCCTTGCGACCACTAGACCAACGAGGCAGTCTATTAAAAGTACCTTTTGTCTTAATCCAGGTTATCAACTATCTGTGTGCCAAATTTCATCCAAATCTGTTCTGTCGTTTTCCAGAGAAACGGATAACAATTCTAAACACTATATTTTAGGTAACGCCTTTTTCCTCCTCTTACGAATTACTTTTTATAGATAATAATAATAGGTACCGCCATAAAATATTTATTTATTTATTTTTTAATTATACTTTTCTCTTTGAATCTTGCGTAACTGTAAGATAGGTAGGTAATTTATATCCAGCAGCCCGCGTAGCATGGCCACCGTAGATGGGTTTTGTCGACGGTAGAATAGACAAAATGACAGATAAAATCACAATCTGTCATTTTGTCTATTCTTCTGGCGACAAAACCCGTTTCTACGGTGGACATGCGCGTGCTGCTCGTGAATGTACTATCGAAAAAGTTCATATCTAAGTAGTTTGAAAACAAAATCCCGTGATCACGATGACCACATCTGTTACCGCCCCGGTTCTATAGCGGCCGAGCGCTGCAAGCAGAAATAGCCCTTACGGTGTATAGGATATGAACTTCTTCGATGGTACATCTATGACAGTTTGTTTCAGACTTAGTTCAGTCGCTCAGCACGTACTCTGTATTACATTATATTTAAATTGATGCTAAATTGTGTTATTTTAATAATATTTTTAGTTTTTTTTTTTCAAATATTCCGTGTTCATTACCTACTTATATTTATATTTAAAAGTAATAAGTAAAACATGGCATATTTTTTTTTCATGACTCCTCTAATGGCCGCCATATTCAATGTGACGTCACCAACGAATCGGACCAACTTTGAATTCGCGTAAAATAAATCAGCTGTTCCATGGTAAAGTTTAATACCTACTGTTCGAAACTGTAAGGAACAACTGTTTTTTTTTTAAATTTCATAATTGATCCCATAGTAAAAAAAAATCTGTTCGATGGTCTAAAGCACTTCTTAAAGTTTGTAAACGTATAAAACACCTTATACATTAGGTACACCTCTGCCCTACCCGTCGAGGAAACAAGGCGTGATGTTATGTTATGTTAATTGGCTCTACGTGCGCCAAAGAGGCCAAGAACGACTGACATTAGGTCTACAGTCAATTTCATTCCTATGGAAATGATATTTTCTACTTTAATAGTTTTGAAGTTTTAATTTTGCTGTGAATAGGTCAGTCAATATTTCTGTATTTCGTAATTACTAAATTGTAAGGTAAATTTCTTTATTTTTGTACTAGCTCACCTGATAGAATAAAGCACTTTCAGTTTGACCCGAATTTTAAATTTTTCCGAATACTTTTCAAATTTTTCTTTCCATAAAAACCTAATTTCGTATTACGAACATTTTATAACAATACATAGGCAATTCGGTTCAGCATTTTGTGTACCAATTTTATTTATTTAAACATATAGATTTTTCCGAGTATCCTAAGCGGGTACAGATAGTGCAACCATAGCAAATACAAATTAAGTTGGGATTATTCCGATCTGTCACCCCGCTTTGTCACCTTAGGGGGACAGATCGGAAAAATAGTTTGATCTGTCCCCCTGTTAGCAATGAGGGGACAGTTCGAACTTTATTCACTCCTTAACGGTTTCATCTGTCACTGATAGAGGGACAGATGAAACTTTATTCCTGTTTGTCCCCCACAGAATTTAATATATTAATTCTTAAAAGTAATGCCACACATACTGCAACATTACATTAAATTAAAGACTAGTGGTTTAGGTTTATAATCATCTGTATTTAAATATCACATCACAGACATCGTAGCCCCCTATCTAGCTGTTACTTTAAATAAATGTGTTGATTTAGGAACTTTTCCTGACCTCATGAAGAGTAGTAAAGTCATACCATTATTTAAATCAGGTAATAAAAATGACGTTGGCAATTTCAGGCCTATTTCTATTTTACCAGCATTCAGCAAAATATTTGAAAAGTTAATACTCAAGCAGTTGCTAAGACATTTTAATTTAAATAGCCTCCTTCATAATGAACAATATGGCTTTACAAATGTGACTCAGGTTGGCTGGACAAATCTTCAAAATAGCTTGCATTTAAGTAGGTCAATAGGTCACTTTATGTGACGGCTAAACACCCTTATTTCAGAATTTGTGACGCTACAGAATCTTAGATAATCGATCGAAAACGTGTCCAGCCATCTTGAAAAATCACTTTTCGCTGGTCTCTCAATCTCGGTAACGGAAGTGATTTTGACGACTTTTTGCATATCAACGGGCGTCACATAAATTTGTGACGGGCACCGAGCTAAAAGTTTTGTGATAAGTACAGTGGTTTAGTAGAAAAATGCAAAAATCTGTGTCCAGCCATCTTGAATTTACGTATAAAACTTATGGCTGGCACTTCCGAATCTCAATAACGGGGGCGTTTTCGAATATGGTTCCTTTACTAATACTTGGTGACGCAATGTGTGACAGTAATAACGTTTGATTTATGGCGTCACATGTAAGGGTTTACGAGAAATCAATAAAAACTTAATGTCCAGCCAACCTGAGTTCAAGATGGCTGGACACATGTATCTCCACTGCCTGATGATCTACGACCTTCGAAATGTGTTCAAAATTTTGTGACGGGGACGATAATGATAACCTGAAATTGTGACGGAGAAACTTTGCGTAGTTTCAAAGATATTGACCATTTAAATTTTTCCATACAAACATCCATTAATATTGTGAGGTGACCATAATTTTACATAAATAAAGGATTTCTTTTTAATCGATTAATTGGCCGGTAGCATCCACGCCTGCTTTGTATTTGATTTCCCCGTGGGAATAAAAGGTTTTCCTGCAGTGAAAAGAGTAAGTATGTGTTAATTCAAAATAATAATTGACCACCAGCGCTGCAAGAGAGAGCCCACTTTTATTTCGCGTTTAGTTCATTATCTTATGTAACTGAAAATGAGAACTAAACTCGACAGCCGGCAGTGTATGTACTTACTTTTCGAAGTGTTATGACTAATCAGAGTACTAGTAACTATTAATTAATCTGCGGTAAGACAACCTAAATAAGAGATTCGACCAGTTGTCCTAGTAGTACCAACTTTAAGCAATAGATGGCGACACCAACATCAGCTATCATGACAGTATGGTTTGTCTTGTCCTTCGACGTTTTCGTGGTAGCCCGCGAAATTCAATTTTTCTTGAGTTTTTTGCAGTTATTTTTTTCGTCCGCGGAAACAAATAACTTATAGATATGTATGATGATTCTTATGGTTATAAAAATTACCTCCATTCCTCACTTCTACATTTTTGTCTTCTATTGATTTAAATATCTACAGTTGTTCGTATTAGTATCACCAATACACGGATTTTCGTCCAATAAAGAAAACACCTTAAAATATACTTGTCCTACATAAAACCTACAATATTGGTTACCCTACTGCAGTGTTTGTATGGGAAAATTTAAATGATCAATATCTTTAAAACTACGCAAAGTTTCTCCGTCACAATTTCAGGTTATCATTATCGTCCCCGTCACAAAATTTTGAACACATTTCGAAGGTCGTAGATCATCAGGCAGTGGAGATACATGTGTCCAGCCATCTTGAACTCAGGTTGGCTGGACATTAAGTTTTTATTAATTTCTCGTAAACCCTTACATGTGACGCCATAAATCAAACGTTATTACTGTCACACATTGCGTCACCAAGTATTAGTAAAGGAACCATATTCGAAAACGCCCCCGTTATTTAGATTCGGAAGTGCCAGCCATAAGTTTTATACGTAAATTCAAGATGGCTGGACACAGATTTTTGCATTTTTCTACTAAACCACTGTACTTATCACAAAACTTTTAGCTCGGTGCCCGTCACAAATTTTTGTGACGTCCGTTATATGCAAAAAGTCGTCAAAATCACTTCCGTTACCGAGATTGAGAGACCAGCGAAAAGTGGTTTTTCAAGATGGCTGGACACGTTTTCGATCGATTATCTAAGATTCTGTAGCGTCACAAATTCTGAAATAAGGGTGTTTAGCCGTCACATAAAGTGACCTATTGACCTAGTTAAATGCAAGCTATTTTGAAGATTTGTCCAGCCAACCTGAGTCACATCTTTACAAAGGGTCGTTCGACTACAGATGTGGGTGTTGCTCTCCTGAAACACATATTTAACGCATGAGAGAACTCTCAAAATGCTATTGGAGTTTTCTATGATCTCTCCAAAGCCTTTGATTGCGTGCACCATGACACGCTTTTGCGTAAACTGCGTCATTACGGATTTACGGTGTGCTAAACGAAGCTCTTTTAAATTCATATTTAAATAATAGGTCGCAATGTGTAGATGTTGATTGTGTAAAATCTTCCGGGCTACCAGTTCAGTTAGGTGTACCTCAAGGCTCAATACTGGGTCCATTCTTGTTCTTAGTGTATATCAATGACTTACCATTATATTTAAAGGGTTCCTATCTGTGAAGTTGTACTGTTTGCAGATGATACCTCTCTTATTTTTAAAGTAGACAGGAATAGACAAGATTTTGACGATGTAAACAGTGCACTGTCAATGGTTACGGATTGGTTTACGACAAATAACCTAGTTCGCAATGCCAAAAAAACGAAATGTGTAAATCTCCAAACTAGATTAAAATGGTCATTTAAAAGCTATTAAAACAGTTTAAAATATATAGACATTTATCAGTTCTCAGGGAAAACCAATTAAATGGGTGACCTTGTGACATTAAATTGAAAATTTAATTACAAAGCAATAACTTTTTTAAACCTCAATAGACATGTTTAAATAGAACATTTATCAATGTACTGATGCGATGAAGTAATGATAGCAATATATTACTACAAAGGGTATTTTCAACCCCATAAACTTTGGAATCGCGATATCTCCGTTTGCACTTTTTATCTTAGTTGGTTTTCGTTGTAGGGCGGCGATATATTATATATACTACCTACTTAGTATTGAAAACAGCTTGACAAGCAATAGTGCCAATACGACGGTAAGGGACAAGTTATAGTGAACGGTCAATACCCACCCGTAACGACTGCCAAAAATCTATTTTTTGTACGTAGAGGCTCGATGCTATATCTATATATATAAAAGAAAGTCGTGTTAGTTACACTATTTTATAACTCAAGAACGGCTGAACCGATTTGGCTGAAAATTGGTGGGGAGGTAGCTTAGAACCAGGAGACGGACAAAGGATACTTTTCATCCCGGTAAGGTAGGTATATAGGTAGGGTAGGTAGGTAGGTGCACCGTAGATAAGTACTTAGTGCTACCCCTGCGAAGCCGGGGCAGACAGCTAGTAATATATAGATCAAGGCACGGAGGTGCTTGATGTAGAATTATTTAGCATTCGAGAATGATTTCCTTTAATAGCTACTATCGAAGAACTTCCTAACTAAGCAGTTTGAAATAAATCAAAATCCCGTGAACACGATGACCACATCTGTAAATCTGTTACCGCCCCAGTTAAATAGCGGCCGAACACTGCAAGCAGAAATAGTCCTTACGGTGTAAAGTTATGAACTTCTTCGATGCTACGTAGGGCTGTTCGCTTCCCACTTATCAACAAAAAACGTTGCTTGTGGGTGACTCAAAACGAAACCTACCAGCACTTGTTGGCAAGTTGTGTCATCATCATAGGTCTGCATGAAGTAAAATATTTAGTTCCAAATGTCACCACGTCAGACTATTTTATCAACCGACTTTAAAAAGGAGGAAGTTCTCAATTATGAATTGATTTTGATCATTCTTTTTAGTAGGGCATACTTCAGAAGTGGTCCCATATAAATTTGGTCAAGATCTGATGAGGGGTTTTTGAATTAGCTTCAATAATACGTATTTTTCCCACCTAGTATATGTGGACGATATTCTAATAGTCCATGTCACTGTAATTTACATAGCAGGTAGTGGTATTAAAATTATTGTGGGGGTTTTGTGTAGGTACCACAGCTAAAAAGCGAAAAATAAAAAAAAAACCCAAAAAATAAAACCGAATTCCAAAAAAAAAAACTACCGTTTTTTCTGGAAGTCGGTTTTATTTTTTGGGTTTTTTTTTTATTTCGACCCTGTACGTTCCTTGAGCGAGGAAATAGTCCTTAGCTATAGTCGCTTCCACGGTGACGCCCGACGACGGTGGGACAGGTGCCTCAGAGATCTCGAGATCTCTTGGTTGAGCAGCGGTAAACTAGTGGAAAAAATAAGTCATCGATGGAAAAATAAAACGAAATTGTCCAGAGTAAAATTTTATATTTTTATCAAGAAAATATACTTACTTAGTTCGTCAAATTGAACCAATCAATCAATTCACAATGAAAACGACAATTAATATTTTAAATTGGAAATTGTAATTAGGTACACACGGCTCCACATCAAGCATACATTTCCAGTATAAGCTGACCTCGCATTGTACGGAAATCCTACACAATACGAGATCAGCTCGTACTGGAAATGTATAGCTTGATATGTAGCCGTGTGTTCAATAAACATAGTACTTATTTTAGTCAAAAAAGTAGAAAAATAAACCTTAGCTTCTAAAGAATTAAGTAATTACAAAACATTGACTGGGTGTCTACGGTATCTACCTATTCACAACAAATTAAAGTAGAAAATGTAAAAATACGATCCATTTCCATAGGAATGAAGTTATTGACTTTAGACTTAATAGCCAGTCGTAGGTATTTGGCCAAACGGCGCACATAAACACAAAAAAAAAGAAATATAAGTAAAAAATATGTGATCAAAATTTTAAAAACAAACATACAAAAAAATCTACCTACTAAAATCTAATAATCTTGACTACTAAAATCAGATTAACGAATAATTTGCGTCAATTTTGAAATTATCTGCCTAGCTGTCCCAATTATGTTATGGTCGGCTTCCAGTCTAACCGGATGCAGCTGAATACCAGTATTTTACATGGAGCGACTGCCTATCTGACCTCCACAACCCAGTAACTGGGTAACACGATACCCCTTGGTAAGACTGGGTCAGACGAAGATTATAGTTTGTAATAGTAATAACTCAATGAAATTCTATTGTAGTCTAAATATAATACTTAATTAAGAGGAATAATCAACTTTAAAAAAAGTAAAGTCCAGCCTGGAGTCTGGATTTGTGCCCAGTTGATACCACTGTCTAAGATCTACGAATGACAGCCGGGACTAATAATGTAAAAAATAACTGTTGTCTGACTTTCCTTGCTGACCGTAACAGGTGGGTACTATCCTTGAAATAAACTAAAGTTGATGTAACTGCTCATTTTTAACATCACAAATGATCAAATTACAGGCGAAAAATAATAGCAAATTTTGATCACATAGAACTTGACAACAAAAAAAATTAACTAAACCCTTCTTCTATTTCTATGTTCTCCAATTTAACTCCAGTTCCTCCAAACATACCGCTTCTGAAACAAAGAAGATAACAACATAATGCCTGTGATCCCCGTAGAGCGGGCGCGGGGTGCAAGAAGTGCACTTGCACCTCCCTGGCTTCAAAATAAAATATAGTTGGAAAAACATTCAGAACTAAAGACATATTCGAAAACGCCTAACGCATTAGGCGAGATCCCAAAAGTTCGCTTCGCTCACTCTTGCATTCTCCAATCTCTCAATAGGTTATTACACCCATTTTTGAAAAGTGTCTCAATTAGATTCTATACTGCTAATAAACCACAAAAAAAAACATTTTTATTTTATTTAATCGTTAAGTGCCATAAAAATACATTTAAATTTTGCATTTTCAAATTTCGCGCGTAATTTGACGAAAACGCTGGACGCAGTGGACGCCATATTGCTCTGTGGTCATGACGTCAGTTGGCTGTGTAAACACATGCAGTGATATTTTTTAAGTTATAAATTTGTGTTGTCTCCTTTTACAAAACTGTTCTCCATGGTATTATTTCAATAAAAATTACGTTGGTTACAAAAATAATAAAAAGCCTTTATAGATTAAAGGTACGCTGATAGTTGACAGTTAACACTTTCTAAGTTTACATAGCCGAATGACGTAATAACATGGCGACTACTAACTAATGGTGTTATGAAACAGATTAAAAATACTGAAACTTTTGAATTGAATTATAAAATTTAGTTTGCTATTCTAAGAACTAAAACTAACGTTTTCCGACTGCTTTTTGCCTAAGCTATCTCAATAATATATTTTTAGATTTTTCTCTTAAAGAGTAAAACACCCTATTCTAAAGCTTTTTTATAATACTAAAATTTCATTAATTTTGAATTTAGTTTTCATAAGTATTTTCTAGCTTATTACGATTTTGTTTTGTGGTAAATGCTGTGTAAGTAAGATACCTATAATAGGCATATTATACCAGTACTTTTATTATGTTATTGTTCTGTTTACATTTTTTGTATGTACTGCTGTTGGTGTACCAAACAAATAAATAAAGCTTCTGTGCATTAGTCGACAAAGTACCGAACTCCTCTATTTCCGAAAATCTCAATCAAATAGGCAGGGTCTCTTGCATCCTATATCTTAATTCTTAAGCTTCCTTGTATAAGTCGACACAGTTAGTCCTCTTTTTGTGTGAATGGACAAAATAAAACTTATCCCATTCGACTTCAGGCGAGATGCAAAAATTACCGAGCTTGCTGCGCTCGCTCATGAATCCTACACTCTCCTATTTGTTAAGGTTTTCTGCATAAGTCGACAAAGTTACTCCTTGTATGAACAGACAAACTATAACCTAACATATCCGAGGTGAACTGCAAAAATGATCGAGCTCTGTGACACGAGTTTGAGTGAACCTGTCCGGTCAGTATGTGCCAGTTATCGTGTAGCTCAACTCAGAACTTAAAGAGCTCAACAATCCGACGATAAGTACCAAACCGCATGAAGTAGGTACTCTAACTGCCAGACCATCATGATATCTATCAATAATAAACAATGCCTTACTTATGTAATTCTTCCGTGAGTCGAACGCTACTCGCGGCCGCCGTAGTCGAGGATTCGCCTTGTGTATGTTGCCTGCACAAAAAATTACATTTTTCATCTCTCTTGCTTTTTCTGAACTATGCTGGGGTCAGCTTCCCGTCTAACTACCAGAATACTAGCCGGGCCCTATCAGAATATCAGCGCTGCGACATTTATTATTAAATGTCGCAGCATCATGCTGAGATAGGAGCCTTTTGGCCTCGCACAGGACTTTCTGCGTTTATTTTAATTTTACTTTTTTTTTTTTTTTTTTTTTTCAATGAGTGTGTGTTTAGTTTAATTGAGAGCTCCTATGCTTGTCTCAATAAATACTTATTCTTTTTTTCTCTAACTAAATATTTCCAGTGTGAATATCAGTATTTTACTTGGATCGACTAGGCAGTCGATCCATGTAAAATACTGATATTCATCTCAGAAGGTCAGATAGGCATCTGACCTCCACAACCCAGTTACTGGGTAACACGATACCCCTTGGTAAGACTGGGTCAGACGGCGATTATTGTTTTGTGAATATGTTATCAATAACTCGATGAAATTCTATTCTAAGGCTTAAATATAATTTTTGTTTTGTAATCAAGTGAAATAATCAACTTAAAAAAGAAAAGGCCAGCCCAGTTTGGATTTGTGCCCAGTTGATGGCAATAGGCTAGCCCCTTATTACATGGGACTTAAACATAACTGGCGAAATGTGGGTGTATCTACTATGTACACATCTGCCCAACCCTTCGGGATTACAAGCATGACGATACTACATGATGACACTTTTATTGTATGTGTAAAAAAAAAGTATCTCCTCAAATGACAAAACATACTTACTGTGTGGGTGTGACGTCACTTCTTCTTGGTATTTTTTTTCCTTTACGTTTAGTACCGGCAGGTTCATTCAGTGCGAGTGTCTCGTTTGTACTGCAATCAAAAATTACAGAGGATGATATATCTAGTGGAAATAACAGCTACAATATTTTATAATCCGGGATGGGACGCCCTAGGATCCCTCCTAGGGCGTCGTCGTTAGGGGGATATAGTGACCTTTTTGGTGGAAAAATTCGTGAGGACACCGGCATGCCTTAGAGATATTTCTCGACGACATGTGAAGCCAACTCAGAGGCCCATGGGCGGCTTTGTAACTCTGACACCAGCGGTGCTATTCTGTAACCATCTCACCGTGAAAACTTCGGTGAAGTGAGCGTGGAGTGAGCTGTCAATTGTATCAATTTCATGCAAAACCAAACTCACTTCACCTAAGTTTTCACGGTGAGATTTTTACAGAATCGACCGGCAGGTTAGTCACTAATCACACGAAAAGAACAAGAAGACTTACTTATTCACGTAGTCATCTGGTGGTTCTGCTTTTACTTCTACCGAAATTGGGTCACTTTGAAGTTGGTCCCTAAAAATAAAAATAAAACATTTTTAAATGCACTAAGAAAATAAAAAGATTAAGCCGTCGCGGGGCGCTTTACTTTGTGCAAATAATTTTATCACCACTGCTCTCAAAACGGTGAAGGAAAACATCGTGGGGAAACCGGCATGTCCTAGAACCAAAAATTCTAAGACATGTGACATCTACCAACCCGCACTGGGCCCGCGTGGTGCATTACGACCCACTCCCTCTCATAGAGAGCCTGTCCCAGCAATAGGAATATTATAGGCTGGTGGTACACTGTATGCTGGAGATGATGATAAGGATATCCTGATGCTGTTGATAATTATTACTTACTTCTCGTATTCAGGAGGTTCTATCTTCACTACCAACGTTTCAATTTCAGGCTCTCTTTGGGCTCTGAAAAAAAAAAAACATTATTTACCACTGCGCCCCGCGGTTTCACCCACATGAGTCTCGATCCCGTGGGAATATCGGGATAAAAAGTATCCTATGTCCTAACCCAGGTCATGGTCTACTCATGTGCCAAATTCTCAGAACATAAAAAGGGAGAAGTGCCGTACTGCTTCATTTCAACCAAAACCGATGTCCCCAGTTTTCTCCCACCGCAGCGCCCACACACACATTGAACCGTGTCAAAACAAAGACTCGGGCGTTGCCGGTGAGTCTACGGCAACATGCAAACAAGGGCTGTGATTGGCTTAAACGCACTACACCAGGGGGGCGACAAACGTTAAAATGATGTTTTATCGACATCATAATATTTAAATTATTATGTTAAGATATTGATGGGTAACAAACTTGTAGCTAGAAGTCTAAATAACACGGGTTGTTAACTTACCCTAAATCGTAAAGGTAGAAAATATTGACGAACACGAACTTATAAAAAGCCGTTTATGTTACTCTGTAGGTACCTACCTACAGAGTAACATAAACAGCTTTTATTACGGTTATTTACGTTGCTCTGCAGTTTTTTTTTCGAACTTACAGAGCAATGGATTGACAGATTGCTAATCTGTTTCAAAACGATTCAGATTCGGATTGATTTTGCATTACGTAATTTACTGATCACCTACATAGCCTTTTCCTATATTGGGGTCGGCTGCAAATGTAACTGTTTACATGGAGCGACTGCCTATCTGACCTCCACAACCCAGTTACTGGGTAACACGACACCCCTTGGTAAGACTGGGGCTGCGTTCAGAGTTACACTGTAATCGATTCGGGCGTGCAAACACCCGTACCGAATTACCGTGAGCGTGATAACGATGTACCGTGAATCGCCATAGATAACGTCATGACATGCGGCATCTTGCCATAACGCCGACCATGCCTTTTACTAATATCACTGAGAGCGCTGTCAAAAATGACAGTTGTGCTGTTTTGTTTTGAGTCTTATCTTTAAACTAACGTGGCATTTTCTAAATTATGCTTTTGGCTACCGTTCGCCATCTAACCATAGAAAAAGAAATTTAAACACAAAGAAATATGATATGCAAGTTTTGACGTTGAGCGAGCACTGTGAGCGCGTTCACAAGCGTTCCAAATAGGGATGATGACTAAAAAAATGTTTTTTGTCCGTCATGTAGATTATGAAAAAAATAACGTACCCGTATTTTTTTCTTTTTTTACGTTATCAAAAGAATACGGCGATTCATATACCGAACTCAACAGATATCAAGTAAAGTCTAAGGTGACAGAATGGCTACTTCAACAAGATTATTTACAAACCGAGTCTCTGTGCCTTGAACCTCAGGTGATGTGATTCGGTAAATAAAGGACATTGTTAAAAATGGCCTATGAATCAACACGCATGAAACATTTGCTATAATTACTAGTTTCTTTTATCATGTACTTTACAAATATTGCAATAGCACGGACACTTCTTAATTTCGAAAACATTTTAAAAAGTATTCACTTCCGTCATAATCCTCGGTGTTATTATTTTTTGGTTCAATTTGTGGTTTTAATAGGCGAAGGTATTATAGCTCATACAGCCAAGTCTTTGTAACAGCACTCATAATAAGAGTTTGACACAGACAAGCGTCAGTATTCTCAACAATTGATATACGATAATGGTTTTTAGTTACAAACAGTCCGCTATGATGTCGCAGAACCATAATACGGCTTATCAAAAAAACCCGATTGAAAGCACTGTTTGAAACGAGCAATAATATCGACATTGACAATTGATGAATTGACAGATGACAACATTTGACATTTGGTAGTAATGTCACTTGGCGCGCGCATTCTGTGCTTGATCTGCGTTTGCGTTGGTTGCGTACTGAATTCGTTTGCATTTTTTATTATTCTTTCCGATTTTATCTAACAACTTGGCGTGAACAAAAGACTGTGTGAATCTAAAATCCAATGTAAGTCCGTACTTACATTCAGTAATAAATGCTAAGTTATTGCTACATAATGTTTTTATTGACGTAATTATAACCTCAAAATCCGAAAGTGTTTTGATTTTTTCCGAATTCTCAAAAGTGTCCGTAGTTTTAATTTAGGTTCAATCTAATATATACATTATCTAAAACCCAATAAGTAAAAACACCTCCCTGTTGGATCATAGGCCAACTATGTATGGACGACGAGCAATGTCCTTTCAACTTAGTAAAAATGCCTATACTAAAATGTACTCTATACTCGTATCTATTGCCATTAGTACTAAGTTTTATAAATATTAAATTCACGAGAAATATATTAATTTTTATCATTCTTTATTTAGGCACCTAATAAAGTTTCTTACCGTCTTCGTGCTATATTCTGCACATTCTGGAGTAAATGCTTTCGACGAGCAGCTTTCCATCTCTTCCCACTATTATGTTTATTTCCCATTTTTATTTTCACGGTACAAAAAGTAATAATTCCACTGCGGAGAAACGCGTCACAAGTCCGTTCTCAACAATGTTCTGCGGAACACTGGCCCGGTGCGGACGGCAAGGAAATGAGCAAGCGTAGCTATTTAATCATAAATAATCCATCATTGAATGCAGCTTGGCATTAGACATTTTATGGTATATTTTTAACTATAATTATAATTGTTAGTGAAGGTATAAACTGCTTTTAAAGACGAGGTATGTTTGAAGATTTTTTTGAAGCATTAATGTATGTTTAATTATGATTTGAGTTCCATCACTGTTAGTCACGGCCCCAGGTAAATGGGAGTGGTGGTCGATGCCATCAAGCCGAAATTTGGTTCAAAATTAAGAAAATATTTTTTATAGTTACATCCTGAAGTGTCTAGAAAAGATACGCGTCATACTTTTATATTGCAAAATAGTTGTAAAATCGGCTTTACATTTAAATTATTTACGGTTTAAGAGATACACTGCTTTAATAAACCAACTTGTTGACCGTGTCAATCAGTTGCAATCACAGATATAATATCTGTGGTTGTAATACATCTTTTAACTAATTTTAACCATAACAAATACATGTATTTTCTCGTCTGTAACTTAGTTGAAATAAATAAATAATAATTATCAATTATAAATTGAGTTTAAATATATGACGTCAGGAGTATGTATATTTTATACATACTTGTGACGTAGCGACCCCTACTCCCCAACTTTAATGCGTTTTATCTAAGTATTTTTTTATTAATATGATAAAGCAAAAAATACGAGTCTAATATTTTTTTATTATCTGACTGACGGACTAAATAGAATTTCTTTTTTTCGACCCAGCCTTCATCCCTATTGTTGGCAGCCCTCCGCTGTCACGATCGCGTTATCTAAATCGGAACGCAAATTATTGATGTCAGAGCTGTGAGCGATTATTCTCTAATTCGGAAGGCGGCCTGTACCTCTAACATGAGTTGCCATAGAAAACTTAGTCGCTAGCGTTAGGGTATTAATAAGTTCAGTGTCGGGAGCCCTCCTGGTAGGTTCACCTAGTCGCATATAGGATGCCGGGAGCCCTAATTTTAAATGTAGATTTTTCTTAGCGATTATAGCATTAAAACCGTGAAATTAAATTTTATGTATATTTTAACAAGATTTATTAGTATATGCGTTGGTTTTAAGATCCAAGCTTTCCATTTTCAAAAAAAAAATTGATTTAAATCATGTAAGGAGATGCTAGCGAGTTTTGACATTATCGAAATCTATTCGATTCACGTTATTACGCCACCGAGCTTATCGCTAGCGAGTAAGTTTTCAATGGCAACTCATGGTACAGGTACTGAGGCCTAAGTCTGCTATTTTTATAGAAACGGGTTTCACACTGTCACTTTGTCTATTCTTCCGTCGACAAAACCCGTAGAAAACCCGTTTCTATAGTAAGTTGTAATGATATGCGTGCAGGGGCTGCAGTCTCCGGTGGAGGTATGCCCGGCTTGGGCAGAGCACCGCCGTGTCCTCGTGGAGGCGATCGGTGGCGGGGATCTCTCGCGTCCGGCCCTGGTCCAGGCCATGGTACGGAGCGAGAGGGCATGGGAGGCCGTCACCTCCTTCTGCGAAGCAGTAATGCTCGCAAAGGAGGAGGCGGAACGCGTGAGGGAGAGGCAAATTTCGCGCCCTCACGCCCCTAGCCGCCGCAGGAGGAGACGCCCTGGGCGTCGGGAATCGATTGCCGATTCCCGGCCACCGTAGGCGCGGGCTTGCGGACGGTGAGCAATGGGTAGCTCGCCGTCCGGTAAGGACCAGGCCCGGGTCGACGGCGCGTTGTGTTCCACGCGCGCCTCAAAGAGATGTCAGCAAGTGAAGGGGTCCGATGAGACCATTGCCTGCCGGGGTTGCGGGATTAGTCCGAAAGGGATACCGTGGCCCCCTGGCATTGCACAGGCAACAGAAGGAACACGGGTGGGTTTTAGTCAGTAAGAGTCTGACACGCCCTCCCGCTCCACCCAGAGCGGGAGACGTCATTTGATGATTTCCCACCCAAAAAAAAAAAAAAAAAAAAGGGGCTGCAGTCTCGACACAGATAGCGAACGCTATACGACCGAATTCGGTCGCAAAGTCCAAATGGCGTCCCTAGACGCGCGCGACGACGTGCTGTTTTTGATTTTTTGATCGTCTAGGGACGCCATTAGGACATTAGGCCGAATTCGGTCGTACGAATAACGATCGCTATTTGTGTCGAGACAGCAGCTACGATCGGTTCAGTGGTTTAGACGTACGTTCAGTTACATTCGCATTTATAATATTAATATGGATGTTCAAAATAAATCAAACTCACATTTGAGTGAAGCTTGCTTGTTCGCCATCGTCGACATAGCTCGCTTGTCCGCCATCGTCGAGATTATCATCAGAATTATCTTCTTCGCTTGAACTGAAACAAAAAATACAATATCGTTAGGAAATACAAAAAAAAATTTTTTTGTTGGAAATGTTCGAAATTACGACAGAAAGATGCTGGTCCTGGGACTGTATTATTGTATAATACTGGCTAGTTCCCGCGTTTTCGTTCGCGTTCGAAGTCGTAAGATAAAAGAAAAAAAAAAGTTTGCGCGATGCAGGATTTGTGTGACTGTGACGTCATGTCTTTGATGCGTAGTTCGTATAGAAATCTAGGACCCAACATCGTCTTAGATAAAGAGGTGCTTGAAACTGTAAACTCGGCAGTTTTTCTGGGCATAACAGTAGATGCCAAACTTCAGTGGGGCCAACATATATCGAGCCTAGCGGGAAGGCTCAGTTCGGCCGCCTACGCCGTCAGAAAAGTAAGACAATACACTGACGTTGATACAGCTCGGTTAGTCTATTTTAGTTATTTTCATAGCGTTATGTCCTATGGTATTCTGCTGTGGGGCAAAGCTGCAGATATTCAAAATATATTTGTCCTCCAAAAACGAGCTATTCGAGCAATTTACCAGCTAGGTGCCAGAGTTTCTCTAAGAGATTTTTTCAAAGATATCGGTATTCTCACAGTGGCATCACAATTCATCTTCGCCAACATCTTATATATTCGGCAAAATATACACTTATACACTAAAAACAGTGATATTCACAATGTTAATACAAGAAGTAAGGATAAACTACGTGCTCCCTTTCACCGGCTTCATAAGGTTCATAACTCATTTGTTGGGCTTGGTATAACCTTTTATAACAAGCTACCCTCTTCTTTGCTAGATTTGCCTTTTAATGCGTTTAAAACTAAATTAAAGTCCAACCTTTGTTCAAAGGCATACTATTCTATCAACGACTACTTAAATGATAAGAATAGATGGTCGCTGTGATTAACTCAAGACAATGTTTAAATGTTCTTTCTCCAGAATTATTTTACCTACTGACAGGTTATATGAGTTTATATAATTGTTTATAATTTTACTTTATAAGTCAATTTATTTTAATTTTATTTTAATGTAGTGCTGACATAATCTACTCATTACAATGTTTTTTTTATGAGTTGTATTGCAATATGTGGTTAGCTAGCGACCTCGACAATTATTTATTTTACCTCGATGGTCCTAGTTTATCAATTGTAACTTCTAGTTACAGCTATATGTAAGCGGGCACGCCCTTTATGCCTGGAGGCTTTTTTTTTTTTTTTTTAGATATTGTTTACTTTTAGTTATTTTTATTTCTGCTTGAGTATAGTTCTCGATGCTTTTGGTTGGTATATTGGCGTGTGCTAGCTGTCATATGGCTATTAATTATAACTATTTAATTTAAATTACTTTTTGCATATTGTAAATTGTCTTGCATACTGTTGTATAGAATCATTTTTTATTTTTTTCTAACTGAACAGACAGCTGTGCTGCTGGGGAGTTTGTTGCGCCACTTCTTCTTCCCAGCAAAAGCACTAGGAAGTGGTGAAGGGTGGGCGTTTTGGGGGACTGTCTTATGTAATTTTGACGTTCGAAAAGTGCTGATTCTCAGCCTATTTTGAATAAATGACTTTTGAATTTTGAATTTTGAATTTTGTATGTGGCGGTGTAACCGCTACATCAACATACAACCTGAACTGACCTGCAAATTGCAAAAAACATAAGATTTTTTTTAAAACGGATTTTACTTAAAGGGCCTGCGGAGCATGCTTAGTTCATACAAATGTAATACCAAAATAATTTGTAAATCAAACATATTCTTAAGGTAGTGTGTATTTATTCCGATTGGATTACAGAATATCTAGGCTGCCAAATATATATTTTGAATGGACACTGATATAAAGACGAGATATGAGGAATTTCAGAAAACTTCTTTTTCTCATAACTCGTCTTTAGATCAGTGTCCATTCAAAATATATATTTGGGAGCCTAGATATTCTGTAATCCAATCTGAATAAATACACACTACCTTAAGAATAAGTATGTTTGATTTACAAATTATTTTGGTATTACGTTTGTATGAACTACGCATGCTCCGCCGCCGCGCCGGCCCGTTAAGAGGGAATGGGGCTGCGAGGAATTTGAAAAATAGGTATTTGAAGAAACTATTGCCGTCGCGCTGCACCCGAAAAACCGAGTTAAACCCCGTAAAGTGCGATAGGGACAACTGCAGCTCAGACCGATTATATCACAACATTTTTGACGAAAACGACGTTTGGCATTCTCCTTTTTTCTCCTCGAAAACTAAGCCGATTTAATAATTTTTTACATTAAAATTTTAAGAAAGAGTATGTCTAGGTTCCTATTATTTTCTTTTATGCTAGAAGCTTTTCCGAATTAGTCTGGTGGTCCTCTAATCACGGCGGTAAAAATGGGGCATTTTTGTAATTTTTGGAGGGTCATAGTTTCCTTACTTATTAATTGCTGAAAAAAATGAAATGACAGGGACATGCCTATAGACCCTGATTTTATAATAAAAAAATGACAGCTCTAGAGGCATTAGTCAGGAAGAAAAACGGGGAATATGTTTGTATGGAGAATCGCGGGCCCTGTTCCCTCTTAAGCGATTGAACTAACAGGCAGGCTCCTCCTACCTTACTCTAAGGCGAGATCCACAGTGTAGCCCGCCAAATTAAAATTTTCTTACGTTTATTTGCAATCAGCTGGTCAGTGTCAGGTTGTATGTTGATCTAAATATGATTCGCGGCCGTTATGAGGCGGCCACCGTTTTTCTACGAAACATTAGCTTTAAAGGTACACACTTCCAGCATAAGCTGACCTCGCATTGTACAGAAATCCTATAAAATGCGAGATCAACATAAACTGGAAATTAATAGCTTGATGTGTAGCCGTACGCACCTGTGTAATGAGTTAAAAATACAGTAATACAGTGTTAAGACAAACCTGTCCATCTGTCGAGATCTCTTGGCAGCTAATCGTCGTTTCTTAGGCGGTTCCTGTCGCTTGTCTGCATTACGTCCCTGTTCCTCATTCAGTATTTGTAGTACCGTCGTCTCACTCACTCCGGTGGCAAGCGCAGTCCGTTGCTGGAACCTCGACAGAGGAGTCAGGTCCAGGTCTCCATACATCTTCTTCAATTCTTCATACTCTTGCTCGAAGTAATGGTACACTTTTGCGATGAGTATTTTTGTTTGATCCTGATGAAAATAATTAATAACACTATTGTGAATGGGAATCTATAATATACCTACACTGTGGCATTTTAATCGTCTTACAAAACCAGCCCACTTTATGTATCCAATGACAACTAAACATTCATAGAAAAAAATATATAAACTTTAAAAATGAAAATATTATTCAGTCGGGACTAGGGTTACCATGTGACAGGCATTTGCCGCATTTGACAGGCATTTTAGGCGTGCGGCCGGGCGCTAAGCCGAGACAGGCATTTTTGTATTTCCCTAATAAATGCACAGTTGAGTAAAGAAAGTAATCGCCTGACAATAGAGTCGGTAAAAGCATTATTAGTAACCCAAGAAAACTTTAAAAACGTTACGTGTGAAGATTTTTATATTATCATATTTTTTCAAAAAACAACTAAATTTAGGCTGCTTTCCGAATTAGAATATAATCGCTCGCAGCGCTGACATCGATAATTGGCGTTCCGATTAAGATATCACGAGTATGACAATTGAGGGCTGTCAACAATTCGGAACGCTCGATAACGCGCTGACAGTACTCGCTCAAAGTCAAAATTGCATTTATCATATTTCTTTGTGTATAGACCACACATTTCTTCTTCTTTTTTGGTTCGGTGGTGAACGGTAGTCAGACACACAATTTCGAAAATGCCACGTTAGTTTAAAGATAAGATGCGAGTCAAAACAAAATAGCACGACTGTCATTTTTGACAGCGCTCACGGTGATATTAGTTAAAGGCATGGTCGGCGTTATCGCAAGATGGCGTATGTCATGACGTCATCTATGACGATTCAAGACACAACGTTATCGTGCCCACCGCTTGTTAGCGCGCTCAAATCGATTACATCGTAAATTCGTAACTCGGAATGCAGGGGGTAGTAAGTTTAGTGCTCGTAAATTGTTCAAACTTTTCATTTTGAATAAATGTCAGTCTTTAAAACTATGTATCTGTTGCATATTATTTATTTTAAGACTTAGTGTTTTTTACAATAAACAGGCATTTTTCTGGAAAATCAGGCATTTTGTACGTCCTAGACAGGCATCCTCCCTTACACAGATGGTAACCCTAGTCGGGACTCGCGTCGTGACCGATAGCACAGATTACCGATAACACGATCGGACGTGTCACTGACCGGAGAGCGAGAGGTTAATAACCTTAGTGTTTGTACCTATACTCTTCGGTCGTTGTTACTTGTTTAGTGCAATAATTGCAATATTGTGGTCAGCGAAGTACCTACCTACTTCTCTTTATTCAAAATAAGCAATACTCAATTTGAAATAAGATTAGACATTTTAATAAACCTTTTTTACAGTCCATTCAACCGATTTTGACTTCTATACCGTAGGCATAAGGATGTGATGGACAATGTGAGCCTAGTGCAGTTAAATATGTTGGTGGTTTCAAGGGCGAAGAAGTAAATCGAGCTAAATCGCTATTGTTTCAATCTACCTATTCCAAGTGCAAAGCCACGGTAATATTATCTATACAGTATTGTAACTCGGCCGTATCTTTGAAATAAATGCCTACCATGTGATCCGCGATTTTATTACGCCCGAGCGCTCGTGGGCAAACAATAGAAAAAATTGTTGAAAAAACAGTCAAGGTCTCACAAGGTCAGGTACTTCGCACCAACCAGGCGATAACGTTGCAAGCCGTCTCGAATAGCAGCGATCTCGTTCTAACGCATAACGAGGCATTTAGGCGAGGAGAGATGCAGTACAAAACTTGATAACAAACCGGTTTTATCAGCGTGTCCCGTTGTGACACAAACTATGTAACATAATAATATTGGAGATCAGTCTAAAACGGACGTGAATGTAATTAAGTCTATTAGTAATGAACTAATGAGTTTAATAAACAGGAAATGTGATGGCTGTATTACGGCGACTCGTCAAAAGAATAAAAGTAAAAATTATTTCATAGGATATTATGGGCAAGGGATTGTCTAATACTGGAAGTTATAAGGCAGCAGAAATGTTGAAACCTTTCTATATTTTTATAAGGTGGATAGAGCCTCGATGGATGCCATTGTTAAGTACCTACATATTTGAGAAAACTAGCGTGTCGGTTGAGTTTAACAAGATTAGGACGGAAGAGCCTAAAAGTGGCTCATAAATTTGATATTCCTGTAACTAAATTATCATTATTTATGGATGAAAACATCTGGCCAGAAGGAGTACAGCAATCAGGCGAAATGTACATTTTTAGTAATAGAGATAAAGACTGTTAAAACACATTGGTAAAAAGAAACAAACACTCGACGAATAAAAATGGATATTCATTATCCTGTAATTTGACGCTCATAAGTTTTAATTGCGAAGGCATCAAGGGTCAAGACGTCGTGTGAGTGCATAAAACCTTTATTTGAATCAGCAGATATTGTAGCTAGACAGGAAACCTGGCTATTACAGTCTGACATACCAATCCTTGCGGAGATATAATGTTACCATCGAAGAAGTTCATATCTATACACCGTAAGAACTATTTCTGCTTGCCGCGCTCAGCCGCTATCGAACCGGGGCGGTAACAAATCTGGTCATCGTGTTCACGGGATTTTGTTTTCAAACTGCTTGGATATGAAGTTCTTCGAAAGTACATCGTGACTTCATGTACGGGTAAGTCTGCTGACTCATCAGATGGTGTATTGAGGGGTAGGTAGGCCCTATGATGGAGTAGCTTTGCTGTGACGTGAAAATGCTTACACCTGTGTTTGTTGTGCCGTGCAAAAGTGATCGTATTATACATAGCTATAAGAGCTACTATTGCTATTAGACAAAGTAGACAGTCCCGAGTCACGGGGACATACAAACACCAAAAGCGACTTTATTTTTGTTAAACTACCTATAGATAGTGTAATCCACTGGGACGCGCCCCACTCCGCTCCGCTCCGTACTAAAGTACAGCTTAGGCGATTAACACACGGCACCGCGCGCCGCCGCGCCGCGGTAGGCGGTGAAGCGGATCTCATGTCGCATTGGCCTCTAATAAGGCGATTAACACACGGCACCGCTCGACCGCGCGGTAGGATCAGTTTGCGGTAGAAACGAGCACCGCTCGACCGCGCGGTCGGCCGGTGTGTGTGTGTTAGGCATCTACGGATTTATTAGAAGCCAATGCGACATGAGATCCGCTTCACCGCCCACAGCGGCGTGCGCGGTGCTGTGTGTCAATCGCCTTAATCCGTAGATGCCTAGCACACATACACCGGCCGACCGCGCGGTCGAGCGGTGCTCGTTTCTACCGCAAACTGCTCCTACCGCGCGGTCGAGCGGTGCCGTGTGTTAATCGCCTTACAGTACAGTAATCGCGGAGTGGGGCGCGTCGTCGTGGATTGCACTATCTGTAGTATCTGTACCAACACCAAGTTACTGGGTTGTGGTTGTGGAGGTCAGATAGATTGTTGCTCCATGTAAAATATTGGTATTTAGCTGCAAGCCGGCCCCAACATAGTTGTGAAAGGCTAGGCAAGTGATGGTAATGACGAAGAATTGATATGACCTTGTACAGTCGCCAGTACGTCAACCTACCCGAAACTGTCATTTTTTCCTAATCAACTTTGAACCTTATACTATAGTGATAAAGTTGAAAATCTATTTGATGATTATATTAGGTTGATGTGCTGGCGTCTGTAAATTGTATTATAAATTTATAATAATTGTATTATTTTGGTATGTACCTCTTGTATCCCTTCCACAGTGTGCGGTACTTCCGTGTTGCATTTTGGACAAAATACTTTGATTTCATTGCCACCCGAAGGGGAGTCTCGGTTCTGTAAAAAAAAAAAACATTTTAAAAACTGCAAGCTTCATTTCTTTCTAGATTAAGTATTTAATATAGATATTATTTTAAACACGAAATTGGACCGTACCGTGACAACCTGTATAATACTGTATTAAAAGTTATAACAGCTCGGTTGACACTGGTAACAGGGTTAACTGTACAGGGTGCGCGTGCGCCGGATGTGCTTCACAAATAACGTGGTAGGCAGATGTTTTTTTTTTTTAATAACAGCTAACAAAAATAAATAAAAATCTCTTTTGGTAAAGACGCCAGCACATCAAACTACTACTCGTACAATCTGTCAAATTTCTTTAATAGATTTACAACTTTATCACTTAAGCATAAGGTTCAAAGTTAGGAAAATTTAACAGTTTCGGGTAGGTTGACCTGCTGGCGTCTGTACTATCGAAGAACTTCATATCTAAGCAGTTTGAAAACAAAATCCCGTGAACACGATGGCCAGATCTGTTACCGCCCCGGTTCTATAGCGGCCGAGCGCTGCAAGCAGAAATAGTCCTTACGGTGTATAGATATGAACTTCATCGATGGTACATGTCAAGCTATACATTTCCAGTATAAGACCTCTCGTTGTACGGAAATCCTATAGGTAGGTACTTACAATGCAAACATTTTTAAATGCCGCCATTTTTAAATGAATTGCGAAAAGGGGGGTCGCCCTTCGGAGGCAAATAGGAAAATAATAATTGCTGTCTGTACCGTGTGACATATCAAATGAAAGTGCTTGTTGTGAAGAACTCATTATTTTTTATAATTAAAAAAAATATAGTTTTATAGTTATTTCAAGAAAAAGTATTCCTATTTCCTCATCTCCGAATCTACTGCGCCTAAAATATTGAAAAAAAATTTACAGAGAATGGTTGTTTAGTCATAGATTACAGGAAAACGTGTAAAAATCTTCATGGTCTTAAAATAACATGGTAATTCTCTCAATATTGTTCGTTCAAATTCACATTTGCAGTTGGAATGTATGGGAGAACATGTTTTTCAACTACAATGTTATGTTTCTATAATTGGAACATAAATATATACAGTGACAAGAGTATGGGGGTGATCTTTGCCCAACAGTGGGACCTGATGACGAATAAGGAAAATTATGGGGAAAGTAATTTTATTTGTAAAAAAACTTAAGTATACAGCAGTCTCTGGTGGTTGCACATCAACAGGATCAAGTGGCACATGAGAGTTATCGATGTTGTCAACTCCACTTGCACAGGCAGTAGCCAGTGTTTCGTAGTGTCTGAAAAAAAGACCATTACCTACAATAAGATTTCTGAACACATTCAAACTCATTTATAAAATAATGTATCCATTGATTAGTACTTATTAGGATAGGTACACAAAATAAATATATTTATACCTAGTGTGAGTTTCTTTTAACCATCTTGACTTTATGCATCGACCGCGTTCGGCGCTCCGGCCGGCTGCCAATCGGAGCGCCGAACGCGGTCGATGCGTAAAGTCAAGATGGTTAAAAGAAACTCACACTAGGGCCTCAGAAGGCGGGCTTTACAACGTGCGATAAACGCACGCACACATAAAAATCAAACTAACAAACAAACTATCTTAAAAAAAAATTTTTTGACTAAGGCATCTCGTAGCTCACCTATGAGGTGATGACTACTTAACCGGACATTCCTGCGGCTGCCTTAAGCTACTATAAGCTACTAAACTCAAAGCCTCCAGCCAGGGGTAAAAATGCCCGTCGACTCGATAGTTATTGTACGAAGATGTGTGGATGTGTGGTTTCGCTTGGAGCTGGTACCATTTTGCATTGCGGTAGGTATGCTAGATACTTACTTTATATTTGTGTTTTTTTTTGACGCATACATTCCTTTGCATCGTGGTTTTGATACACTGCAACAATAATAAAATGTTCATGAAAATTATTATCAAGTTATTCTACTGTTATGATTCTACTATGTGTAATACGTAGGTATTGGTAAAATAAAATGTGTAAATAGTGAACTTTAGCGAGCGAAGCCGCACGCAACAGTTATTAGGTAAATAAAACCGAAAAATAACAATGTACTACTAAATGTGTAGCCGGAATCGCGGCGCGCGGCGCACTTCTATTCAAAACTCAAAAAAACTCAAAGCATTTATTTCAATTAAACCATTTACAGGCACTTTTGAATTGTCAAGGAGTCAGTCAGTCAGAAATATGAAGCTAGTTGCCCATTCCAAAGCGTAGGTTCCTATGGAGCAGAACGGGCAAGAAACTCCACTCTATTCTTATAAGTAATAGTAGGTAGGTACCTAAATAGAGGTAAGAAGTGCACTCATATTGCCATTTCTTAGATATGATGGACAAGTTTCTAAAGTAAAGGTAAAGATTAGGTGACCGTAGGGCGGAAAAAAATCAAAAGACATAATAATAAGTTGATAATATGTAAACAAATAAAATTGTAAACAAACTTACCTAGTTTCTCGTCTCACCTTCCGCACTTTACACCTGGCTACCTTCTTGTATTTTTTTTTATTACCCATACTTCTGTTCACTAACAAAAACAAATAGAGAGTAACTGACTTTTAAACTACGTGATGGCCGCGCGCGAAAAAGGGACATACGTCGTAGCTCGACAAGTCATGGCGGGCGACTGAAGTGAAGTGACGAACGCGAGCCGCTGTGATATAGGTATAATAGTTTATTATTAAAATAAAAGAATTAAGCTATTTTACAAAATGTAACCACATATTATTTTTCTATATATTATTATCTTTTTTTAGATATGGTTTTTAGTGGTAAAACTTTTATAAGCTTCGAGAAAAATATTTAAAAATATCGAATTATGCTGTTTTACGTTTTTTTTTTTTATCGAGTGAAGTTTTCGATATCGTGTGTACATAAACTTCAATAGGTAAGTTTTGATTTTTTGCTTTCAGAAATCACGACTTCTTTGTTTATTGTTTAATCAATAATGTAAAATTGGCAATACCTGACCTAACCGATCAGTCACCGCGTGTGCCTACTCTACGGGGTATGTGTAATTTATTTATCTAAAATCTCTAAACGACTGGTTGACACTTCCCGTGACCCAAGGGCTGGTTTTTACCTTGGGCAGAGGCTAAGCATTGCCATACAACGTGGCAATGCGGCCAGTCTCTTGGGTACATTACCAGTCGACAGCGATGCGGATGAATTTTCGACGCTATATTTTAGTTTGTATAATAATATATTAGTTTTTTTTTAACATAATAGAACTGATAAATAAAATATAATTAAATAAAGAAAATTAAGTAATACATAGTTTACAGTACACAAAGTTAAAAATAAATTATTAAAAGCTTAATTGATTGGTGGGTGACGTAATGACGTTTAATTAAATCTATTGACATTTATATTTACTGACATATTGTATTTACTTACTGAATTTGTATTTGTTGACATTGTTTTATTTTTTTAATTGTTATTTGACACCACAACACCTACACAACTGAAGACCTAATGAGCGCCACAGACAAAGATGTTGTGGTGGAAAAATATTGAGCGAGTAAAATAATAGGATTAGGGCATGCAAACCGGATATCCGGATAACCGTAAAAACCGGATAACCGACTGATTTGAAACCCGGGTTTTTTAGAATAACTAAACCGGATTCTTCAGTTTTTTCGGTTTTGCATAGTAAACATTCTAAATAAGCATTTTTCGAGTTCGAGTTGTTAAATACAATAATAATAACTTGATGTAAATATTTGCATGCCGAAATATGGCTGATCTTTGTACTGTACTAACACCTATTGATGTATCATATACCCATATTTGCAAAAATAAATTATTCTTGTTCTTATTCTTAACAAAAGTATATAAAGCTTTGAAATCTATACCTCCGACAAGTGTGGAATCAGAGAGAGCCTTTTCATCAGCGTGTCTCATGTGTAATAAAATCCGTAGTACTCTAAATGATGACTCCCTTGATGCACTTGTATCCTTACGGTCATTCTATCAAAGTAAAAAAATACTGATTTGGTTTAGCTGTGTAACTTTAATTTTTAATCTATGTCTATAAGAATGACTGATTTATTTTATTTTGTTAAGTTAGGAATAAGACGTCTGTTTTATGCGTTAATTAAATAATTATTTTGATCGCATTTTACGTACTGTTGATTTTGCCTGTTAATATTTTATGACGTTTTAGAGGTATGAGGAACAGGGTGTAAAGTTCACTCATCCACCATAGAAAAGGGAGGATCCTCCAACCAGACGGGTGTTGTGTCTGGCGGGCCGACTGCCCGACTGTTGATTTCGGATAGTCTTATCTATGTCGTTCGCGCGGTAAACTCTAATTGCGCGATGCAGGATTTGTGTGACGTCATGTCTTTGATGCGTAGTTAGTATGTGGCGGTATAACCGCTACATCACTCCCCTCCGGAGACCGGAGGTCGATAGTGGGCTGAGTCTTGTATCTTGCGATGCTTCACAGTGCCAGCTAAGGTTCCAGTGAGTCGGAACCGGGTGCCGCGGTTCGCGGTGAGTCGGAACTGTCTGCGGTGATTCCCCAGTGAGTCGGGGTGGCGCTGCGTCACGATCCAGTGAGTCGGATGTGGTATAGCGCTGAGTTGTGGCTGACTGCTAGCGTCGACCAGGAGAGGGTAGAAAGAGCTCTGCTTGTGAGACCGGCCGAAAGTGCAGGTGCTGTGCCAAGGTTGCTGATGAGGCTGAGGGTGATGACCAGGAATGCGCGTTCGCTGCATGCTGGTGGTCAGGATACCCGTTGAAGCCGTGGGTGCTGGCTGTCTGTGTGACTCGCCTCACGAAAGCTTGCGGGAGTGATTATGATGATGACGTCACGCTGAAGTAGTTGCACGAAGGCTGCGTTGACGTTCATACTCGGGGTCACCAATTTAGGGGCATGAGGAACAGGGTGTAAAGTTCACTCATCCACCATAGAAAAGGGAGGATCCTCCAACCAGACGGGTGTTGTGTCTGGCGGGCCGACTGCCCGACTGTTGATTTCGGATAGTCTTATCTATGTCGTTCGCGCGGTAAACTCTAATTGCGCGATGCAGGATTTGTGTGACGTCATGTCTTTGATGCGTAGTTAGTATGTGGCGGTATAACCGCTACAACGTTAAATTGTAGTTTAATATTCTGTGATTTTAGATTTTGTGTACCTACCAAATGTTCCTAATTTTGTATGTTAGGTAGCTTAAGTTTTGAAGAATATGTTATTTTCCTAAATAATAAGCTATACGTTATTGTATAAAGAAAAGGAACTTTTTGTATTGTTACTTAGTAGTTGTAGCTTATTTCAGTCCAAAAAAATGCTCATAATTATAATAATAAGCACACATATTTCTAATTTCTTTAATAAAAATTGAGAAAAAAACCGAAAAACCCGATTTATCCGGTTTCACCGGTTTCGTAAACAAAAAACCCGAAACATACGGTTTTTATAAACCACCCGGTTTTTGCATGCCCTAAATAGGATTCTGCCACCGACTCGATAAGAAGAAGAAGAATTGTTATTTGTATTTATAATTCATTTTAATGTGATATTTTGGTGATTTGGATGTTATTCTGTTATACCATTATGAATTGAAAATGAAATTGAAATTATTTAGAATGAAAATATTTTATGGGTTCCCAAAACAATAATAAATTATCATTTTGGGAACCCATAAAATATTTTCATTCTGAAAAAACTCAGACGGATAAAATTATTATCAACTACCCATAAAATCGCATGCTAAAGTACCTGGGCAATAAAATTGGTCTCCGTGGTCGCAATCGGACGCGTGGGAGACCTAAATAATATTATTAAACTTGGTAAGTCACAATACCCAGTAATAATAACATGCAATGCGCAACCTCTACCATATAATATAATCCATATAGTTTAAATAACTCATGATAATAATTTGTCATGTGATTTTATTACGCCATCGCCACCGCCCAATTTTATCGATACAATTATGTAGGTCTGTAACATCTCTAAATTGTTCATAGGCGAGAAGTCGGATTTGTTGCTCAACAGATCCGAATTTTGCACGGGCGAGCGGACTCGATGTTGGTAAACAAAGTTGACAATTTATATTACAATAAATTTAACGAATTTGGTGTCTTCATGCAATTTAAAAGCAATATTACGATAAAGATTTACATACATGTGAAATGTAACACCATCTTTTTGTAAGTTTGATGTCCCAGACCTCTTTTTACAGCAGAAAACAGAGCAATTCGGCATTTTGAGTGTAGGTCGCGTTCACTCGCGCGACTGGACTGTGTCTAGTTGGAAATCCGAGCCTAGTTTTATTACGTGCACATGCCCGCTTGGGCAGTTGGGCTTGTATTTTGACAGAGGGGAAATGGTGCGCATGACTCCCTTCTGTGTTGCTCGTAGCCCCTTGATGCATCGTCAAGGAGCTATTTATGAAAAAACTTTCAGCAGACGTACAATTTTTTTATTTACCATTCGCAATTTCCCACACCCACCGCTACTTGAGCAGTTGACGGTCGGTTCACATAAGTCATACAAGATCAACTATCGATGGCAATAGCAGCCGGCTTACTGTGACTTTTGTATTTGCAACGCTAACTCAGGACTAAAACAGTGATCGTTTACCTCAGCTCTTGGAATATTATAAGATGTAGACAAACAACCATAGACGGAATACGACGCTTGGACCATAAATTAGACCTATACGTTAGTAACTTTTAGTACAGTTTAGCGCGTTGTAACACAGAATAGGTTTAACTGTGCCATTGTAGATTGTAGTGTGCAGTGGCGCAATCTAAGTAGGTACATAAAAAAGGGAGAAGTGCCGTACTACTTCATTTCAACCACGGAATAGATGAGTAAGGTTGGAAAGGTCCTAGCTCCAATTTTGTATTATTATTTAGGATGTGCCAGTGCCACCGCTTGTCTCCCACTGTTTTAATTCCTACACATACTACGCGGTTACATTAACTTGACGCATCTCTGGAATGCATTCCCTTAGCTCGCCTGGCAAGTGTACAGCGTCTCTGTCACACCGTACCTGAGAGCCAAAATGACGTCATCAACGACAAGCGTCAAGTTAATGTGACCGAGTCGAGTTGTACGCTATTATGTTTACAAATATTTCGCACACAACCAAATCACACACACATAAATCTCAGGGCAGATATTCGTTCGCACACTAGCACTCAGCTCCCGTAGGCATAGACACTCACACACAAAAAAGCAATAACAAATTTCATCACGCTAGTGCTTGATGAAGTCGATATTCTTTATCGAAAAATGAAACATGAAATAAATATTTAAGTAATATTTATTTTACTTTTATTAATTGCAAATAATCACTGTCCTTGGAATAAAACGTATTTATTAAGCAATTGGCGCTTGCTATCAATTGATAACGAATTTTTCAAAACAAAGTGTAACCTAACGTTAGTATATTTTTCCATAATATCTTTGGTGAGGTCTGTGACGTGGTTTGCTGTAGGGTATTGGCCAATTTGATGATAAATTATGTTTTTAAATATTTCACTTCCTACAAAGTGACGCATAATTATTGCCACCAACATGTTTTTATTTATATTATGAAGGTTCAAAAAAAATTATGTGCTTTCACTATTTTTTAATGAAGGCAGATTTAATTAGTCGCGACAAAAGTCTATAGCGTCTGCTACACTTAGGCTGAACAATTGCGTTGCAAGCTTAATTTTCATCTTATTATTTTGAAAATGAACATGACAGTAACGAAGCTTGTTCGCTAAATGAAAGCTCTCCTTCATTTGAAGGTCATTTAATTGCTTCTAAAATCGCCATTCTACGGTATTACCATCTTTATCTAAAAATGTGTTTTAGCATTGAAAAGCATTACGGATTAATTTTATCATGTGTGATGGGTCTAGCACTACAACTACTGGATTATTCGTTGACGGGTGAAGAAGTTTTTTTAAAAATATCTTTGATTGAACAGTTTAAGCATTCTACCATTATAACATATAAGTATAAGGTTACCTGAGCGCCTTCGCAATATTGCACACTGGTGGAAATAGCATCATAACTGAGGTTATTAAGTGTAGCATTGCAAGAATTCGTTGTCTGAAAAATAATGCAAAAGTCTTAACATGTCACAGTACACTTACACAGTAGAAATTAAACATTCAAAATTGAATTATTTTTATAGCTAGAGCTGGATGCTTGCATGATAATGATTTACCGGAGTGTAATATTAATCTACTGTAATTATTATAAGATACCATACATATTTGAAATATTTTTCACGAAAATGAACAATCAAATAAAACCTGATGATCCTTACATTTTGAATGCAGGCCTCAGAATTGTTCATAATTTGGGAGATAATAAATAGGAGTAGAATATGAAATATGGAACTTAGTTCCAACAAGTTAGTAATACATTTTAACAAAACCTACCAAAGAACTTGAATAAATCTGAACAATTTGTTCTCTTGGGATCACCCCTGGTTTTAGGTACTTATAACCTGATTTTTTAATGATAAAATCATATTCACTAAAATGTTTAGAGCAAATAGTACTCGTCTTTGTCGGCATCCAGTTTCCTCTACCTGTCACGTCAATCCATTGTTCCCTGGCGTTAGGTTCTTTAGGAAACCTAAAATTTATAATTTATTGCATAAGTAAAATTGCATTTTACTTATATTTCAATACTAAATACAATATAGTAAATACTTCTAAATGACAGATCTACAGGGTGAAATTGAATTCATTGGCAATATTTTAAGGGGTCATTGTACCCATCATTATGAACAAACTTTTACTCATTATATACGTCTAACTAAAAATATACCTACTATCATTAATTAAATATAAAATAATTAAAAAATTATCTTTGTCAAACGTAAATTTAAATTATTCGAGAATTCTATCGATGATTTTATTTAACCACATGGTCGCCTCACTGTCGATAAACATGCGCCGTGCTGGCCGTGCTTCACGGCCAATCAGGGCAAAGTACGAAACGCAATGGTTGAAGTGTTGAGGACGCGACGCACGCAGTACATTGTCAGCGGAGTTGATCATTGCGTTGAAAGCGAGTACACATGGGGCAATGTATATTTTTTGTAACTTGTTGCAATAATGTTGTTCATGTTTGGAATTTCATAGTGATCAGAATATTTTTGTGTTGTTTACAAATAAAATTGTAATTAAATGTTATTTTCGACTTACCGATGGAAAGATATACCTCCTCGCTCTATACTTGCGGTCTGACTTTTTGTTTTACAAGTTATAACTGCACAACACGGCATTTTAAAGCAGAGCTCTGTTCTCCGAAGTAGTCCGAAGCGCACTAAACGCGGTAAATGAATTAATCGGTCGAGTTATGCTTTTCGAATCATAGTTGTGGCTTGAAGCGCGCTAGCCACGCCCACATTACGATTCCAACCTTATTCATCTATTCCGTGATTTCCCCAGTTTTTTCTCCCACCGCAGCGCCCACACACACATTGAACCGTGGAAAAACAAAGACTCGGGCGTTGCCATAGATATCCGGAGATCGGAGATATGCCTTCATTGCGGAATAGTAAGGAATCCTAGTGCCACCGCTTATCTCCCACCAAAATAAGAACATTAATAAAAGTTGTCAATGTTGTAATTATTTTTAAGTGTTTCGTACTCGTCACTTAAAATTTGAACACGCACACTAAGGAGAAAGCAGCTACACTACACTAATTAATCAATTTCTAATAGCACACATATTATTATATAGAATGGGCGTTCAGTTCACTTGCAAACACTTGCTATTTGCGAGCATTCGCGAGCAGCGATGGTCGATAATTTTTATCGATATTTAATTTTAGCACATTCTTGTATTATTATAACTTCGTTTAATTTTCTTTATATAATTTCTTTTGTTTTTATATACCTATCCGAAAATATGGGTTATTTTTAAAATAAAATGGCTTTTTTATATTGTATTACCGGTTAAAGGGAACGCTCTCTGTTAAATATTATGCTCTATAATTAAATAATATATTACTAAATCTTAAAAAAAAACGCCATCTATCAAACTAGATTCAATTTTAGACGAATAGTAGGCAGTTGATGCTGACAGGATCGAATTCGTAAAGGTGAAATAACTACTTAACACTAACCACTCAACATACTCCTAACCAAAAAAAAACGAAAACATTTTGACATCCGCTAAGCCGCACTGGACCCAAGAAGTGGAATATAACTTAATCACTTTTACACCCGCCCCACACTCACCCGCGAATCACGCAGCGAATTCACGGCCTACTGTGGACTTCACGGTGTTCCCACAACTCTGTTCTTACTATGCGCCCTGAAGCCAACTGGGTATTGTATCTATTGACAAGGTCTTGAATACTTACATTCGTATTTGCCAAATGTAAAGCTTGATCTGCTGGTGGTGTGTCTGTCAAGTTTGTACCAGTAGATGTAGCGGGCTTTTGTGGAAATGATTTTGTACTATCTTCTAATGATTCTGTTAACGGTGCAGGCTGCAAATGATTTATATAAAAAAAATATATACTTAATTTAATTTTAAGTTTAAAAAAACTAATGAAAGAGTAGTAGTGGATTAAACTTACGGTGTAAAATATGTATTTTAATTTCAATGTAGGTGTAGCCCATTCGTAAAGCCTGCGTCTTGTCCCTGATTGATTAAAACAATCTTCTCCAAAGTGTGTTGAGCAAATAACACACTGATTAGAAGGAAACCAATCATTGTCTCTACCTGTTGCTTCTATCCATTTAAGTTTCAGATGTGGATCTTTTGGAAAACTGAACATTAATTTGTAATTAAACGGTGAGTATTACTATAATGATAAATTATTATTACTAAGAATATTTTAATATAATACGTTATGTTATAATGTGATATTTTCAGTTATACGACATGTTTTAAACATTTGTAAAAAAATAAAATAAAATGTGAAACATGAGGGTTTTACATTTAACCTTAAGTTACATTATAGACAAAGATTTGACAAAATAGCGACGGAACGCGAATTTTCTGATTCAAACTTCGAACCTTGACGCCTGCTCGGCCTTATGATTGACTAAGGTGGGCTTTAGTGATCAATACAATAATATTGGACTATTTTTTTTTTTTTTTTTTAACAATATTTAACCATCGCAATCTTCAATATTACTATTATTCGGTCAATAATATTGCGCACTATTATTAATCGTCTAGGACCCACCTTACGAAACCGCTTCATAGCCAGATATAAAAAAAAAGAATATTTTTGCATAGGTCGACACCAATTATTGTAATTTTTTGAGCTTAAATATTATTTATCATTATTGTAGTATAAATTAAAAACTGTTCATTTGTCAAAATCTTTAGGCGTAATTTAAGTTTTTACACTTCACAAGTAACTGTATTTAAATAAAAATGTCTCTATTTGGTTCAAACAACATTAAATTAATAACTAATTTAACTCAATTCATATACTACATGGGACAATATCCATTGAGTTCTGTAAAAAAATATTCGACTGCAATAATACGCATGTCGATAAAATCAGCCGCACGAACTCGATTGCACCTCTCTAAATCCAAAACGTTCCTTGCATTCGGGAAGATTCGGGCTAGTTCGTGTCGCTCCGGACGTAAGTTAGTAAATGATTTTAAATATTAAACAGTGACTTAAATGTTTACTTACCGGTGGTATGACACGCCATTTGTCTTCAGGTTGACGGTACTAGACCTATTTTTACAAATAATTACTGCACAACTCGGCATCTCGGTTTTTTACGCATCAATAGTACACTACGCAATTGCAAAGCGACTGAATGAAGCGTACAGGCACCGCGCCGCGCCGTTCGAACATAAGATAAATTTAGTAATATCGAGGCGGCACGAGCCACGCCTCCAAGCCACCTCGATATCCGTGGGCATTGCCAGTGAGTCTACGGCAACATGCTAACAAGGGCTGTGATTGGCTTAAACGCACTACACTAGGGGAGCGACAAACGTTAAAATGATGTTTTATCGACATCGATATTTAAATTATTATGAAGATATTGACGGGTAACAAAATGGTAAGTTTATGAGGTGGTATTTAAACTTCTAGCTACAAGTTTAAATAAAACGGGTTGTTAAATTACCATAAATCACAAAGATAAGAAATATCGACGAATACCTACCTACAGAGTAACATAAACGGCTTTTTATTATAAGTTCGTGTTCACATACATTTAAAACTGGTCGCATCGATATTTTCGACCTAAAACACATCCTCGCACATCATAAAATGAAATGTGTCACAAATTAATTTACTCAAATCTAGAGCATTTAATTATTTATTTAGCAAGAACATTATAAGAACTAAAAATATAATTTTAGTACAAGGTACTGTAATTGTTTTGCACAGTCATCAACTACTCCTTGAGAGGGTTCCAATGAGCCCAAAAATAACGGGTTCATCTTGTGTAATTAAAGAGTTCATCACCAGACCTGTACCCTAATTACGTAATGCAAAATCAATCCGAATCTGAATCGTTTTGAAACAGATTGCTAATCCATTGCTCCGTAAGTTCGGAAAAAAAAATCTGCAGAGCAACGTAAATAACGCAATGAATGTTGTTGAACTGTCAAAATGAAACAGATTTGTAGTTATCGTTTACGAAAATATGTTGCTTAATTAGAAAGCAGCTTTATGATATTATAGTATTGAATTGTCATCCGTCATACATAATTGTATAAAATTTTAACACACTTGCAACCGGCACTGACTCGTCTTTGGCGGTGGTTTGAACGCCAACGGGCAGCGGGGCGACGAACAGGCGTTGATACATTGTAATTTATACTAACCAACGAATAGTATGCAATTTCAACAAGGAAATCATGCATCTACGAGCATATTTGTAATACTTCTCTTAACTCGCTCAAATGAGCTCCCTATCGACGCCACGCTGCCTTAGGTCTGCTGTACAGAATAACATACCGATGAAACAAATTGACAAATCTTCAAGGTTGGTATGGCCCATTCGAAAAGTCTACGGCTCTTATTAAGAGGTTGGAAACATTTTTCTTGAAAATGTTCCGAACACATTACACTTCTCTGTATAGGAAACCAGTTAGGACCTCTGCCCGTAGCATCTATCCATTTTTCTTTAATACTCGGATTCTTTGGAAAACTGTAACAAGAAACCGAAATTTCTTCTTCAATTATCACAATTCAAATGAAAGTAAAAAACACACATCTAAAATAAATCAATTGTAATAAAATCACATTTGAAGTTGTTCTGGAGCCATTTGCAAGTAAATTATATACCTACTTGTATATAAAATTTAAATGTGTATTTACCGTTCATACTGCGACAGCGAAATCTTATTAGAAGGTACCTTAAAAATGTTGTACCTTTTAATTTTATCAGTATCTTATTCGTTAACTTTAAGATGGGCACTCAACCAAAACAAGTAATGAAATAAAATAAAACAGCGAAATAAAATCACTAGTATGATATCGTATTTCTATTTTATCGATTACGCGTAAACTGTAACTACATTTTGGCACCGCTCTAGTTCACGACGCCAAGCAGCGGCCGTACCACAAAGAATATCATGCACCGTCCATATCGATAGCGGTTTAATACATTGCGTCGTGGTTTAGCGCTGTACAGGTTGCTTATTGTATTGAACGTTCAATGTACAACGCACAGAACAAAAATATGTTTTTTCGTTCGATATGTTAGTTCGATCCCGAGAAATGTTGCGGGGCGTTGCCTTTATTTGTTAAAATGTTTGTTTTTACTGACTTGAAGTTATAATACTAATACTTACATGTGGTACGTGACTCCACTATTCTTGTAGGTTTTACTTTGACTCCTATTTTTGCATGTAATCACGCTACAACTCGGCATTTTGAGTAAATGTGGGGGAACATTTCAGATTCACGGTAAATTGAGACTAGCCTGCGGCGAGCAGTGGCTTGACTGGCATGATGGATGCCCATTTGGCCATGTCGCGGCGCGGCGACGCGCGCCACGGGTCCGTTTCATATTTATTCCTTTTTATGATCTGAGGGCGCCACCGTCGGTCACCCCACACAGCGCCCCCGTCCCTCACCCCGCACCGCGCGCCCCTCCGCCCCACCCTAGTTATTGACCCGTCTGGAATTCTTGGATAGAATATCGACGAGCGGAAACTTGGACACAGACGCGTAGTTTAACTATGCCAAACGAAAAATCCATTGATTTATTATTTATTGTACTAGTATTAAGTCCGGCCTTTATTTTTTGCGACCACCTTTAAATTAATTTTTAATTAAGAATTAAAATTAAATAAGTTTTATCAAAAAAACGTGGTCGTTTACTGAAGAATTGCATGTTTAGGCTTTTACAAGACCAAAACCCTAAATTGATAACCATAAATAAAAAATTGAGAACATAATAAGCAAAACAAAATAGAACCGTGCGAGTCAGAATACGACAACCTAGTCGCTTTCTAACGTATTTTTAAAATATGCATTTCAGTAACCGACCACTGGGTTTTAGTAAAAATTTACTTAAATTCAATTAAACAATTGAAACCACTACATAATTGAAGTACCCACGTTTCTAATTTGAGTAAAAAACTTAAAATAAGTAACAAAACTTACCTACGAACGCCGCGCGCCTTGCAAATTTTTTGCTCTTGCGCAGCATGTTCACACCACTGAGTCAACACGTGAATTGAACGTCATTTTTCTTTGTTTTGGGTCAAGCGGTTGGTATAAAATTTAGTCAATTCTTATTACGTAACTATTCAAATAATATTTAAGACATACTATTTATTTGTATGTCCTTAAGAAAGGTTATTATCGTTAATTAAAGAAACCTAGTCAGCCAAGTGGTCGGTTACCGGAGGTGGTCGCGAAACCGGCGCAATGACCCTAATTATTTTTGTAAGAGCGTTTGCCCCAACAAGCATCTGATTCGACCGGTATCATTGCTATACCCGAATTGCTAAAATCGCCACGTGATATTGCCGAGAAGTTTTTAGAACAAAGCTAGATCCACAGCCACACATCATACACTTCAAGTCAAATTTAGATATGAGACCCATCTGTTTCTCTTTTTCTATTTTCAAATAGTTCAATTTGCAGCCGAACTTTTCGGTGTGTTCGCTTAGTTTTTTTTAAATTTAGGAACGTAAAGGTTTGAAGTACATCAAGGTCTTAAAAAGTATGCGTTGATGAAGAGATGATGAAGGTACATATATTTATTAATTGTTTCCAAAAGTATTGAAAATCAATTATACGCCTGCCATCAACAATGTAATCGTTCTAAACAAAATGCAACATTAAAACATGTAATTGGAATTTAAAGATATAATAGGTACTAAAAATATTTACGATCGAGTCTGGAATATCCAATGGTAATTCGTCAGGTCCAGGGTCTAATGCAATAGGTGCTTTTTCCTACAAAATTAAAGAAATATTTAGTAGAGTAGGTACTAGATAAATTTCTGTTATAAATATAAATTTGTTACATACAATTTCTGTTATCGAATCTGACTTTTCACTTGTACCCGGCACGTCGTCACTTATAGAGGTACTACCCTCCTCTATTCGACGCATGCGATTTCTCATTCTAAAATGAAAACAAAATAACTGTCAAGTTTCGATACCTACAATTCAATATTTTTTACTCAATAATAATTAAATGATAAGGTATTAAGGCGCGGACTGACTACGATTTTAAGGCTCGTGCAGACCAGCGCGACTCGAACAATACAATTTCTAAGAAAACTTCACGGTATAACAATAGTCGGTGTCGCGTCGCGCTAGTCTGAACGAAGCTTTAAACGCTACAACTCTACTCACACAACCGCGACTGCGCGTTATACGGTAACATACACACGCAAACACAGCCGTTTGTGTGCTCATGGAAAGTTGCTTAGTATATGTAAGGAAATCAGATGTTTTTTTCTTTTCAATATAATGTTCAACGTATGTATACTTGATGTGCAGTGTAGGTGCATAATATGATACAATATAAAAATATTAAAAAAAAAACAATAATATCTTTATCCGTTTATTTTTATTACAGTACATGACAAACTGTTATAAACAAAAGTTCTGTATTTACCTAACTACGCTGAAGCTAAAAATAGGAGGGTTATGTGTTTGACCTGTGTGTATGTATGTATGTCCATCCCTATGTTCCTTTGTAACTACTAAACAGCTGAACCGATTTTGAATGATATGTCGTTAGATCAGTCTTTATTGCGCGATTGTCACTGGGTATATTCAAATTAAATAAAAATCAAAATGATAGCCAAACTTATGAGTACAATTCAAATTCAGAAAAATTTAGACATCTTGGCTGAATATTAGTCAATATCTGCCTGGGTGGTACATTATTTTGCGTTTCTGATATTATAATACCATCGCGTATAGGCATGCCACGTGTATTTCTGGGAGAAGGCAGTTCATATAAAATCGAACCAATTCTTGTTCCATTTTAAGATTCCAGAAATTATCATCCCTTTCTATAAGTTCTAGTTTTAAGTTTTGGTTTTGTCCACTCCAAATTGCAAAAATACACTTGTTTTTCTGTGTGACATGAAGCTGTCCCTGTACTTGAAAATACCAATTACTGTTGCGATTGATTGAATAAATATTTTATTTTTTATCATATTTATATAACTGGATTTTGTTATCTTTAATTGCTTCCTCTATCCCTTCTTTATAAGCTGTCACTGGACATTTAACTTCGACAATTGTATCCTCGCCAATAATTCCATCGGGTGTTGCACCGATAAAAGGGTACTGACTGTCTATAAATAATCCACAGGACTCGATCACAAAATTTTCTTGCTTTTCAAGTTGTTGCAGTGCCAGTTTCTCATTTTCAACTCCGTGAGCAATTGATGCAATGTGTGATATATTTTTAGCATATAATCACAATAACAATAATATAATGGTCTCGAGTTCGAACCCAAGGCACGCCTCTGACTTTTCGGATTCATGTGCGTATTGTATAATTATCACTTGCTTCTAAAACGGTGAAGGAAAACATCGTGAGGAAACCGGCTTGTCTGAGAGATATTTCTCGACGGCATGTGAAGCCAAGTCAGAGGCAATATGGGCGGCTTTAAAACTCTGACACCAGGTTAGTCACTAACCACTCGAAAAGAAGAAGCATATAATAAGTTTTTCACCATGTTTGCGTAACTTGTGTTCTTCCGCCTTTTGATAATTTGGCCAAAATTTGATGCTGTTATCATATTTTTTCTTAACTCTAGCCAATCACTGCAATTTCTTTGTAATTTTGATTCATTTTGGATACGATCCCTTTCCGTTGTTAGTATTATTAAGTTAAAGAGGAATTCTATTTTCGCAGTCTCGAAATCGTCTTGTGTGATGTCGGGGGCAGCACAATTCACTCCATAATCATTATTTAAGCCGGTACTTTCTATTTTATTAAGGAATCTATTTTTTTATGAGGATTTCTTCGATTCCATGACCTTTTATTTTCACGTCTTTGTTCCAGTTTTTTTAAACAGCTTCTTGGACTTCTTCCTAGACATCTTTTTTGTAATGTGTGCTTGGGTAACCTGTTATTGTATGTGACGACAGCTGCAGCGCATCTTCCTTGATATGCTCTTCTCGTGGAAAAATTTACTCGTTTTCCACCAACGATCTTAGCTATAACACTATTAAAGCGTTCAGCAGCGTTGGTGTCGACATCTTCTACTAGGCTTTGTGATTTGGAGGCTACAGCCCCAATTATTACTTTCAATCGAAACCAAAATGTCGAATTTGTCACCTCCATAGCACTCATCAACGACTTTTCTTTATAACAATATTAATCCTTACATTCGCGATGGTCTCCGAACGAGTGGTATAAAGAATAAAGAAAAAAATGCAATTGAATAAGATCCATCTTCCACTAACCTACGTTGTTCTTTGATTGAGGAAACTATCACCTTTCTTATGCTCATCACCTTTTGGTCACTTAACAATTTTCTGTATATTAATGGGTATTTGACCTCTTTTGACACTGCTCCTAATTTATTACATAGGTTACGGAGTATGTGATTCCGGCATTCAATTTTAACTACAGTAGTGTTAGGATATGGATACTGTGCTAAAAATTTTGCATATGTTGCTGAATCGCCATCTGCAATAAGCCTCCCGTAAATGATGTTGTACATCTCAATTGAGTGCTTGAAGCCCTCACTGATTATGTCTGCTTCCATTCCCGTGGATGATCCCTCATAATTTTTATAACATACGTGTTCTTTCGGTGTCATATTTTTTTAAATTCTGATTAAATTATATCAGTCCTTGTCATTTGTATGACAATGAATAAAGATGACAATAGACTTTAGAACCAGTTTAGATAAATAAAGTTTAGTAATTTTGTAATACTGTCGTCTGTGACTGTGACAGACGCCACCATGTGGTCGGTACACATACCGAAGAAATTTGACACCGGCCACATCGTGGCTGGTCAACAGACAAGAGCAGGGAGATATAATTTAAACTATATAATAAATATAGTTCTATGAAAATACATATCACATTAAATTTAAAAAGTTAGCTTCATCATTGATTCCTTGTATGGTGTACTAGCTGCTGCCAGTGGTTTCACTCGCATCCTAGGGAAAATACTTCATGTACCCGGATACAGGGTACCCTATGAGTCAGTCCAGGATATTGTCTATGTGTGCAAAGTTTCATCCAAATCCGGTCAGCCATTATGCGTGATTCAGTAACAAACATCTTCGCAAACTTTCACATTTCTAAAGTAAGATTTATAGGAAATAAACAAAACAGAACAAAAAACTTACTCTAGGCATAGATTCAACTGAAGTACTGGGTAGACCAACATCACAAACTTTTCGTTTCATTGATCTAAAAAAAGAAAATATAATAATATTATTATAGTAACTAAGTAACTAAAAAGTGATTTATATTGGCATTATAAATGCACTCTGTTTTATCTGCAAGTGTGTTTTAGTTACTTATACTATGGTAATACGGCTGTGGGCGGGGCGAAGGACGCGATGGTTGCTTCGACAAAGGACGCTTGCACCTGGCACATTCAAATATGTATTCTATTACAATCAAAATAGAGTGCATCTATTTTTTTTTGGATTTAGCAAACTTTTGTAGAAATTGGCAAACTTATACCGTAAATAAAAATTTCAAAGAATATGACACAATACCGTAATTATCCCTGTACTTACCCAAACATTCCATCATTTTTTCGATTTGTTCGTCTTTTTCTTGTAAAAGACTTTCGCAACATTTTATTTTTATTGCCCATAATTTACACTGAGAATCAATACATATAAATCGTAATCAGCTATGTGCAGCAAAAATTAAGGTCAGAGAGGCGTATTAGTAGTCCGCTACGGAACTTTAGTTCACTTCACACAATATTTTCAGTCTTTTATCAATAAATTACTCGTAAATTACGAATATCAAATTACGACACAGAGCGTCCGGTAGCGTCCGTGCAAGCCGAGCGCTGCTCGACGACTAAAGTATGTATGACTGCGTAATCTATTTTCACAGTTACGGAGCATCAAATAAAATTGAATAAATATTTGGGTTGACGATGTGACTAAGCTGCGAAAAGGCATTTATTTTACGGGTTTTATTTAGATTATTCGGGATATACACATAAAATTAAATAATTGTCTGGTTAAAGTTTTAAAATAATGTCTATTCTATTGACTTCTTAATAAAAAAAAAATGTTATCGCTGAAAATACAGAGATATTCGACGCAGAAGTTTATTTTTATGAAGCAATTTTTATTGGGAATATCAAACTATTTATAACTATTCTATTCGGTATTTTTTTTTATTTAAACCCTTCTCTGTCCATTGTATTTTTTGCGTCGTATATTTTCATTGCGTTACGTCATACTCGACTATCCAAGAAAACAGTTTTTGGTAAATATTGAGCCAACACCGCGCCTTAAAATACCTAATCAATATTTTTTTAGAAGTGTAATACACATTCTTAAAATTGTAATTACAGTTCTAAAGTCCATGTTGATAATGTGATCAATTACTGTATAAATGAATTGCAAACAAAATATCTACCTCGCTTCTGTTGCTTTCTTTATGGCTGCCAAATTTTATTTTTTCCTTTTTTTGACGCAATGATATACACTTCCTTTACGCCCCATTACTAAAACTAATAAAACAAAAATATGTAATTATTCTACAAATTACTAAACCAATACTTAACAAACAAAACACTTACCTTATAATAAAAAATACGAAGGGGATCAAAATGTTGTACTCGTAGTATAATAATACGTTCACGATACGTGCGCTCGAAAATCGGGACGCGGCGGGAAAAAATGGAACAAGTCCTGCGCAGTTTTGCCGCTTAAGAAAAAATAAAGTCACCAAACTTTAACTAAAATGTCACTAGATTTGGTGAAAAATTAAATTTAAAAAGTCACTAGAAGTCACTTAATTATTTAATCAATCTTCATCAACAAAATTACTGATTATAGAGGTAATTAAAAACAAATCAATGTAAAAACTGTGTTTAAAAATTAATTAGTTGAATTAAATCCTCATCTATTATCACTGTAGGTATTGAATTCATCATCGTTCGGCATGGTGAAAGTGGACGGTTGCTCTGTAGTTGCAGTGGAAGTCGAAGCTTGCGGTTGTATTAAGGAAGTAGATGGCGCAGTGTTCATCTTCACCTTCTAACACCTTCACAAACACTGTTTACAATAAACCATAGCTACACAATCACTCAATACACCCTTTGTTATTACTTATGCATTGCATCATAACATTCAATGCGCCATGTTATAATTAATACGTAATCAGTACTTTACAAGTCAAAACATCAAACAAATCGTTTTTATGACAGCTGCGCGCACAGATTAAGTCTGCGGCGCGTGAGTCGCTGACGATACGAAATGTTGCCATTTTAAATATTATATTTTACATATTTTAGATTAACTACCGTGTTTATTTTATTTTATTTTTGTCTTATTTTACGAGTATGATTTCTGTTTATGCTGCACCGGTTCGACGTTATCACGTCAACGCCGGCTGTCACTGAAAACCAGCGCTGGGGCTCTGTCTCGCATAGGGTCCCAGCATTATGCTGAGTGATGGCCGTTTTGCGTGGATGTGACGCATATTTTCCCTCAAATTTGTTTTTAGTGTTTGTTCCTTTGTGCTTGCGTCTTATGTACCGCAAATAAACGTATTTTCTTTCTTTCTTCTTTTCTTATTTATATTTTTAACGGTTTTCGTCATTTGGGACAAGACTTCACTAGGTAAAACATAAGTTTTGCAGGTTTCTTTTAAAACTTTTAGCTGGTTCCTTATCAAACAGTATCGAATTCAAAGTTGTTGTTGCTAATCCTTTTCGTAGTTTCGATTTAACAATGTTCATTATTCTAATGAACATTTCGTGTTGCCAGTTCACGTTACTTAATAACTACACAACATTAAAACTTTTCTGGCTAATTAAAAATAGATAGAGTGCATCAACAAGATAAATAGTACTACTACTACTGCTGTGTTGATTACGAAAAAGTCGCTAAAAGTCACCAGAGATTAATTGGTCACTAAATCATAAAAAAACGTCACCATAAACAGCAAAAACTCACTACATCTAGTGACAAAGTCACTAAAACGGCAACACTGTCGGTGCGACGGTGCCCGCCTATGGTGTACTTAAACTAGTTTTGGGCTTGTGGGAGATTAATCACCAGAAAGTAAACAAATAAGTTTTTGTAAATGTGTTACATGAAAGTATCAATACGAAAGATTGTTCTTTTTTTACATGGATTCAACAATGTCAGAGTATTATCTAAGGCGGTAAATTAGACGGTTAAAATCTTAGAAATGCGCGGGAAAACGTGAAATGGCTCTTAACAAGTTCATGCTTGTCGGCGCCCATTGCGCGGCTGCGTCCAGTTTTTTAAATTGTTCTCATTTCGTATTCGTTCCGAACAAAATGTACAAAGAACTGTACAAACGTTATTTTAAATATCGTTTCCGTGCCCTGAATGGTAGCAGTGAATTTTGCAGTCTTACTTCAATACTAATATAGTTCAAAATGGCGACTGGCAGAACATGACTGCAAAATTAAGTGCTACCAATTGCGTCACACACGACACGAATATCTACGAAGTTATATATACCTATATGTAATGTATAAACGTAGGTACATAAATATAATATAATAAACGCACTTTAAGTTTGATATAAGTACTTAAGAGGGAACAGGGCCTGCGATTCTCCATACAAACGTATTCCTCTTTTTTCTTCCTGAATAATGCCTCTAGAGCAATCATTTTTTTTTTTTCGTAAAATCAATGGCTGCTGTAGACACGTCCCTGTTATTTCCTTTTTTTCAGAAACTTATTGGTAAAAAAAATATGATTATATGACCCTCCAAAAATCACAAAAATGCCCCATTTTTTCCACCGTGATTAGAGGACTACCAGACAAATTCGAAAAGTTTTTAACATAAAAGAAAATGTTAGGAACCTAGACATACTCTTTCTTAACATTTTAATGTCAAAAATAATTGAATCGGCTCAGTTTTCGAGGAGAAAAAAGAGGAATACGAATCGTTGATCTCGTCATTTTTTTTTTGTGATATAATCGGTCTGACCTGTAGCTGTCCTTATCGCACTCTGCGGGGGCAGAGTTGAGGTAATACGATGGCAATAGTTTCTTCAAATAACTATTTTTCAAATTCCTCGCAGGCCCTGTTCCCTCTTAAGTTATGAGCTATTAACTTACCACATTTTGAGATGATGTCCCAGGCATGTCCTCGAAATCGGAGTTTGCGTCGACATGATCCAGCCCCTGGAACAATATTTTCTTTTAAAAGGGGTTGCGAGCGTGAGAAGTTATTTTTGAACTCGCACATCGACGACATTTTTTTATTATGCGGCGTAACAGCCAAAATATACCTTCACTGCGCATTCGCTTCTGGAGGACTAGTAAGCGACACAATGCAATTGGTTGTATAGTATTATTGTTAGATTTAAACTTAAAATAGGTACTTAGTTAATATTCCACACCTATGAAATCAGCGTTTGTATCTTCGATCAATAGGTTTGTTTGGAGAATCTTAAAGAAATTGCATCTTACATGCTAAACTTTTCTTAATTTATTTAACAACCATGAACACTAATGTTTTAAAAGTCGCTCCATATAAAATACTGGTATTCAGCTGCATCCGGTTAGACTGGAAGCTGACCCCAACGTAGTTGGGAAAAGGCTAGGCAGATGATGAACACTAATGTTTTAAAACTTTTATGCCTTAATGTTTAAAAACTAAGATAACGTATAAAATAAGTTTTGGTTAAGTTTTAAAACAAATAGTGGTCATTTCTGCTAACAAAAAGAGAAGAGGAGTCATTTTTAAGGTATTTTTTATGTTTAGAAAACTATAAGTAATAAGGTTTTTTTACTATTGGTAGTTCTCTATGATGGTCATTATTCGATATAATATCAAGCAATTGATGAATATTTTAAATCATAGAAGTGACAAGATTCTCTATTTGTGAGAAAAAAACGCCAATTTCATAATTAAAAACAGTCAAGTCCCCCCAATATATTATTTTTGACTCTTTTTAACTAGGTACTACTTTTTTTTACGGGAATATTTTATGGTAGGTATACAGTGAGTTTTGCGAAGGAAGAAAATTAAATCGAGTTCATGGGTGATTAATTTGTAATGAAAAACACATAATGTACAGTACAACTATACATTAAGAAATAAGTTGAGTTGTTTTTGATTTTTTTTTTTTTTTTTTTACATTGTTCTCACATATAGAATCAACAAGAGTAATGTACCCAGGATTTTGTAATTTCTATATTTAAAAGAGTGTCCTTGGAGTTTCTTGCCCGTTCTTCTCCATAGAGATCTACGTTTTGGAATGGGCAACTAGCTTCAACTTTCTGACTAACTGACTCTTTGACAGTTCAAAAGTGTCTGTAAAGGGTTTAATTGAAATAAATGCTTTGAGTTTGAGTTGTACGAGTACTGTAAGTAAATATTCAATTACTGGATAAAATAGCAAGTCTTCGATATTTTATTTAAATTATATTACTTATACTAAATTCCGTCAGCGGCTTCGGCCGCGTGATTTCTTTGTAATTTATAGCCTATGTTACTCAGTGATAATAGCATTCAACTGGTGAAAGAATTTTTTAAATCGGTCCAGTAGTTCGAACAGGGATTTTGTTACACGCAACATCTTAGTAAGTACAAAACAACACAAAAATTAATGTTTAATTCAATTATTTTCTTTAATTTATTTCGCGCTTGGTCCTTCTTCCATCAGATAAAATCTGAAAAATAAACAGCAAAATTAAGAAAAGCCATGTTGAAAATCTTGATATGGTATGCCAAATTGCCAGCTGCTAATAATAATTATAATTAATAAATATGGTACGAGTATAAGTATTATAATTTTAGCTAAAATAGAAACCAATGAAGTGTTGAAAACTTTTCTAAAATAAGGCATCGTGAAAGAATAAAGCTTCGTGCAGACTAGCGCGACGCGACACCGGCTATTGTTATACCGTGAAGTTTTCTTGGAATTTGTATTGTTCGAGTCGTGTCGCGCCGTCGCGTCGCGATGGTCTGAACGAGGCTTAAGTCGGTCCATAAACATAATTCAATTATGTTTATGGACCGACTTATTCTTTCACAAAAAATGCACAATTATGATAATTGTGCATTTTTTTAATAGATAAATTAGGTGGAACACGTCAGGGGTACTTTATACACGAATTACATGTTCTTGCACTGACCTGCAAAATGCAAAACACGTAAGAAGAACCTATAGTTCACGCGGTGTAGCATGGTGCGGGTGACAGGTGACAGAAAGGGTAAAATATATTATAATTTACTTGTTTTTACTGATTCTGTATTTTACGACTGATCCGTACCTACATACAGATTGTGTACATAATACGGACTCAGTAATAACTCATCATCATCTGCCTAGCCTTTTCCCAACTATATTGGGGTCGGCTTCCAGTCTAACCGGATGCAGCTGAATACCAGTATTTTACATGGAGCGACTGCCTATCTGACCTCCACAACCCAGTAACTGGGTAATACGATACCCCTTGGTAAGACTGGTTGTCAGATTTTCGGGCTTCTGACGACCCGTAACGACTGTCAAAGATCCACGAATGACAGCCGGGACCAACGGCTTAACGTGCTTTCCGAGGCACGGAGGAGTCTCGGTATGTAAAGATGGTCACCCATCCACAGACCAACCCCGGCAAGCGTAGCTTAACCTGGTGGATCGACCCGTGCGGCAGTTATTACTTAGCCACGAGCTCCTCAGTAATAACTGTAGTATATTAAATAAATTTATCCTTTGTGGCACCTGTCACCCGCACCCATGCTACACCGCGTGTGAACTATAATGATAATGAATTTCGCGGGCTACAACTGCGGAGCCCGTATACGAAATCGAGATGGGCCGAATTAGGTATTAGACGCGTACACGCACGCTTGCGCGAGCAGTCGAACGCGTGTGTCCGTGAGTCCGGAGTCGTAGATGTACGGCGATTAAAGGTTTTGATCCTTTGAATGGTGTCTTTTACTCTCGTGATTTATGTCAATTGAAATAAAAAGTCTGGTAGTATGAATTAAGCATTTATTTATTCAGACTTCAAAAAAAGAAGGTTACCAATTCGACACTTATGTATGTAATACTATCGGAACTGCAATATATTCACATAAGATTATCTATTATGGCTTCCTAACAAATGTACAAAATTGTATAGGTGTATGTAGGTATGTATGTTTGTCCACGCATTTCTCCGAAACTATTGGATCGTGACCATTTTTTATTGGCTTACATTTACTTCAGCTTAGGGAACAGTGTAAGTTTCATAAAAATCAGTTTAGTAGTTTCAAGATATGGACTAAAACGTGTAAGTGTGACGGCCTGGCTTATTGATACTAGTTAAGGATGTGGCGTCAAAAGGAGAACATATCAAAATCTTAGTCAAATTCTAGTGTCATATTTATAAAATCAAAAACAATTTTTTCAAACTAGGCTGAGAATCAGCACTTTTCGAACGTCAAAATTACATATGACAGTCCCTCAAAACACCCACCCTTCACCAATTCCTAGTGCTTTAGCTGGGAAGAAGAAGTGGCGCAACAAACTCCCCAACAGCACAGCTGTCTGTTTAGTTAGAAAAACTTGATTCTATACAATAGTACGCAAAATAATATATATTACGCAATACAAACATTACACTAAATTATTTGCCATACGTCAGCTAGCGCACCCCAAAAAAAAACAACGTAAACTATACTCAAGCACTCAACACCCTCTATTTCCTGAAAATAATATTATTTAAAATAAACATATTGCTAGCTTTAAATATAAATTAACACAAAAATTATTATAATTAGTATACCTCTCTAGAATGAGATGTTGGATTATTTTTATCTTTATTTATGTCCTGGTTCTGATCGTCATTTGTAATTGAGGCTGCCCTTGGATCTCTGAAACAATTTCATTTTAATTTTCATTCAGAAGGAAGATGAATCTTAGAACCAGTTTTTTACAGACTTTTAAAAAAGGAGCAGGTTCTCATTTTGATTGATTTTTTTTGCAAGATATACAAGTGTGAAGCATTGTTGCAATGCTTATACCATCAGAAGAAAGTCTAAAAATGATTTATATTTTATAATATTGGAATACTGCTGACCTGGAATCATTCCTGGCTCGCTTTGAGTCTATAAAACCATTGAATCTTTTTTTGCGCTTTACAGCACCATATTTAAAGTTCTTGCCCTTTCTGACCATAATTGAATCTGTGAATATGAAATTCTTCGTTTCAGACATTTATATAAAATGTTACAAAACATAATAATGAATGATAACATTTGTTACGTGGAAAACTAATAAACAAACAAATTTTATTTAATTTTATATTTTCGAAGTCGCCATCTTAGATTTTCATTTTGACCACGTTTCGTTTTCAGCGACCTCTAAAACCATGAAAATGAAAACCATGACGGAAAATTCGAAAATTTTCGAAGCCGCCATCTTGGATTTTCATTTTGACCTCATTATCGTTTTCTAATAATAATAATATTATAAATAATAATAATATATTTACAATAATATTATTATTGAAAAACAGTACGAATGTACGTTTTGTAGGTACACTTAAAATTATTATTATAATGGTAGCAACACTTATCTACATTCTACACTATTACTTGTTGTAGATATATAAAAAGCATGTTAAAAACATCACAAAATATTTTAAAATAATAACTTACCAAAGTATCAAAAACTCACGTGGCGCTATATTTGTCTGTAGCCAGGCAGCGGCGCGGCGCGTCGTGGGTTGCGTGTAGACGCGGTGCGATTTTCGGAGCAAAAAGCGATACGTCCACTCTCTGGAAGCGCTCGGCGCGGACTGCTGGAGTGCTGTGACTGCTGTGAGTGTGCTGGCTCGAGGCTTGCGTCGACTCGAGTATTATAAAGCGCGATTTAGGTTGTTTTTTTATGCCAATTGTTTTTAATTGTAAGCATTTTTTTTATTTCTGTTGTTTTAATTTTACGAACAAGAATTCTATGTAGCCGAAATCAAAAGCAATTCGTTGCCTTTTTTCGCCAAAATTTGACTAAGTTCAATATTTTTTTATTGAAACATTTTATATGAAAGTGGTAAAAAGTGATTCATACATTGTATAGAAGGCTTTCACAACAATACATTGTAATTTTTTCATACCCTTAAGACGTCAAAAAGATTCGTAAATATGTGATATTCTTAACTGATATTTTAACAAAAAAAATCACAAAACAATCGCCGGTTTAAAGTCGATTGATCAGAACTAAATAATAAAAACAAAAAAAGTAGCTCACACATTAGATCATATTTGAAATGATCTTTCATATTGTGCACTAAAATTTACAGAAATAGATTATTTTAACTGTAAAATCACGTAAATTGGCGGAATCGGCAAAATTTCGTATACGGCCTCTTAAGAGCCCTCTCTTACATTTCGGCGCTGCGCTAAATTAGGTATTTTTAAGCACCACGTGCGCGACTATCGTACCCCCTTTCACATCTTCTCACTCGCTCGCACCATGATGTTGCGAGTGTGGCGACTAAACGATCTTGATCCACCGCAGTATTTATAAATTTTTTGTAGGAACTTTAGATAATATATAAAATATTGTACCCTATATTAAAGTTTGTTTTAATATTTGTCATTACTCAATTATTACTTTATAAAATAATTGAAAGGATACATCAATATTTTAATTTTTACATAGTAAGTGGTCTGAAAAACATGTTCCATACTCATTGAAATCGACTACTAATAATAAGAACACTGCTGATAATATGAAAATTGGTGAGTTACGTTGTAAGTGGCCAAAATATTGCAATCTCTCACCATGTGCAACGTTTCGACGAGGTTACTAGATGTAGATGCAAGAATATTCTCCAGATTCCCTTAATTTTTCATTCTAATATCATTATAAACCATTATAAATATTATCCGTACAACAAAAAAAAAATGCCTTTTTTTTTTCAAAAATATAATTAATTTCACTTATAAATGTGAATTTAATTATATTTTTTTTATGTGTATAGAATATCATAAAAAAATTGCTCTCAAATGAGCTCTCCATGAGTTTTTGCGTAAACTTGCATCAGGAGAACGATTATTGCTAAATAAATATTAAAAAGAAAAACGCTTTTTTATTACTGTAGAAGAGAAAACGAATTATTTTTACCACGTAATTGTCTCTTTCGTTCAGTGACGGTTTCAACCAGTTTACTCCCATTCTAATAAGAATATAATAAAATAAGTCAGAAATATTACAATACAATTTAGCAAACCAGTAATATATTCCTACATCTTCCACACTTTATAGTTTAATATACACTCGAGAGCAATGAATCCGGGTCACTTAAAGAATCCTAAAAATCTCGGAAACTAAAAATGCTAGGTTAATGCAATAAATTGTATTTAATAGACAATGTAATACTCCTTAAATGAAGGTATTAAAACTTCTTAGTTATTGTAAAGTTATATCATAAAAAAATCAAATTTGAAAAAGGGCCACTTTCGAAGATGGAACTACGAAATTACAGCATTTGGTTTTGCTTTTGTTTGTAATCTGTCATTTATGTGGGTACATAAACCATGTTGATAGTGCTCTATATTCATTATTCAAGCTGAAATTATGTCGCTTACGCCTGAAGAATGCACCAGAATACTTACAATGCTGGAAACCGGCCGGAGTCAGCGCGATACAGCCAGGACTGTCGGTGTGTCGCTGTCAACAGTACAAAGAGTTCTCCGACGTTACGAAGAAACTGGTTCTAACCTACGCAGACCAGGAACGGGCAGAACCAGGTGTACCACAGCACGAGAAGACCGATACTTGGTGAACACCATGCTTCGAAATCGCTTTCTTACAGGAACTGAACTCACAAATCAGTTTCGACGCCTCGGAGGAAGTAACCCAAGTGCATGGACAGTAAGACGTCGGCTTGCTGAATCTAACTTAAAACCCCTTAGACCTGCAAACGGCCCTAAACTGGAGCGTGGGCATCGTATTTCAAGACTAAGATATGCCCAGAGCCACGTAAATTGGAGTATTGAAGATTGGTCAAAAGTTATGTTCTCCGACGAATCAAAATTTAAGCTCTACAAGCACGATGGAAGACACAGAGTGTATCGAAGACCAGGGGAAAGATTCAAGCAAGCATGCATCGAAGAAAAAGTAGCCTACGGTGGTGGGTCTGTACTTGTGTGGGCCGGAATTTCTTCTGAAAGTCGCACAGAGCTGGTGATCATAGAAAACGGCTCTTTAACTAGCGAAAGATATGTGGAAGAAATCCTCAATGATCACGTTGGTCCATTTATGGTCAATTTAGGTGAGGATGCTATATTTATGCATGACAATGCCCGACCTCATACAGGTAGGATTGTGAATGACTACCTTCAAGAGATGAACATTACTCGTATGGAGTGGCCAGCGCGCAGCCCGGATATCAACCCGATCGAGCATGCTTGGGACGAGCTAGGCAGATGCGTAAAACAACGAAACCCTCCCCCAATCACGCTTCGTGAGCTCAAAATTGCTCTCACAGAGGAATGGGAGAATATTCCCCAAAATCGTATAAGGAACTTGGTGTACAGCATGCCAAACCGCGTAAACGCAGTAATGGAAGCACGAGGTGGCAATACGAAGTATTAAAATTCAAGAAAATCGTAATAAAGTTCAAAAATTTCATGTTTCCTATTTTTGTTTTAAGGAGAGATCAGCAGTTTTTTTCTTTATGTAATTTTGTGTTAATAAAATGTATGGTGACTCATATTTTTTTTACTTTCATTTAAGGAGTATTACATTGTCTATTAAATACAATTTATTGCATTAACCTATCATTTTTAGTTTCCGAGATTTTTAACATTCTTTAAGTGACCCGGATTCATTGCTCTCGAGTGTATTATAATTTCCCATATTTTGGGTAATTTGCACACGTGAATATTGGCAGCACTAGCCTTGTGACGAATTTGGTGAATGAAAATTGATTTTGATGAATAAAATCGGGAATTAAATGATTGAATTACTTATTCATTTACCTATGAAACGTGATTCCTGTTTTTTTTTTTACACCGTTTCGCCACACAAGACACGCTGTATCTTAAAAAAATATTCGTCGCTTAAACGTATCGCCTGTGTTGACGTTTGCGCGTAAATGGCTGACTACTGTGTGAATGTGTGCGTACAGCAGCTGTACGTACAGAGAGCTGGCCGACTCTGAGTGAAACAGTTTTTTGCTAGCGAAAAATCTGTCCGACCTTTTTACATCTGCTTCACTCTGTTGATCCTTCAAAGTGCACTTATGATGCTTGGTTGTGTTCACTAACGCGCGCCCAATTGGACGAAAATATACCTATTATAACCACGTACACTCGGCTACACATCAAGCTATTAATTTCCAGTAAAAGCTGGCCTCGCATTTTACGGAAATCCTTTACAATGCGAGATCAGCATAAACTGGAAATCTATAGCTTGATGAGTAGCCGTGTGTACACGTATTCACAGAAAACATACGGCCATGTTCACGACACAGCCACACACCGATATTATTTTTTTGACTCCCGAATAGTAATTTGACAGGTGCAAATGTCATCCTCCAAAGTGAATTGTAAAGTCAAAACGGGGGGGGGGGGGGGAGGGGTCTATGTCTATGTGTAAGTATATTGTCTAGCTCTAATTCATTGATATTAAAAACCCAAGATGCACAGTCTCGAACAAAAGTAACACTGCTAGAAACTGTCTACAACTATTTAAAATTAATTAGATATAGTCATGAATTCATGATATAAACATATTTTTTTGGAAATTCAACCTTATGCGCATGGTTTAAAGTTGTTATTACAAAACAATGTACATAAAACAATGAATTTGATGTCCGAAGTTTGCCGGTAGGACAAGGCATGAAGTGGAGTCGAACATATTTTTATACTTTTAATTTTTTTATCAGCACAGTAATTTGGTATTTTATGAGATTTAATTTTTTTTTCTTTATTTGTCGATGACTTTTTCTCTACTTATTAACTTTTTGCAGCAGTTGTGTTTGCTTTTTCTTAGAATATTTTGAGGTGTATCCAAAATTGAGCCTAAATACTTAGAGAAGTAGTAAAATATTTGAATTCCTTTTATTTTAATTGAAACATTGGATTTGTACGACAGACTTCAGTAGCACCGCCATCATCCGAAATTTCAATCTATAAGCAACATAAAAATGATGAGTAACTAGGTACTAGCATACGAAGTAATATTTTACTATATGGTACAGCGGCACTAAGGCTCCTTCCGTTCCTCATTATAATTATTTACAATCTAACCCGTAAAAATTATTGATTAAACCATTTAATTATTCGATTGAAGGTACTATACTATTTGAAAAATTCATTTTTCTGGCTAATAAATGATACTTACCACTACACGTGGAATAGCCGTTTTATGAAGACGTTTTATGCCTTTTTCAGAAACATAGATGTCTTCGTCAAAAAAATGTTCTGAACAAACGACGCTTGATTTATTTGGCTTAAAAAAGTCTTCACGCCTTTGCAGACTAACGATTGATGTCCATTCTCTACATCGTACTGGGTTGCGAGGAAAACTAAAATAAAAATTACCTTATCATAAATATTAAAAATCAAATAAGCAAATAAAACAACGTGTAGGTACCTACAATCGAAAACAACCTTCTTATAATATTTTTTTTTAAATAATATATAAAGCGATTTAATACTTTCCTCACTGCTTGAACAGTGAGGAAAGTTGGTTTTTCCTCACTGTTTGAACAGTGAGGAAAGTAATGATCCCGTTCAGAAACTAACCTTGCCTGATTTTTTCATGTTAAGTTTTAAAGATATTTTAAAAAATAAAGAAATATTTTGATTTGCTTTGTGTCTATTTAATTTATTTACCTATGATGACTGAATACTTTCTTGCTGGGCGTGGTGAAAACTTTTGTATGCAACATGTGAGCAAGTTCATTTGCTATTCGTTTTGTTGAGTCTTTCACTTACTCAGGATTGAAATTTATAATCACTCGCTGCGCTCGTGATTCTATTTTTCAATCCTTCGTTCGCTCAAGACTCAAAATCAAAACTCATAGGAAAAACGAACTTTCCTCACATGTTGGATAAATAACTATTATAATTATATACAGAACAAAATTCGTTGTTATTATGAAGAGTTCCGTTATGTATCTCCAAAGTTCATCATCAGGGGGCCTACTACAATCTTTTACGAAATAATCTTGTTTGAAGCTTACAATAACATTACTCAAATTCGTACCATGACGTTCATCATTCAATATGTTTTATTCCTGCTTAGAGCTGGGAAAGAACGAACTATTTGTAAGATTTGTCTATTGCCTGCTATAGTAGAAAAGAAACAACGCTATTATGAACTGTATAGCGCTGTCCCTTTCACACGTTGGTCCCAATCGCAACTACGAAGTATGGTATTGAAGCAAAATATTATTTTGCATTAGAATCTATTTTGTATAAGTAATTTCCATGAAATTGACACAAATATTAAACGATTTTGCTTTGATAAATGAGAAAAACAATGATAAAATTATAAATAAGCTACGGCTAAGTTGTGACATGATATGAATCGGAACATAATGTATGTGGTTGAACCATTGATATAATATTAAAAAGCCTTAGATGCACAGTCTCGAACAAAAGTACCACTCAAAACTGACTCCCAACTACCTATACATTAGTAGTTATAGTCATGCATGATATAAACATACTTTTTTGTAAATTCAACCTAACACGCATGTTTTAAAGTTGTTTTTACAAAGCAATAAAATGTATGACCGAAAGCCGGTAGAACAAGGCATGAAGTGGATTCGAATATATTATTATACTTTGAATTTTATATACATTGACTTAGTATTTTAAGTTTTTAAAATTTATATAAATGTGTGTTCCAAACAAAATTTAAAATTCAAACAATTTGAAAGCCACTCATGTGATCACCACGTGATGCCGCAAAAACATAAAATTCGAAAATAAAACAACTCGTACTTTTCAATAGTACGTTGCAATAGTCACCCAAGTAATTTATACGAGATATCTACCTAAAATCGAAAACCACGTTATTATAAAATGTATAAATGGTATCATTAAAAAAAAACTCGAGTTAATACCTCCACCCCTTCCTTCCAACTTAGGAATGCGGTTATTAACAACACATTTATGTATACTGAACAAAATTTGTTTTTACCAAAGATTTGCAATCGTTCCAAGAAGAGTTCCGTTATCTATCTCTCAAGTTCATCATCAGGTGATGATAATGTTCATATAGGCACAACCGGAGACTATTCTTACATAGAAAATAAAAATAATTACTCAGTTTGGCCCATATGATAAATAATCGATAAACAAACATTTAAAAAAATCTTCGAATTGATGTGCTCTTTTCCTCTTGGAAGTCAGTTAAAAACTATGTATAAATATTAATTCGAAAACTAAATTTAAAAAGTTAAACATAATTTAAAAAAAAAATAACGTAATTAAGTATAAAAAATCGACTATTGAAAAGAACAGTCAATTTGTATTATTCGACTAAATCAAAAGGAGGTTGTAATGCATTGTTCTTACACTGTAAAAGCGGCCATTGAAACTTGCCGTATTATATTTGGACTGTTGAGTGAAGTAAATACAAATTAAATCTAAATCACCTATTGCTCTCTATAGTCATAAAAACAAAAAAACAAATCAATAAACTCTTTAACTTACCGAAAGTACGATATCCCATCCTTTTTTAACGTTCTTGACGTAATATTTTTACAATTTTTCAAGCAACACTTCGGCATTTTTAACGTGCGGGCAATGACGCGTGCGACGCAATACTATTTGAAATGAAATGAGAAATGAGCCCACATTTTATTTATGCGCTTTTTTTTCGGACGGTTTTGAGAATTTCTATCTTTGGTTTTATAGTCTAACAATGGCCAGATAGTAATTTGACAGGTGCAAATGTCAAACTCCAATTTGGAAAAACATACATTTTAAATGTGTAGTAATTACGACCTCAATTTGAACTAAATCTTTGATTATTTATATGTCTAAATAAAGTGTCGTGCAGCAAAAGAACTAAAATAAACAAGCCATCTTTGTGTGTGTGAGCCAGCTACGTCTTACACTCGCGCCACGCCATTCTGCTTTTCTAGTGTGCGTGCATAATGATACCAGTCGTTGAAAATTTCCCATTAAAATAAACAGAAATTTATTTTAGTGTCTAGTGTATTTTTCATCTAAAAAAATATGCTTAAGATCAAAATATAATTTGAATCGGGTTCAAACAATAATTTCTTTAGGCGCGGAGCTCGGGTCAATTTCATACTTGGCATACAAACGTACTCCGTAGTTAATCGTTGAAAGTATTTTTTTTCTCTTCTCAACTATTCCGCTTATATCTGGTTCTTCATCCGAGTCATCACTTCCAACAGATTGCAATGACGATAAAAATAAAGCCTGAAAATAATAAATAATATTTTTTATTACCTAAGTCACCCACAATTTTGTTACGAACCCTTGCCTGTATTTCCCGATAGACATCACCTGGGAGTCATCAAAGCCCGAGTGAATATGGTACTTCTAGGCAACCAGTACTATCGATTATCCATATCTATATTATTATTTATTTATTTATTTATTTAGGCAAACCAACTAAATACACACAAGGACATTCAAAGTACATATCATTAACAAATACAATAGAATTGCATGCATCTAAATTATAGGTAAGCACAGCATTTTAATTTGATCTCACTATACAATAATAATCAATATAAAGATGGATAACAATGCAATTAGAACCATAATATTATATCTTTTATATTTTATAAGTACATAAAATTAACTTATTAAAATGAATTGAATTAAATTAAATTGAATTGAATTAAATTAACTAACAAACTAAAAACTTAACTAACTAAAATTATTATAATCAAAGCACACACACAAAAAAAAAATAAACAGACACAAAATAAATTAAATTAAATGAAATTAAATTAAAAAACAAAAAGAGAGACATTATTGAGCAAGAGTTACATATTATTGAGCAAAGCTCGTTTAAACTTTGTGATGCTGTCTGAAAATATGTCGAGGTCACAATCGTGAAAAATGTCGTTACACCTTCTGAGAATATAGGAAAGGGGGGCATTTCTCCCGTACTTGGTTTTGCGGCCACCAGGAGCAAAAGGCTTATAATTATGAAGTCTAGCTGACGACCGGGGCGTACTAATATTAATTGAAGATAGAAGCTGTGAGCAATCCACGCCTTGATTTAATATCTTAAATAAGAAAATTAGACCTGCAAAATCTCGACGCCAGTGCAAAGATTTCATTTTAAAGTGATTCAGTCTATCTTCATAGTTTTTAACTGTATTCCTTATACCTGCTTTATAAGAGAGTCTTTTTATAAATTTTATTTGAACTCTTTCGATGCGTTGAATATGGATATTATGTACTGGGTACCAGACGATAGAGCAGTATTCTATATGACTACGAACTAATGCGGAAAACAGAACTTTCAGTGCTGTCAAATTACTGAATTGTCTTGTGTTACGGTTTAAAAATGCTAACATTCTATTGCTCTTATTTATGACGGTTTCGGTGTGTGTTTGAAATTTCATTTCAGAGTCGATAATGATGCCCAGATCTCTAACTTCAGACACTTTACTTAATATTTGGTTCCTCATTATGTACGTAGAATTAAATTTATGTTTTTTACGAGAAAATTTCATATGATTGAAAATTTCATTTGCCAACATTAACTTGCATGCTGTTCTTCTCACACCATACACAGAGCCTATCAATATCCTTCTGCAGAAGATCTTCATCGTTCTTTGTCATTACAACCCTATAAAATTTTAAGTCATCGGCATACATTTCAAAATTAGAGTTTTGTATGGAATATTTAATATCATCAACAAACATTGTGAACAATACTGGGCCCAAGTGGGTCCCCTGTGGTACACCAGATGTGGGCGTGAACTTGTTGGATGAGTGTCCATTTACTACTACTCTTGCTGTTCGGCCAATTAAGTAAGACTGGAACCATTTCAGAAGTGACCCATGAACACCGAATGTTATTTCGAGCTTTTGTAGCAAAATGCTATGGTCAACTTTGTCAAAAGCTTTGCTGAAATCGCTATATATTATAGTAAGTATTATATCGTCGATTTCATCATCGATGTGGTATATATTTTTCAAGCCCTATTTTCTTTTCGTGCATACATTTTTGTTAACTTAGTGGTTACTTAACATTTTGTGAAAAAAATACAATAATAATTTTAAAAACTTGCCTTACATGGCACCGATCCCTTTTTTAATCTTAGGGGTCCTGACTTATTGACAAAACAGATGTCTTTTCTATGGAAATGGTCAGAGCAAACGACAGAATTTTTTGTTGGTTTCCAGAGTTCCTCAGCGCGACTTTTTCTTATGATGTCTACCCATCGACTACTCAATATTGGATCACTTGGTATTCTGAAAAAATATTCATTTTCTGCTTAAAAAATGCCAATTTAAAATCGCATACTTAATTTAAAAAGGTGGTCATTTAATCAGCATAGACAAAAACCCAAAAAAAAAAACAAAATGGAATACTATTAATAATTAGTATTTTCAAAAAAAAAAAAAACTAGTTTTTCACTTTTTCAAAAAAAGAAGAAGGCCACCATCTTGAAATATAAAGTGGCTGTCATATTCGTAACAAGCACTGCATTACCAATAACCGAGAAAACTACACGCATGTCGACGTTTTTTTTTAAGTGGACATCATGTTCGTAATTACTAATATCCGGGAATCTGCACATAATTGAAAACATGTTCATATTAAAAAGAAAACATGCATTACTTAATTAGTTTATAATGTCATTATGGAACAAACTCAACTTTCTTGGATTTATATTACTGTCCCGTATTATCTATTAGTACGTAAAATATCCCGAAATAATACTCTATATTTTTTTTATAACCGGAGCGACCGCCCGCCGCCTTCTCGAAACTTGTCATATTCGGTATTAGCATCTTCGTAAAAAAACCCCATACCCCATGTTGATTTAACTTCTTCAAAAAACTACATGTCCGGCATCCGGCATCGCTTTTCGGTTATCAGTAAGTATTTATTACATACTAGGCCACATTTTTATAAGGGTGTTTTTATTTCATAAACCAGCAACACACAGGTCAACCACAAAATGGCGAAAAGAAAAATATTATTTTTGAAATATTGTAATGACTTATTTTGCTGGAAATGATACGAAATAATGTTACTTACCGATGATAGCTGACTTTTTTCATAGTTTTAGATCGACCCTTGTAATTTCTGCACACTTTAATTACACAAACCGTCATTGTTAACAAACAATATAATTTTGCAGAGCAACTCGGGCTTATCCAGTGACTCCGCGACTGACACTGAGCGGAGCGCGGCCCGCGGGAAAAGGATTTAGCGACCAACTGTTGGACGTTTTTTTTTTTCGACGAGTTCACAGCTTTGATTGTCTATCTGTGCTGTTTAGACAATTTCAATTTTATATCTTTACTAAATCGATTAAAACATCGGTGTATTAAAAATCAATCCCCTTTTCTGCACAAAAACGATATAATTATCTTGTTAAGTATTGTTGTTTGTTTTAAGTACAAATGTAGTTATTTTTAACCGACTTCAACAAAGGAGGAGGTTATATTAATATATTCGTATCGTATATTATGTTTTTTTTTAAATGTAGGTATATTCATAAGATTTAGTTTTTTTTTTCAAATGGTAAAGGAAGCTTCCGCGGTGGTCCCGTGTCATATTGGGTAGTTTTTGAGTTAACTTCAATATGTCTTTAATCCATTTTGTTTATTTTGATGATTTTATAATACTTCCTGACACTGTTGTTGACATAGCAAGTAAACAAGCGAATTAATGTGGGGTTGGAAACATTATAACTAAAAAGTAAAAAATAAAAACTTAAAAAAATAAAATAACAGACTTCCAAAAACAAAATTTCAGATGTCGGTGGCAAAAACTAAAATACAGATCCAAAGACACCGGATTCGAAATTTTTTTTCCACTGCAATAGTTTTTTGTTGTTTTTTTGATTGTCTATTGTTTGAATACGAGGCTTTTGGCTACTTTGTATGTGTGTATTTTATGTAATTTTTTTTAATGTGCGTTTTGTTTTTGCAGAATGAACATTTTTTCTTTCTTTCTATTTCAAATTGACATAAACTTTTGACATTGAGAAGCGTATTTTTTAAAGGATTCATTATTAAAATCAATAACTGAATCCGCCAAACCACACACAAAACACTTCTTCTTTTTGAACTAAAGTCTATTTATAAATCCATGTTTCTAATTGATGATCATTTTATACTTATCTAAATTAAGTTGATTTTAGAATAACCAGGGGCCTTATTATGAAGTATTAATGCCATTATTCCACTGCGAAAAAAGGATGGTGCTAGCGGCCTCATATAGCTCCATCTCTCACTCACACTGGAATAATGGTGGCATTAATACGTCATAATACGGCCCCAGTACAATAAAATTGAGTCATTTTTTTTTAAGTTGTAGTGCTATCTAAACCTTATATGTATGTGTTGAAGTATTTTTTCCAATAAAATCGTGTTTACCTATGTAATTTTTGGTCTAGACTCAAGACCAATATTTTCACGAACGGTGTGCGCAAGAGCACGCTTGTTCACAACGGAATACGAGATTTACTTCAAGCCAGTGTTCCAAAAAATTTTCGGCCGGTCAAGTCATCTTTGCCTATAACACGGAATAAGGAGCCATGTTCCCCTCTCTTTCACTAAGCAGCTGCATGGCGCGCACCTGCCTCTGTGCATCCCTGTCTGCTACACGGAGTGGCGCGTACTACGCTTCTCTGTCACTCTCAACGCTCACGCTAAAATCCAGGCAACCATGGATGTGACAAACTTTAGCAAAGGCAACTTAATACTATTGGGAATAAGCTGTAATTTGATTTAAAATAATCGATTAAACAACTGATGAGGGTATATTAATAACGCTTGCTGAAGGATATTGCTAATCCATTGCTTCATATGTTCGAAAAATTTATCTGCTCAACAACGTAAATAACGCAATGAATGTTGTTGAACTGTCAAAATGAAACAGATTGTGATTATAGATACGTGTGTTACGCAATATGGTTGCTGTTTATACCTGGCAACTTCGTAATTATGCTCAGGAGAATGTAGACAACCTTTTCCAATTACTTGTTTCAATTTATCTCAGCTAATGTTCGATTTTTATGAATAACAAATCGGGAAGTTCATCGAAAAAAGTTACAGTAGGCGCTAGTTAATCCGGCGTTCACTAGCTCTCCTACCATAGATATCCGTTTCCTACTCTTTAATCCGGCAGATATAATACAAAAGATTACAGAGCGCACGCATTGATCGTTGTCGTTTCGTTTCGCAGTCCGGTCCAATTCTACGAGTAGGTAATACTACGTAGACTAATAAAGATTTTTTTGCGTAGCAAATCTGTCTTAAAATTATTTCTTACTATAATCCATTTGGAATAAGATTACCTAAACATTTAAATATACCTTTTTTTACAGTCCGTTCAACCGATTTTGACTTCTATAACTTAGGCATAAGATGGCATAAAAAGCAAAAAAGTGGTTACAATACAATACCAACTGTTTACTGCGGCTGTCATTTGTCTTGGCGCCAACGCATTAAAACTCAAAATCGGTTGAACGGACTGTAAAAAGGTTTTCTTATTTCAAATGGAGTATTGCTAACTGGAATTTCCTTTAGAAATCCAGTAATTTCCGATAATTGGCGGGAAAAAAAGGTACCGAGCGCCTACTTTAAGCTTACTAAAAGCTGATCGAAAAAAGTTAGTTAATGAAGTACCTCCTACCTACCAAAATTAGATTGTTTGGTGAAGATGATGGGAGTACAATCTTTTCAACCAAATTAATGGTCTGACTTTCTATGGCTCCTTTCGTTAGATGTACCGTCGGTAGACTTCCATCCTTTAATATTTTCCTCCCATTGACTAATCCGTAGCGGAAGCAGCTCTCGTCAAAATGCAAAGAACACAAAGATGTACGCTTTCCTATAGAGACATCGCTCTTTCCCAGAATATTTAGCCACTTCTGCTTCAATACATTTCCAGAAGGAAATCTGTAATATTGTTCCAATAAATTAATATCAATTTAATTATAAAATACATTCTTTGTAAGGACGTCGATCATGGAGAATAATATCAATGGAACGGTAATATTAAAATTAAATATTTATATAATATTTTTTGATGTTATAGGTATTAAACAGGGTGGATTTTTGAGATGGGGCAGTAATGGCAGCTACCTTAACTGTTGTAGCTACAGGAAAACTGCCTTAGGAGACTGATATTAACTTTTTGAGAAATTACGATGTGCATTCAAAGATTTTGAAAAAAAAAAATAGCAATAAAATAAGCAGTTTTCACAAAAACTTTTTGATACCAATCGATCTGTATGGAAAAAGTTTTTACAAAAGCCTACCTACCTAAATTGTGTTCTCAAATCTTCAAAATATTAAGAAATTCAAACGCGTATTCGTTCGAAATTTGAAAAACCATTTTTTTTTCGGTCAGTCTATCCTTCGTGAAAAGTAAGGTTGGAGGTTGGAGTTCATTTCCGTCATTTTTCTTTTCTGATGTCGAAATGTAGGTATAGGAAAAGTTTATTTTTGCGATTTCTGACTTTTCTAGTACTCAAACCTCAGTTGGTCCTGTAGAGTTTTTTGATCCTTATAAGAAACAGGGTCGATTGGCATCAAAAAAAGTTTTTGTGAAATCTGCCCATTTTCTTGCTGACATTGTTTTCAAAATCTGTGAACGCAGTTCAAAATGTATCAAAACTTACTACAACGGTTAAGGTAGCTGTCCTTACTGCCCCATCTCAAAAATCCACCCCCTGTATAATATTTGATTAAATAACATAACATCACGCCTGTAATCCCTGAAGGGATCGGCAGAGGTGTACCTATAGTACACCCACATTTCGCCAGTTATGTTTAAGTCCCATGTAATAGGGGCGAGCCTATTGTTATCAACCGGGCACAAATCCAGACACCGGGCTGCTACTGAGAAATTCCAGATAAAAACACCCAATAACACTTTACCCGACCCGGGAATCGAACCCAGGCCTTCATGCTCAGCAGTAGCGCTTGCGACCACTAGACCAACGAGGCAGTTAATATAACCAAGCATAATATTTTTTTTGAAAATTAACTTCTTTATAAAATATACCTACATAACACTTATTAAACAATAATTTATATAAAATATATAATACACTTGATATATGTATATAACCTTACTTTATTAAACTTACTTGTGATATGATCGTCTAGGGAGTTTATCACTTCTCCACTTGCACAAGAAACATGTATTAACCATTTAAGACAGATAATTTTTGATAAACTACATCTTAATACTTTTAATAAAATGTACCAACTTCAACTAATTATCAATCAGAAATAAAACGTTGCAAACAGTAGACGCTCTATGCAACACAATGCATTACACAGAGCTTACAGTTGTACTGAACCACAGATCGATACACTCCATGCGCATGGTATAATAATACATATACTTCGCCAGCAGGCCTAACATGACACACGCGACAATTACTCGCTCTCGCGTGAGTAATTTTTGTCTATTTCGGTCACTTTCTCGTTTTCTGACAGTGCTTCCATACAAAATAGTCGACTCCTTCTGTCAAAATTGATGTTTACTCGACAAACCCTAACATGGCACCATAGTTATCTCGATTTTTGACAATTCAACACGAGATAATCTCCGATTTTTCTATCATTTACTCGTATTTACTCGTCGTCGATTTTGACGACGAGAAGAGTAGACAAAATTATGATACAAAAAAAAACTCCAAAATAACATGGCAGTTTCATAATTGTACTTATTTTAGTCATCATTTTATTTTACAATATAATAATAATGAAAATACTTAGTTTTAAACTACTATTTATATTGGAACGACGTGTTTTATATGGAATTTTTCGTTTTTTGTATGGAAAATATGAAAAAATATTACCTACATGTTGTGTTAGGGGTTTATGGGTTTTCTAAAGGGGGTCGAAATTTTCATTATTTTTGCGATAGGACGCACCATTTTCGAGATAATAAGCAAGAGAAAAGAAAAAAAGTCAGTATTGTTTTTGCACCGTCGAGGTGTTGGTGTGAATTTTAGTTAATTTTTTTATCGCGATTAAATACTTAGAAAATCAAAATTTTAGGTGAAGAACATCAAATTCTGAACGACAAAATTGCCATTTTCACTAAATTAATAGCTCAGTGTCGTCAAACTAAAATATAGTTAAGTTGTGTCACTTTAGTCTATTTCAGAATGGAAAATCGTCGGTTGACAAGAATAATCTATATTTAGGTGATTTTTAGTCTAGTTTAGAGGCATTTGTGACAAGAGAATCGGCACCATTGAATGAATGAAACGGAATCTCAAGCCGATGTTGCTATCATAAAAATAATTTGTTTTTAATAACTTGCAACATCGGTTTCTCGTCGCGAGATATAGAAGTGTCAAAGTGCCTTTTTCGAGATATCTCGTCGTTGACGGTCATGTTAGGGATTAGAATGACGTCAGAATTGTAGACAAATTTCGACAAAACGAGATAAAGAGCTTTCTCGTGCTTGTCATGTTAGCCCTGCTGGTATAACATTCCGAGACACAGTGGTCACGTGGGAGACACAAGTCTACGCCATCACATCTGTGTTACAAATAGTGGTGCCGATTCTCTTGTCACAAATGCGTCTAAACTAGACTAAAAATCACCAAAATTTAATTTACTCCTGTCAAACGATGATTTCCCATTCTGAAATAGACTAAAGTGGCACAACTTAACTATATTTTAGTTTGACAGCACTAAGTTTGTACTGAGATTTTAATTTAGTGAAAATGACAATTTTGCTATTCTGAATTTGACGTTTTTCACCTAAAATTTTAATTTTCTAACTAATTCTGACCATTTTTAATCGCCACTGAAAATGGTGTGGAATATTATTAGTTGTCATGAACTAAAATTCACACGAACATCTCGAGTTCGGGTGCAAAAACTGTACTGTACCTACTGGATTTTTTTCTTTTCTTTTGCTTATATCTCGAAAATGGTGTGTCCTATCGCAAAAATAATGAAAATTTCGACCCCCTTTATGAAACCCTTATAGCCCTAATACTCAACACGTAGGTAATATTTTTTATTATTTTCCATACAATAAGTGAAAAATTCCATATAAAACACGTCGAGGCTGCCCCCACTGCGCGCCTCCGGCTCTAAAAAAAATCACGGGGTAGGGCAAACAAGTATGTACTTACATCGTGGAGTCGCAATAGTCAAATTCGATTTAGTTGTGTCAAAATATTTTTTTAATTTAGAGACTTTTTACTACAGAATAGCGTTAAGATTCTCATAGCCAAAAGTAAGGAATTTTAGTGATAGTTTAGTTAGTTTAGTCCGGTGTACAAGAGAATCGGCACCACTGTGTAATAATAACTCCCCAACCACCTTTATTACAGCAGTGCTATTCTGTAACCATCTCACCGTGAAAACTTAGGTGAAGTGAGTTGTCATTCCAATAGGGTGAGATGACACTGACAGCTCACTCCACGCTCACTTCACGTGTTTTCACGGTGAAGTGGTGACGGGAATCGACATACTGATCACAGAAATATTAAAAACAGGAGAAGTGGCAAGGGGGCGTGTCGCCGACCACGTGGAGAAGATCTTTTCGCTCAGGTATTGAAAAAATGGCCGTCACCGCGAGTTAGTGTGTTGTCAACCGCGATCGCACAGTGTATTATAGAGACCATTTTTCGGACGTCAGCTTTTTATTAGAAATACAGATATAATTAGTCATTTAAAACGTGAGAGTAGAACTCCCGAGTGACAAATATGCTTAATCAAGTAGTATTTTTTTTTTTAACCTTATAAATTTTCATCCAGATAAAGTTAAAAAAAAAATCTACACCAAAAACGAATTGCAATAAAAAATAATTGATTAGGTAGTTCAAAAGTGTCTTTTATGCTTCATTTTATAGAGCTTTAATGAATTGCGTAAGTTTCTTACAGCAAGAGAAATATTTATTTTTTAATTTTTTGTTTTTATTTTTTTTCTCAGGTAATCCACTGTTTTAGGAAAAGTTATTTATAGTCAAATTAAGATCTGATATACTTCTATTACTCACAAAAAAACTGTGTCCTAATCTCGTGGAGTTTAGATACTACAGCCTATTTTAGTTATATCCGGATTTTCTCTCATTAGGGTTGTCACTCTTTGAATTAATTATATATCTGGATATTAATAAAATTGTAGCAGATTTTTTTTAAAACGACACTAATATTTCTGTAACTTTATTCCAATGATACGTTTTATGGGGCATAGGAAGGGGTCCACCCTCGGAAGGCATTTTGCTAAAACCCTATGTCGACGCATATAACGTGGAGGAACGGGGGTGAGGCATCATGGAGCCGTACCAGACCCATGATGCTACTTTGCCGAAGCAGAATCTGACCCGCTCTGCTGAGGGATGTCCTTCTGGGCTCCGACCAGAGGACTTAATGCTAGGAGGGCATGAGGGCGCCAACCCTCAAGCTGGTCAGCGAGAGGCATTTGAAGCTGTGGATACCGCCGCAGCCGGCTCTCTTCATCCTCCGGGAGTGTCCGCAAGTTCACAAGGAGATGAACTCAGAAAAACGTTAACTCGATTAGACGTTTTCAAAATGTTTACAAAGAAAACAAAGGACTTACCACTATCAGACCGAGTTAATGTAGTGTTCGAGCATTTTGGAGAGAATTATAACACTTCTTTAACCGAGGAAGAATTTGCGCCTATTCTTTCAACATTTTTAAGCAAGAGCAACACCAAGTACAAACAATGCAAGTACATAATGAAAGTATTTGTAACAAAGAACAAGGATTGGCTGAGCAAAATAATGATTAGCGGACAACTAAAAGCAACTGAATCAGCTTTAAATCCGTCACCAAAAAGTCGTGCATTTCAGGATTTGAGTACACGCCAACAACTTCGATCACGTCGAAAGCTCGAATTGATGTTGGAAGAAGAGCCTTCGGTAAAAAAAATCAAAGCTTTTGTAGGGTCGCTATCGTCAGTCGATGGTGAACCTCTGACATCCAAAGCAATACAAAATATAGAAAAAGTGCTTCATTTGTGTACGGAAACGGACAATGCACATTCAACAATTTTGAAAAAAATTGAGCACCACACTCAACCGTATACTCCGGAAGAAGCACTTGCTGTTGTAATTGACAGAAAATTAACAGTCGAGACTTACAATTTTTTGCACCATGACCTTCAAGAGCGTGGATTCCACGCGTTTCCTCCGTACTACAAAGTACAAGAAGCCAAAAAAGAATGTTATCCTGCTGATATTACAGTATCGGAGAGAGAAGCTTCAGTTCCGCTCCAAGCTCTTTTGCAACATACATTTGAGCGAATATTAAAATTAAACGATGAAGTTGTGGTGCAGTTTTGCGATCAGAAAGCATTAAAAGAACTAGAATGTACCTTACAAGGGAACTGGGGATTTGATGGAAGCACCGGACAAGCATTTTATAAGCAAGCATTTTCTGATGTTGAAGGTGGGGAAGAAAATAGCCTTCTAGCCACCACGTTTATTCCGTTGGTGCTGAAAACTGCTACTGGCGATTACCTTTGGAGGAATCCAGCCCCACAATCATATCGATACTGTCGACCATTATGTGTTCAGTACAGAAAAGAAACAAGAGAGTCAACAATAACAGAGAAAAATAAAGTTGATAATGAAATTAAAAATCTTACACCGTTATTAGTTCAAACAACAAAGGGACATACGATAAGAGTATATTTTGAATTGTATTTAGCTGCTATTGATGGGAAAGTATTAAATGTAATTTTGGACACTTCTTCTCAAATGCGTTGCCCGTATTGTAGCTTAACTGCTACTCAATTTAATAATATTGACATGGCTTTGATGAAACCAATAAATAAGGAAGCCATGAAGCATGGTGTAAGTCCACTTCATGCATGGATTCGGGTGCTTGAGTTTCTATTGCACTTAGCTTATAAAAAAGTTGTTAAAATGTGGAGAATACCTCAGAACTCAGAACAAAAGCGGCTTGTAGATGCAAGAAAAAAAGAGATTCAAGAACAAGTAAGGGTCCAACTGGGTTTATTGGTAGACATTGTTCGTCCTAATTCCGGTACGACAAATGATGGGAACACCGCGCGAGTAGCTCTGTCAGACAAATATCGGGCAACCTTTTCTCAAATTTTGGATGTCGAACAATGGCTGCTTGATGACTTACATGTTATTTTAACTGTAATGTCCAGTGGTTTATCCATTGATGACCACAAATTTGGTGAGTTTTGCAAAAAGGTCGCTTATAGATATGTTAATAGTTATAATTGGCATCCTATGACCGTGACCTTGCATAAAATATTGGTACACGGCGCTGATATAATAAAGTCAACAACACTGCCTATTGGTATGCTCTCCGAGCAGGCTTCAGAATCAAGAAACAAATATTGGAGAAGTGACCGCGAACATCATTGTAGAAAAATGGATCGTATAAAAACAATGACAGATTTGTTTCACAGGGCTTTAGCATCTTCTGATCCTTTAATATCAAATGCAAGGCTACAGGAAAGACAAAAAAAACAGGTTAAGATACCGTTATCTGCAGCCGCGATAAAATTACTGAAACCGGTGGCTAACCCGGCTTTAATCGAAGACCTTAATATTAATGATGAGACACAAAACTTTGATTTTGAAGAATGTTTAGCGCTTCGCGTTATGGAAGACTTGCATTAGTAAAAAAAGCAACTTGCTCGGGAAACTTAATTTTTGAGTTACCAACTCATAATTTAATTCTGTGTGTTGATTGTTATTTTTAGTCTTAGTTTTGAAAAGCAACATTATATATTAGTTTTAATAAATCATAAAAAAGTACCTATATTATTTTCTTAAAAAAAAAAGAGGTCACATCGGATAAAAAAGTGACAACCCTAAAAAAAAACATTATTTGACTATAACGTCTAAACTCCACGATATTAGGATGCGATTTTTTTGTGAGTAATAGCAGTATAACAGACCTGAATTTTACTATAAATAACTTTTCCTAAAACAGTGGATTACCTGAGAAAAAAAATAAAAACAAAAAAATTAAAAATAAATATTTCTCTTGCTGTAAGAAACTTACGCAATTCATTGAAACTGTATAAATTGAAGCTTAAAAGACACTTTTGAACTATCTAATCAATTATTTTTTATTGCAATTAGTTATTGGTGAAGATTTTTTTTAAATTTTATCCGGATGAAAATTAATAAGATTTAAAAAAAAAAATACTACTTGATTAAGCATATTTGTCACTCGGGAGTTCTACTCTCACGTTTTAAATGACTAATTATATCTGTATTTCTAATAAAAAGCTAATGTCCGAAAAATGGTCTCTATAATACACTGTGGATCGTAAAAAAAAACGATTATGCCAGGATTATGTTAAGTGGGTTCGTGCAAAAATAGAAGCCAAAACAAAATTTTTCGAAGTCATGGCATCAGTTACCACCGGTAAATACAAGTATTTTACAATATTTGTCTTAAAAATCACGAAAAATAACAAGCCGTAAAATATATCTGAGTTGTACTACTTTATTTTTGTTTTCCTAAATTATCCCGATAATATTATTTTTGCATGAAATACATTGCTCTTTTACAACCACCTCAGTTTGTCACTGAGTGACTGAACCAGCAATGTAAATTTGACATAACGAAACCTCAATAAGCCGTAATGTCGCATGGTGCGTCCGCTGCTCCGGTCGACACCGTATTTGAGCGCGAGCTAGTGATGTGCTCGTGGAGGTCTGACAAAGTCTATCGACAAGAAAGTCAACTGCGAATTTTTATATATTACAATTTCATTTAATTGATTTTTCTTCAATTTGGTAACTCTTGTAATCCGGTTGGAAGGCCGATGTGGTTCTATGCATTTTTACCCATTTTTATTATTTTACAGCGTAATAGACAAATGCGTAACCAAATATCGTAAGTTCAATAATGTTTAGTTTAGTAATCTCCTTGGGTTTGAATTATGAGATGTAATGCCTTAGCCTCAAGTTACTTCGTCATTTGTTATGGTATTTTACTGAAGTCTTCATAAATGCACCATTAGCTTCGTATGCATTATAATAATCAGCATCATATAGTCATAATTATGTATTATGCCGCAGAATTTCTAAAGAGGGTTTGAAGCCATATTGTGACGTCATGCATGCTCTAAAATAAACAATTATAATATGAAAATTACTTTTAATAAGGTTATTATTAAAGATTTGGCAATGGGTCAACATTCATGCTATTTATTTCTTATGCATGCGTGTGTGTTATTGTCACATAAACCCCTAGTTACTAAAGAAAGAAGAATTTAATTTCTTAAAAATACGGGTTTTTAAGAGCCTGCAAACTTACAAGTTTATGATTAGCTTCGTATACCTTTATATGTAATTCAGTAACTCACTAACAAATTGTAATTGTACCGTTTCAGTTTCCCAAAAGAAGCAAGTAAAAAATCAATGGATTGATGCCATAGGAAGGTCAGCTAACTGGTTCTCTACAAAAACGAGAATATCTTTTTTGAACATTTTATGGCATATAATCATATATAGTTAGATATCGTAGTTACGTGTCGTTTGATTTGTAATTGTTTTTTTAAATATTTTTATTAATTAATTAAATAATGTTTTATTGCTTTCATATCGTTTTTGTTTACTTTATTTCCAAAACCTTTATAGTGAATTTATCGATATATTTATCGATAACTTCGATTTAGTCAAGCACTATGTCATATCCGCCCCCGAGTCCCGACAACACACAATGATAATTGTTTTAGTGTGAGTAATTATACGGAAAAAATACGCTGTATTTTAAATAATAAGGTTTATATTTAAATGACTGAGTTATCGATGGCGCGTGTGTGCACTTGTTCGTAGTATTGTTTTGACAGAACTGTGTGTGCAATATTAGCGTTATGGACGAATATGAATTGTGGCTTCATCGGTTTTCTATACATTTTGAACTCCACGCCATATCTCCTTCTTTATTAATATCTATGCTACAGATAGTTCAAGTCATCTGGATGCGCGGCGCGGTGTGTGGGTAAACCTTGTATAATATATATCTATATTTATATATATTGTATAATATATACTATATATCTTAGGTTTTGTCTAGGTATTCCAAACTCCATTTCTTGTGAAAGTGCTCTCATCTGTCCACATAATATTAAATATGAAGTTAGGGTCATTCATCGAGATATAAGTACTAACCTAGAGAAGACACCGTAAATTCCTACTTTGTCTCGTTCAACTGCGGCGATCGCGCCGCACCGCGTTGCACTTTGTCGAAGAAAACGCGTAAGTGCCGTGATTTACATGGCGCTTAAGACCTTTTTGCCGAGAATAAATACACTTCCGCAGCAAATCTAGCGCTGTGGTAAATTAGTTACGGTTTAGACGAATTGTTATTATTTTAGCGCTGCAGCGAACTAAAGATTCAAATTACGAAGAATAGGACAATTCAGTTATTTGACGTAGCTTCACTAGTACGTTAGTACTTATATCTCGATGGGGTCCTTTGATATTTTGTCGAGAAGCCATCGGCAAAATAACACTCTGACTGGCATATCTCTGGATAACAATTCTTGAACTTTTCTGAACTTGTAAGGTCGCCGTGCATGGCGTTTCAAAATTCTATGGACAATAATAAACACACTATGCTACTCAATGATATTAGAATTAAAAAGACGTAGATAGGTTACATACCTAACATTCTATCTTCAAAAACGGCACTATGTCACACTATTATATGACACGTGGAAGTAGGACGGCATGTCGTAATTATCGGGAGCGAAAAAGAGACAAAACGAAGAAAATGTGGATAATTAGCCAACTTTTGACGTGCCACTTGCGGAACGTTTATAACCTATCTACCTCTTTTTACATATAATATCATTGATGCTACTATACTATTCTATGGACATAATAATAATATAATTCTAGTTCTATGACTCACTTGAAACCGCCGCGCTGCGTTCCGGAGGCTACAAGTCCGATTGTTTTCAAAATTTGAAGACACGGGCTCTCCTGGATGAATCAAAGGCCGATTCTCTCGTAACCTCTGAATGGCCAGGGTAATAACACGGCTGTTGGCAGGGCACCTTCGTGTGTTACCATATCTCTCCCGGTATGTACGCAATGCTAAAGCCGCATTTTGGTTGCATTCTCCGTACGTAATTACCATGTCGGTGTACTCGGCAGCTGTGTACCTTATTTTAGACATAATTAAACTAAAACCTAACGTAAATACTAAAACTAACACTCAAAAATAAGTCACACTAAATCGTCTTAATCACAAAAAATAACAAATAAAACTTTTCACAAAATCACGACAATGCGCGCGCGGCTCGTACCGTGATAAAAAAAATTAGGCGTACGCGCTCCTCAAAGGGCGCCCACTGACTGACGCATAGTGACCGAGTCCCGAGACTTTTTGCCGAAAAAATTCCGCTCACACACACACTCGCAATTGTCTATGCACCACTAATGCATAATTTGCGTAAGTAATATTTCTTTTTCTTTCTAATTGTAGTATTTTGTGAAACTGGGCGGGGCGCGTCAGAGTGGAATCGTATGACACCTTTCTCTGTCTCTCAAGCATATCGAGACGTAGAGGATAGAATCGTACGTTTTGCACAGGTTCTTGACCTTACAATGTTTACCTATTATTACGGACTCAATCTACATCATGTTGAAAAATAAGAAAATGAAAAATAATTTCCTGTGGCTAAAGTATTCATTGGATTTGATTGATCTTTTGTATACGGGTAAAGAACATGACACTCTTTACGTGGTTTTAAGGAATGTCAAGCGTCCTGTTTCCACATTGTATAAACAGTGACTTTGTGTGCGTGACAAGAGGTACAGCCAAGTACAAAATACAAATACAGTTATTTAAATTGAAATAAAAAAGAACAACTCAGTGACGACTAGTAACTATTGTAAGTTAGTTAACATTATTTTGTTTTTAAGGTTATTTGTAACCTGCTGTGTTCGATAGTAAACGGGTTCTTAAAAGTACAATTTATTTGGTAAATGCATGCTTATTGAACATATTATTCTGTTAAACTCACAGTTTTTCGCCACTTGTATCCCAACTTTAACAAAACTGTACGCAGAGTCGAAATACCTCCACCATAGTTAAGTTTCTCTTCGAATATTCTTTTCAACTTTAGCAAGGTAGGAAACTCGTGATGTTCCAAGTGGTAATTTTGAATTGTTGAACGTATAACATCAATGTTAAAGTTGTCCAATTCCAACTTCTTTGCACGTTTTTTGCGGTCTTTGTACGGAGATTTAAATTTAGAGTCAGTTGATTTTGCTTCACTCAATATATTAGTAATTGTTCTCTCTGATACCCCCGCTGCCATTGCTGTTCTTTTTCGTACTTTGTTTAAATGATCACTCAAATTCGATATTAAAACTGGATTTGTACTGCAAACTGGACCACTTACTAGTTGCAATATATCTGACGCATCTTTTTTCAGAAATTCGTATACCTTGGCAATGGTTTCACGAGTCTAAAACAATAATAATACTTTAACGTTAAAAATAATATATTTTTTAGGATACCTACATTATTTAATCATAGTAAATGTTAATTATATCGAAATGAGCACGTTAAAAATTAATAAAAAAATTACCTGACTCCTTAAACATTGTCTCCGTGAAGAACTAGACATGTTTAGTAACGACTGTACCCGTGCATAAAGGCGATAAGGACACGTGTTGATCGGACTACAACTGCCGCGTCACTGCCACACAAACTCAAGCTGTATAATTTTATTACAAGCGCACGCAAACATGGCGCCGCGCGCACAGATGTGTTGGACTATCTGTACCTGTGCGTATTTGAGTATAAAGAGTAGTAAGAATGAGGTTTTGAATTACGTTGGTATATGTTTAAATTGAATTGTTTCGTTTGATTAGAAAAACTAAACGATAATTTAAATGCTTTGTATATATTTTTTAACAGAATCGTGACTGAAAATCTCTCCATAGTTCGTGTTTTATTGCAATAAAGTGGCAACTAGATAGTGACGTAAGCATGTGTGACTCCCGGAATGCCAGGCGTTGTTTTTTTAGACCATGATACACTCCTGACCGCCAGTGATGTGGACCAATCAGAATTCTTAGAAAAGACAACTAAGTGCTGGCCGCAGGTTGTGACAGCGGAGTCTTCAGCGGAGTCTTGCTGATCATGGTTTTGTTATTGTTATTAGTAATTAACTGATTTTTTTATTTTACCTCGATGGTCCTAGTTTATCAATTATAACTTCTAGTTACAGCTATATGTAAGCGGGCACGCCCTTTAAGCCTGGAGGCTTTGTTTCCTTTTTTAGATATTGTTTACGTTTAGTTATTTTTATTTCTGCTTGAGTATAGATCTCGATGTTTTTGGTTGGTATATTGGCGTGTGCTAGCTGTCATATGGCTATTAGTTTATAATTTAATGTTTTGTGTTGCGTAATGTAAATTATTTTTCATCCCACCATCTCGGAAAGAGTATTTTTAATCTTCAGTATCTGAGTGGAAAAGCCGTTTTTATTCTCTAGAGGATAAAGTAAATTGAATTTAGAACATCGTGTGCACTAAGTTTGTGAATTAAAAAAAACATTAAACCTATTTACTGCTACCTCTATGGTGCCGAATATATCATACAACTTTTTTTTAATTTGTTAAAAACTCAGACTCGGAACCTTCTTGGTGTTCTTTTTTCAATTTGCTTTGTACGCGGTTCTTTACGCGGCATTTTTTCACGTCATTGTTAAACCTTAGGTATATTAAAAACAAGAAACTTGAAAACAAGTGAAAAAACTAAAATGAGTGATTCTAGCGACGAGGAAGTTTGCTTGACGCCAACAGAATTGACTGAAACTGTTAATAATGCGCAAATGAGCTTTCTCCCTCAACAATCACGCGAGAAGTATTTAAAACAGTACGATATGTTCAACACGTGGCGACTAGCAAAAGGAGCCAAAACTTTCTCAGAAAACGTTTTGCTGGCATATTTTATAGAATTATCCGAGAACAAGAAAGCAAGCACTCTATGGAGTACGTATTCGATGCTAAAAGCAACAATAAAGATGAAAAAAGACAAACATATCGATACCTATCCTAAATTAGTGGCATTTTTAAAAAGAGCCTCATCTGGTCATCAACCAAAAAAATCGAAGGTTTTCACAGTATCTGATATTGAAAAGTTTCTTAACGAAGCACCCGATTCCGTATATTTGGCGGCAAAAGTAAGTCAGTTGCACATTCAGTATCTACTTAAGTATATTAATCTCAATTAAATAGTATACTTAGTAGATGTTGATAGGCATAATTATGCGTTCATATCAATTTTATTCATTTATCTACTACAATACTCTTTACGTTACAGGTTGTTCTTATTATTGGAATAAACGGAGCATGTCGAACTAATGAACTAACACAACTTAATGTCAAAAACATTGAGAAACATTCAGATGACTTACTATTAATTAATTTACCTAATACAAAGACAAAAAGAGACCGCAACTTCGTCATTCGCAAGGAATACGTAACGATTGTTGAGAAATATCAAGCCTTACGCCCGCCTAACACTCCAATCAATCGATTTTTTCTACAGTATCGCAATGGAAAGTGTGTTAGACAGCCTATGGGTACTAATAAAATTGGCAGTATCCCACGAGAAATAGCAACATTTCTTGAACTTCCAGAACCCCTGTTGTACACGGGTCATTGTTTCCGACGAACTTCAGCCACACTTTTGGCTGATTCCGGAGCTGATCTGCTGTCCCTTAAGCGCCACGGAGGCTGGAAGTCCAATGCAGTTGTAGAGGGATACATAGAGGATTCCATCCAAAATAAGTCTAAAATATGTGAAGGCATCGTAGGAGCCATTACACTGAAAGAGCCTCAATCGGATCCTTGTACTGGCCCTTCTACATCAAAAATAAGCCGTTATGAAACACCTAACCATCTCCCTCTCTCTCCAACATTCACGCCAAGGGAATCCGATGAATCGGTACAACTATTAAGTATGACAGATAGTTTACCGAAAAACAGTACACAAGTGACTAACACCAATATTACAGTACCAAACAAAAATATTACACTCAATTTAAATAACTGTAGCAACGTTACTTTAAAATTTTCTTAATTATACCTTAGTATTATTTTGTTATAATTTAAAGATTATTCTGTAATACTTACCTGTCATAATGTAGTAATTAATACCTAAACTGAAATAAAAGTGTACCTATCTTGTGATTGTAAACGTTTTTTTTTTTTGCATTTAGTCATTTCCTCGCTGAGGTGGAATGAAAAGTTACGTGTTGCACTCGAGTGCAAAGATTTTTCACCTCGTGCTCTTTTGATTCCCTCGCTAACGCTCAGGATTCTAATTTTGAATCACTCGCTGCGCTCGTGATTCAATTTTAGAATCCTTCGCTTGCTCGGTCATCAAAATTGAACACGCGGTTAAAAAGCAACTTTGCACTCTTGTATAACAAATAACTATTGCATAAGTACTTATTGTATAGAATCAAGTTTTTCTAACTGAACAGACAGCTGTGCTGCTGGGGAGTTTGTTGTGCCACTTCTTCTTCCCAGCGAAAGCACTAGGAAGTGGTGAAGGGTGGGCGTTTTGTGGGACTGTCTTATGTAACTTTGACGTTCGAAATTTGCTGATTCTCAGCCTAGTTTGAATAAATGACTTTTGAATTTTGAATTTCTTCGTAATGTTTAATTAATGTTTAATGTTAAATTCCCGTTTCGCCCTTTGGGTACGGAACCCTAAAAAGAGAGAGATAGTGATATCGATAGAAAGTGATAAGAGATCACGAAAAAAAATATCAAGCGTATTTTCCTGAAACCTTCATAGGTAATTTTAAAGATAATTTAATCATTTATCTTTTAGTAATTATTGATTCTTTTTTTTTTTTAACCTTTGATTTTATGTCTAATAAAATTAATAAATTAATAATGCGTCTAATTTGGGGGGCGGCGGTCTCGACATAGATAGCCATCGCTATAATGTGATCGAATGCGGTCGCGGTCTTAATGGCGTCCCTAGACGCGCGCGTCGTGCTTGACAAGCAAGAAAAAATCCCGTACTTCTGAGGCACGTCGCGCGCGTCTAGGGACGCCATTAAGACCGCGACCGAATTCGGTCGTATAGCGATCGGTATCTATGTCGAGAAGCCCCAGAACACGTAAACTAACGTGCTTTCGGAGGCATGGAGGGTTGTTGGTATGCTAAGATGGTCACCCATCCACGGAGCAACCGCGGCAAGCATAGCTTAACCGGATCAATCGACCCGTGCTGATGTTATTACTTACCCACACGCCCTTTTATCTAAATAGACGGCGGGTCTTGAACAAAATTCATGAAAAATGTGTCCCGAACTACGATTATAAAAGTCAGGAAGCATAATTGTTAACAAAATCAGCGAGAAATACTGCTCCAAACATCACTACATTGACATAATTATCTCGAGTATTCGAACGAAAGAACACACATGCAAATAAGCCAATGAGATACGCTCGCGTAACGAGTTGTATTCCGGCAAGCGCGGTGATTGGTTGTCGGCAGGACAGCGCGCCTGCTGCAGTGCGAGAAACGTGGACGATGCGATGTTATCAAATTCGGCGCGCTACCAGCTCAGGTGACTATCGGAATGCAGTGTGTCTGTGTGCGTGAGAACTACGAGTATCGCTGACAAGTGACAATCGTAGTGTGCTGTGTGCGTCGTCGCACGGTGCAGCAGGAATAAAAATCTTGGTCCGTTATCGCTATTATCAGCACTCTATAGTTTTACTTACTACGTTCCGTAATACTGGATGGATTTTATTGTGATTATGACGTGTTATGTTTAAGTACCCTATAGTAATATCTTTTCCTATGTAACGGCATACACTATATTAAAAGCAGACTATAGTGTGACGAGCTGATAATAATTACACGTGTTATTGTACTCTTGTATTATTTAGATATTATAAAGATTATTTAGATAACGGTGCGCTTCAATACTTCTGTGTACCTTTGTTTCCGTTGCTATAAGACCGCAGACCATCATAAAAGTATAGTTTAGCGAGCCAACTTGTCGTGTTATAAGCTACGAAATTTATTTCTATACAAGGTGGAAAAACCGAGCGTGAGATGGATAGAAAGTACAGACGCCAGCACATCAACCTACTACAAACTGTCAAATTTCTTTAATAGATTTTCAACTTTATCACCTTAGCATAAAGTTCAAAGTTCATTGGGAAAATTTGACAGTTTCGGGTAGGTGGACCTGCTGGCGTCTGTACTTTAATAATGAAGATGGAAAATTTTACTCAAACCAAACATTATTTTGTTTTTAGCCCACCCTTGCCTAATTAAAATTTATTTTTTTAAATTCCTGCACGTGTAGCAACAGCGCAGCGTAAAAAAAATACAACATACTTTTTTATTTTTTTAAATTATATCAACAGTCTATACAAGCACGAGTTTATACTCGCATCTGCTATCACGGGTATCTTTGGTATAGAAGATATTTATGTCGCAGTCATCTGGTTAAATTAGCCAGCTAATTGGACGCCTAGGCCGTTCATTAAAAGCCGGCATCCAATTGGATGCCCAGGACGATAGTTAATTGAATTAGTATCATTCAACGTTTAACAACTTGGCGTATTGAAAGTCAGCCCTTTGAAGATGACTGACCAAGACTCAGCAAAGTGATTCAAATGGTGAAAAAAAATCTGCGAGAAACTTGGAAATAGCGCTCGCCGGCCGCTGCCGCGGCACCGCTCGCTCGGCTCGCGCGAGGTTGGTCATAGTTCTGCCCTAACCTATCCTATTTCACCCAGTTTAACTAAATGACTAAACGACGTTCAGCCATCTGGTTAAACGTTGTGCTCAATGACTTGGCTGGTTGTCTTTCAGCTATTTAATTGGATGCCGGCATTTAATGAACGCGCTAGTCATTCAATCAAATAGCAGATTCAACCAGATGACTGCGATGTATATACAGTGTGTTTGCACAATAATCAATCACAATAATCACATTGATTATACTATTTTTATTTCACCTACTGATAACGAGCCAGCACGCGTAGCTTGAACATAATAGAAACGGGTTTTATCAACAGATTTTTATTGAAAATCTGTCATTTTGTCTATTCTTCCGTTTACAAAACCCGTTTCTATGGTGGTCATGCTGATTTATGTAGATGACTCAAAGTTCAAAATTCAAAAGTCATTATTCAAACTAGGCTGAGAATCAGCACTTTTCGAACGTCAAAATTACATAAGACAGTCCCCCAAAACGCCCACCCTTCGCCACCTCCGACTATAATTATTTCTAGGTCAAACCACCTACCCCATAACTTGTATCCCGATCCTTTTCGCTCATCGATGATGTTCCAGGTAATATTTGATTTACGGCAGATTCCTGCCTTTTTAATTCTCTACAAATTTAATTAACACATTTTTAGATAAAAGGAATACTAGTAAATTACAACAATTTTCTTAATTAAGTAAGATGATGGCAACACATTATTTACCTAAGAACTGCACATGCCTTCTGTGTTTTTTCAACTCTTTTCTTTTTACCTATGATTCTTCCTTGATAATAAAGTTTACTTTTTCGACCCATTTTCTAAAAATTAAATTTTATTTGACTAATTAGTACAATACAAAACATAAATATGTATGAATAACATTAGCAAATCACAAAGTGTCACACTATGCATAAATATACTCACAGTCTCAAAACTGGTTAGGCGTAGTACAAAATTACGAGCTATTCGCAAGTTACGTCGGGAGTGGCGAAAGTCACGGGTGACGCAGGTCCGACGTCGAGAAGCCTTCGGGCGCGACTGACTGATTGCCTCGCTCGGCTCGCACCTCGCGCCCGCGCGATCGCGTCGGTTTACGGCTTTACGGCATTATTTTGATATTTTATTACAATTAAATGAGTAGTCAACAATAAAATATAAAAATTGAGTTTGGTAGATAAAACCTAATTTTTTTAAATATTTATTGGTATTTTCAATAAATTCTTACTCGTAGACGACGATTTTGCACATGATTTTATTACGTTTTTTCACCGTGGATCACATTTTTTTAAAGTAATCACGCTTTCATTAAAAAAAAAAAAAAATTGTAGGCTTACTAATCCATACTATCCATACTAATATTATTATACATTCGAAAGTAACTGTATGTTTGTCTGTATGTTATTCACGGTTAAACCATAGAATGGATTTCGATAAAATTTGGCAAGGAGATAGATAGATTACTTTTTGTCTCAAAAAATAATCCTAAAGGGAGTGAAATAGGTGATGATAGTTTGTATGGAAAATCCAGCATTTCTTAAGTTAGGGATATGAAAATTCAAATGTATGCTTTTGGTAAGATATAAAGAATTAGGTACATTTCAGTGTTTTTGTAAAACCATCCCCCATTGCGATAAAAGTAGGGGATAATTTTAATGTTCACATGTAAATTGTTTTTTTTTTGTGTCTTCTTTGAGAGATTAGAGAAGAGAGGAGATTTAAGGGATTGGAAATATAGTCATAGTCCATATCTTGAATTAACATTTAGTATTTATTTCATTAATATCGGCCCACTCGGTCTAAAGTTATTACAATTTAAAGTCATAAACTAACCTTGGTATCATGTAGGTAGGTATTATGTGTTCAATCGCGGCACTAGAGTAGGTATTACAAATTAACGGTGGTAATAATATTTAAATGAATAATTAGTATTTTAAGTAAGGCATTTAGGATCAAATAAATCTATACCTACTTATTATTTATTTTAGAAAACCGGATAAGTGTGAGTAGGACTTGCGCCCTGTGGGTTCCGTCTCAAAGCTATGTTTGCTTGGCTGCCCGAATTTCCAAATCCGGAATGAAGGATAAACTTAAAATAACTTTTGACCGGTTAATGGCCCGAGGGAGCGCCCCCCCCGCGCTCATAGAGTAATTAAATACAGACTAAATGTTATTTCGAGATTTCGAGACACGGCCTATGAACTTTTGATCCCAGACTGAAGAACAAACTTAACTTTTTAAGCAATTGAAAAAACCTGGTGTTTCGTGCTTACGTAAAAACGTGTTAGATTTTTATTTTTCGTAATTAATATTGAGTAGTTATGGAAATTTTATTTCGTAGACTTAATAGTTAAATAGTTGATGAATAACTTTATATTAAAAAAACAGATACTTATCTTAAGGTTATTGAGAAATTTGCGCTGAAAAAACTAGAATTGCCTGTTTTTAGACCGCGACTCTGATAGGGAGGGCACCGAGCTTATTTTTTTTTACAAACAAAGATGTTTTTATTAAGCTTGTTTGAAGTAGTAAACAAATAAATTAAAATGTAGGGAAATATATTGGTATTATTGGGGATAATATACTAGACATTATGCGCGATGGAAACACGATTTTATAAAGTTGCCTCGATAGAATAAATAAGCAAAGTTACCCATCCAGTAATTTTTTCCCCTATTTTACTACTTTTTTATATAAATAAGTAATTTTATATTATGATCAATTTACTAAAATAAAGTTCATAGATGACTGGAGCTTTTATGGGCGATAGTTTTTTTTATATTTAAGAGCAATATGATGAAAGTAACAACGAAAAGCATTGAAAAAGTACAAAAGTGTGGTTATTTTCTTTACTCTTTACACGTAAAGAAAAAGATAGAGACAAAGGCTAATAGTCGGTACGCGAAAAGATAGGTCATAATAAAAATGACTGTATTTTCGCACTATCCATATTAGTAAGAATAATTCGTTGTAATAAAAAAAACAAACAAACAACATTTATTTTAGATTTTTACAATAGTTTCCTTTTTTATTAATGTATGTACAGTCCGATTTAAACTTAATGGCGGCTCGGAACATGAGGCGAGTCGCTGCGCAGTAACTAATTCATGTGTCAGCGGGGGTGAGGAGTGGGGTACTGCGCAGCGAGTGGCTAACTTCCGAGCCGCCATTAAGTTTAAATCGAACTATACCTATGTTAACCTTTAACATTTATTCTGAAACTAGTCTTCGAATGTGCTTGAGCACAATTTTTTTATACATCTAAAATAATATTTTGTAATCAGTTTTTTTTTTAATTTTTGTTTTAATAAAAAATAAAAAAAACAGTAAGTATTCAATAAAACCTCACAAAAAAACGCTGAGGTACCTATGTCTTAAAATACCATGAACATCGGTTAGTCAAAGTTAGCGACACGCTAAAATTGCCTTTTTTGCTTTTTATTTAGTAACTAGCAGCAATTTACTCCGTTATACCTTTTTTTAAAGCACAAGAACTAAAGAGTACATTAAAAAAACTGCATTCAATAGAGAATAAGAATGTCTTGTAAATTGTTAGTAAATGTTTGTGACAGTTATTTTTCCCTAAGGACAAATTGTCACGGAACGGCTCGGCTACGTTATCGCGTCAGCGCGCTACGAGTATCTCATTCCCGCACGCGCGCCGAGAACACGGCCTCAAGTTTGCTATTACAATAGTGTCAGAATGGTCTATAATAGGGTGTTTTACTCTATATGAGAAAAAATCTAAAAATATATTATTGAGACAGCTTAGGCAAAAAGCAGTCGGAAAACGTTAGCTTTAGTTCATAAAATAGCAAACTAAATTTTAAAATTCAATTCGGAGGTTTCAGCTTTTTTAATCTGTTTCATAACACCATTAGATAGTAGTCGCCATGTTATTACGTCGGACGGCTATGTAAAATTAGGAGTGTTAACTGTCAACTATCAGCGTACCTTTAATCTATAAATTTGTTTACATAGTGAACTGACGTCATGACCACAGAGCAATATGGCGTCCACTGCGTCCAGCGTTTTCGTCAAATTACGCGCGAAATTTGAAAATGCATAATTTAAATGCCTTTTTATGGCACTTAACGATTGAATTAAAATTTTGTGAATTTTTTAGTGGTTCATTAGCACTATAGAATCTAATTGAAACACTTTTCAAAAATGGGTGTAATACCCTATTGATATCATAATTGTTGATTTTGACAAGTTTGGTAGTCTACTAATATATTGGCGTCGTTATGACTTTCCAATGGTCAGCCACTGACACTCCATTGAAAGAAATGGCATCTATTGGTAATCTCGTACATAATGACAAATGAATGACTGACTTAGGCGGTAATCTGCTAAAATTTTGACAGTTCCTTTGATCAGTGACCTACCATTAGAACGTCATTGTGCAGTCATTGCTTTTAATTCGTTACGAGTAGGCATCGTGTTTGTGGAATAAAATGATCACCCAATGATCGAATTTAGCAGATTACGTACTTTTAGCAAAATGACAATGGGATCGTGTTGGAATGACGAATTTATAAAAATTGCAGACTTGAGAATTGAGACTTTAGGTAAAGGCTTATAGGATTCTACAGATAGTGCAATCCACGACGACGCGTCCCACTCCGCGATTACTGTTCTGTAAGCTGTACTTTAGTACGGAGCGGAGTGGGGCGCGTCTCAGTGGATTGCACCATCTTACTTTCTCCGTGCAATCTCTAGGTACTTACAATAGTACTATTATTAATTCTGTGGTCGCATTCAAAATCTTTTATTGAAGTGAAAACTTTTTTAGGCGCACTTTGTGCTATATCTGAACAGTAAACGAAAGGATAATGCTCAAAAAAAACCCAGGCCCCGGCGCAAACGGTACATATCTCAAATTCTTAGTATAAAATAGTAGTTTCATACTAAAAAAAAATATAGCCAAAAATTCGTTTTTAAACCTAATATTTTGCTAATCCTTTTTTCGTGAAAGTAATTTTTAAATATAATTATTTAAAGAAAATATGTATATACATATATTTTAACATACTACGCTAACCATTATAATATTCTCAGTGGTTGTTGCAAGGCGGAGAGGCACTAAACTAAACCGGTTGTTTGTTCAGTGTTCACACAATACCTTTCCGTCGTCGTCGCTCGCTACAAAAACGAACCAAGAGTCAACTGCTATTTCACTCGCACTTATAGGTTCCCTGTATTCTCGTACCTTATCAAGTTACCGGCCGAGTGTCACTCATTGTGTAGTCTCACATTTTTGAAGCTCCTTACATAAAACAACTAGCAATTTAAAACATTTAAAAAAACATTTTGGTAATGCCCCCTACTGAATATTATGTCACATATAAATACTTAAAATCTGAGATACATTTCATTTGCGCCGGGCCTGGGTTTTTTCCCCGTACATTGTGAGCATTGTCCTTTAAACTAAGAACCGTTTCTCTCGGGCCAGCGACACTGAATCGTGAATACTCGGCTCCAGTCGTAAGTTTTCACTTCTATCGTGTGGTCATAAGCACACGACCTCTTTTTAAGGCTTCCGTCCATCTGTCTGTCAGCGGGCTGTATCTCATGAACCGTACGAACGGTAGACAGAGAGGAATTTTCACAGATTTCGTGTTTCTTTTGCCGCTATAACAACACATATAAATAAAAGGGACCATAAAAAAAACCTGTTTTTTAACTAAAGTATTTAAATAAATTTAGTGTTAAATATAGTAGGTACGGTGGTACGAAACCCTTTGTGTGCAAGTCCGACTCGCACTTGGCCGTTTTTTTTTTTTTCTTTCAGTTTATTTGTAACGATCGAATCTAACGACAGCGCCTCAATAAACTAACCCAACGATTCCGTTTCTTCTGGAGGCATCCAGCGATAATAACTCCACAAGCTGCTATTAATAGATCACTATCATCATACATGTTTATGTAAATGTTAAATGACTAATTCATTTTATTGACTGAATTATTCGAGACAGCACAACACGCGATGACGCGACATCTCTCTACGCGGGGCGATCGCTAACTGCCAATTGCTGATATCGTGCCGCCAGCAGTGTTTTCTAACTTGACGAGTTGTGAAGCCGCCGAGCCAACTATAGCCACCGACAGATTGCAGTTGCAGAAAATCGCCCATGTTTAAATAATAATCGGCGTTTTAATATTTGTTGATTAAGTACAGTATAAGGTGCATGATGTACAGAAGTTTTCAAATTCCTAACTAGTTTAGTTGTTGCGATAGAGCTGGTCTAAAACTTTATTTCTCCTATTCACTCGCCCACCAACTCTAATGCCTTGATCACATGCACCGAGTAGATAAGCGAGACAGTGCACTCGGCCGAGAGCTCGGTACGTGTAAACACATCACCGAGTGCTCGGCAGAGTTAAGAGGGAACAGGGGCTGCGAGGAATTTGAAAAATAGGTATTTGAAGAAACTATTGCCGTCGCGCTGCGCTCGAAAAACCGAGTTAAACCCCGTAAAGTGCGATAGGGACAACTGCAGCTCAGACCGATTATATCACAAAATTTTTGACGAAAACGACGTTTGCCATTCTCCTTTTTTCTCCTCGAAAACTAAGCCGATTTAATAATTTTTTACATTAAAATTTTAAGAAAGAGTATGTCTAGGTTCCTATTATTTTCTTTTATGCTAAAAACTTTTCCGAATTAGTCTGGTAGTCCTCTAATCACGGCGGTAAAAATGGGGCATTTTTGTAATTTTTGGAGGGTCATAGTTTCCTTACTTATTAATTGCTGAAAAAAAAGGAAATGACAGGGACATGCCTATAGAGACCCTGATTTTATAAAAAAAAATGACAGCTCTAGAGGCATTATTCAGGAAGAAAAACGGGGAATACGTTTGTATGGAGAATCGCGGGCCCTGTTCCCTCTCTTAAAGGACGAGACAGTCACTCGGAGCCAGCAGTACTTACCATTCTGTAACCATCTCACCGTGAAAACTTAGGTGAAGTGAGCTCGGAGTGAGCTGTCAGTCCCTAGCAGCGTGGAATGACAGCTCACTTCACGTTCACTTCACCTAAGTTTTCACCGTGAGATTATTACAGAATAGACTGTTCTAATTACTAGACCGAGTGCTCACCCCCGTACTTCACCTCACTATCCACTCGGCAGGTATAAACATGCACTCGGCACACTCAAGTTGCTCGCAGCACGATACCGTTTCCCGCATTTTTTGTGAACTGACTGACTTGGTTCCAAGTTTAAAAAATACGTGTACCCACCTACTCGTCCACCCAACTCTCTCGGCGTTATCATTTTGCTCTCACCCATCTACTCAGTACGTGTGATCAAGGTATAAGCATTCGTCCACTTACTCGCCTATCGATTCATTCACTGATTCAAACTAAACGTAAATACTAACTTGGATTTTGCCAAATGCAACCCTGAAACAAATAGAAACAGAAATATGTAAAACTATAGCTGACAATTAATTTTAAAAAAACCGGCCAAGTGCGTGTCGGACCACGCACAATGAAGGGTTCCGTAGTTGGGATGAATTTATCCCAAGAACAAACTTATCATTGTATTTGAAAAACATGTTTTCCCATACATTCCAACTAATCGGCTCTCCACACGGCTACTGTAAATTAAGTGGGAACAGTCAAAGAAATCTACTGTATTTTGGAGAAATTTAGGTCTATAGGTTCTCAAACTCCTCAACTTTTTCGTTTTTTTTTGTCCCATACACGCGTTTAAGGCTGGCAAAAGAGCCCTGGTATTTTTTGCTTCTGGGCGTACCTACTCATAAAAATCTAACGTTACTTCACTATACAGAAACAACTTGAAAATTTTCACAGCCGCCATCTTGGATTTACGTTTTTACGTCAGTAACAGTATCGGCTTTAGCACCCTCGAAAACTATGAAAACGACACCTAAAAAATGTGAACATTTTCCGCCATCTTGGATATTCATTTTGACCAAATTAGAAGAAGACAGTCGCAAGTATGAACGCTTTTTCGCGTGACGATTTCAGCCAGTTTACTCCTACCAAAAGCCACGTCGGCGTCGTTCCATTAATAATAATTTGTGACGCAATAAACAAAATACGTTCACAAAGAATCGTGAGTGAAAATCTAAAATTTTAATATGTATTTACCTTGTTTATAGGTAATCAATTTCTGACTCAGACAAGTCACTATTTGCCGCGTATTTTTTTACTGAAAAGCGATGTGTTCTCACATTGAAGACGTGCGGTCAACTGCTTATGTAGTGTTGGGTAACAGCACAGTTGATATCTTTTAAATTCAACGTAACGAAAAAAGCATCAACAACCATGTATTTCTAGCGATATGGCTGCATAAACCCAATAAACACGGCCTGTTAAAGTAATAATCACAAAAGATGATCTAGGTGACGTCATTTTATTATAAAGTAATAATTAGGTTCGAAATTCAAAAATCAAAAATAAAGTTTTTAAAAATATAAATTACACACAACTTACTGAAAAAGGCACAACGATAGTTTTGTGCGGAGAAGCTCCTGATTTTAAGTATCTTTTCCCTGTTTTTTTTATTATGTAAACATTTTCTGCAAAATGTTGCGAACAAATTGTGCTACATTTAGAAGGTATCCATTCAATTCTACCAGTCGCCTCAATCCACAGTTCTCTTGTATTAGGATATTTTGGGAACCTAAAAATAAAACTTTGAATGAATGTTTTCATCATAAATGGTTAGCCTCAAACCAAATAATAACCTCAACGAAAAACCTACTCAGAAACTAAATAAATAACCCACAATAAACCATAATTGGTGGTAATAAACAAAGTTATTTTAATTATAATATTACTGATAATAATCATTATCGAACACATACTGTGTACAACTTGGTACAACACTATCGATAAGCATTGATTTCGCTGAATTCTGCTTTGGCTGCCGCGTACGCGCAGTGCACTCACGCATACATTGCGCGATCACTCATCTAGTACAAGATGGTACCCATGCATTGCAAGCAATGTATAATTTTGCAACTGTTTGCGATTTTATCGCTTTCGCTTTTATCTACATACTACATAATACTACAGTAATAATTACAAATGTCACTTGTATTTAAAGGTTTTTGGACTTACCGGTGAAAAGAAATCCCTTCCCGGGCTACACTACACACCTCTCACACCTGGCTTCTTCTCCGACACGTTATAATAGCGCAAGACGGCATAATTCTTTTTTTTTCGCGGAGCTTCGCACTTTGTCACAATACGATTACACAATATTTTTTTAACTATGGCATCTCGCAGGTATACCACTAAGGTATTTATTGCTCAACCGAACAATCCTGTGGCTGCCTTAAGCTACTACACTCAAAGCCTCCAGCCAGGAGCAACTATTCTAAATTAAAATTAGGCGAACGCTCGCTAAGGGCACCCCCTGTGGGGTACGAACCTCGGCTTAGGGCGTCGCTGGGGGGAGGACAGCAAGATGGGACAGGCTGGATCAAGGATATATCATTATTATTAATCGGGGAATTTAAAGCTACGCGCTCAGTTGCGGCGCGGGCTGGCGCTTCATCGGACAAGGCCGGTAAACCAAATTTCGGTTGACTTATGAGCGTTTGCTCATAAGTGCGGCGCGCCTGCCCCGCCCAAAAGGGCCTTCTAACCTCTTTTATCTGTTCTGTGGCTAACCACACACTACCAGGGCACAGATTAGACAGCTCAGTCACCGCGTGTGCCTACTCTACGGGGTATGTGTAATGTGAAATAATGTGTGCCGTTCGTCACCCGACTCACTGACACACTCGCAGCACGTAGCATCAAAGAACTTCATATCTATACACCGTAAGGACTATTTCTGCTTGCAGCGCTCGACGGCTACAGAACCGGGGCGGTAACAGATGTGGTCATCGTGTTCACGGGATTTTGTTTTCAAACTGCTTACATAATTATGAAGTTCTTTGATAGTACGTGCTCAGTGCTCACAGGCAATCGCAGCCTCACCTCATTCGTGGTAGCACAGTGTGTGTTAGCACACTTTGTTAAAAGAAAGAAAGAAATAAATACATAAATGATTATTCTGCACAAACAAAACGCACATTCAAAGAAAAATACAAAAGTAGCGAAAACCCTTGTATTTAACCAGAAAATAAACGTTTGGAAATGTTGTTCATCGGTTGATGTCAAGGCCACGGACCAAAGACAATATTGCGTAATTACTGTCGCTATTACGTAGGTACTCTGTGGTTGCGACATTAGCAAATGACAACAAAAACATAACAAAAACAAAATGCCGATTGCAGAGTTAACTTCTTTTGTAATAAATAATAAGAGAAATTAAGCTGTGCGTCGCATCTGTGCAAGATCAGTGCCTCAAGTCTGCTATTACAATAGTGTCAGAATGGTCTATCATTGATTTCATAATTGTTGATTTTGACAAGTTTGGTAATCTAATATTTATTAGCGTCATTGACAGTGACACTCCATTGAAAGAAATGGCATCTATTGGTAATCTCGTACATAATGACAAATGAATGACTAACTTAGGCGGTAATCTGCAAAAAAATTGACAGTTCCTTTGATCAGTGACCTACCATGAGAACGTCATTGTGCAGTCATTGCTTTTAATTCGTTACGAGCATAGAGAATATAACCGCTAAAGATTGAATATTTCTTATATTCACGATTTGACTTTTCCCAACATTATATCAATAAAATTAAAACTTACCAAAATAGGCAAAAACATCGTTGGTATCGCTGACCTAAATAAACGTCGTCGGCTTTGTTTTAAATATTCAAAACAATCGGGGGTGAAGTGCCTTGAACAAACAGCGCTGTATTTTGTTGGAAACCAATTTTCCCTATTAATCTTATCTATCCACTTTTCTTTTAATTCCGGAATCTTCGGAAATCTAAAATGAAAACATGTATGTCAAACACACAGATGAAAAAACTAAGAACCTCCTCCATTTTTTACAGTCAGGTAAAAGTAGATTATTTAATATGACAGTATCTCAATTGAATAAAAAAATAATTAAGTTTAATTTTATTATTATCGATATCGACTTCAGCCATTAAAGGTAACAGCACATATTTTTACGATAAAAATACAAAGGGAAAGAAAGGGATAAAACAATTAGAATTCCCTAATGAAAGAAAGGGACTTTTCTAAAAGACATCAACGCGCGAATCATTCGTGTGCTCGGTCAAGCTACCACCATTTTAAATAGACCCCTGCGGTGGCTCATGATGTGATTAAATCAAAAATAATTTTCGTAGTGTTTACTTACCGATGAAAAGTTATGCCATCCTTTTTGTAACTAGATGTCTTGGAATGTTTCCCACACCACCTCACCGCGCATGAAGGCATTTTTATGCGTTATAAATTGCATAAAAAATAATAAATATTTGTAATTATTTAGCGTGCACACAGGTCTAACACTTGGTCACAACTAAAATGGTTACTAGTACCTTATCCTATACATAGGCGATAAAATACTAATACTTTTCGAGCGTGGGGGAACTGTATTCAAGTGGTTTTATAGTCTTTGGTTACGAGTATCGTGTTTGTGGAATACAATGATCAACCAATGATATCGAACTTTTAGCAAAATGACAATGGGATCGTGTTGGAATGACGAATTTATAAAAATAGCAGACTTGGGCCCGGTCATTGCTCAGCGAAATGCTGTGACTTCGGACGAACCTAACGTCAACAGGTGGTTTTCAGCAATTATCTAAAAAACTTTTTTTACAAAAAATAAAACCGACTTCCAAAAAAAAACTTTTTTTGTAAAAAAAGTTTTTATTTTTCACTTTTTAGTTGTGGTACCTACACAAACCTCCGACAAAAATTTGAATACAGGAACTATTAGAACGTCGTCCACATATACCTACTACGTGGGAAAAATACGTATTATTGAAGTTAACTCAAAAACCCCTCATCAAATCTTGACCAAACTTATATGGGACCACTTCTGAACTATGCCCTACCAAAAACAAAAAGAATCATCAAAATCAACTCATAATTGGCGGAGTAATCGCGTAACAAACATACAAAAAAAAACATACAACCGAATTGAGAACCTCCTCCTTTTTGAAGTCTGTTGAAAAGAGTGCCCCGCACGATCCTAATGTTAAAAGGGTGTGGTTCCCATATCTATGCATAAGTGTATATCGTCTATCAGCATCTATGGACTGAGCTGCGGCCGGACTACCGGAGCTCCTCGTTTATAATAAAAACTGCGGGATGCATGGCGGTCGGTCGCAATCGCTGTCTCGCTGACATCAGAATGCTACTATTGGTCGCCAAGAAACAGGCTAGGGTACGTCAATCGCGTCCGAGCAGTGAGCGACGTAAGTCAGACGACAATAACCGACTTTTAATGATTTTTACTGAAGATCACGTCTAAACGAGTAGTGATAATGATTTGGAAAAAATATATGTTAAATTAGAGCATTTTCTTAATAAGTTAATATACCTATGAATATTTTAGATTATATTTATATTACCTACATAGTGAAATGAATTTGTATAGTTATGTTTCTAACGCAGATAAAATAAAAATGAGAATCACGCAAAATCTATCAAGTGTATTTTCTTGAAACCTTCACCATTTTAAAGATAATTGAATTATTTATCTTTTAGTATACGTATTTTATTAAAATACCTTTTGTTTTATGTATAATAAATTAATAATGCGTCTAATTTAGGACAGCGCTCCTTGATGGGCGAGTCCTAACTAGCTGGACGTAAGTACGACGCGTTGCCTGAGCTCAACACAGAATACGCAAGACTACTCAAGGTCTCTGGCATATATCTGCGTCTTAATGGAGCAAGAACCACGCCTTTTTTAAATCATAATGAATGACGAAAAATTAATCGAGTGTGTAAGAAAGTGCTTGATAATATCATAAATATTTAGATTCCAAGCACAACGTTTAAATATGGACTGTAATAGCAAGTCAAATAAATTAAGCTTACTTTTCTACAGCTTGCCATTGAATCCTCTTCATCAAAGGCGTTGGAAATAGCTGCCATCTCCTTCAGTGAAAACTTCATTATTTATTAGATAAAACTCGTTAATCAATGAGAAGTCACAACACTACGTTCGCATCCGCGTCAACACGGCGTCATACTGACACTTCTGACTCGGTGAACACCCGTGCCCGATTCCCCTATTTTTCGGATCGTTATTGTACAACCAGTAAGGCCACGTTCGCACGGACGCCGGACGTAAAAATATCGCGGCGGGATTTAATCACGCACGGGATTTTCAACTCTCGGTGTCGAGCCGAGCGTTGAGACTCCAACGCGTTGGGATTGGGACGCACTCTCGTCCCAGTACGTTGAAAAACACACTGCCGGATTTTCAACTCTCCGCCCTAGGCAGAGCGTTGAAAATCCAGTGCACGAAAAAAAATTGCCGCGATTTTTTTACGTCCGTGCAGAGGCTTACCAAATAACCAATCGTTTTTGTGTCACGAGCAACGAGCCGCTAAAGACGTTCCTCAAAGTTTTATCGGCGTCTACCTGCGACAAACACAATTATGTTGGTTACCCGCTGACCGAAGACTCCGACGACATCTGTACGGCGTTCATGCGTTTCGTTGTTTATCACAAGCTTTTATGAATTAAAATTAAAATGAATGAAAGTATGGATGATGCCTGGGTCAAAAAAAAGAAATTCTATTTAGTCCGACAGCCAAATAATTAAAAAAATATTAGACAAGTATTTTTTGCTTTATATCATATTAATAAAAAATTACTTAGATAAAACGCATTAAAGTTGGGGAGTGGGGGTCGCTACGTCACTAGTATGTATAAAATATAATCGTATCGCCGTAATCTTTTAATAACGTAAAAAAAGAAAAAATACTTGTTCTACGTTATTTTTTCATAATCTACATTACGGACAAAAAACATTTTTTCAGTCATCACTCATCATCCCTATTGTGCTCATTTTAAGTATTCACGATAATTTTATTTGTAAAATATACATAAATATCGGATTACGCTAAATAAATTACTTGCATATAAATATATCGCAACTGTGTCGATAAAAATTCATGACAACACAACACTGTCTGTAATATGTAAACAATATTTCCCAAATAATAAATACTATCCCAAATCATTCCAATTATTCCATAACTAGTAAATAAATTGAAAACACTAAAACAAAAAAAAATGGTCTACCCTCGGTTGGTAATTCCTACAATCAATAACCACGTTCTTCACCGGAATCTGAGCTATTCACACTACTGACCAATTTCTGGCGGTAAATAGGTCAATACGCCTCGCTTAATAACTTTGACAGCTGGTTAACGTTCCAAAAAATATTTAAAATGCTTTTTTTTTATTTATAAAAGACACTTGACACTACGAGCTGTCATCTCCATACATTTACCGTACTATCCGTTATTCGTAGCCCTCCCATCCTTAGGTAGCAACCCAACGGTAACTTCGCTTACGAAAAGATTTTCAAACGAACACTTTTGGCTTACGTCTCATAAACAATTCTATCATCCCGGAACATAACGAATCGTTTCTCGAGTAAAAAAACCGGGCATCGGTGTAATAAAAAACATTACGAATGTGTAACACAAACGGGGCTCGAGCGACTTCTCAGAAAATGATTGTCTATGGAAGCAAAAATAAAACAAAAGATACCTACTACCTATTTAGGTATGCAAAATTATATTATTTACGCTCTGTTTTTGCCTGGATTTCTAACGCATAGCGCTCAGCTTTTATACCGTAATCTGGATTAGTCTGGATATTCAACGCGCTAGAATGTGCACTGCTGTTGGATTGTCAATGCTCGGCTCGAACCCGAGAGTTGAAAATCCAGAGTACCTACATAATGTAAAAAACGTTAAAAAGCACCCGTGTTCTCGTGGGCTTACTGTACTGCTACGGTTCCGCTGCGAAACGCGTTAGTTTTCATACATTTTGTATAAAATGGATGTAAAATGTAGGTAAACAAAATTCTACTCCATTAATTCACAGCCAAATTCGCGCGGGAAAAATCATATTCACATATTGTGTCCTATACAGACTTTCTAATAATAAAACTTTTATTGTGTCTAGTTCAGTGTGTTCCAATCGATTTAACCCGTCAACAAAGCCGGCTGTTTCAACGGATTGGCGGGTTTGTTATGTTTAAAGTTTAAATGTAGAATAGAATAGTCGACATTATTTTATCGACCGCGGGACCTTGAGCCGAACAACCGTGTGGCAGAGTTCGTTGCCCTCGACAAGCCCCCACACACACACAGAACTTCGTTACGTTCATACTTTTACAAGCGTGGAACACGTAATTTATTTTCGCCCCGCCCCCCCACTACTTGCTTTAGATGTGTGAGTGTAAATATTAACATCGACAGTAACTTCATCTGTGTGGGAGAGTCGACTGATCCGTGAGCAGTCGATCTGCATGCAAACATCGCGGTCGACTAGTCACGTGATAAATCCGACAACGCTCTCTGTATGGCGTAGCGCTGACTCATTGTATGGAACAAGATGTCTACTCTCTCGCGCGTTCAACACAATTATGACTAGTTGGACAACAAATCCGAAAACAACCGCTTCTAAGCAAGTACGGTCTACAAATTGAAGTGAAAAATTGTATTAACGGTACCATTTTTTATTTAATGGTCTAGGTTATGATTATACGCTATTAGTTATAAAGGCTCTCGCTAAAAGGTGCGACGCGACTCTAACAAAATAATTTCTAAGAAAACTTCACGGTAGAACAATAAAATTACCGGTGTCGCGTCTTCCCTGTTTGCAATATAGGTTTTATATTATGTGTACGTATCTAATTTACCTAAATTAACTGATATTTTTCTGAAAGATTTATTTTAAAACTAAATATAGGTAATATTATAATTATGATAGCAGTCAAGAATTATGTAAAGTATTACTGTTCAATCATCTGAGTTGGATCACTTTTATTAAGTCATTCGTTAACATAGGTAAATAATAAATTTATAATCTGTTAAAACAGTGTATTATTTTTATATGTCTTCAACATTGCATGCATGTTTGATCAATCATTTCATGTCGTTCACTATGTGCCATAATGAACGTTAAATTTTTGTATTAGCCACGTAGTTCTTAAATATCCCTCATCTTTTCAGTTAGTTCTGGGTGATAAGGGGGTAGTCGTAGAATTTCAAACCCATTTGATCAAATTCGTCAATAACGAAACTTTGAATCTATCTTATATTTTTTTTTAGTAGACCAAACAGTTCTATTTTTTTCATTGTTTCATCAAACGGAATATATTTTTCAGCAAGTCATGTTTTCATGGCATGGCATGCATATTTGTGTTGACGGGAGGAGCTTTTTCAAGTAAGTCGTTGTGTAAAGCAGCGTTATCCATAACGACGAGGGAAGCGTTTTCCGGGAGATTGGGCATTAATTGTGTCGTGTACCACTTTATATTTTTTAAGATTCATATTGTCATGGTAATCTCCACTTGTTGAATTTTCTTTACACACTAATCTAGCATTTGGAACAAATCCTTCACATCCCGGTGCGTGAACAGTTATGGCCCGCATACCTTTAGATAACTTTTTTGTAATGGTGATCCTTTTTCTGGTTTCCAGCTCATGTTTTGAATATGTTTTGGTTGAAGGTACTTTCATGTGTGAATACGACATATCGGCCCTCATCACGACATTATTTTACTTGCCTCAAATAACGAAAGCGCAATATTTGGATGTCTTGCTTTTCAACTAGAGCTTTACGGTTGTCATCTATTTTCAACCACTAGTAGCCCGATTCGTCCTAAATTTTACGCAGTTTCTGTACAGCCATTAAAACTAATTCGTTCTGTCAATATCCGTTTTAGCTTTCTTAATGTTGGTAATTCTTTAAATTCTGTATGAAATTTCGCTATTGTTCTTCGAAGTATACCCACATCAAAATCGTCCAGATTAGACTTAGTATGCATCCTTTTTAAGGTTCTGTACCACAAAAGAAAAAAACGGTAACCATATAGGATCACTCGTGTGTCTGGCTGTCTGTCCGTCTGTCACAACTAATTTGCTACGAGTCTACTGGACTAATTTAGTTGTTTGGTACACATATGAAATTTCTATGCCCCAAACACGTACTAGTAACGTAAATAAATGAATTTTAATTTGGGGGTCACTTTCCGTGTGACATCAATTGAAAGACTAGTTGTGAGTATCTCAATTTTTATTTTAAATATTTTTAAAATAAATACTTTTAAAAGATATTTAAGAAAATAAATGAAAACTATATTATAATTTCTTCTTTTTTTTAGATTTTTACTTAAAAATATAGAATTTGAATATAAAATAAAAAAGAACAAACAATGGTTTTTCCACATAAAAAGTAATTCAATCCAAGCTTACGCTCATTCAGAAAATAACGGATTTATAATATTTACTTCGAGGAAAGTTGTTATAAATGAAATGCCATGAGGATTATCAGAAGTTTTACGAGCAAGAATTGTAATTTCGAGGAAAGAAGGATATTCCACAAGATAAATTCTGCGTGGTATTTTTCTCGTGGAATATAACGTGGCCACGACACAGAATTGGGATACAGCAACTGTGTCGTGGCCACGTTGCAGAGGTACCACGGCATGGATAACTTAGCTGACCGTCCCCACAGTGGTCCCCAACTGTTCTGACTGCTGCTCAGAAGCGCTATATCAGATTGCTGGCAGCCCATGACCCAACAATCAACGCCACTACAATAAAAGCAGAAGTGCCACCTCTGGACTTGAAGTTAGCACTCAGACCATTCACTCGCTGACCAATTGCTTACATGGCTGCACTATGATCGCGGAGGTCTAGGCGTCTAGACCTCTAAATTCACGACAAGGAGAGCGACGGGGATTGCAGTGGGCTAGGCTCCGGCAAAATGAAGATGAGGAGGAAAACTGTCTCTTAGTTGACGAATCGCGAATCAGTACTCATCCAAATAACCGACGTGTCCGTGTCTGGAGGAGACTCAAAGTCAAAGAACTGCCACTGGAACTTCAGCAAGGCGGGAAATCGATGTCCTTTTGTGGTGGAATTACTATTAGATCTAGAAATCGCTTTTGATCCCGTATCGAGGCTACATGACGGCAGATACATTGTGGAATGCAATAAATGATTGAGTATTGAGTATTGAGATAGGTACAAAACAGTCGCTATTGATGGAATTGTCAGACCATTCCGAGTAAACTATGGGCACCAATTCGTACTGGTCGATGATAATGCACCAGCACATCGAGCTCAACGAGTCAATGCTGCTCTCCGAGAATACGACATCACAAGGTTAGACTGGCCTGCCAGCTTGCCTGACTTAAACCCAATAGAGCACGCGTGGGATGCTCTTAAATGAGCTGTTTGGAACCATCAGCCACCTCCCCAGCCCCAGACAGTGACAGAGATCAGGGAAGCCGCTATTTAATAATGGGACAGGTTACCGCAAGAAATGCTAGATAACTTGATCTTCAGCATACCTAGGAGGATCTACGTATGTGTGCGAGCCAGAGGAGGAGTTATATTGTATTAAGGCAGGTACACGCGGCTTATATCTCTATTTCTGCTATGAAATAAGGGCTAATCTGGTCTGTTAGCAGTTTTACTCTATGGCCTGAAGGATTTTCTCGTCAACTTAAGCATTTAAATCCAAATATCAATAGGTAATATTGGAAAAAAATTTTGAAACCGACAGTTCTCCTACGTCTAACGGAGGTCAAACGTAATGTTCGCGAGTGCGCACTCGGCGTAGTATATCGTTATTTTTTTATTGTTTTTGAATGTAAATCGACGGGATGTGGTGTTATTTTAATAATTAAGTAGTTTTTACATCGTGATAGATGATATTTGCACTAAATAACATAGTATTATACCTATTTTGATCCAACCAACAAAACGTAAACAAACCCGTTACGGAAAAATGTGAATGTTGTGATATTTTGAGTTTTGTGTGTGTAATCGGACGGTAAGTCATAATTTATATGTAGTTAGTTAATCGTTTTAGATAATATTTGAACCAAAATACTCAGTAAAAACATTTTTTTGAACCCAATAATGTTACGTAATCAAACGGTTCGTACCTACTCAATAGTCGTATTTTTTGGTGTTTTTCATTTTCTGTTTGTCTGTAAAAAGCACTGTTCTTAGATAACTTATCTATTCATAATGTAACCTGCAAAATTTCATGTGAATTGGTACAGTAGTTTTATCAGAATTCGTCAAAACAATGAACAAAAGAACTCCCCATAGCAATATTTATTTAAGAATACAAGCGTTTGCACACAAAGATTATAAACATTCTATAGTATGCTTTGTCTAAGCCTGTGCCCAAAACAATTAACGATAAGACGGTAGACGTAATAAAAAACTCGAGTGTTTTGTTTATTTGACTGCGGTCATCAGATTGACGACGCGTTGCGTTTCCCGTTCTTAATCGCATTCGCACGACTTAACTTAATGCGAATGCGATTTAGTTTATAATAACTTTAGCGGCTTTTTAAAATAAAAACCTTCTATTAATAAATTGTTGTATAAGTTTGGTTAAACGATCTTTTTTTTACCATCAAATTTCTGTTATAATTACCTACATTAGGATTGAATTACTCATTTTTGATATTAAAAAAAAAAGTTTTATTTTTTAATTCCAATAAGTTTTTTTTTTTTTTTAAAGATAACGTTAATACTTTTCCTTGATAAAGTTAAATTTATAAAATATATCAGCTTTTACTAGTAATCACATTTTTTTTTATGTGATATTTTATTCCAATTTTTTTGGCTGTACTGAAAAAGATACAGAGTATGATTCTTTACTTACATATTATAAGAAGTCTATTGTCTTAAAATAACATGGTGTATCTCGCATTATTGTGCTTACATACTTATATTTGCAGTTGGAAGGTATGGGAGAACATGTTTTTCAACTACAATGTTAAATTTGTTCTTTTATTTATTAAAAGATAATATTTACACAAATTAAAAACTTACAGACTTAAAATAACAATAATAATACGTTTGTTGTTGGGATAAATTCATCCTAAGTCCTAACTACGGAACACTTCATTGTGCGTGGTCCGACACGCACTTGCCCGGTTTTGAAGGCGATTTTAAAACATTCTGTGACGTATCCTTTGATGCACTAGCTTGTTTTTCTTCTCTCAAAATTCGCGTAATCGTGGATTCACTAACACCAACGGCTTGGGCAGTTCGCCATCTAGCATCAGTTAGTTTTTCAACTCCATTTTCCGCTTCGTATTTCATTCGGTGGTACACTTTCGCAATAATTTCTTTTGACTAAAAAAAAATATAGAATACTTAGGTGCTTATACATAAATGCATGTAAGTCAAAAAAGGTGTTAAATGTAGTGATTTTTTAAAATCTTCTACAATAGTAAATAATATTTCATTTACCCTGACTCTGAAGATGCTTTTTGGTGGACATGCTGACGGTACTTTTTCGATCGAACGAAGCGTGCTCCTAAATTGGAGTCTAACCGCCAACTGAACTGACTGACTGAATGAACGACCAATTACAATGGTGTCTTGTATGTGTAATGCTTCCATATTTGAAATTTGCTTGTTGCGTAAATAGGCGTCCTCGATGGAATGCGTTCCCTCTCCCGCTACCCCGCGCGCAGACCCACGTGCGCCTGGCGCCTTGTAAGGCCTTGTTACGTTCAGTTTAGAGCCTTCGATCAATAATAGCATTAGATACAGGATCAGGAACAAAAAGACGTCGTTAGTGGCCACGTTTAGACACACATAAACATTTACATTTCTTACTACGAATTATAGAAAAAAGTTTTATAATAATTAACAACTTCAGTTCATTATAAACCTTAACACTCAAGCAAAAAGTTTAATTACGATTGCAAAGCAAAATATTTATATTTAAGTCCTTCTGTCATCGGAGAAACGTAAAAGCAATAAATTAAAAATGTCGCTTGAAAATATAAAGTCATTTTTATAAAATGTACAAAAATATTTATTCTAAAATGAAACTTAAAACCTAAGCAATAAGGTTAAAAACATTTTGTTGATAATTTCGTACTTACTATATTTTGGAACTAGACGTAGTTCTTGGTATTACATTTCAATGCTCGGAACACAGTAAGAATTGAAAGACGTAGAGTTGCAGAATAATAATATATTTTTTAGGCGAATGTTCGTTTTATATAATATGGTAGCAAATATTTTTGACCGATTTAAAAAAGTAGTTGGACTAAATTAGTACAATATTTATTTTAATAAGACATTGCTTTTAATTGTCTGCGGGTTGGCTCATTGTAATCAACACGTATAAAAAATGAGTGCGTCTACTTATGTACGCGATTTAGAAGTTATCACACTAATATTATAAAGGCGAAAGTTTGTGAGGGTGTGTGTTTGTTTGTATGTTTGTTACTTTTTCACGCTCAAACGGCTGAATCGATTTGGATGAAATTTAGTATAGAGATAGCTTATACCCTGAATTAACACATAGGTTACTTTTTATCCTGGTTTACGCGAGTAAAACCGCGGGTGCACCCCACGGTTTCAATAATTACAATTTCGCAAATTCTTTTTTTGTTGTGTTTATTATTGTCAGCAAAAGGTTCTTATGAAAGAAAAAATTAAGAAAAATTCGCAAAAAAATTAAAAATTTCAGAAAACTTAACGACTATTTTAACTTCACGCGTTTACATTAGAATATTCATGGCTAAGACAGGGCAACGTCTGGCGGGTCAGCTAGTAATAGATAAACATGAATTCCAACAACACAATGATTTATCGTGGCACAAATACATTCAAGCAGAAAAGAAAAACAAATATTAAAAAAATACATTTCGATTGTGAATCATTAACAAATGTATGTACCTGTAATTTAGGAACTGCTGTTTTGACCAATCGACGTCGGTTACTATTTCCGGATATATCCGATTTATCAAAGTGATCCGAACATATAACCGAATTCCTAGCTGGCTTAATAGTCATCTCTTCTTTCTCTGGCGACAATCGAGATCCATTCTGCACACGTAAATGGATTGCTAGGAAAACTAAAATAAAAAAGGAAAGCTAAGTATTCAATGAGTCCAAGAAACAGACACAAAAGTAGCATTAACTAATTTTGAAGTTCTGGTAACAAATTTTATAAAATTATAACAATACGAATCTACTCCATGCATCCACTGTTCTGTTGAACAAAAGTTTGTACGTATGTTGGCGAGCCTTGGCCAAACATTTGTAGCGGTGGTTTAAAATCGGTAATTTTGTTGTATTTCTTAGTTTAAAGCTTAAAATATAACTTATTCTTCATGTACTTACTGAAAGTAAGATACTCCGGCCGCTATATTGCCTTTTCGGGGATTATTTTTACAACTTTTAAATACACACTGCGGCATTGTGAGACGTGTTTACATTGGCTGTGTTTCAAGCGAACTAAACAAAATAAAAGCTCACGTCTCAAGTGCGCTTATATTTACCAAGATGTATTTTTTGTGATATCGATCGAAGGAGGATATTTGTGATGTTAATACGTCACAGCGCCATCGCCAGGGCGCGGTAAGCAGCAAATCTTTAGGATTTTCCGGAGTTGAAGCAGGGGAAGCGGCGCCGGCGCGTAGCTCCGCCCACTACAGCCCCGCTGACGCTTATAGCCAAGAATACACATGCCAGCAACTGGCACAAAAGTATGCAAGAAGCTTGCATGCCATGTGCCATAACCACTTCTGATTGGTGTATGTGGCAATGGCATGCAAGCAACTTGCATACTTTTGTGCAAGTTACTGGCACAGTAATATTATCATACAGTATTCCAACTTCATACAAACGGACGAAGCGCGAGCTATGCCTACGCGCCTCGATCTTGGCATCCGTTCGGCATGCAGACAGTCGCGACTGTGTGGCAGTGACGAACGGACGGTGTGTTGTTTTTTTTAACAATAACCGCGCGATGTTTTTACTAAAAATAAGTTCAAGCACATACCTATTTAATATGACGAGTAGGATATATTGTGCTGTTTCTGGTTGCATGAATTCGTCAATAACGACTCCTCGTGGTACATACTTGTTTGCCCTACCCCGTAATTTTTTTTAGAGCCGGAGCGCATGGGCGCGCTTGGGGGCAGCCTCGACGTGTTTTATATGGAATTTATCACTTTTTGTATGGAAAAAAAAAACAACCTACGTGTTGAGTATTAGGGGTATAAGGGTTGTATTAAGGAGGTCGACATTTTCATAATTTTTGCGATAGGACACACCACTTTCGAGAAATAAGCAAAAAAAAAGAAAAAAATCCAGTACAGTACTGTTTTTGCACCCGAAGTCGAGGTGTTCGTGTGAATTTAGTTCATGACAACTAATAATTATTATGAGTTAGATTTAAGTTAGACAATTAAAATTTTAGGTGAAAAACGTCAAATTCAGAATAGCAAAATTGTAATTTTCACTAAATTAAAATCTCAGTGGTGCCGATTCTCTTGTACACCGGACTAAACTAACTAAACTATCACTAAAATTCCTTACTTTTGGCTATGAGAATCTTAACGCTATTCTGTAGTAAAAAGTTTCAAAATTTAAAAAATATTTTGACACTACTAAATCGAATTTGACAATTGCGACTCCACGTGGTACATACTCGTGGTACATACAAATGGTACATACAAATTCACGGGGTAGGGCAAACAGCCCTACCCCGTGAATTTTTTTAGAGCCGGAGGCGCGCAGTGGGGGCCGCCTCGACGTGTTTTTTATGGAATTTTTCACTTTTTCTATGGAAAAAAAAAAAGTTACCTACATGTTGAGTATTAGGGGTTTATATGGGTTTTATAAAGGGTTCGAAATTTTCATTATTTTTGCGATGGGACACACCATTTTCGAGATATAAGCAAAAGAAAAGAAAAAATCCAGTACAGTACTGTTTTTTGCACCTGAAGTCGAGATGTTCGTGTGAATTTTAGTTCATGACAACTAATAATATTCCACACCATTTTCAGTGGCGATTTAAAATGGTCAGAATTAATTAGAAAATTAAAATTTTTGGTGATAAACGTCAAATTCAGAATAGCAAAATTGTCATTTTCACTAAATTAAAATCTCAGTACAATCTTAGTGCTGTCAAACTAAAATATAGTTAAGTTGTGCCATTTTAGTCTATTTCAGAATGGGAAATCATCGTTTGACAGGAGTAAACTAAATTTTGGTGATTTTTAGTCTAGTTTAGACGCATTTGTGACAAGAGAATCGGCAACATTATCAATCATTATTTCTCATTTTTGTGGTTTCGTTGGTAGGAGATATTTAAAAATGTCTTATTCGATTAAACAAAGAAATCAGCTGTTATGGGATCAAGAGTATGTAGAAATTTAATGTATTTTTTATTAGTTGCTAAGTATTTATTTTAAATAACAAGCCGTTTTTTGGGCTGTTTTTTGGAGCTATCTTCCACTGCTCAAAAAACGGCTAAAGCTTCGTGCAGACTAGCGCGACGCGACACTGGGTATTGTTATACCGTGAAGTTTTCTTACAAATTGTATTGTTCGAGTCGCGTCGCACCGTCGCGTCGCGCTGGTCTGCACGAGCCTTAACGCGGCATTTTGTCAGGGACGCGCCTTAAATTATGTTTTGTGTTGCGTAATGTAAATTATCTGGCATACTTACTATAATTATTATATAGAGTCACTTATTTCTAACTGAACAGACAGCTGTGTTGCTGGGCAGTTTGTTGCGCCACTTCTTCTTCCCAGCTAAAGCACTAGGAAGTGGTGAAGCGCGGGCGTTTTAGGGGACTATCTTATGTAATTTTGACGTTCGAAAATTGCTGATTCTCAGCCTACTTTGAATAAAAATGACTTGAATTTTGAATATTGAAAAAAAAAAAAATACAGTCCGTTCAACCGATTTTGACTTTTATTGCGTTTTGGTAGCATGACAAATGGTACAGTTCTCGCAAAACTTTATGAGCCCTCTGAACGTAGGCCCGAATACTAAACCGCGCAGGACACAATGAGTTCAAAATCATTTATTGTAAGCTGTGAAACATTTTTTACTTACTGCGCAGCCACTCGCGTGCAACTTCCGAGAGCTCAAAAAATTTTGCGCATACTGTAGCTGCAGTAAACAGTTGGTATTGTAACCACTTTTTTGCTTTTAGTGTCATCCTTATGCCTACTGTATAGAAGTCAGTATCAGTTGAACTGACTGTAAAAAAAGTTTATTTGAATATCTAATCTTATTTCAAATAGAATATAATAGGCTCGATAGGTTTACCTACTTAGAAAGTAGTATGTAGATCCGAAAACAGTTTTTTTTACAATGTCTGCAGAAGTAGGTACGTACTACGAAGAAGATAGATATATTATATACCTGTCTGTGTATAATATGTACCTACCTACGTAACGTGGTCATACGTCCCCCCAACCCTTGCTCGCAGAAGCGCCAGCCCGCGTAATGCTGAGAAATGTAGCTTTAAATTCCCCAATTAATAATAATATTAATAACTGTTTGATCCAGCCTGTCCCATCTTGCTGTCCTCCCACCAGCGACGCCCTAAGCCGAGGTTCGTACCCCACAGGGGGTGCCCTTAGCGAGCGTTCGCTTAATAAATCATAGTATAGTTTATGCCCCTGGCTGGAGGCTTTAAGTTAGTAGTTTAAGGCACCCACAGGATAGTCCGGTTAAGCAGCTGCGACCTCAATCTGAGAGTCAACTGCGAGATGCCATATCAAAAAAAAAAACGTGGTCATACGTCCCGTTTTGAGCGGGACCGTCCTTTCTTTCGGTTCTTCGTCCCGGTGTCCCCGAAAAAAAAATGAGCCGCAAAATTGTACCGTTTTCAATCTTTTCGTTAGTGAATAAATTGTGGACGTCTAAAAAACCCAGTTACATGTTCCGGTCCTGATGGCGATGTTAATAAATGAGGTGAATATTAAAAAACAAATAACAATATCACTGTTTTTTTTCTTGCATTGAGAGCCTAGGCTGGTATTCTCAAAATTGAGTTTCCTTTATAAATCGGCCCTACTAATAGGTAGATATAAAATAAACCGATGACCCATTTTGAGTTAAAAATTAATAGTCACGGTAGGCACACGTAAAGCCTATGTTAATGTGATCCTACCTTGTTTGTGGTCCGTGCTTTTGAATAAGATGAGGCTTCTCGAGGGTGGTTGTGTAAAAGCATAGATGGAAGAGCATTGTCTTTGAGATGTTTCAATATTTTAATTGAAGAATCCTCGAAATGTGCAGAACAAACTAAATGGCTGCTCCTCTTCAAATCTTCTCGCGGTAATAAATCTTCTCTGTCGACTAATGTCAACCATTTCCGGCGCCTGGAACATGAAAAAATAACTCGCGGTAGAAATGTTTTAAAAATATGCTTCAGCTCTTGGTCTATTATAATAACAAGTAGGTACCTATTTTTATGTTTCATTTAGTTCCCGTTTTTATTATTTTAAGTAGATACCTACCTACCTAGTAGGGCAAATAAAAAGAATACTTAGCACTTATTAGCTCTTCGTCTACAATCTACATTAATCAAAATCATCATACCAATTACCAACCATTAATAGAACTTGTACGTCTAGCTAAAGCTAAACACAGAATACAATAGTAGGTAGGTACCATCGAAGAAGTTCATATCTATACACCGTAAAGACTATTTCATCTCGCAGCGCTCGGCCGCTATAGAACCTTACTGCTTAGATATGAAGTTCTTCGATAGTACAAGGTACAAGTATACATAATACTACAAAATACAGATATTTCACTCCGCAAAACTATTTAAATAAATAGGGACTCTTGCTAGCACACAATAAAGTGCAATTCAGGTCGCACAGCGCTAATTACCTACACAATACTAATTATATTCACCTATAGCTGCCTCTCTTTCTATCGCGTAACTCTTATGTCTTCTGACAACATTACGCTCACGAATTGGCGCGACAAGCCGAGCCCGTCGCGTTCTTGTAGCACATGAATATTTTAAAATTGGTAGCTTTTTATCTTAAATGCGGAGTGCGCCTGGCGGTCTAGGTAATAACGGGAAACATTTATAACAACAAAGAAAATCAATAGAATGCCTACACTATTGATTTACGTCGACGTTTGACGTAGCTACATAGTTGACCACATCGACCAATACCTACTGAACTGCGTAGAATCGATTGTCTTTCTCTTTCTAACTCATAAATTTTATTTTTTCTATCACAGCCCGCCCTTAACCGCTTGATGAAATCCTTACTTTCTCATATTGACTGTCCTATACTTTTAACCTTGTGTGGCATCACACGTCTCACATAATACTAGTAAAACACACCTTCCTATATATAGAGAAAAGGATAATAAACGTATTATTAAACTCCTTAGAACGGTCTTTCCATTGGTGTCCCTAACAGATTGAGTCTTAATACGGTCATAGAACATCTTATAAAAATATCGCGTCAGCTCTTGGTCTATTATATTTTTTAAATGTACTTTATTGTGCTTAGTCTCCATTATTTATTATTAAGTACGGTCTACGTAATTGGGTAAATAAAAAGTACTTATGTAATGTACAAGTACCCTGTTGTCTACATAATAGGGTATTACACCCATTTTTTGAAAAGTGCCTCAATTAGATTTTATAGTGCCAATGAACCACAAAAAAATTCATAATTTTTTTATTTAATCGTTAAGTGTCATAAATTATGCATTTAAATTTTGCATTTTCAAATTTCGCGCGTAATTTGACGAAAACGCTGGACGCAGTGGACGCCATATTGCTCTGTGGTCATGACGTCAGTTGGCTGTGTAAACAAATGCAGTGATATTTTTTAAGTTATAAATTTGTGTTGTCTCCTTTTACAAAACCGAGGACGGTTTTGTAATTTCGGTCATGGTATTATTTCAATAAAAAATACGTTGGTTACGAAAATAATAAAAAGCCTTTATAAATTAAAGGTATGCTAATAGTTGACAAGTTCACACTTTCTAAATTTACATCGACTACTATCTAATGGTGTTATGAAACAAATTAAAAAAGCAGAAACCTTTGAATAAAATTGCTATTTTATGAACTAAAGCTAACGTTTTTCGACTGCTTTTTGCCTAAGCTATCTCAATAATATATTTATAGATTTTTTCTCATAAAGAGTAAAACACCCTATTGAAACCTTTACTAAATAATATTTTTCCATGTTAGCTAGGTACCTACCAAAGCAAAATTACAATTTAAATAGGTAGGCACTATCCTACATAAACCATAGATTCATACAGATGGGGCACTCCGCAATTAATCATTTAAATAAAAGGCGAGGCTTGGTACCTAGTTGCTACGACACAATAAAGAGCAATTCAGAGCTCCACGATTACTGACAAATGCTTGCACCGACAAGACAGGTCCGCTCAAATCTGTGTGGTTCTTTTCTCAAAAGAGCATTTCAGACTAATCTACATGGTCCTCATATGGCCTGACCAAGATTATGTCTGGACTTTAAAAGACTGTGACCTCTGAGTTTATTTCGGCCTTTCTTCTCAGAGTAGTCAGATAGGAAACGCCGAACTCATCTAGCTATTTTTTAATACATTTTTTAAGATGTCGTGTTAAAGTGATTCCAATATCTTATTTACAGAATAAACAATTTCATTTCATTTCATTTCAGGTCGCACAGCGCTAATTACCTACAGTTACATTCATCACAAGTTGCCTCTCTTTCTATCGCGTAACTCTAAGCCCACGTAAGTACGCACGGACGTAATAAAATCGCGGCGATATTTTTTCGTGCGTGAGAAACACATTGTTGGATTTTCATCTCCCGGCGCTAAACAAAGCGTTGAAAATCCAGTGCACGATTTTATTACGTCCGTGCTTACGTGGGCTTATACCTTCTGACCACGTTAGGGTTGTCATCTTTTAAAGAATAATTAATCTGAATATTGAATTGTGCCTATTACTCTACTTTTGTGAACAAATGACGTTTCAATTAAACCTAGGCTCGGTACTAACTTCGTAGTAGGTATGTAGATCAAAAAACGTTTTTATTTTTATTTTACCAATGTCTGCATATTTACCTACTTTAACCTAAGAAAATACGCATTCGTTAGTGTGTATCTTGTCTATGAAAGTAAATATCTCTTTTAGGTAGGTAGGTACCATCGAAGAGCTTCATATCTATACACCTTAAGGATAATTTCTGCTTGCAGCGCTCGGCGGCTATCGAACCGGGGCGGTAACAAATTTGGTAATCGTGTTCACGGGATTTTGTTTTCAAACTGCTTAGATATGAAGTTCCTCGATAGTACATGCGTATCAAATCTGGAATGAACAAGATAGTCCAGGAGACAACATCCAAAAATGATAATGTTGGTTCTCAACTATCATGGTTAGCGCAGACTATACACCGTGACATTTTAGTCGTCTCACAAAAGCAGCCCACTTTATCTATCCAATGACTACCAACAATTCATAAAAAAAATATACATAATATATTGTAACCATTTTTTAATTGCTCCTAGAGGTATTTTATGTCGGGTACATTGAGTGGCCCTTTGTAAGACGACTAAAATGTCACGATTTTCCCTGAATGATAATGGTATTGTAGCGGTTACACCGCCACATACTAACTACGTATCAAAGGCATGACGTCACACAAATCCTGCATCGCGCAATTAGAGTTTACAGCGCGAACGACATAGATAAGACTATCCGAAATCAACAGTTGGGCAGTCGGCCCGCCAGACACAACACCCGTCTGGTTGGAGGATCCTCCCTTTTCTATGGTGGATGAGTGAACTTTACACCCTGTTACTCAAGCCCCTAAATTGGTGACCCCGAGTATGAACGTCAACGCAGCCTTCGTGCAACTACTTCAGCGTGACGTCATCATCATCATCACTCCCGCAAGCTTTCGTGAGGCGAGTCACACAGACAGCCAGCACCCTCGGCTTCAACGGGTATCCTGACCACCAGCATGCAGCGAACGCGCATTCCTGGTCATCACCCTCAGCCTCATCAGCAACCTTGGCACAGCACCTGCATCTTCGGCCGGTCTCACAAGCAGAGCCCATTCTACCCTCTCCTGGTCGACGCTAGCAGTCAGCCACAACCCGGTGCTATACCACATCCGACTCACTGGATCGTGACGCAGCGCCACCCCGACTCACTGGGGAATCACCGCAGACAGTTCCGACTCACCGCGAACTATGCGGTACCCGGTTCCGACTCACTGGAACCTTAGCTGGCACTGTGAAGCATCGCAAGATACAAGACTCAGCCCACTATCGACCTCCGGTCTCCGGAGGGGAGTGATGTAGCGGTTACACCGCCACATACTAACTACGTATCAAAGGCATGACGTCACACAAATCCTGCATCGCGCAATTAGAGTTTACAGCGCGAACGACATAGATAAGACTATCCGAAATCAACAGTTGGGCAGTCGGCCCGCCAGACACAACACCCGTCTGGTTGGAGGATCCTCCCTTTTCTATGGTGGATGAGTGAACTTTACACCCTGTTACTCAAGCCCCTAAAGTATTATAGATTAGGAGGAGCTGGCCGGGTGATTTGTAAGTAACCTAAACACAGTAATCTGTGCCCAAATTATTCGGTATTCGGTCCAATACCGATGATGTAATTGGGCAAATAAAAAAGTATGTACCTACGAATACCATGTTGTCTACATAATCAAATTCTTACTACATAATATTTAGTCCGTGGTAGGTACCATCGATAGAACTTCATCTATACACCGTAAGGACTATTTCTGCTTGCAGCGCTCGGCTGCTATTGAACCGGGGCGGTAACAGGGAGTAGACCCCAGATGTGGTCACCGAGTTCAAGGGATTTTAATTTCAAACTGCTTAGATATGAAGTTCTTCGATAGTACCCACAAAAACAATATTTAAATAGGTACTTTTCTACCTATACTTATCAAGCCTAAACCTGACCTTGTAAACAGAATTTGTAAGTACAAAACTATACTATATTAATAATAATTCATATTATAACTGCGTAAATACGGGTGACTTATCTGAGAATATCAAATGTAAACATTAGGTAGGTAGGTACTATCGAAGAACTTCATATATCTAAGGAGTTTGAAAACAAAATCCCGTGAACACGATGACCACATCTGTTACCGCCCCGGTTCTATAGTGGCCGAGCGCTGCAAGCAGAAATAGTCCTTACGGTGTATAGATATGATCTTCTTCGATAGTACCCACAAAAACAAAAACAATATTTAAATAGGTACTTTTCTACCTGAACTTATAAACAGCCTAAGCCTGACCTTGTAAACAGAATTTGCAAGTACAAAACTATACTATAATAATAATAATTCATATTATAACTGCGTAAATACGGGTGACTTATCTGAGAATAACAAATGTAAACATTAGGTAGGTAGGTACGAAGAACTTTATATCTAAGCAGTTTGAAAACAAAATCCCGTGAACACGATGACCACATCTGTTACCGCCCCGGTTCTATAGTGGCCGAGCGCTGCAAGCAGAAATAGTCCTTACGGTGTATAGATATGATCTTCTTCGATAGTACCCACAAAAACAAAAACAATATTTAAATAGGTACTTTTCTACCTGAACTTATAAACAGCCTAAGCCTGACCTTGTAAACAGAATTTGCAAGTACAAAACTATACTATAATAATAATAATTCATATTATAACTGCGTAAATACGGGTGACTTATCTGAGAATAACAAATGTAAACATTAGGTAGGTAGGTACGAAGAACTTTATATCTAAGCAGTTTGAAAACAAAATCCCGTGAACACGATGACCACATCTGTTACCGCCCCGGTTGTATAGTGGCCGAGCGCTGCAAGCAGAAATAGTCCTTACGGTGTATAGATATGATCTTCTTCGATAGTACCTACCTAATTACTTATAGGTAGACGTGAATTTCTTTACCGTTCGGTGTCCTTTGGGAGTGAGAAAAACGTGAGGTTCCGATTCTTATTATTATTGAAGCAGCCAAATGCGATGCAATATGCTGTTGCCTTCATTTTAGTTTTAATATTTTGCGACGAACGGACGACGCGAGTGCGCGACGCGGCGCGTGAGTACTGAATTGACATGCTAACCGGGGGCGCGCGGCAGCCCTACTGAATTGGCTGGCACTTGGCACAGCGAGTCGAGCCTGCCGACTGCCGCGTACTTGTTTGTAGCTTCATACTACACTGCAGTGTTCCATATTTTTAATCTGTGCCTACACTTGTCAAAGCTAAACCTGACCATATAAACAGAACTTGTAAGTACCTAACATTATTATATCGTTCGTATTAAAAAAAAGTCCGGCCAAGTGCGTGTCGGATCACGCACAATGAAGGGTTCCGTAGTTGGAATGAATTTATCGTAAGAACAAACTTAACTTTGTAATTGAAAAACATGTTCTCCCATACGGAATATATGGGAGAACATGTTTTTGCAACCGCAAATTTAAATTGGTCGATTATTACTCGTAAACTTGTAAAGCCCACTTAAGTGTGATAGTTTTCCTTTAAACTTCGTTATATATAAGTACTAATGCCGTAACATTTGAATTTCTAACTACAACCGTTTAGTTGGTAGAGGGGGGGGGACACTTGACTCTAACGAAAATTGGTACTTTAAAGCTTGATATACGAACGGTTTACTTAATCAGAAACGGTCTACGCAAACCCCTAATAATTTTGAAAGACCTATCCAACGATATCGCACACTATGGGAAGGACGAAAAAAAAATGATCATCCCCACTTTACATGTAGAGGAGGTACCCTAAATAATTGTTTTTTTTTTCAAAATTTTATTTTACCACTTTTTCGGCGTCATTAACTTGTATACTCATGCCAAATTACAACTTTCTAGTACCAATAGTTTAAGAGCTAAACCGCGGACAGACAGACAGACGGACATGGCGAAACTATTAGGGTTCCTTGTTGACTACGGAACCCTAAAAATGTACTTTATGCGTTAAAAAGTTAAATAAACAAAATAATAAATAATATTCTAACTAGGTACGTAAATACGGGAACAGTATAAATAACAGTTATGGGGTTTATATACAATAAACGTTGTTTAAAGTTAAATACTGATTAGCGACTGTTTAACCATACATATTCACGTTTGAACGTCACGTAACCGCAGCAGTAACTAATGTAAACCCACTTCAAAGAGTTCAAAATAAAATAATTAAAACCCTGTTCCATTATCCTTATCTCACTCCAACAAAGACAATAAACGAAAAAACTAAACTATTAAATATTAGACAGCTACACATTTACTACACTTGCATTCTTATTAAAAACATAACTACAAACTCAATACAAACTAACATACAACTAAAGAAAAAAACAAAAATATAAATAAAAACCAACTTGAAGTAGGTATCAGCGTACGCACTAATTACGGTAGAAAGACTATATTATTTGAAGGAGCACAGCAATGATATTAGAAGTAAAAAGAAGTAGAGGTTACCTACCTAACATTCTATCTTTAAAAACGACACTATGTCACACTATTATATGACATGTGGAAGTAGGATGGCATGTCGTAATTATCGGGAGCGAAAAAGAGACAAAACGAAGAAAATGTGGCTAATTAGCCAACTTTTGACGTGCCACTTGCGGAACGTTTATAACCTATCTACCTCTTTTTACATATAATATCATTGGAGCACAGCTGTTCAATGGATTGCCGGACGTTAAAAAAGAGTTCGATAACATGAATACTTTAAAAAATAAGTATGTACATTATAACTTCTAATAGGTACTCTGGAGGAAATTGTATTGTACTGTATTATCATACTTATTACTTTGTATCTCATTATAAGCGGACTATCAGGTCTTATGAGAATAAATTTCTTTAAACCGACTTTATGCAACGTTTCTCGAGTGCGAGGCAGTTACGCACGGACGCGGAAATGTTTATCTACCGAGCGGCCGTAGCTAAGTAGATAATTATTTCAAGTTCACTCCAGAGACAAAATAATGTTACCGTGACGGACGTAGCTATAATATAATATATTAATATACTTTGCTATTGTTTTTTTTTTCGTGTAGGTTTTGGTGCGTACTAGAAATATTATAACTCCGTCTGAGGTCAGTCGAAGATTACGATTAAGATTTTAGATTATATGACTATGGAAAATATATCGTAATGTCTTGTCTATCGTAAAATCTATAATATACATTGTCTGTGGTGAGCTTTATACTGTAATACGGGTGACATAAATAAGAATAACGGTAATTATCATTTCTTTACCTTTCGATGTCCTTTGGAAGTGTGAAAAACGTGAGTTTCCGATCCGTGTTATTATTTAAGCAGCCGAATGCGATGCAATATGCTTTTGCTTTCATTTTAACGACGCGACGCGGTGCGCGATTATCGAACATCGGAATTACGTGCCACCCGGCCGGCACGCGGCAGTCCACTGAATTAGGCGGTAGACCCGACACGTCGATCCCGCCGCGACTGCGTATTGTCGACACGTAAAAAGAACGCTGTAGTGGAGGGGATGTTTCCTGGGCACGGATAAAGTCGCGTCCTAAAGTACTAGGCTAATGTTTAGGTGTAATTATTTTATTGTACAATCATATTCATAATTGAAGAGATTTCTTTAGAAACAAGCATCACCTGTACCTACGTATTTTCTGCTTCTTTTTTTCTTGTCTGTTTATATGTGTGTACATAAACAGTTATATAATAGGCACTTTACTAGCTACTTAGTACACTGGAATAGGCTGGAATCAATAAATCGCTCAGTGCGTAGGTAAGTAAATGGTCAGCGTTCTTTTTACGGGTTTTTACTAAGACCCTTGTTTTTGTAAATAAAAAAAACCGGCCAAGAGCGTGTCGGGCCACGCTCAGTGTAGGGTTCCGTAGTTTCCCGTCCGTCACAATAAGTGTTCCTGCTTGCATATACGATTATACTACAAACTTAGTCCAGAAATTATTTTGTACAACTTTTTGTCATTTTTGTACAAAAACTGTTGTTTCCATCAAGTTCAAAATGATTTTCCTAGAAAGTCTTATAAAGTTCTAATTTTCAGATTTTTTTCATATTTTCTAAACTTATGGTTCAAAAGTTAGAGGGGGGGGGGGGGGGACACATTGTTTTTTACTTTTGGAGCGATTATTTCCGATATTATTGACATTATCAAAAAATGATTTTAGTAAACCCCTATTCATTTTTAAATACCTTTCCAACAATATAATACACGTTAGGGTTGAAATTTAAAAAAAAATCACTTCCCACTTTACATATAGGGGGGCTACCCTAATAAAACATTTTTTTCCAATTTTTATTTTATCACTTTGTCGGCGTGATTGATATACCTACATATTGGTACCAAATTTCAGCTTTCTAGTGCTAACGGTCACAGAGATTAAGCGAGGACGGACGGACGGATGGACGGACAGACAGACATGGCGAAACTATAAGGGTTCCTAGTTGACTACGGAACCCTAAAAAGAGGTTTAAAAAAACAGCAGAGGTGGTGCGTTATTTTCTATGGAAATAATTTATTAAGGCGAGGTTTTCCCGGACCTATAGGCATAGAAAACACTACCTCAGCCCCCGCCAGTTGAACGCGACGTATTTACGAGTAACTACGATGCGCTGAGCGGGACCGCGCCACGTGACACGTTGTGACCGCGCCTAACCTTTGTGCACTGAATGCGCGCCACGAAACAGACAAATACAGTAGATCAACTTTGATGTTATTTTGTTATTTTTTATTTATTTTTTAGCAAGCAGTGATAGCCTAGTGGTGTGACCGTCAGACTGACAAGTCGTAGGTCTCGAGTTCGAACCCAAGGCACGCACCTCTGACTTTTCGGATTCATGTGCGTATTGTATAATTATCACTTGCTCAAAAAACGGTGAAGGAAAACATCGTGAGGAAACCGGCATGCCTGAGAGATATTTCTCGACGGCATGTGAAGCCAAGTCAGAGGCCCGTGGGTGGCTTTAAAACTCTGACACCTGTATCCTAATTACGTAATGCAAAATCAATCCGAATCTGAATCGTTTTGAAACAGATTGCTAATCCATTGTTCCGTAAGTTCGAAAAAAAAATCAGCAGAGCAACGTAAATAACGCAATGAATGTTGTTGAACTGTCAAAATGAAACGATTTGTCGTTATCGTTTACGAAAATATGTTGCGTAATTAGAAAGCAGGTTAGTTTACTAACCACACGAAAAGAAGAAGATATTTTATTTTTAATGAATACAATTTATATGTAGGAACTTATCATCTACGCTTGATAAATTCTCATGACAGTTTCCGGTTAGTAAAAATTAGGTTAGTTTGGCAAAGAAACGCACTATGTAAAAAATCGTTCTTAAAATTACGAGAATTGCCCCTCTGGTGTGCAATCGACGTTTAAGAGATAGCTTACTATAATCACGTGTATTAATTTATTTTCGTTTTTTTTTACTCTGATCATTTTAGTTTTTATACATCGTACTCGGTACTAGTACTGATCAACAAAGTTAACGTATGTATTTATGCAATCGGTATAAAAACATTCAAGATTCATTTCTTCTCTACTTGTTAACATATAGTTTAGTAAGACTTACTTATTTGCTGTTTCAACTTCTGAATTACCGGCAGTTAAAAAGTTCTCTGAAATCTTGTCTCTATCTTGTACTAATTTCTCTGTTTGACTTACAGTACTTTGAGGTTCACTAATAGTGTTTAAGGTTGTTCTGTAACAGTGTTATAAACATTATGAGTCATGAATCGCAATCTATATTCAATTTATAACTTTACTCAAAAATGCATGTAATGTGGTCATTATTTTGACAACCTTATTTGAGCAAAGTCGACCTTGCCGTTCTGTTTCAAGGAGCGGCCGGCAAAGTTTTGCTGGTCGCTCTAACAGGCTTTGCCGGCCGCTATTTTGTTGTTTCAACGTTTAAAAAAATGAAATGCAAAAAGATTTTATTTAAAACACAGCTGTTTGTATTTATTGAGATAGGTACAAAAAGATTTTATTCCATATTTGGCTGTATAGTTCCAACTACCATTGTTAAAAAAAAAAAACAAAGAAGTACAAAAAAAAAAAAAAATTCAAGAAAGCCGGTGTTGAATTTTAGTACCTGTACTTTTCGTAATTGTCATTTTAATTAAATTTCTAGTTAATTAATATATATTTTATTGAAATTACTTGCTGGTTTTATTTAGATTAGGTACTTGCATTTTTGAGTAAAGCATTATACAAGCCTTGGCCCACGATGACTGCTTCGCTGGTCACGCTATGATTGCCTCGAGCTAGCCTAGCTACGCTCTAGGCCTTCCAGCTTGGCCATCATTGCAGCCCTTGCTGTCCTCGCTGTAAAGGCCTCGACCCGGGCCTCGGCCTTTATCTCAGCTCGTCCATCAAGTGCTGCACGCTGACCGCGCTGTGTCGGCCTGGAGCTGCGCTACGCTGCGCTGTCGGCCATCATCAGCGCGACCAGCAAAGTAGTCACTATAGACCGCGACAGTAATGTACTATATCACTATAATCTCCTTGATTATGATGGTGATGATGATTATATTCATGACAATCATGAGTACAATCAATATTACTTTTGTAATTGTTAGTATGTAATGACTAAAGTTTTATGTTTTGAAGAAAGTACTTACGTATGACTATGGAAAGTAGTATCAGGGTTATCTAGACTCTGAACAACACCCCTGAGTATATTTTTTCTCATTGAAACGCTGCAAAATAAAATGTTGACATTATAGTAGCATGTCAAATCGTTTAAATTATACATTTCACAAGTATATTTTATAATTGTTATATAATTTTAGCAATATTTCGAAGTTATTGAGCAAAGAAAATAATCATTTCAACGAATTTAATAACAAACCTACTGTACTTTTTTGTACAGTGTCGCGTCTAAACAGTGCACAGTGGTCGGAACATTTTCGTGCTTTTCCGTCAAAGAAAATCATTTATTTACACTAATAATATGTTATAACAATATTATTGTAATTTTTTTTAACAAGCTTTTATTTTTTATATTATAAAGAAATAAAATTGTAAGTTTTGTATGTATAGGGTAACCTCTGAAACTACTGATCCGAATTTGAAAATTCTTTCACAAAAAAAAAATCAATAGGTAGTTACATTATTAAGGAGTGCTACAAGCTATTTTTATTCTGATAAAGATGTATTTTCCATAGGAAATCATAATAAATGTAATTGAAGTCGGAAAAAAACTCGTCGCTCGGCCGCTTATATTGCTAACGCTGGCTAAACCATATGAGGAACTTCAAAATAATGTACTACAGAATTGTATATCTTGAAAATGCCCTCAAAAAAGTTCGCTATGGTATCTGACTATATTATAAGGATAACTTACAGTAACCATTTGTATCTTTTTACAATCAATAAAATATAATGAGTGACTTTCGAAGCAATTTTGACATACATTGTAGATATTAATCCTTATCTCATTAAATATGTTAGTAAAACTAAGCATTCAATTTAGATCAAAACTGCCGTTTACAGCATGTCATTAGAATGAATACTTTAGAAGATATCACAGTATTAAAATTACGCACACAACAAAACAAAAGAACGGAAAAGTCTTCTTCAACTAAGTATTATTACGTTTAAAAGCAATGATATTAGAAGTAAAAAGACGTAGATAGGTTACCTACCTAACATTCTATCTTCAAAAACGGCACTATGTCACACTATTATATGACACGTGGAAGTAGGATGGCATGTCGTAATTATCGGGAGCGAAAAAGAGACAAAACGAAGAAAATGTGGCTAATTAGCCAACTTTTGACGTGCCACTTGCGGAACGTTTGTAACCTATCTACCTCTTTTTACATATAATATCATTGTATACAAGTAATCTGATAAAATAAAACTACTAGGCAAATTGTAGTGCTACTATAGTATTGATAGTGAGTTACTTACCATTTCTCGAGTTGATATTTTCGTAGTGCCCGAGGTGTCAATTTCCTGTATGAAGTTTTGTTCTTTTTATTTCCCATTTTTGTTCACTTCAGCTTATTTAGTGCGTAATGTTTCTTATAATGGAAAGCGCAAACGCGGAGGAAAATTGGCGTGCGTCCGTCCTCGAAGACATCTCGGCCGGCACTAACTAAACGTCAAACGAAACGGCCCGCTCGAACTCGAATACCTCAATATCGTATGATTTTTGTTCTTACAAAAATAAATAACCACATAAATAAAAATCTTTCTTACCCAGCGCTAGAAAATATTAAAACTTATTTTTTGATGCATTACTTAGATGGTTTCGTAATATAATTTTTTGCTAAGAAATACGTTTGAAAAATCGATTAAGTGTCATCTTTGCGATTTTTTTTTATCGAGTCAATTATTTGTAATTACGTTTCCGTCTTTAGACAGCGCTTGACCATATGTTCAATTTTGTTAAAATGATTTTTTATTTGCGGAATATTTACATTATTTAGATATACATAGCTCCAAAAAACTTAAAAATAGTACAACCTCGCCATGTGAACTTACGTTCGGTCGTAGTTCGAGCAGGATCGGGACAAGGTTATGGGTTTTTTTAATGAATTGATTTTCTATGCTATCAGAAAAGTAAAAACTTAGCGACGGAGTTACAGCACCAATTGCCAATCACCCTGTAGCCAGTAGTTTGAGTAAATAATAAATAGTAAATGATGTATGTCGTATTTTACAAAATCTACAGTGTACACTTTCACTGTCAGATTATACTGGCTGTTAAAGGAAGCCAGAAAAAAAAAGAAAAAACAAAACATTATTGGGTCAGGACCAAATTTTTGACGGATACAGATACGTTGTGGTGTCCGACTCATAAGTGACAAAATTTTGCGTACTTTACACGCCTTCAAAAATTTTTGGATATTTGCTAATAACATCTTAATATGTTATAAACAGTCTCATTCATCAAATAACTAAACTAGAAGCTTAATTTCTTCAAAATAAAATATTTTACTAAGCTCGGTGTCTTTTACGCTATGTAAAATACGCATGTCCTTGCTTGACTACCTAAGAATATTTTGCCGCTGTTTTTTTTTTAACGTAAGCTATCATTTATAGTTTAGTATTATTAAAGCCTTAAAAACACCAGTAATCGTTTTTATAAATAATACCACAATAACCATTGTTGTTTTATTTATTACAATTAATTTTACATACGTCCCTTATTTGTTTCCGTTGTAATACTCCTGTTGTGCGACACCATAATTTCGAAACCAATAAACGTGTGTGGATGTTCCTGGATTATTTAGTACGGCTACATTGGCATCAAGCTGACAACAACATTTCGGATACAAACCGCTATGTTTTTTTACTGTCATTTGAGATTTTGTTTGTGTCGTCAGCGCGTGTCGTTAAGATTTCCTGACTTTAGGTGAGTAAATTTGTAATATTTTTACGATTTTCTAGAAATTGATATTATATTTATAAATCCTCTTTAACTTTATTGTTAAAAGGGATGCAGAAGTGTTCGATTAATGGTTAAATTTGTGAATTGTTGCATCTTTAAGGTTAGGTCGTGAATAATTTTCATTCCGTTGTGCGATTTGTGACACGAAATTGTGCGACGTGTCACAAGGAAAATTTATAAAGCTGTGTTTACAATCTAATCTCATTAGCTACCTATGTATTATATGATTCTTAAATATTTAGATTATTGTTTAAATATTTATAAAATAGTTTTAACTTTCTACGCCAAAGCCTAAGAGGGTAATGTTTTAGTAGGTTTGTTTTATATGCCTGTCTCTATATTAGGTATCTTCTTTTATTCCTTTTTTTCTGCGAGATCTTTTGTGATGTTAGCTTGTCAAAGTTAGCAGTTAGTGTTTTTTTTTTTTTTTTTTGTAGACCGTGTGCCTTTTTCTTTTCAGATGCCTTTATCATCCGCTGAAAGACGTCGCAAGTACCACGAAAAACTAAAAAAAAATAACCACAAAACTTTGAAGAAATTAAAAAGAAAAACTTGGAAAGAACGAAATCCATCCAGAATGTTATTTATCAGCTGTTTTTTTGTTGTTGAATTCTTATAAGTCAAAGAATAAAAGATTTTAGTAAGTAATACAGGCCTGCAAGGTTGTTACTGTTTTACCAAACTGTTTTGGATTCTGTTCAGTTTTGGTTTTGTAATTTAATTTATTTGGATTGTACTACTTAGATATTAAATATTTCTCGAAATATAATGGTTTTTTTTATTTATTCCACTTACCTACCTAAAATCTTACGACTATATACACACACCCTAATAATTATATTGTGCTACATTTATATTCCAGTGTGACACATTCCGTTGTGATTTCCGTTGTGCGATTACGTCAAAAATTTGGTCCTGACCCTATTATCGCATCGCCCGCGCCGTACGAAGGGAAAATTCGAATTGTAACTTACATACCGTCGCGTCGTAGCGTTAGTTCGATTCGCGTTCGATAATAGGTAAGTAATTATAGCATTTAAACAAATAAAATAATTATAATTCTTAACGATTGCTATTTTAAGTTAGTAGTAAGTAATGGCTTCCTTTATCGATACTGAACCTACCCCTAAGCTGTGGCACGCAATTACTTTAACACCCTGTATAGCACATTTTGTTGAGATAGGTAGGTACCTCTTTAATGGCATTCCATAAGATAAGATAGGTAATGTATTTGCGTAAAACATGTTATACCTTTTGTTATGTGTCATTAAACCATATGAGATAATATTGGGTTCCCACCTATGAAATTTGCGTTTTTTTCTCATAATTAGAGAACCTCGTCACTTCTATGTTCTATGATTTAAAATATTCATCAATTGGTTGATATTATATCGAATAATGACCATCATAGACAAATACCAATAGTAAAAACCTTATTACTTAAAGTTTTCTAAACATAAAAAATACCTTAAAAATGTCTCCTCTTTTTGCTAGCAGAAATGACCACTATTTGTTTTAAAACTTAGCCAAAACTTATTTTTGTCGCTTAATCTAAGTGGCATAAGTTATCTTAGTTTTTAAACATTAGTGCATAAAAGTTTAAAAAAATTGTGTTCATGATTGTTTAATAAATTAAGAAAATGTTAGTATGTAAAATACCTACTTCTTTAAATTTCTCCATACAAAACGCTGATTTCATAGGTGGGGACCTAATACATGTTTTGCTTAAAAATTGAAGCATGCAAACTTCAACGAATAAACAAATTTGAATTTCGAACATTATAATTTACAATTAAAAGAGTCCTTAATGATAAAGAAATTATTTTCATTCAGCCATTTATATATGTAATTTAATTTTGAATAATCTGCAATTTAAATTTTCAATACATTTAGCTAATTTATTATGAACACGTACCAGCCAGACTTATTATATTTTGCTAACCTAGAGAGCTCATCCAGCACAAGTCTGTATTGATCCCGGCGACTTCGAGAACTTATTTCCTCTGATGTTTTGAAAAATTCTTTATATTTCCTAACAAACATAGTACAATGATTCATACAAATATAAAGAAGGTAACGGTAGCAAACCAAGCTCTTTAAATATTGGTTGATATGATTCATCAGATGGAATCCCGTATATGGCTCATAAACATTTTTTGGCCGACAAATGCTCTTTTGTGGTCAGAACTATTTCCCCACTTAACTAATGAATCAATATCGTAGCGAGGACTCAACATATTATGCAAGGTATGACATCACAGCTGTTTTTATATTTGTTGCCTTTTAGGGTTCCGTATGCAAATGGTAAAAAGGAACCCTTATGGTGCGACTCAGTCTGTCTGTCTGTCTGTCACAGCTGGATAGAATGCTATGCTGGATAAGAATCTTAATATTTCTATGTATAAAAAGAAGCTGAAACAATTTTTTACTCATAAATGTTACTATTCCACAACTGAGTTTATGGAGTACACCAATGACATTTAGATTTTTACAATATTACATTTATTCTATTATTATTTTGACATTAGAATTGTGTGTTAGTACGTTAGGAATTGTGTGTTAGTATGTAATTAATTGAGTAATTTCATTTTAAATGTGTATGTTGGTTGGACACAACTAACTTTATTATTATTTGTATGCTCTCGAGTAAAATGTAGCGAACTGACTATCTTATTATAACAGCCTATTGTAATGAAACCTACATTTACGAATAAATATGATTTGATTTGATTTGATATCTCATGATCTACTATGCTATCAACTTGAAATAGTTTTAGATGACGTTTGCCCAACTATTTTGCAAATAAGTTTTTTTTTGCAACGGACCGAACGCAGGTCTTAAAAAATCGAATTGGGGCTACTGGTACTCTCCTAAAATTGTTTGTCCGAAAATAATTATCCATAACACGTTTGCTATAAACTTCAGTAACCATAACGTTTTTTTTTTTTTTGCAAAAATAAAAATTCTATTTTTGCATGAAATAAAGTCATAATGTCCTAAATTTTGTATTATATAAGTACCTAATGTGTATTATTCTGAATGTTCATTTACCTATAATAAAATTGTCTAAAACAATAACATATATAAACAGTCCTAAAACATTGAGTGAGATGTTAATACATGCAGCGCCGGAGCCGTGACGAAAGCCATATTGCTTTTGCATCTTTACTATTTATGTATTGTATCAGTGGGATTTGGTAAAATAATAAACAACTAATACAAAATCAGATAATATTTAATTACAAAAAATGAAACATTAAATAATTTTAATTATGGACATAACTTTTATTGAAAACGGTTTTAAGTCTTTTGTATATTATTGATTGTAACATTTATGACAAATAAATGTAGGGCAAATTGTATTTAGGGATTTCAATTTAAAGCCATTGCCCGAACTTAATGTCACATATATATTATGTGACATTAAGTTCGGGCAAGTTATCATTCAAACAATGATGATTAGGACAACAAAAAAATGTAACTTTAGATTATGGATAAAAAAGTTAGGGAACACAGACAAGTGGGGTATCATATAAAAGAGCTCTTTTTGCACATAATTACTCTTTTTTTTTTTAAATCGTCAAAAAAGTTTTTTTTCCACTATCGGTCAAGAGATGGCGCTGACATAAAACTGCAATATTTTACACCGCAGTGTTAAAATTCTGTGACGAATATAGGCCTCGCCAATGAAAATTCACACACAACACATTCACACTTCACATTTAACATTTCACATTTAATAGTAATGTACTGTCCTTCCACCTGTCCGCCTGTCCATCTATCCTACTTTTGAAGGACTGTACGTGAAGTAACACATCCAAAAAAAATATATATGATGGTACGGAACCCTCGGTGCGCGAGTTCGATTCGCTCTTGACCGGTTTTTTGATCTGTTAGAGAGCATTATATATCTACTTATTTTATATATATTGCATACATTATCGACCTGAGCTTTCCAGTCTAAATGTGCATGTCAGGCATGATTGCAGTCAAGAACGTGCTCTTAACTGATACAATAGAAACTAATTATTGTACATACCTAACTAATACTTACTTTTTTTTTACTCTCTCTCATTTTCTGAGCCCTCATCCTCAGGTACTTCAAACGTTGTATTTTATTTAGTTTTGATTTCATAGTTCTTCCCATTTTTATTTATAATTAAATAAAAACTCGTCACAAATAGAAAAGGATACGTTATAGGTACTGTTCAATCGCAAGAATAGTCTTTATATACCTATTCAACACTAATTAACTAACACTTTACTATATAAACAATTATTTTAATCACGAAAATCCGATAGCACCGATCGGCAGACAAACGTTCGTGGTCGATGAAGTGCACCGGGCGACTAATCTATTACGTACGCGAGCGAAAGTGATGCAATTACTTTTGAGTTTTGACACGCAAAAGAAGAGATGGCTATACTGTGCGTGCGCTCAGAATAAAACGACGTATGTGCCAAAACGAAATACTCCATTTTATACAAAATAAATAAATAAAATTTAAAATTACTTTCGAGTAAACTTTGATATGATAATTTTCTATGTTTTTAAGTAAATTCCATTGAATATCTCTAGCGTTACGCCGTGATGTCGAAAAAAGTAAAAAAAAATTGTTATAACTGCATTTTTTTTGTATCGAAATAAAATTTATTTATTTATTTATTTATTAAAATAACCAACTTGTATTTACAGTTATAAACCACACAAACAAGTTATAGGTCAGTAAACATATTTGAAAAAGTACTTTAAAAATAATATAAGAACAAGATAAAAATATAGTTAATTACAAAACAACATAAATCAGCATAAACATTCGAAAAACAAAGTTATTAATTAACTATTACATTATATAAAGAAAAAAATAAAAATAAAAAGGTTGTGATAATAATTGTTACTGTCAATTTCCATTTATTTTTAATCCAAAGAGATAAAATAAAAAAAAAATAATGAAAATAATGTAATCGTGTTTTCATTTTGCATGATACTAGTACAAAGAGTCAAAAAACTTATACCAAAATGTTAAATCCCTATTCCACATACTCAACAAGTTACACGAAATAGAAAGTTTACAATTTAGGTTGAAGAAGGACCTATTTAATAAGATTTTTTCCCAAAATTTAGGAAAGTTTATTAAAATTTTAAACAATACAATGTATTTGTGATGACCTTAAGTATACCATATATTTTTTACATGGAAAACGCACAAAAGGATTCATCTACAATCTTCTTTAAACCTACAGTATATTTAGGATTTGAGCGAGGTAATCCCCTTAAAATAACTACCTATTTCTAAGAGACCTTAGGGCCGGGCGCAATAATGGGCAATAAACAGAATTGGTCTTCGTGTGCACGGGATTTTGTTTTCAAAGTGGTTAGTTATGCGTGCTTGCGATAGGACCTATGCTTGTCACTTCTTTTATACTATAATAATAATAAAGTTTATTGATCCATATAGGTACTATCGAAGAACTTCATATCTAAGCAGTTTGAAAACAAAATCCCGTGAACACGATGACCACATCTGTTACCGCCCCGGTTCTACAGTGGCTGAGCGCTGCAAGCAGAAATAGTCCTTACGGTGTATAGATATGAACTTCTTCGATGGTACATAGACACAGGTTGTACAATAGTTACATGCTAAGACTTATTAGACTAACAAGGGACACAAGGGGAGAAAGAAACAATTGTCTATATCAACAAAAATTAAATCCGTCTCCTAAACTAGGGAAGGGCCTGTATCTTAATTCTTAGGAGACAGTGATTCGACCGAGCTGAACTCCAATTGATTCCATTTTGTTGATCCAATGATCATCAATCCAGCGTTATTGTCTCAGATGAATTTACGCTATGGGTTGTACAAAATATCATATAAGTACCATCGTAGAAGTTCTTATCTATACACCATAAGGACTATTTCTGCTTGCAGCGCTCGGCCGCTATAGAACCGGGGCGGTAACAGATGTGGTCATCGTGTTCACGGGATTTTGTTTTCAAACTGCTTAGATATGAAGTTCTTCGATAGTACCTAGGTACCTATTTGGATACAAGTTCTATTCTGTTCGTGTTTTGTCAATATTACAATTACAATATGAAAAATTACTTACTTTACTACGTCCATGAGATGTTTTTGTTTCTTAGTATAGAAGCGCTTTTTTGCTGGCCTCCGGCATTTTTGTTTGTTTCCCATATTGCACAGAAAATATTTTCACAACTTACAACTATATTTATACAACTTAATATCATTTATCAATGTCTTTTTACGTGCCAATATTTTTACAACTTATTGTAGTTTTAGATACAAAATAAAATATGTATGTTCGAAGTTGTCAAACAACAAAATATGAAATGAACGGGTAGCGGGGCAAAGCGACATACATACGTCCGTCTAGCTGCGCGTCGCAGCGATCACTGTCGGATTGCATACATAAGAAAGAGAAGCGCGATGACGCGACGCTCGTAACTTTTTACAAACCATAAAATAATTAATTACTTACTTAAAAATATGTTGAGTAGTCAAAAATAAGAAACAACCAAGTTCTGTGTTTAAATATGATTCGTTATTGTAATAAACTTTACCAACGTACGTTGATAGGTAATACAGATATTTTGTTAGAAGATCATTATATATTATATAGACGTTAGTTTACAATTTTTTTGTATGAGAAAACTTTTCAAAAACGTGTTTTGAATACATCAGGGTTCTCAGAAATATGTTCAAGATTAACATATATTTTTTCCGCGAACACAAACTGTATAGATTTGGCTAAAAAAATGTTTGAGGCAAGCCTATTTGGCTCTTGTCAGCGTCCAAGGGTAACAATGGGAGGAAACACGCTGAAAACGCACACGCACTAACACTAAACGATACGAAACGAGTGACCACAGACTACTTAGAGATACTACGTATCGAGTGACTGACTGATATGTCACCATAGACTAAAAATACAATAATCGATTAGCAAACGTGAATCGATTTTAACATTTATCTATAAAGATATTTAATTTGTTTAAACTGTTTAATACGTTAATTCTAATAATTAATGTATTTGAATTAATCATCTGGTAAAAGCATCTTTTAAATAGTATGAACTCTGTCACGATAGTCGATTATAATTTAATCGATATTCCATTTTGTTCGTAGCCATAACTTAATTTTTGGATTTCTCAATTTCCAGATTGTAGGTAAAATGGGCTGATATTTCACATTTTGTAATAGAAAAATATATCCTTTTTTTTTAACCATACGTCAACTTATTACAATCAGGCCCAGAAATCCCCGTCTCCTTTGGCTAATGATTATGACGAAATAGCAATTTAGCTGGTGGTAATACCTGACGTAATACGAAAACTAAAAAAATAAACAGAAATTATAAGAGGATTAAAGGAAAAAAAAACGATGTAGCTGTAGAACCGCGGTGAGTTGCCTGCATCAGGTGGACGCTGAGAGGCGCTCACCGCCATTGCCGTCTCGGGATTTGGCCGTAAAACCACCCGCTTTGCCTCGAGAGGCGCCAGGTCGCGATAGTCGGCTCTGCACGGACAGCGTTAGGACAGGGCCGCCCAGTACACTGAAGCTGAACCCTGGTCGTAGTCTTATATCCGTAGGGCCGAAACTGGCCTTTTATATCGTTACGGAGCATATCTTCTATGGGGAAAATATCCCTGGAAGGACCTTAGCGAATACTGCGAAACTGCAACGCGTCTGTTCGCACAAGAAAAATTCGTACAAAACCACCAAGTATATGTGAACGATGTTCTAATAGTTCCTGTCACTGTAATTTACACAGCAGGTGGTATTCTAATTTTTGTGGGGGTTTTGTGTAGGTACCACAACTAAAAAGTGAAAAATAAAAAATATTATACAAAAAATAAAACCGACTTCCAAAAGAAAAACACTACAAAGTGAAAAATAACTGATTTCGGAAGTCGGTGTCTTTGGTTTTTTATTTTCGTTTCGTTTGCCACCGACTTCCGAAATGAGTTGTGTCGCTATGTAGTGTTTTTCTTTTGGAAGTATGTTTTATTTTTTGTAAAAAAGTTTTTTTACTGCTAAATAATGGCTATTATCGTATGTGGGCTGTTTCAACCTATGTCATGGTATGGTGGTGATATTTATTTATTTATTTATCATAAGCACACCAACAGCACAGTCACTTACAATAAAATTAAAATAACATCTAAAATTTGTATTTCAGTAACCATGCAAATGACAGGTATGCATGACATTCACATATGAAATTAAGAGACTTTAAAAACAAAATAAAGTGTGTCTAGTAGACATAAATCTACAACACTGCAAAAACAAACCACTTTGAGCTAGATAGACGGGCACTCATCACACTGTTCAAACTTCAAATAGGGAGCGTCTGTATGAAGCGAAAGACATGGAGAAAATATCAATAGGGTAATCTGTCAAGTTGGACCTTTCATTATATTGCCTTGCCATACGTGTAAGGGAGCTGTTAAGGCGCTACCCCGACGCTAAGTGGCGCCCTCATTGAATAAAAATCGTAGCATAGCATAGACAAAAAATTAAAAAAAATGGATTCTTGGCAAACTCCAAGAATCCATTTTTTTCCAAAGAGGATAATGTATTTTTACGTTGTTAAAACAGGACTCAAAGTGTTTCGTATTCAAAGTAGATAGCAAAAGTGTCAAAAGTGGCCGTTTTTGACACTTTTGCTATCTACTTTGGATAACAAACTCCAAGAATCCATTTTTTTAAAAAAAAAATTCTATGCTATGCTACGATTTTTTATTCAATGAGGGCGCCACTTAGCTCGGGGTAGCGCCTTAAATGTAGTATTCAAGGTGGATGTTGGTAATTCAAAAATACGATGATGACGCTTACTACGTGGGCTCGGCCTAAAGTTAAAATAGTTTATGAATTGCACATCAATGGAACCGTTTATAATTTGTTTTATTTTTAATATTCTCGTCAATTAGACCTAAAAATAATCAAAGAATTATAATAGGTAACACCGAAAAATTCTGAAAAATGTTGAAAGTAAAGCGTGCGTCCATGTCAAACCGCGGGGCCAGACCAGAAAATAAAAAAAAAATCCGATGTAAGTACACTGAAATCCTGTTTGTTTTTTTTTTGCACCTAGGAAGACAAAGAGCAAAATATAGGTTTTAAAGGTAATCAAACATGATACTTAATTCTGTTAGAGGATACAAAATTTCGTGGACTTATTTCTTTTTTATTTAATCACCTGATATTTCCGAGCTTTACGAAGTATGCCGAAAGACACGCGACAATTCACGAACTTCTGATTTTCGGCTTGGCCGAAACTTCGGCTGGTTTGTGGCCGAAAACGAAAATATAGCTAAATCATGATTTTTTGGACGAAAATGGCCGAACACGAAGCTTCGGTTGCTCACTAATCATCAGCCAGTTATAAAAGAGCCCCATTGGCTAGTTATAGGTAGATAATGAGTTTTCTTGTCCAGGTTTGTACTATTTCCGTAAGAGGTGGAATAAGACAGTTAATATCTTTTGCATAAATCCTTACCTGTACTTGACTAGTATTTGGCATGTTAAGTGATGTTCCTTCTAACACATTTGCTTCAGATTCCTGTAAAAATAAATAAAATATAACTTTCTCTTCTTTTTCTATTGTTAGGCATGCGTTTGATCACCATTTCACATGATGTATTATAATAAGTTATAATTTTAATTTACATATGCATCATTATCATTACCTGATTAGGTATAAACCATTTAGGTAACACTCCTTGGTGCAATTTCTTATACCCGTTTTTTGTTCTATAGAAATCATTTTCATTAAAATGAAGTGAACAGATTTTGGAATACTTTGTCGGTGTCCAGTTGTTAGGTTTATTTATTATACGTATCCATGAATTTCTAATATCTGTATTAACAGGGAATCTAAAATGATAACAAAAACAAGTTAGGAAAAAAACAAAATAATTAAATGAAGATAATAAATTCGATAAAAGAGGGTCTAGCGAGCATGATGCACATATTTTTATTTATCACTCTTAGAACCGACAGATTGCGCTTTTTTCTTGTTTTAAATTGTTCTTGTTTCATGTGTCAAGCAAGGTATATAAATTATCTATGAAATAACCACGGAGTAAATACAAAGAGGAGAATATGTTGTAAGATTTCCCTATGAAACAACGCGTGACACTTTACGGGGCGACCGGTGTTAGATTAGATCCCGCCCTCTTCTTTTTTACTTTGTAGTTACGTAACTATCTCACACTAGATGTCACTAAGTGCAGGATGCAACAGGGCGTACTCAGAATGTTCGAGTACCAGGGAGGCATTTAAAAGACACCAAGGTGGTTTACAAAGCTAGTCATTTTAGAAAACAAAACACCTATTTACGTGAGAATCCATCCGAAACAATTAATGTCAAATAAATAAGTAACCAAGAGCCGCATGACGCGAAAGAAGCTTCATACTTAAGAGGGAGGACTCCTTAAAAAAAAATTATCTCTTGACTGAGAAGGAATTATGAATAACGGCTAATAAGGACCCTCGGTAAGTACGTCAAATTTTCATATTGAAACACGAAGCAACAAAATACGACATCGTATTTTGTATGGTATACGACATCATATTGAAACACGAAGCAACAATGAAAATTTAAAAAAGGTATTAGATAATTCTAGACGTACTTACCGAGGGTCCTTATTAGCCGTTATTCATAATTCCTTCTCAGTGACGAGATATTTTTTTTTTAAGTAGTGGCGCTAGTGTGCCGTTGTACGCCCTCTTAAGGCCGTCTTGTATACGGTGTAGTCTTATAAGGCACTTTAAATCAAGTAAACAACAACTAGGTACCATACTAGTTGTCTCACGGAGGGAAAGTACTTTGAGTAAATTATTGTAGATAGAATATTTAATTTATAGGAGATTGTATTTTTATGTCCAGCGTATTTAATGTTCTTAGTACTTTCCTATGAGACAGCCGCTGGACAATCTGTGAAATTATTGGATTCTAATTCTACAGTCCTGTCTTTTTTTAAAGTTTATGTTTATTGTTCATAGTTGACGATAGATGGCGGTTAGTTTACAAAATGATATAAAATCTACAAAAAATATATTTTGGCCATTAAAGGGTCTTTAGGAATTAATGTTGAACAAATTTCAGTACATTATGATTATTAAAATATGTTAATATTCAGCTCTACGTACCTAAATATTGTTAGTTCTCATTGTCATAAGACACTTGGTGCTCCAAGTGTCGCCATCTAGTGTCGGGTAGAATTATCTTTGGAAACGCCGACGCTAAGTGATTTTTCTAGAACTATTTTAATAAATTACGCATAAAATTACTTACACATGAAATGTGATGCCATCCATAGCATCAGAACGTTTATCCGAGTAGTTTTTACAAGTTAAAACACAACACTTCATTTTTTTTTTTCGTTTAGCGCGTTTAAGATGTAAAATACTAAAGTGGGAACGTTTACAAAGGTGTGCACAAGCCGAACGCCAACAATACACTGGCTAAGACCACGCCTACATGATGACGTCAGGACCTAGTAGAGAATCACAGTTTCACAGTGCACAGTTGCTTAGGCCATCTCCTCATTGTATTTACTCCGTGGAAATAACTTAGAGGGCAAAATAAATTGCAAGTTATTTGAGCCGAAAATTGGTCACAATAATATGCATTGATAATGATAAAAACACGAAATCGATGAGAAGTGGTTAGAATACATCTCTTCGACGACAGATGTCTGGCGATCAAACGAGAAAATGTGTTTTAAAATGAAAATGTATATTTAATTTTAGGTACTTACACATGAAATGTTATGCCATCAGTATGTTTCACTTTTGATCCTGAACAATTTTTGCATCCAACAACAGCGCACTTCATGATTAAAAGATTAAAACAATTTTACTATCCAAAAACGATTAAAATACAATGCACCCGAACGTGTGACGATTCACTCGCAACTAAGGTTTGTAGCCCCCACCCACTGACGTCATGACCTAATTGAAGGCGCATGACCTACTTGCCTTGCGGCATCTCTCGGTACTAGCGTCCCGCTCTTGCTTCGCACGGTTTTTACAACTTGACAAAACATCGAGATTTCTTAGTTATATTATGTAACTTTAATATTAACGTATTATACACATACCTACACCTTCCGGAATAAATTCTCTAAACGATGGTGAAAACGTCATCGAAAACTGTTGCGTGGTTTAGAGCAACGCGGACATACAGACAAACACGAAAAGTGACTTTAATTTATAATATGTATTTAGATCAGCTCGTGGCTAAGTAATAACAGCCGCACGATTTGATCCATCAGGTTAAGCTATGCTTGCCAGGGTTGGTCTGTAGATGGGTGACCATCTTAACATACCGAGACTCCTCCGTGTCTCGGAAAGCACGTTAAGCACGGTCCCGGTTGTCATTCGTGGATCTTTGACAGTCGTTACGGGTCGTCAGAAGCCCGAAAGTCTGACAACCAGTCTTACCAAGGGGTATCGTATTACCCAGTTACTGGGTTGTGGAGCTAAGATAGGCAGTCACTCCATGCCAAATACGGTATTCAACTGCATCTGGTTAGACTGGAAGCCAACCCCAACTTAGTTGGGAAAAGGCTACGTAGATTGGTTGTTTTAAGACAGAAGAGATCAAATACTAGGAAATATGCCAAAGATTTTGCCATGAGTTCCTATTTGACATTTTTCAACCGACATCAAAAAGGAGGAGGTTCTCAATTCGGTTGTAGGTATGTTTTTTTTTTTTTGTGTTTGTTACGCGATTACTCCGCCAATTATGAATTGATTTCGATGATTATTTTTTTGTTTGGGAGGCATACTTCAGAAGGGGTCCCATAAAAATTTGGTCAAGATCTGATGAGGGGTTTTTGAGTTAGCTTCAATAATACGTATTTTTTCCACCTAGTATATGCGGATGATATTCTAATAGTTCCTGTCACTGTAATTTACATAGCAGGTAGTGGTATTCAAATTTTTGTGGGGGTTTTGTGTAGGTACCACAACAAAAATATGAAAAATAAAAACTTTTCCAAAAAAAATAAAACCGACTTCCAAAAAAAAACACTACATAGTGAAAAATAACTGATTTCGGAAGTCGGTGGCAAAAAAAACAAAATAAAAAACCAAAGACACCGACTTCCGAAATCAAAGTTATTTTTCACTTTGTAGTGTTTTTTTTTTTGGAAGTCGGTTTTATTTTTTGTGAAAAAGTTTTTAGTTATAAGTAGTTATAACTGTTATCGTTGAAACAAGCTGTTCTTATGATTATTTCCATTCTCTTACAAATCAGAAGAAGATAAAATTAGTGTTACATACATCCACATAGTTAAAGTGAAACCAGCGCCCTATTCGCGTAAGACACGATCACTCACAATTTGTTTCATTTTAAAAGTTCAACAACATTCACTGCGTTATTTACGTTGTTGATTAGCAATATCCTACGAAATGATTGACATAGAGATTGTGATTAATCGTCTCTTACGCAATAGGGTCCCGAAGTCTAAAAACTGCTTACCAAATCTTGGTTCTGGATCTCATTACACTTTTGAGCGGCACATTCCGGCGTTATCGGTTCAATAGAATCCTGAAAAGTTTAATGACTGATTTTATTAATGTCCTAAAACATGAAAAAACTTAAAACTAGTATTCGCCTCATCTATACAGGGTGGAAGGGACATCGACGCGAAAACTGATACCATGGATTCAGTACAATGATTCTGAACCCCGCTCCGTTGAAATTTATCGTCGGTAATTAAAAAAAAAAAAAAACAGCTGTTTCATAGACAAGTTCAATACCTACGCAACAGTATATTTTTTTTAAATAACCGACAAAAAAATTCAAAGGAGCGGGGTTTAGAATCATGTACCTACTGAATCCATGGAATCAGTTTTCGCGTCGATGTCCCTTCCACCCTGTATTTATAGTCGAATTCATAAGTTTACCCACGGAACAGAAAAAACCACGGAATACCTAAGTAGATGAATAAGGTTGGAAAGGCCCTAGCTCCAATTTTGTATTAGGAATTTAGGACCAGTGTCACTGCCACTATTTTAATTTCTAGACGTACGTATTAATATGTTTACAAATATTTCGCACACAACCAAATCACACAACATAAATCTCAGAATCTCAGGGCAGATAGGGTAAGTGCTCCAGTGAATGAACATTTAAGCGATCACCAAACTTCAAAAAAATATTACAGTATGTTGCCTAGGGATACGGTGCAAAGCTATATTTTGGTAATAAGATTATATTCAAAAATATTTTGTATGTTGTGTTTACAACTTAACCTGTATAATTTCTTAGTTAATTAGCAATAAATTGAAATATAGGTACCATAAAACCCCAGTGAATGAACGTTATTTTCTAGTAAATTAACTAGATAAAACCAATAAATGAACACAATTTTTGTTTAATTAATAATAAAGAAAAATTCATATTATTATTAAAAAAATGCAGTCCAACCATTAAATAACTACTTAAACAAACATTAATCCTCTGCCTCAAAATCTGTTACAAACATTAACAAATAAGTTTTTTTTTAAGTAAAAGCCTTTAAGCTTTTACCCAATCATTATAAACATAAAGGCCTAGCATTAATATCTTTTTCACTTCTCATGCTTTGAAAGTGCTTATTTGTGCTGGATATAGGCTGCACAAAATCGAATTTTGTGCAAAAGTGCATTAACGTAGTCGTATCTACTCATAAATGTACCTATCTATATAAGCCAAAGAAAATGAGCCATACAGCCAAACACAATAAGAAGTTCATAGATAGAATTTGTTATTTTATAATATTTACTTTAATTTATTTGCCTTATGTGTTTTTTAAGACATAAAAGATATTTTAAATTCAAGTAAATTATTATTACAAAATCAATTTCATAGTAGGCTTTATAGGTCTGCAGCCCAAGCCTAATATCAATGTCGTAAGATTTAAAAAAATAAAGCGATGGGAAACAGTTCGTTTATTCGTGCGTTTATTATTTAATTAAAGAAATGTTATGTTATACTACTGTTTTATTTCCTCGCAATCGAAGTGAAAAGCAGAGTTTATAACTCGTGCACAAAACCAAAAATGGTTCGTTTTGTGCACTTGTTGTAAAATCTACTATTAATTCAAAGAAAATATAAAATATATTATTTATATCAACATAAAAAAACCGGAAATGTAAACTTAGACGTAAATGTTAAAACATACTTTATAAGCTTTAGTCAACCATTAAAAAGTAATTAACATAATATTATTATACCTAAATAGAATCACAATAATGAGTTTCAATACAATCGTTTTTAACCGACTTCAAAAAAGGAGGTTTCTCAATTCGACCGTATATATTTTTATTTTTTGTTTGTTCGCGGATAACTTCGTCGTTTATGAACCGATTTTGATGATTATTTTTTTGTTTGGTAGGGCCTTCGATCAATAATAGCACTAGATACAGGATCAGGAACAAAAATTAGTCGCTGTAGTGGCCACGTTTACACACACATAAACAATTACATTTGTTAATACGAAATATAGAAAAAAGTTTTATAATATTAACAACTTCAATTCATTATAAACCTTAACACTCAAGCATAAAGTTTAATTACGATTGCAAAATATTTATATTTAAGTCCTTCTATCATAGGAGAAAGGTAAAAGCAATAAATTAAAGATGTCGCTTGAAAATAAAAAGTCGTTTTTATAATAAGTACAAAAATATTTATTCTAAAATGAATCTTAAAAACTAATCAATAAGGTTAAAAACATTTTGTTGACAATTTCGTGCTTACTCTATTTTGGAACTAGACGTAGTTCTTGGTATTTACATTTCAATACTCAGAACACAGTAATTATTGAAAGACGTAGAGTTGCAGAATAATAATATATTTTTTAGGCCAAGGTTCGTTTTATAAGGTAGCAAATATTTTCGACCGATTTATAAAAGTAGTAGGACTAAATTAGTACAATAGTTATTTTATTAAGACATTGCTATTAATTGTCTGCGGGTTGGCTCATCGTAATCAACCCGTATAAAAAAATGGGTGCGTCTACTTTTGTACGCGATTTTGAAGTTATAAAAAATATTTGTATTAAATCACATAGTTTTTTTAAGGTTCCGTACCCAAAGGGTACAACTGGACCCTAATACTAAGACTTCGCTGTCCGTCCGTCTGTCTGTCCGTCTGTCACCAGCAGGCTGTATCTCATGAACCGTGATGCTTAGACAGTTAAAATTTACACAGATGATGTATTTGTGTTGCCGCTATAAGAACAAAATACTAAAAACCAGAATAAAATAAATATTTAAGGGGGCTCCCATACAACAAACGTGATTTTTTTGCTCGTTTTTGCTCGATATTGATAACGGCAACAGGTAGACGCTTGAAACATTAACAGAATATTTAGTTATTAAATTAAAATAAAACAAATATCTAAGGAAGGCTCCATACAACAAACGTGTTTTTTTTTGCCGTTCTTATTGACACTGGTACGGAACCGTTCGTGCGCGATTCCAACTCGCATTTAAATTAAACTGCAAATAAGAATCTATGGTAGGTAAACAACCATGACTGAAGGTGTGTGCAAGGTGAATGCTTTCAATAATGTATCTGAACGATCGTAATCGGTCTCTTTAAGTCTTTTTTTATCAGTCTCTCTTCGCTAAGGCAGCCCGCGAAATTCAAATGTTCTTGCGTTTTTTGCAATTCGCAGGTCAGTGTAAGGTTGTATGTTGATCAAACTATGATTCGCGACAGTAAAAAATGTGTATTTACATAATATAATCATAAGAATCATCAATACAACTCTCTAATTTAGATTTCCAATCCGTAATCAGACCAATCCGGAGGAAATCTAACTTAGAGAGATGTATTGATGATTCATATGGTTCTAACTATGTAAATAGACATTTGTTATTGTCCCATCCATACATTTGTTATTGTACCTTAAACGTAACCTTAAACGTAATGTATGTTAATTACCTTTAAACAGATTCAGCTTGTTATAAAGTTGTCTTTTAGAATCCATTTTTATTTGAGCAGTTTCTTTTTTACAAATATAATGTAATCTTACATCAATGAATTTTTCTATAATTAGTTTCATCAAGTAGATTTTATGGTTGTGTTCGTTTCCCCCAGAAAACACATCCTTTTCAATATATGCGTTTAAAACATTGACACATATAAAGTTTTTATCATATTTTTTCTTTTTATTGTTTTGCCACCACTCATGCGAAGACAATTGCGTATAATTCGCTCGGTTTTCATGCATACGTCGAACACGTCGTTTGAAGCATAACATAAACCACCCATGTCTCTTAAATCGATTAATTTATGAAACCATAATTTTTGTTTAGCCCATAAATCCATTTTACAGTCCTCACAATTAATTTTCTTAACAAGGCTACTGACTACAAAACCGGAAATGTAACCTACTATTTGCGTAACGATATCTGAAGTTGGGTTATGATCTAGTTTTTTACTCAATTCTGTGCAATTTGTCTGGTATTTATCGAAATTTTGCTCTATAGATTTATTGTTTAAAATTTCTGCAGAACTTAAATTTTAAAGATTTTTACAAAATTTACCTGATTTGATAAATCATTCGTCAATTCTGAACATATTGATTGCACTTTTATTGGTCCGTGAATCTACAAAAAAAAAAAAGAAATAATAAATCATAATCAACTTACTATTTTAGCCAAACGTTATCTTACACCAACTATTTTAATACTTTATGATAATTACCTGCAACTTGGGAGCAATGGGAACCGCTGTTTTTACTAATCTACGCCTTTGCGTGTTTCCGGTTATGTCCAATTTATCAAAATGAATCGAACAAATTGTTGAATTTTTACAAGGTTTGTATATTTCTTCTCTTTCTTTCGCGACAATAGATGCCCATTCTGCATTGCGAAATGGGTCGCTAGGAAATCTACAAACAAAAATAACATATAAAATAACAATACTACTCCATGCATTTCCCTGTTCCAGAACAGTCGATGTTTTTTACAAAAGTTGGCGCGTTGTTGCAAACATTGGCCAAACAATCATTATATTTACTAAATGATGTATATTTACTATTTAATTGTTAATATTTTATGAAAAACACATACATAATGATATAAACTTACCGAAAAAAAGATATTCCTTCCAAAATCTTGGTGTTACGGTGGTTATTTACACAAGTTTTGAACGCGCACTGCGGCATTTTGATGTCTTAACGTTGGCTATGTTTGGCCCATACTAATTTGAAATAAGACCACAAAAGTATTTGTGCTCTTATTTTTCGGGCCGTTTTTGAAGCGCTTATCGGGAATCTAGTGCTATTATTGATCGAAGCATGCACGCGTAAAAGCTCATGTACATGTTAGGGCGACTAAAAGGTCGATTTTGATATCGATAAAATTAATGTAATCTTGCTTCTTACTTCACACGTATTGTGGACTATGTGGACTTCTGTAATGCATGTTGTGAACATGTATTCATGCGAATATACTCGTAGAAACAAATAAATAAAAGTGAAACAAATAAAAAATACATAACTGAATTTTAAAACCAATTTTATTATTAACATTAGGATTAAACTTTTAATTTCCGGTGCTTATCACAAGTTCAAAAAGAAAAAAAATATTGTTCCTGAAATAATACGTATTTATTAAGTAGCATACGCTTGCTCTCTTTTAAATTGGAGTTTTTCAAAATGAAATGCAATCTAACACTAATATACTTTTCAATAATAGCCTTAGTTAGGTCTGCCACATGACTCGCACTAGGATATAAGCCAACCTGATGATGACTTATGTTGTTAAATAAATCAGTCCCAACGAAGCTGCGCATAATCTTTGCTGTTAAGACATGCTTGTTAATATTCTGAAGGTTTTCGGTGTACTTTTTTATAACTGCTTCAGATGTTTTGCAAATAAGTAACAGTTCTTTTGAAGGGTACAAGAGACCACCTTTATCTTTTGCTACTATAAATTTATGGTCGGAATTTGTTTGACTTGATAATAGTGCTCCAACACAAATGTCACAATCAATTTTTTTCATTAAAATGTGTGCTATGTATCCCGCAATGTGACTTATAATTTGTTGGCTAAAATAAGAAATATTTTGGAAAAATAAATTAATGTCTTCATCATCATTATTTTTGGAAACCATAATCAATACCGTCTTATAATAATCCATTACTAGTTGTTCTATTGATGCGTTCTGTAAGCGTTGATGCGCAATTCAGGATAGAAATATGTTCCAGAGCCAAGCAATTTCCACTTTCGAGAGCCTTTATCTCGATATGCACCAGTAGTTTCTTATATGCTGCCTTAAACTGGCGCGCCGTAGGGTTATTATTGGCTCCGTCATGTGACCTTATATTGCCAAAGAGCATCTCGAGGTGGTCTTGGCTAATTTTGTACATTGGCATATAAACAAGTACTTGAGTACGTATTATAATTATGATTAAAAATATGTTTTACTACTTCGGCGCAACCAATGAACCCAATAAAGCCTGTTTTTCGCGGGCTTTGTATTATGTAGGATGAATAATGCAAAATTTTATTACCATGTTTTGACATGTTTTTTCATCTACGTTAGATGCACCCTGAATTATGTCGGGGGTAGATGCAGCTTTTGTTACGGTATCACTGGTAGATGGTTGTGATGACTGTGAAAAAAGTGTTTATTAGCAGTAATTAAAGTATAAAAACGTAAAAAAAGGCATAATTTTGAAATTCCTTCGTTTTCAACCATAAGTTTTATAAAAATAAAATTTACGAATGATGATTTAGATGTCGCCATTTTTAGACAAAAAAACTGATTTGACGAGACTAAAATAAATTTTTCTAAAACATTAAATCAGTTTACTTACTGAACAACACATAACGATATATTTGTGCGGATAAGCGCCTGATTTTAGGTTTCTTTTCCCTGACTTTGTTGTTATGTAATTATCATCATCGAAATGTTGCGAACAAATTGTGCTACATTTAGTAGGGATCCAATCAATTCTACCAGTTGTCTCAATCCACAGTTTTCTTTTAACTGGATCTGTTGGAAACCTAAAACATATTAAATCATATGTCAAGTTTCAATTGAAAAATTACATAAAACTTAAATACAAAAACCTCACTCAAAACCTATATGAATAATTGGTTCGGTACTCGGGACTCTCGCAGTGAACGTAATACATTGCGCGATCGCTCACGTAGTGCAAAATGGTACCCATCTATTGCAAGCAATATATTACTACGAGTATTCGTCTGCTTGCGATTATATCGTTTTTGTCTACAAACTTCATAATGCTAATGTTATAATTACAAATATCACAAGTATTTTAATGTTTTTGGACTTACCGGTGGAAAGAAATCCCTTCTCGTGCTACACTACACACCTGGCTTCTTCTCCGACACGTTATAATAGCGCAAACGGCATAATTTAATATTTTTTGCGGAGCTTCGTACGCTGTCAAAACAAGAGCGCAATTGCTGGCCGGTAAAGTAAATTTCGGTTGATATTGAGCATTTGCTCATGACCGCGGCGCCCGCGCCCGTGCCCCGCCCACAAGGCCCTTCTAACCTCCTTTATATGTTCTGTGGAATGAACCGTCTTTCATTTCAAACGATTTTTCATTCCAATGCTGGGACACCTAATAATTTACTTAAAACTGGCTAAAATGGCAATGAAATTGGTTTGAGACATATTATAGTATAACATGTATCCTTTTTTCGAATAAATAAATGACTTACTATATTAAGTATTACATACTTCAATTACGGCTGACAATGTGATATTAGAAATGTTGCGTCCTACCCGAGTCCTAAATTCTTGCCCGAACAAATACACAGTTACACCAACACTGCCAACATTAAACGCTCACCATTTTAAAATGAACAGTGATTTATGTAATTTGCCACTATAATAGAAAAAGAGTTGCTATTACGAAAAAAAAACTGCGTTGGGTAAAAATACCTTAATATCTTATTTTTTTTAAAAACCCCGTTTTGTACATTCACTGAGGTGTGTTCATTCACTGGATCACCTACCCTATTCGTTCGCACACTTTAGCACTACGCTCCCGTAGGCATACATACAACACGCACACAAAAAAAGCAATAAAAATTTGGCAGTGTATAGAGTGCCATTAGCGGCAGATTTCCACTGTCATTGTCACTGTCACTTGTTATTTTGTTTGATTGTTGAGGTTAGGTCGCTGTAAAAAACCACATTTCCAAAACATTACATTCTCTTGTGCCTAAACTGACCCTGGCACTCACCGGCCGCTGCCGCGGCACCGCTCGTTGCGCTCGCTCGGCTCGTGCGTTGTGTCGTCACAGTTCTAACCTAACTTAACCTATCATAAAGCATCATACATAACATATCATAACCTAGTTGATAAAGTGCCACCAGCGGCACTTTATCAACTTCCTAAATTAAAAAAATTCATACTCGCTAGTGCTTGATAAAGCAGATATTCTTTATCGATAAATTATTGTTGAATGCTTCGATCAATAATAGCACTAGATACAGGATCAAGAACAAAAATACGTCGCTAAAGTGGCCATGTTTACACACACTCAAACATTTACATTTCTTGCTACGAATTACAGAAAAAAGTTTTATAATATTAACAACTTCATTTCATTATAAACCTTAACACTCAAGAAAAAAGTTTAATTACGATTGCAAAATATTTATAATTTAAGTCCTTCTGTCATCGGAGAAAAGTAAAAGAAATACCTAAATTAATGTCGCTTGACAATAAAGTCATTTTTATAATAATTACAAAAATATTTATTCTAAAATGAAATTTAAAACCTAAGCTATCAATCTGCCTAGCCTTTTCCCAACTATATTGGGGTCGGCTTCCAGTCTAACCGGATGCAGCTGAATACCAGTATTTTACATGGAGCGACTGCCTATCTGACCTCCACAACCCAGTAATTGGGTAATACGATACCCCTTGGTAAGACTGGTTGTCAGACTTTCGGGCTTCTGACGACCCGTAACGACTGTCAAAGATCCACAAATGACAACCGGGACCAACGGCTTAACGTGCTTTCCGAGGCACGGAGGAGTCTCGGTATGTAAAGATGGTCACCCATCCACAGACCAACCCCGGCAAGCGTAGCTTAACCTGAAGGATCGATCCGTGCGGCAGTTACTACTTAGCCACGAGCTCCTCCTATTATTATTAAATTTAAAACCTAAGCAATAAGGTTTAAAACATTTTGTTGACAATTTCGTGCGTACTCTATTTTGAAACTAGACGTAGTTCTTGGTATTACATTTCAATGCTCGGAAGTCGGAACACAGTAAAAATTGAAAGACGTAGAGTTGCAGAATAATAATATTTTTTTTAGGCGAATGTTCGTTTTATATGTATATGGTAGCAAATATTTTTGCCTGATTTAAAAAAGTAGTAGGACTAAATTAGTACAATATTTATTTTAATAAGACATTGCTATTAATTGTCTGCGGGTTGGCTTATTGTAATCAACACGTATAAAAAAATGAGTGCGTCTTATGTATGCGATTTAGAAGTTATCACACTAATATTTTATAGGCGAAAGTTTGTGAGGGTGTGTGTCTGTGCGTGTGTGTGTTTGTACTGTACTTCACGCGCTTACATTAGAATATTCATGGCTAAGACAGGGCAACGTATGGCGGGTCAAATCATTGTGTTGTAGGAATTCATGTTTATCTATTACTAGCTGAGTAATAGATAAACATGAATTCCTACAACACAATGATTTATCGTGGCACAAATACATTTAAGCAGAAAAGAAAAACAAATATTTAAAAAATTACATTTCGATTGTGAATCATTAATAAATGTATGTACCTGTAATTTAGGAACTGCTGTTTTAACCAATCGACGTCGGTTACTATTTCCGGATATATCCGATTTATCAAAGTGATCCGAACATATAACCGAATTCCTAGCTGGCTTATAAAAGTCATCTCTTCTTTCTCTGGCGACAATCGAGATCCATTTTGCACACGTAAATGCATTGCTAGGAAAGCTAAAAGAAAAAAGGAAAGCTAAGTATTCAATGAGAGTCCAACAAACAGACAAAAAAGTAGCATTAACCAATTTTGAAGTTCTGGTAACTAATTTTATAAAATTATTACAATACAAATCTACTCCATGCATCTACTGTTCTGTTGAACAAAAGTTTGTGCGTATGTTGGTGAGCCTTGGCCAAACATTTGTAGCGGTGGTTTAAAATCGGTAATTTTGTTATAAAATTGATATTATGTGTTAGTTTAAAGCTTAAAATATAACTTATTCTTCATGTACTTACTGAAAGTAAGATACTTCGGCCGCTATATTGCTTTTTCTGGGATTATTTTTACATTTTTTAAATACACACTGCGGCATTGTGAGACGTGTTTACATTGGCTGTGTTTCAAGCGAACTAAACAAAACAAAAGCTCACGTCTCAAGTGCGCTTATATTTACCGAGACGTATTTTTGTGCCGACTATATCTGGTGCTATTATTGATCGAAGGTTGATTCGTATGTATATGTCGGCGTCACATTGTAAACAACACGTGCATCGGGCTATGGCGCACTATGGCGCCGTAGCGCGCTACGACATTCTCCCACCTCCTCGCTGCTGGGCGGAGTTAGTGATCGCTACGTCGTAGCGCACTACGTCGTTGCCCCACCTACAATACTACCGTATAAAAGAGTCCGCACGGCGGCGAAATGGCATTCTACCTTCAGGCGTTGCCCGGTGCACAGGTTGTATTGCTTTCAATTATTGTTACTCTGCCTCTCTGTACATTGTTACTATTTTGTGTAAACTAAGCTATTACTGGGTGTCATAGCTATTTGTGTCTTGAAACTGATTAAGTGTAGTTTCGTGTAAAATTAATTGATTAAATAATTTATAAGAAAATCTTAATTCTTATTATTTAAAGAACCTCTTTTATTTAACAATATATCTGATCCTGTGCCTTCATCAGAAGCGGGATCAGACCCACTCCCACCTTTATCTGGGACTGCCAGTAATTTAATACAGGAACAAATGTAATTTTCAATTATTAATTATTAAAAAAAAAAAAAAATAGCAGATAGTATGACACCTAGCTACATGACACCCAGTACGCAGTCAATGCTGGTTCCTTTCGATCTTGATGCACCTGAAACCGACATGATCAATGGTGTGCGTTAAAATCAAGCCAGATAATATTTCATGGGTTGTTGTTAAGGAAATGCTGGTCTTTAAATTTTACAAATCCATGACAATGAAGGATTATTTTGATTTAATTATCAAAATTCAAATTAATAAGGTTATTAATAAGTCGAGGCAGGAATGCGAATTTACTGGAAAATGTATTAACCGGTTTTGGCATATCTATCCTGTCACAGTGCGATGACAAAATTTGGCCTAAACTCAATTCTGTCGTTATAAACGATAAGAATCAACTCTTCCGCATACTGCACAGCTTCTCATTAAAGAGAAGAATTGAAGAACCAGGTACGTCTGAATCGTACACGAAAATGCCCCGTCCGTCAACACCATTTCGGAGAAATTGCAATTCGATCGGTTCTAACGAGTATTGAAACCGGGGAGCTAAAAATTGGTCTCATAAACCCAAATAAAACTATACATAGGCGACTTTACAGGCTATTTAAGAACACAAGACAACACAAGTTTACACCAAGTTAGGAATCGTTAATAACAAGGTTCAAGAATTACTAGATGCTAACATAATTTGAGAAAGTTCTTCGCCTTTCGCAAGCCCCATAAAATTAATTTAAAAAAAGGGGACGGTAGCGATCGTATGTGTGTTGATTACTGGGAACTGAATAGCAATACTCGACCAGACAGCTATCGTTTACCACTAATTAGTGATCAAATCGATAAGTTACATGGGGCCTGTTTCTTCTCTAATTTGGATATGGCCACTGAATTTCACTAATTTGCGTCCATAAGGAGTCTATAGAAAACTGCTTTTATTATACCTTCGGGTCAATTTGAGTACCTAACCAATGCCGTTTGTGTTACGAAACGCTCCACAGGTTTTTCGAAGGGCTATAAATACGGCCTTAAACCTCCTGAATCAGAGACCGTTCAAGAAGGGTAACTTTAAAAAATGTTCATTTATGAAGACGAAAATTTAATATCTGGGTATCGTAATATCCTCTGGAGAGGTTGGATCAGGTCCTCATAAGGTTGAAGCCCTAAAAAATATCCCTCCTCCAAGCACTGCTACTCAGGTTCATAAATTTACAGGCCTGGCCACATATTCTCAAAATTGATGAAACCTTTGTATCCTCTAACCGCGGTCAAAAAGGTTACTATTAATTGGACCTGTGAACATAATGACGTACATCAGAAAATAGTAAAATATGTCATTTCTGACAATAAAAAAATAAAAAATTAGACCCTTTACCCATCGAACTCCACACTGATGCAAAAAGTGAAGGATATGGGGCTAAACTTAAAAAAAAAAAAAAGTCTACCCCATGTTGTCGCTTATTTTAGTCAGAAAACCACAAGTGCTGAAAGTCGTTATCATTCGTATGAATTGGAAACATTAGCCATAGTTAAATCTATGGAACATTTTCGACATTACCTGTATAGGCATAAATTTACGGTTTTTACGGACTGTAACGCCTTAAAGGCCTCCCATTCCAAAAAGAACATTATACCTAGAGTACACAGGTGGTGGGCAATTTTGCAGTCGTATGACTTTGATATAATTTATAAAGAGGGAAAAAATATAGCACATGCAGTCTTTCTTTCACGTAATCATGCTGACTCATCTTTTACTCATAAACCAGCTAAAATAGTAAATTTGGCTGAACTGGAGAGGTGTTGGTTATCTAATAGAACAACGTGATTCTGAAATATCAGACATTATTTCCAAATTCCGTTCGAATTACTTGCGCGTCTGAAATATCACACACATACGATATTAGACAGGGCATACTTTATCGTAAAATCTAACGTAATAAAACCACTAAATGGTTACCAATATTGCCACACTCTTTAACCTGATCAATGATTAATCATGGACACAGCTAAATAAAACACCAAGGTTATGAAAAAAAACCGCTCAATAAATTATACGATCCTTATTGGTTCCAAAAAATGTTCAAACTTAAAAAAAAAAGGTAGATTCGTGCGTCGTTTGTAAGGTTTCCAAAGGTCCGTCGGGTGCCCAGCAGGACCATCTATATCCAATCCCTAAATTGCCCATTCCATGGCATACAATTCATTTGGATTTAACTGGCAAACTCAGCCGAAAAAGCGAGCGTAAGGAGTATTGTTCCGTGATTATTGATGGTTTTACAAAATTCCTCTGGTTAGAGCATACCTTAATCCAAATGCATCTGATGCTATTAAATCACTTAAAATGCAATGAACTTGTTTGGCGCTCCTAAAAGAATAGTTAATATACGACAATGCTGAATTTAAGAATTTTTGTAAAGATAATCATATCATAATCCACTGGTTCCAGTAGGGCAAATGGTCAGGCCCAGCGTATGCTCACTATAGTTGAAACATATTCGGACAGCTTATGGCAAGATCATGTAGGCGACATCCAATTAACTCTCAATAGTACTCGTTGTAGAGTAACAGGGTTCACGCCCTTGGAATTAATGTTTGGTATTAAGGGCAGTTCATTACAGATATCAAGAGATCTACTAATAATCCTAATGAAGATAGGTTAAACCTAGAAACCATACGATCCGATACTTCTGCTAGTATAAAAAGCTGGCTCAATATGACACAGGTCGATTTAACAAGGGCAAAGTTAAACCTTTTTCAGTAGGTGACTCTGTCTTTGATAAATGCGAAGAAAGACACCAAACGAAACTAGACCGTAAATACAAAGGCCCCTTTAAAATAACCGCTATTTTGGAAAATGATGGGTACGTATTAAAACACATTAATGGAAACAATAGAGTCTACCAAGTACCCCGTGGTCAGTCATTGTTTTTGGAAATCGCAGAAAATTTTGATGAGGATGACGTGTCGGCGGATAATAACAACACAGAGGTTTTTGTTCACGAGATTAGGCAACAGATAAACTATGATGATATTCAGTCTACTAATAGTGATACTATCTCTACCAATAATAATACCATGTCTGCCAATAGTGATACCATGTCTGCTAAAAGTGACACTATATCTACCAGTTCTCATAATAATGCAAATTGTAGAAACCCTGGTTTACGTGCTGTTTCAGTAGAATCTATTGGCCCTGAATCAATTAACATTGTAACAAAAGCACTTGTACATCAGCCAAAGTATTGAGCTATTTGTTAATTAAGCTAAAGGAACAATACTTGTTCGGCCTAGCTAGATCCGGTCCAGTTTAACTGAAGGGATACACCTGAAGGGCAAAACTATTGCCGGACCAGGGGACTGATCTTGTAGGGTCAGAAGTTGACCGGACCAAGCCTTGTAGAGTCATAGCTGACTGGACCAAGTGGTCAAATATCTGGAGGGTCAGAAATTGACCGGACCAAGCCTTGTAGAGTCATAGCGGGCTGGACCAAGTGGTTAAATATCTGAAGGGTAGACCGGACCAGAAACAATAGCAGGATGACCAAACGGTACTTAATCAGTTTTTCATGTTCTAGATGTGGCATTGTGGGCTAAGCGTACGAGGACGTCCGCTCGTCAGCATGGCCGTGTCGGCGTCACATTGTAAACAACACGTGCATCGGGCTATGGCGCACTATGGCGCCGTAGCGCGCTACGACATTCTCCCACCTCCTCGCTGCTGGGCGGAGTTAGTGATCGCTACGTCGTAGCGCGCTACGTCGTTGCCCCACCTACAATACTACCGTATAAAAGAGTCCGCACGGCGGCGAAATGGCATTCTACCTTCAGGCGTTGCCCGGTGCACAGGTTGTATTGCTTTCAATTATTGTTACTCTGCCTCTCTGTACATTGTTACTATTTTGTGTAAACTAAGCTATTACTGGGTGTCATAGCTATTTGTGTCTTGAAACTGATTAAGTGTAGTTTCGTGTAAAATTAATTGATTAAATAATTTATAAGAAAATCTTAATTCTTATTATTTAAAGAACCTCTTTTATTTAACAATATATCTGATCCTGTGCCTTCATATATTTATTAGACATTCTTTGTTGATAATTATCTTTTGTAGCTTTCTTTTCATAAGTGTTTGCATTCGAAGATGACATTAAGTTTTCCTACAAATCAATGAATGAATGAAAAATTTGCGAAATAAATTGTTTGTGAAATTAGTAGTATACGAATCGAAGTACCTATGTCAAGTGAAAATTTGTGAAATGCGTTTTGGTGAATCATTACCATTAGTGAACCCATTAATCTTTCAAAAAAACAACTACCTATGAAACTATTATTGACCCAAACTTTATTGGTATGAATTTACGTCTTACTTCAGTGTTTTTTCTTTATATTAATTCTAATTATATTAACAATACCTAGGTACAGGCAGGATAACCAACATGTATTCACTTAGCAACCTTCAAAAGTGATTTCCTCCTCCTGTGTTGATTGTAATTTTGTGTTATTACGAACATAGTACATTGGAACCCATACTATTATGGAATAGGAATATTTCAAAGTTGAAATCGTAATTCCCCGAGCAAACCGCCTTTGTATTCTGCCAAGCGCTTACATGTTATCGCTCGCGACCGACGCCAACAGGTCAAGCTGCCCGAAACTGTCAACTTTTCCCTATCAACTTTGAACCTAATACTTTAGCGATAAAGATGAAAATCCAATTATAGAAATTTTACAGATCGCGGCAACCTTGATGAGCTGGCGTCCGTACTTAAAAGAAAAAATTAAAATGTGATTTAATATAATATTTTCATGTAAGTAATATAATATATTTTTTAGGTGGATTTACATTTTTTATATGAACTAGAGACATTATTTGACTGTACAGTTTCAGGAATTTTATTTAGAGTATCAGCTATTATATTCCCACGTTCTCTTGCTATACACATTTACACAATGATATTATGTGTAAAAGTATTATATGTAAAAAGAGGCAGATAGGTTATGAACGTTCTGCAAGTGGCACGTCAAAAGTTGGCTAATTAGCCACATTTTCTTCGTTTTGTCTCTTTTTCGCTCCCGATAATTACGACATGCCGTCCTACTTCCACGTGTCATATAATAGTGTGACATAGTGCCGTTTTTGAAGATAGAATGTTAGTTATGTAACCTATCTACGTCTTTTTACTTCTAATATCATTGCATTTACAGTTGTAAGTAGGTAGGTAGTTTATAAGTTGGCAAGTAATCAAGATCACGTAACTGTTTTGGTCTACTGTAATATTATTAAATTAGTCCAAGATAATTGATGACCTAAATTTATCAAAGACTGACACAATTTTACAATATTTAAATACATACCCTTATTCATCTAATCCATTCCAACCTATTTATAAATAACCTTATTCATCTATTACGTGGAAAACAGTGGAAGTGCAATACAACAACATTATTATAGGAACCGTTGTCGCCAAAATCACACAAATAAACCGATAATTATATAGGTACCTACCCTAATAAACTACAATTTTGTCGTTTTAATTTTAGGCAAAATTAGCATATGTCACAAATCTTAAATCTGGAAATAAACCTTAAGCTGTATAGATAGGATTTATTTTGCTTTAGTGTAGAAAGTATTTAAGACGTTTTGTAATCTAGATTTGATTGACGAGTGGGTTCCGCTACTCGACTATAGATGGCAGTATTCTCAGTGGTAGCAATCATAAATTTAATTGCGTTAGCCATAAGGTTGACATTCGCGTCATAGGTCGATATGTATTACTACTCGACCAAGGTCACACTAGTGCAGGACACATTGAATTTTGAATTACATTATCAATATCGATAGATACCCGATATTTGTTAAATTCGAAAAAATAAGTCTATCGTCGGATGGGAGATCCGTAAAACTGTAGAAAGAATGAAGTAGTATCATTTAAAAATAAACAAGATCTGGCGAAGGATACAATAAGCCACCTTGATCTCTTGCAATTATGAACTTGTGGAAGGGTTGAAATGATGTGTCACTAATGCGTCAACACAGACATCACAGTATCTTTTTTTATCAATACCTAGTTACCTACTCGGGCAATGCAACCAGCAATATGGCTTATTACTTGGTTACTAAAATCAGAAAAGTGCCCTCCTAGTTCTTCAATTTCTGAATCGTCCTCAATTTGTTCATAATTATTGTGACATATCTTGCGCTATACTTTAACTTCTATTTATCCTTTCATCAGCTGATCTGTTCATCAGCTTTAGGATGGATTTTTGTTCTAGCGCAACAACACAGTTGCCTTTGTTAGTGTCTTTTAATTGAACATTAATCAATATTTTCTTATATGCGGATATGAATTGTCTGGCAGTGGGATTATTGTTTACCCACCCTGTGCCCTAATATTTCAGAAAAAAAGCTCTAAATGATCGTGACTCAATTTATAAACTGGCAAATATATCAGAATTTTGGTTTGATTATGCTTGAATATAAATGTTCTAAGGCTTTGGTACACCCTAAAAAACCTAACCCCGTTTTACTCCTACTATTGATTAAAAACGTGCCGTTCTCCATTTTTAAATTGCTATTATAGTCCAATGCTTCACTTAAGAACTCAAAAATTTTGTGCGCGTTCTTCATTATTCATCATTTAAAGCTTTTTGTGATGACATCATATGTATGTGTGTAAATTCGTTGAATTAAATGTATCAAAAAGATTGTAGCAAGTAATCAAAAACGTTTCCGTGGGCTCGCTGTTGTGGAGTGAATCTGTTCCAATAAAACAATGAACAGAAGAAAATTTAATTAAGTGGTGTGTTTATGAGTTAGATTTGATATAGTCAGTAAATGCTGCTTTTTTCTGGTAATCGTATCAAAATGCAAAAAAAAGAAAAGAAAAAACAATAGTCATTTATTCAAACTAGGCTGAGAATCAGCACTTTTCGAACGTCAAAATTACATAAGACAGTCCCCCAAAACGCCCACCCTTCACCATATCCTCATAGAAGTACCTATACAAAAGGTAAGTGCGTTGATTATCTAATGTATCAAGTAGGTATTATTAATCCTTATTTTAAGTGATAAAAATAAAACATGCTAACTTACTTGATTAAAAAACTTTACGATTTTCATAGATGGAAGCGCTGTAGGTTTCGTGTATCTATATCCTTTATTTGATACAAAAAAATCGACCTCTAAAAAATGTTTAGAGCATATCGTGCTTGATTTGGATGGCATCCAATTAACTCTACCCGTTGCATCTATCCATTTCTCTTTGACGCTACCGTCTTTGGGAAACCTAAAAATATTTTAAATGAAGATGAGAGGTCCTACTGATGTCCATTTAGTGATTTCAAGACATTGCTAGACAAACGATCATTGTAATAATAATTATGTATTCATAGCATACCTACATTTTTATGGAAATTATTTGATATCTCTATGGTCCTTTGAAATTTGTTTATTATAAATGTTTATGTTTACCTAAATGTTAAATTTGGTACCTACTTATTTTCTATATTCGATATCTATCGATCGACCCGACTACATCACTAATTGAGTAGCGAAGTACTTTCTAGAACGACTGAAATATTGATGACAATCAATAAAAAATAAACTTTATCTAAATGGTATAAGGTTGATTTTATCTGGACGTTCTATTAAATTATTAGTAAATTGAAATGAATTAAGATTTTATTCGCTAGAAATCAAATAAAATAGTACTTACCGATGGTACGAGATACCTCCATTTTTAACATTTTTTCTCCTACTATCATTTTTGCACTCCAAAATGGAACAATACGGCATAGTTACCTACGGAAAAATAAATTTGTCGCGAGCCTAGCAACTCGACGCGGCGTTAGAACACGACTGGGACAAGTAAGCGTACCAGCGCTTATTTGTGGCACGCGTGCCACGCCTACTTTGCACTTCCACTGTTTTTTCTGTTTCGTGTTTCCAGAAATTAAATTTACCAGAAATCGCTCATGCACCTAAAGAAGTTTTCTCTTCAATAAAATACACTGCCTCGGTAGTCTAGTGGTCGCAAGCGCTACTGCTGAGCATGTGGTCTTGGGTTCGATTCCCGGGTCGGGAAAAGTGTAATTGGGTTTACCATCTGAAATTTCTCAGGAGCAGCCCGGAGTCTGGATTTGTGCCCGGTTGATGGCAATAGGCTCGCCCCCTGTTACATAGGACTTGAACATTACTGGCGAAATGTGAGTGTACCTACTATTAGGTGCACTTCTGCCCAACTCTTCGGGGAAGATAGGCGTTATGTTATGTAATAAGATAAAATGTAACCCACTTCTGCGAAAATCAGGCGTATTTTTAATTTTGGGATTGCCCGTTCCAAAAGTCTGCGACCTTTCTTTAGAGACTGGAACATATCTGCCTCAAAGTGAACTGAGCATATGGTGCTAGTTTTTGTAGGGAACCAGTTATCTGGTCTTCCTGTGGCATCGATCCATTCCTTTTTTAAATGGCCATCCTTAGGGAAGCTGAAAAGTAACGATAATAACTTATTTACCATTTACATTACACCCTAAGCTACATCTAAACCTCACCATACCATTTACAGACGCCACTATTTCAACCTACCCGAAACTGTCAAATATTCTCAATCAGTTATGAACCTTATGCTTTAGTAATCAAGTTGAAAATCTATTAAAGTTTGAGAGGTTGTAGTAGGTTGATTTGCTGGCGTCTGTACTAAGCATCCCTCAATCATCTTTGTTTATCCCTTTACTGTAGAAGTCTGCGGACGGGAGGCGATGAAGTCGGTGAAAGTGTTTTGTACTGCCTCTCGGGTGTTGAATTTTTTACCACTTAAAAATTTGTCAAAATATTGAAAAAAGTAGAAATCTGTTGGGGCAAGGTCCGAGTATGGTGGGTGACGGAGAGCTTCCAGCTGTAACTCCTGTGGCTTTGCGATGGTCTGTCGTGAAGTGTGAGCTCGCGCGTTGTCGTGGAGAAGCAATGGGGAGAGCGATTGACTAGTATTGGTTGTTGAATTACGAGCTTCTCCATCATTGTTTGCAATTTTTGGCAATATACATCTGCCGTCACTGTTGTGCCATTCGGTAAGAAGCTGTGATGTACAAGTCTGCTCCAGTGCTCCACCAGACAGTCACCATCATCTTCCTATGAGTAATCTTTTTTTTAGCGCACTGATTAGGTGCTGTACCCGGGTCCACCCACTGAGACGAACGCTTACGGTTGTCGTACAGGATCCATTTTTCATCGCAGGTAACAATTCGATTAAAAATTCCCTCGTTTCTATGCCGATTCAGTAGTGCTTTGCATGCTTCGACGCGTAAATCTCGCTGCTGCTCGCTTAGTTCGTGTGGCACCCACTTATCTAGCTTTTTTATCTTTCCGATTTGACGCAAGTGCTTTAATGTTGTTTTGACACTAACTCCAAGGCCCGCAGCAAGCTCAGCCGTAGATTGGAGGGTATGAGTCAAGTGCACAAAATCCTTCATGAACATTTAGCGGTCAGGAAGCTTTGTGCCCGGTGGAGACCTCATAATTTGACAGAGGCCCAAAAACTCCGTCGTGTTGATTGGTGTCGTGAAATGGTTCAAAGATTTAACGGAGGTGACTCAAATGCTGTGACGAAAGCTGGATTTATTGTTATGATCCTGAAACTAAGAGACAGTCTGCTGTCTGGGTGATTCCTTCCGAGGTGTTGCCAACTAAAGTGAAAAGAGGTCGAAGCGTGGGAAAAAAGATGGTGGCCTCGTTCTTCGGAAGGACAGGTCAACGGTACGCAACAATTGTTTTAGAGGATCGAAAAACAGTTACTGCAGAGTGGTACACTAACAATTGTTTACCACTTGTCTTGGAAAAAGTTCGGGAGAAACGACCTCGCAGGAGGATCCTCCGTCATGACCACAGAGCAATATGGCGTCCACTGCGTCCAGCGTTTTCGTCAAATTACGCGCGAAATTAGAAAATGCAATATTATGTCACTTAACGATTGAATAAAAATTTTGTGTTTTTTTTTGTGGTTCATTAGCACTATAGAATCTAATTGCGACACTTTTCAAAAATGGGTGTAAATACCCTATTAGGTACGAGTTGAAACGGTTGACAAATTGATAAATTAACTACAAGCCCGGCTATCTAATTATGATTAGCGATTTGTTTCAAAACTACTCAGATTCCGATTGGTCGTGTATTACCCAAATATACTGTTTAGAAGACCGATTTAGAACAAGTAATAGTTTTTTAATCATTTTGATTATTTTACAGTAGGTATTGTAGCGAAATGCGTGGTTCGCACGGGCGAATTTTTATCGCGACGATTATTCGCGTAGGTATTGGATTTTCGACGCTCTGGAAGCGCCGAGAGTTGAATATCCAACAGTGTGTTTTCTTGACGCGCTGGGAAATGCGCTGGATGCGTGTTGTACTTCGTAGCACATTAACGCATTCATTATAACTTTAGGTGGTAATAAAATTCTTTTAATTTGTACTATTTTATACCACTAATTAAAAAAATTATACCTCTCAATTATCGTAGATATACAGGTCGTGCTGGCAAGATTCCTTCCCAGCACGATCACGTTAAAATTAACTTATTCATTATAACTTTAGATGGTAATAAAATCCTTTTAATTTGTACTTTTTTATACCACTAATTAGGAATTTTATACCTCTAATTTATAGTAGGGTCGAGTGGTTAACAATGAACCAGCAGTACAGAGTAGCAGTACCATGCAAATAATTCAGAAATGCGAAGTTGTCGTTTGGTGAAAACGGCATTAAGTAAGCGTCTTTGAGGCGCCCTCCTCCTTCCCCAGTCGACAGCGAGCTAGCGGCGCAAGCGGCCGCGCGCGCCCGTATTTTGTGTTTTTGTAGCGAAAATTGTATAAAAATAACGTAAGTAAAATTTCGTCTCATTTTATTTGTGTAAATAGTAGCTGAATATCAATTGGATTAATAGATTAGTTGTTTTTTGCGCTTTTACTTAAGATAGTTTCGATAAGCACCTCGTGTTTGTGCATGTGGCTAATTAACCTCAAAATTTATAAGTATGGGGTGGTACAGAATGAACCACTGCGAGAGAGTACACAATGAACCAGTGATTCATTGAGTACCATCCTTGGTTCATTGCATACCACCTTTAGTAAATTGAGTATTAACCCAGATATTTTAATTTTTATAGGTAAGTACCTAGTTATTTTACCTAATCAAAAAAAAAAAAAAAAATTCAGGATGGGCCGAACAAAGTTAGATAGATCTGCGAGGAAAAAAGGATCCCACCTACCTCAAGCAATGACGGCTGCTGTTAATTTACATCTTAACGGTAGCTTGAGAAAGGCTGCAAAAGATACTTAGCAACATACCATATCCAACATTAAGAAGATATTATGTGATAAAATATATGAAAGACAAGTCTGCTTCGATGGAACCTAACTACAGCGTAAATAAAATACTTATTTACAGAAGAGCAAGGAACAAGTCTAAAGATGTATCTTCATGATTGTGCCAAACAAAAGTGGTTTAAATACAAAGGAATGCTCAGAAAACTCGCATTGCAAATGGCGGAAATTAATAAACTCGAATACCCTACTAGTTGGAAAGAAAAGGGAATGGCGGGTAAGGATTGCACGAGCCATATCATTCAATCCTACGAATGTCAAATCATTTTGATTGTAAACAAGATCTCATTTAGATTTAGGGATTTGTTAATTAATGATAAAGGAAATAATATTTTAAATGTTACTTCTACTTACTTACAAACTTGTTGTCAGTTGATTTAGTACCTAGTAAATACCTGATTGTTGATTTCTAAGAAGCTAACGTTATTTTTTTCATTAACGTTTACGATATTAGGTCTGTTTTAGACAAAAATGACGCTTTTTGATTGTTACACAAATAAATAGGTACTTTATATAGATTTGTGAGTTTTATTTAACAACATTTATTATATTCCAATATTTTTAATGCTTTGGTTATTGGCATGGTTCATTGTTTGCACACACGATTCACTGTGTACCAGCCCCCGGTTCATTCAGTACCATTGAGTGTACACAGTGAATCATTTCCCAATAAATAAAAATAAATAAAAACATTTGAAGCTATGATATTTTAACAAAAATGAAGTACTACATAATGTAGCCAGTTATATTATCTACAATTATAAGTAAAAAGTATAAAGTTAGGGCCCCTAGGAGTAGAGTTACAGCTCTTCAAAATTTAGGTGGTTCATTGTCGACCATCTTACCCTAGATATACAGGTCGTGCTGGCAAGATTCCTTCCCGCATGACCACGCTAAAATTCCAGCTGGCATGGAAGTTGATGAAACGGAAGCATGCCTAAAAATTTATGCTCATTATGTACTCCTATTTCATTACTGGTAAATGGTCGTAAATTGTTAGAAAAGCAAAAAAAACATTTTCTGCGTATAAGTATGTGATTTGTAAACTTGACACTAGATGGCGTAAAATGTAAACATTAAATAGTAAAAAAAAAAAAAAAAAGTTTATTTTTCTGTAACTTTCATGTACAAATATTATTCTGTGTCTAGGACCTCCCAGGAAGCATGTAGTAATGCTTGTGTTGGGTGGTTCTGCTCCTCCCTCGGATCAACATTAAGAATATACGTTCAAACAATAATAAAAATATGCGACCCTTTTTTTTTGTTGCAATTCTTTCATTGTACTCCAGCTGGTACCCACGGGTTCGCCCGCGTGTACAGACGCAAGCACGTCAACCTACTACAATCTGTCAAATTTCTTTAATAGATTTATACTTTATCACTGAAGCATAAGGTTCAAAGCTGATTGGGAAAATTTGACAGTATCGGGTAGGTTGATGTGCTGGCGTCTGTACATACATCGAAAATGGATCTTAAAATAAGATCATATTTTTAATAATAATATATGTAATAATTTGATTTTTTTGCAGTTTTATTTATATTTTTCAACTCATTAATATAACTTTTGCATTTTTATATTTATATTACAATTTAATTAATATCATTAAAATAAACCACAAAACTCGGTTGTTGCGTTTCATTTTTTGTGTTAAATCCATATCCACATTTCCATTGTATATAATATTATACTTATGTGAATTTGTGTTTGTTCGTTTATCCTTCTTTCATGTCGAAAGGAACCAATGAATAGTGATTTTTAAGGGGATAGTTCTGAGTACTTTTTTCCCGGAGAATCAAAATAATTCCGCATGAAAAAAGTTTTATTATCAATATGTACACGCGGGCGAACCCGTGGGTAACAGCTGGAGTACAATGAAATAATTGCAAAAAAAACAAAGGGTCGCATATTTTTATTATTGTTTGAACGTATATTCTTAATTTTTACATTTTACGCCATCTAGTGGCAAGTATACACAAATCATATACTTCTATGCCAGCTTGAATTTTAGCGTGGTCATGCTGGGAAGGAATCTTGTCAGCACGACCTGTATAATATCTACGATAACTGAGAAGTATAAAATTTCTAATTAGTGGTATAAAATAGTACAAATTAAAAGGATTTTATTACCACTTAAAGTTATAATGAATGCGTTAATAGCCGTGCTACGAAGTACAACACCTGGATGGTGTCACTCTGTATTCTCAATACTCGGCTCTATGCCGAGAGTTGAAAATCCAGTGTACGAAAAAAAAACCTGGGCTAATAGCAATATTCATTCGGCAATCGAAGTTGTTGTCGATAACCTACGTTAGTGGATCTCACAAGCAGCACAGGACAAGCACATCACTAACTCGTCGCAAGATAGAGCGGCCGTACTACGCGATACATCCGCTAGTAGAAAGTATCGTTTTTTGATGTTTACATTGCTTGTCCAGTCACTTAGCGACCTACTCAGGCAGTGTTTAAAGAGCAATGTATTTACTGCAAAAATAATACAGTCGCTGTGATATACGAAAACAAAAATAACGTAGTAAAAGCAAGAAATATTTTACGTTTTTTTTTCATGACTAAAGACAAATACAGTAAAATAGGTACTTGTAAGTACTTACATATGGTAAGTGATTCCATGACTTGTAAAGTTTTTGGCTTGGCTTCGGTTTTTACAAGAAATCACTGAACAACACGGCATTCTTGAATGTTATCACGAACGCGGTCGAAGGCGCACTAGTTCGCTCGCGGACACGGCAGACGGCCATTTGCCTGTGAGTCCTGTGACATGAGCATCGTGATCAAGACGCGCGGACTCGGACACGCCCCCTTGCCACTTCTCCTGTTTTTAGAGCTCCGTACCCTTCGTCCGTTTGTCTGTCAACGGGCTGTATCTCATGAACCGTATTATGTAGACAGTTGAGTTACCTAAAATGGTAAGTTAGGCGACAAATATCCAAGATATTCGCGCGAAAACGTGAAATGGCGCGGTTTTGTTTGAACGAAGAAGGTTTGAACCATATCCGATAGTTACATTATTACTCGTAAGAGCGCGAGCGCTTATCCAAAAAGTTGGCAACGTCGCAAATAGCTATCAAACATTTCGCTGTTTTGATTAATTTGGCAATATTACTGAATGGAAATATGAAATGTGGCTAACTAGTGAACTAGAATTTTAAAATGAATTGCAATTTTATAATACTGAATTTGATGTCGTAACCGTTTTAGGTGTAAAAAAAACCATTTGGAAAGTTTCCAAATACTTTTTAGGGTTCCGTAGTCAACAAGGAACCCTTATAGTTTAGCCATGTCCGTCTGTCTGTCTGTCCGCGGCTTAGCTCAAAAACTATTGGTACTAGAAAGATGTAATTTGGCATGAGTATACAAATTAATGACGCCGAAAAAGTGATAAAATAAAATTTTGAAAAAAACAATTATTTATATCTCCCCTACTTGTAAAGTGGGGATGATAATTTTTTTTTTCGTCCTTCCCATTTTGTGGGATATTGTTGGATATAGGTCTTTCAAAAATATTACGGGTTTGCGAAGACCGTTTTTTGATTAAGTAAACCGTTCGTGACTTATCAAGCTTTAAACTACCAATTTTCGTTAGAGCCAAGTGTCCCCCCCTCTACCAACTAAACGGTTGTAGTTAGAAATTCAAATGTCACGGCATTAGTACTTATATATAACGAAGTTTAAAGGAAAACTATCACACTTAAGTGGGCTTTACAAGTTTACGAGTAATAATCGACCAACTTAAATTTGCGGTTGCAAAAACATGTTCTCCCGTATATTCCGCATGGGAGAACATGTTTTTCAATTACAAAGTTTAGTTTGTTCTTACGATAAATTCATTCCAACTACGGAACCCTTCCATTGTGCGTGGGCCGACACGCACTTGGCCGGTATTTTACATCTAAAACGAAATAATCGGTGTTACGATATTAATTAATCCATTTCATAATCAATATTATAGTTAGTTAGTTAGCCACATTTCATATTTCCATACAGTATAATGCCAAATTAATCAAAACAGGTAAATATTTGACAGCTATTTGCGACGTTGCCAACTTTTTGGATAAGCACTCATATCATAATATTATATCTATTATCTGCCCTACTAAGGATTATGGTCGGGATAATTCGGCAGCCGGAAAAATCGAATGTAAGTAGATATATTTTGCCGCCCAGGACGTGTGCTAAATCATATTGACCAGTGCATGGCCTATTTATTTATTATAAGGTGTACAAAAAAAAAAAACTGCTCCTATAACATTTTTAATACCATACCTACATTATTAGAGAGTATTTTTCCAATAGCTTACAGATATGTACAAATAATTATTATAATACAAATGAATATAGGAAAAAAAATTAGAAACATCACATTTCATAAGAATACCTACTATGGTTAAATGGTCATAGATTTGTGGGAAAAACTTCGTCCAACCCCAGGAGCACCCGCCACCCGGACGTGATCTGCAGTGGCCTGTGAGGAAAGCAATCAATCGACTGCGGACCCAAGTAGGGCGATACAAGCACAAACTGGCGAAATGGTCCCTTTTGACCCAACCGACAGCCAGTGTGAATGAGGTGCTCCTGAACCAAACCATGTCCCGTATGATGGAGTGACCAAAGTGCCCTTATACCTGCACTTCTGAGGACCTAAAGAACGCCACTGATACTGCGATTGGAGTGGCCTATATTGGGCCCAACTCACCTGAAATATTTTGACTTTTGGCATCGACTCGAACAGAAGAAGATTGGTACAGAATTCTTATTTTAAAATAGGCGCATTCAAAAATTCGATCAACAGCCGCTGATCATCATCATCTGCCTAGCCTTTTCCCAACTACGTTGGGGTCAGCTTCCAGTCTATCCGGATGCAGCTGAATACCAGTATTTTATATGGAGCGACTGCCTATCTGACCTCCACAACCCAGTAATTGGGTGATACGATACCCCTTGGTAAGACTGGTTGTCAGACTTTCGGGGTTCTGACGACCCGTAACGACTGTCAAAGATCCACGAATGACAGCCGGGACCAACGGCTTAACGTGCTTTCCGAGGCACGGAGGAGTCTCGCTCGGTACGTAAAGATGGTCACCCATCCACAGACCAACCCCGGCAAGCGTAGCTTAACCTGACGGATCGACCCGTGCGGCAGTTATTACTTAGCCACGAGCTCCTCAACAGCCGCTGATACACAATGAAAAAGCAAGTACAGTCAGGTTAACAAATATGTGAACTGTTTTGAATGGTGTCACTTACAAAATTAAATAGACTAAGAATTTGATCATTGACCCGAGGATTGTCCAAAACCGACATGATTAAGACTAGATTTAAAAACCAATAACCAAAATGTATGGATCAGTGTTGCCTTTTTTTTGTGGCGGCCATGATTTAACTTTAAATAAAGCGACCAAGTGAGTCGGACTGAGTTATATCAGTTTATACAGGGTGATTTTTGTGACAGTCAGGGCTAAAGGCTGAAGGGTCTTTTACACCCTGTAGGCATTGCCTTACTCAGTTTCTATAAACCGTTTCTCATTATCATGAGCTCTCATGTGCTCCCTCAAAGTGTAGCTCCTAGCGTACGACTTACAACAGACATTACAGCTGAAAGGCTTCAGGCCACTATGTTTTAACATATGTTTTTTCAAACCATGGTTAGTTATGAACGCCATACCACACTCGGAACAATTCTTATTCTTCTGTCCGTGTGTCTGACGTATGTGTGTAGCTAAATAATGTTTTATATTATACTCCCGCCCACAAATTGGACATTTGAACTTATGCGTTATGTTGTGAGCCTCTGACATGTGTTTTATTCTGTCATTATAGTGTTTCATGGGCTTGAAACATATCTGGCACTTGATGACGCGTTTCGAATGAGCGCTTTCCATATGATTCGCTTTGGAAGTTTTAGTTTTGAGTATTTTTCCGCATTCCGCGCAAGGAAAGTGGCCATTTTCGTGAGTCCGTTTGTGAACTTTTAAACGTTTTGAGTTCAAAAATGATTTGCCACATACATCGCAGATACAGTTCGCGTAGTGCTCGTTCAAATGTGTCGTTAATGTTCTGAAAACGTGAAACTGTTGGCCGCACAAGTGGCAAGAGTAGGGACTAGCATCGACTTTATAATCTGCAATACACTCGTTATAAATAACCTTCTTGTGTACCTCGAAAAAATGGCGGCACATCGAAATGACATCTGTCAAATTCAAATTGCACTGGCGGCATTCTAAATTCGAAATTTCAATTTGCAGAGAGCGCGGGTAGCGCTTAATTTTCTTTATTTCTACGTCTATGTCAGCGTGGGTTTTTAGCATATGGTCTCTGAGGAGGTTTATTTCCATAAAGTCTTGTATGCAGAAGAAGCATTGGAACCAGCTCTTGTGGTGCCTAAAGGGGCAAGCGGTGGTTTCTCTAAGGACAGTGTCACATGTCAGCATGACGCGTTTGCGCTCGGACACTTGTTTCACTCCATTCTGTCCTCTCGGTTGATGGAATCCTTAAAACAAAAAAATGTTGATCTTGGCATGATTAAAAATAATAGAGAGATGGTTGTGACTTATATGACCAGACGATAGAAGTGAAAACTTACGACTGGAGCAGAGTATAAACGATTCAGTGTCACCGACCCGAGCATGACGGTTCAGTTTCATTCACTGTTTAGAAAGTTTTCACTTCTAAAATGTTTTACTTTTGTATAGGATCAGTTACAACATTACTTATTTACCATGGTAGTTATAATTACTTTACATACCTATTTCAACAACTGAGGTATCAAGACCTTCGATTTCATTATTTTTGAGCAAACTGTCTGTTATTTCATTGTCTTCATTTCTCTCTACTGTTTTAGGCACATTTTTCTTTGAGAACTCAGCTATAGGAGTATCTGAATCCATGTCGTCGTTCAAATCAACACTTCTCTTTCTTTTCCTTTTTAGAATTATCTTGTGTCTCTTTCTCTTGGTTGTAGAATGGATTTTGTTTAATTTTGATTTTTTTAACAAGAGCTTATTTGTTTCTAATATTCTTGAATCTGCTTTTAATATATCTTTATTGTCATCTGTAAGAAATTACAATTATTATTTATTATTGCAGTGTTTATTTTTTAATCTTTACAGCTAGTATAAGTACGGCTGATGAATAATGGACAGTCTAAACTTTGTGCAGAAGGCTGCGCAATAACATGTTTCAGGTACCAATTTGTGACATGCGGTGAGTATGATATTCAGATCGGCCTCTATTCATTAGCTGTACAACTAGTTTAAACCTTATCTACCTTCACTATTGTCTCCAACATTCATAAAATATTGTGAACTATCTACATTATCTGGTATTTGATCTAATTCAGCCTTTATTGTCTCTGGGTGGAAAACATCTGAAAAAAAACACAATCAGTTTATTGCAATAAAAATAACACTAAAAGACAATGGGCTTATTGAACAAATAATTATTTTTATTTAGCTATAACTTATTGCAGAGTGTCGAACGGTGCTCTTACATGAGCCACTAAATTGCATAAGATTTTTGTTACTTTCTAAATGTTTGTATTGGTCTGATTGATTAGGATAATAGGATATTCTATTAATGAGTGAGTTATGTTGTTATTTATGTACAGTTAGTTCATTTTAATTCTTAATATAGGAAAAATTAGGTTATAAGGAAAGGAAAAATTGGAAATTTGCCCAGAAAATTTGGAAAAAACAAAAATAATGGACAGGAGAATGTCTTTTGGATCAGCTTAGTATAGCATAAAGTACCTTTTTTACTACCACAATAAGTTACAAAGTGCCTCTCTGCCTCTTCCACTCGTTTGCGGAAGCTACGCGCATCCCTCAGGTGGCCCACACAGAGAGCACACACCATTCTACTTGGACCCCACTCCATGAGATACGACAGCTGTAAGTGAACAGATGAAACAGATTGAATGATGAGTATCGATGACAGTCAGGAAAATGTATTTTAATTTAAAATATTAGTTAAATAAATTTATTGTTACTTATTTTTATGGTTGACTGTACCTACTTGATAGAAATGTAACAATCATTGCTAGGTTTAATATTAAATTCAGGCAAAGGTGTTATTTTCCTAGTTTATGGTAAATTACTAATATTTAAGCTTTAAAAACAAACCGAAATCCCATAGCACTCTTGCAACATTTCGGAATAAACCTCTTTGCTTCCGGCCTCCGTAATATAAGATGCGGTGATATCCCAAGTCCCATTAGCCGAGAGACAGCAGCGGCACACATCGGGCTGTGACGCCCAGCTCTCAGCGTTCTCCACATCCATTGTTTTAATTTATAAACATTAAAAACTGTGTTTTATTTTTGCAATACATTAACGTTTTGTCAGTTTGACAACTGACTCTAATATCAGCATTGACATATGTCAATGAATATCAGTGAAAGCTTGACGTTGGTAAAGTTCGTTCAGAAACAAATTAATTCAGTCTCATGTTGTTAATGTGCCAAACGAACGCCGAATTTATTAGCTCAACCGTTGGTGGAACACTGGTAAAATAATAATCCATATTCAATAAGCTTGTGTAGAAAACATTATTAGAATTTCAGTTATTAAAATAAAGAAAAAAGAAAAACCAAAGCGTTTTTCCGAACGAAAAGTATTAAATTGACATTTTACGTGCATTTGCAAAACGAAAACACCGGGTGCGCGGCGGGAAAAATCTACTTGTTGTTTTTTAGTGTTTCATTCTCATTGATTGTTGTTGTGGCTTGTATTTCTCAGATTACTACTAAGTAGAGAGATCTTTTGATATCAAATAGCCATGCGTAACGTAGAAATCAAAGCTAAAATCACTGACTATGATAACATTTGCAAAGTGGCAGAAGAGTTGAGTGGTGGTCCACCAACAATAATTAATCAAGATGATACGTTTTATAAAGTCCATGAAGGTCGGTTGAAGATGAGGATTTACGCAGATTCCTCAGCTACGCTCGTGAGGTATGATCGAGCGGACGAAGGAGGTCCTAAGCTTAGCAACTACGAATTATTGGATTTCACTGTCAACGAAAGTGTAAAAGCTAAATTATTAGATGAAATGCTGAAGAAGTGTTTGGGTATTCGGGGCCGAGTTGTAAAGGAACGGTGAGTTAACTCTCTAAAACCGCCAGATAACCCACTGACCAAAAATGGCCAACATTTTAATCTACCTATAAAATTCAACTTAACAAGTTAACAATCGGTAGACAAATACTTTTTCTTTTTTTTTCAGTAAATTATTCATGGTAGATCAGACCCGTATACACATAGACACTGTTCAAGATCTTGGACACTACATGGAGCTAGAAGTGGTACTCCGATCTGAACAGACTCTGGAACACGGCCAGACCATTGCCCGGGATTTACAAACCAAACTTGGAGTAAAGGATGAAGATCTTATTGAGTGTGCCTATGTTGACCTGTTAGATAAAAAATAATAAAAGAGCGTTTTTAAGAAATGTTCTTTATTTAAATGTACAGCGAGCAATGTAGAATCTTATTTATTCCTATGATGTAAAAAAATGTTTATGTGGAGGCTGAAATTTACTGCGCTTACATAAAATTAACAAAAGAAATAAGAATGCTAACAGTTGTGCTGTGCTGTGTATTTTTTTAATGTCCAGCCAAAGTTGTTATTTTTTGGTTTTTGCTCACATATTACACTAATATTCACTTTCTTGTGTAGGAAAATTCTTAAAAAATCTTGATTCATATTGTGAATGAATCACCCATAGTGTAAATGAATGTGATCTAGAATAATTTGAGAGAATCATTCCCAAAACTTTGTTTTGAATAAACATTTCTTTTTAAGTTTTGTTTTTATTAATTAATAAACGTCCACTGTATTGTAACTATTTGCAGGGCTGTAGAGCCAATTTATACCACCTACTCGGAACCAGAAATTATACAAAATCAAAGCCCAACCAAGGAATCGAACCCAAGATCTAATGCTCACCAGTAGCGCTAACGAACACTAGTCAAGTTTTGACTCACATCATATCTGTAAACTAACGTGACATTTTCGAAATAGTGCTTCTGGCTACCGTTCGCAACCTAAACAAAGAAGAAGAAATGTGTGGTATAAACACAAAGAATAATATGCAAGTTTTGAGTTTTGACGTTGAGCGAGTACTGTGAGCAGTGTGAGCGCATTTACGAGCGTTCCGAATAGTTGACAGCCCTCCGCTGTCATTAATCGTGATATTTTAAGCCGCTTTCCGAATTAGAACATAATGCCTCACAGCGCGCTGATATCGATAATTGGCGTTCCGAATAAGATATCACGATTATGACAGCTGAGGGCTGTCAGCAATTCGGAACGCTCGTGAACGCGCTCACGGTACTCGCTCAACGTCAAAACTTGCACTATCATATTTCTTTGAGCATTTACACCACATATTTCTTCTTCTTTGGTTAGGTGGCGAACGGTAGTCAGAAACACAATTCCTTAAAGATAAGATTAGATGCGAGTCAAAATAAAACAGCACAACTGTCATTTTTGACAGCGCTTACGGTGATATTAGTAAACGGCATGGTCGGCGTTATCGCAAGATGGCGTATGTCATGACTCATGACGTCATCTCATCTATGAAGATTCAAGACACAACGTTATCGTGCTCACGTTAAGGTACGGTTGTTAGCGCACTCGAATCGATTACCGTAACACGGAATGCGGGGTTACTCGAAAGAAACGCCAATTATCGATGTCAGCGCTGTGAGCGATTATGTTCTAATTCGGAAAGCAGCCAAAGTGTCAAATTCACCCGTCAATGTTATAATGTTGCGTTGCGTCCCATTCCATTTCCATTTCCTGAAATGTTTGTTTATTTTCTAATAAACTGAATAAAATTATTAGCAATGGAGAAAAAGAAAAGTAATACGAGCTATGGGAAGTGCCGCTGTTGCTTAGCAAAGGGCCAGCACAGAGATTTAATGAAGGAACACTATTTTAATGGCATACGCGAAGTTTACTTTGATATTTTTATGGAAAGCTTTAATTTATATGTAAGTTTTCGCTTTAAACCGTTGAATTTGTTAATTATTTGTTATATTAAATTACTGTAAGGAGTTCGGTTACGGTATTATTTAGGTTTCATGTGAAGTTATGATCTGCAGTGGCTGTTTTGATAACAAGACATCTTAATAGCCAAGTTTCGACAAATTCATTACTACGTATGATGTTAGTTCATGTAACAGTACAGATATCAATGAAGATATTATGCATCTAAAAATCAAATTAATAAAATTAACTTGGGTGGGAGTGTAGTAGTGGTGTGGCGGTGGTGATGGGATGGTGTGTTTCTCAATCCGTATCCTTGCCTAAATCTTCTGTGATACCCATCAAATAATTATCAGTGGTTAACTGTAGCTTTTTTACTCAACTACAGCAGATATAGGGTTGCCAATTGTCCAGCTTTTTACAATCATGTCTGGCCAAATATACACGAGTCCGGCCTGTCCGGCTTTTGGTCAACCCTGCCCCGCTAAATGACGCCTGATTATTGATTGTTTTCATTACTTTCAATGTAATGAAGAAGGTTGATTATTGATTGTTGTAGAAATATTAGGTAGTTACTTTGAATGTAAAGAATTTACAAATTACTTAAGATCAAAATGTGATTCATAATATTAAGAGTAGAGTAATAACAATAATAAGTACACAAATAAAAGTAAGTTTTTCTTTTTTGGTTTTAAAAACCACTGTGTCAGGCTTTCAGGGCAAAATGTCCAGCTAAATATGAATCTGGGTCCGGCTTTTCTATTTTAGGCCCTGGCAAACCTAAGCAGATATGATGTTTGTACAGTATTCAAACTCAAACTCAACTGTCTTCCCGCCCGTACGTAAAATACGCACCCTTACGTGGAGTTGTGGCCACCAGCCCGCTTAATCAATACCAATTCTTTCCCTTTGAAAGACATTCCTATATTTTGTGCCAATTGTCATCAAACTATTTATTTAAACCTTCGTTTAAATGTGTTACAGTTATCAACGAACGCCGAGTTGACTACACTTATATGTTCAACATGCGTACAACGTCTCCGCGATGCAACCAGCTTCCGTATGATGGTGGTCAGTACGGAGAGGCAGCTGCTGCAAGCTATCACTGGAGATGACAAGGATACAGTGTTTGTTAATGGTATAAACAATAACGTCTTAATTACTACTAATAGAAAATTAATTAATTTGAACCAGGCTAAGGCACACAAAAAAACAGAAAAAGTTCAGTTATAACAGCATTGTGTGCCTCACGGCTGCACCAAATAGGTCCATTTCAGCATAAATGCCCGACAAGAAGTGCCTGACACTGGTTTTCAAATGAACCTTATGTTACAAATACGTTTGACAGATGTAGATCAGTTTTATAATGTTTAAATATTTAAAAAATATATGTATATTCTGGATGAGACTGGCACATGAGCATGAAAATTGGCACAAGCAAGCATAACCCTTTGCCCAGCAGTATGCGAAGTTGGGCGGATGACACTGATGTACATATTCAGCTGTTGTGTAACTCTGTGAGAGTTAGAGGTCCAGTATTTCACGGTACAGTAGCCTGCGACTTCGCCCGCGTGGACTCTAATTCTTTTTCTAAAATAGAAGCTGCCAGTGAAAGTTCCATCAAAATCGGTCTAGCCGTTTTGGAGATTAGCCGAAACAAACAGACATTTTTTTTTTTTTGTGTATACTTTCATTTGCATTCACTAAACACTTGTTATTTTGACTTTACAAACAGACACAATTTTATTTATTTGTATAGATAGGTAGGTACAACAGTGAACACGCCACTTAAAGGTGTGAACAGCAGTTTTTAAATTAAGTACATAACAAAATAAACAGTCGCGAGGTGTCGTTGACATCCACTTGGAACGAAGTTCCTTTCGCTTTTGCAAAGTGTAACATTTTGACAGCCACGACACTTTTGTCACGTAAGCGTTTTGGCGGTCAAAATGTTAAACGTTTTTCGGCCTTGCTCTCATTCGTCAAGTGTGCAGAGAATAACGTAAGATAAGGAACTTCATTCCAATAATATCATAATTTAATACAAAACAAGAAATTAATGAAGGAATAGAAATTAATTCTGTGTTTCTACAATTTCAGTGAACGTAGAAGAGAACACATTGGACAGCCAAATAGGTGTGAAGGTGGAGAGAGAAACGGAAGTGAAGGTAGAATTTAATGAAGACATCGATGTCGTAGATTATGAGTCTGACTACATTCCCAGTGGTAAGAAACTTTCTGATTCCTTATTGAAACTAATGCACATACATAACAATATCAAATTACACCTATACTCCCCGAAGGTGCCATCAACCGGGCACACAACCAGACTCCGGGCTGCTACTGAGAAATTCCTGATGGAAAAACCCAATAACACTGCGATAACGATATATATACTTGCGGAAATTTACACTTGCACAAGTCTGCGTGAAGCCGTTGTGCTCACAAATATTTCAGATACTTGCGCTAATTCCTCGTACAATTTTATGCATATATTTTTTGATCACGTAAATTAATTGCTAACAGTTTGCGCTGTTTGAAACGTATAAGATACTGTCTTTACTCAACTGTCTACCTTCTCAAATACTTTTTGTTTATGTTCTCTTATAACCGTGAAAACTTTTAATTGGCCTTATTTTGTTACTCTAAATCGTGCAAAAGTGTCTAGTTGTAAGTTTTCCAAAAACTCTAAAATAAATAAATAAATAAATAAAATATTTGTGAAAGTTCAAAGGGGTTTGCACATTTTTCTATTCAAGTGAAATTCAAGTGGATTGATTTTTTTGAGCCTGCTTTTAGCCCCACTAAAAGCAGGCTCAAAAAAATCAATCCACCTAGTCTATTCCCAACTATGTTGGGGTCGGCTTCTAGTCTAACCGGATGCAGCTGAATACCAGTATTTACATGGAGCGATTGCCTATCTGACCTCCACAACCCAGTAGCTCGGTAATACGATACCCCTGGGTAAGACTGGTTGTCAGACCTTCGGGCTTCTGACGACCCGTAATGACTGTCAAAGATCCACGAATGACAGCCGGGACCAACGGCTTGTAACCACCGAATGATATACGGTTTAAAATATCATTTATTTCTCAAAGATTTACATAATCACTTAATGAGAAACAAAGAGAAACATGCAGGTAATTGTTCAAATAGTCCAGAGGACTTGTCGTGCAGTTAGGAAGTACATAATTAGTTGTACATCATAATAAATTACTCGAACGCGCGCGTCGTTGTACACCGAGCGCGCTATTCTTATCAGCATTGTTATCAAGCACTGTGCACACTATACAATACCAGATAATATAGTACTTTATTTATTGATGTTGGAGCTGTCGAAGATGTGTTTCTATAACAAAATATTACAAAAGTCCTCTTGTCTTTTCCAGATTACGTGGCGGATGGTGCTTCAGACTTGGTAGACCGCGAGGCAGCGTTACTGGGGCGTTTCGCGCGAGTCAAGCTGCCCCCTCTGCCGACGAGACAGTTACTGCCAGAGATATGTCCCGAGTACTGCCGACAACTCGATGTGTTGCAAGGTAACTTACAGTGGATACTATCCTGCCTGTTTGCTCTGAGGTTTAGATTCTTTTTACTTTAGCCACTTAAGAATGAACAGATGATTCACTCCACATTTTAGGTATTAAAATTATTTTATTTCACATAAACCTACATGGGCACCTATGAAACGTCAGAAGGTACACGGTTCCAATTGGTTGCTTCCTATGGAGAAGAGCCGGCAAGAAACTCCACGGTTACTCTTTTAAAAATAATTGGTTTTTACAATATTTTCAAATAAGTGTTATTAGGTATGGGAGGACAGTGTAGGTCTTTTAACAAGTACCAGGTACTTAACAAAATAATGATGGTCAGCAAATCTATGAAGCCACACGTACGTAGCGGGTTCGTCTTGTCGGGCCAATTCAGTGAGTCTAACGAAGTAAGAAGATAAAAAAGTTACGCGATAGAAAGAGAGGCAACTTCTAGGTGAATATAACTGTAGGTAATTAGCGCTGTGCGACCTGAATTGCACTTTATTGTGTCGTATCAAGAGTCGCTTTTTATTAAAATGATTTTGCGGAGTGAACGTCTGTATTCATCTGTGCTTCAACATAAAACAACCAAAGACCAATTAGTTCATGAAATCTTAAGAGGTTGCATTCAGAAAGTTGGCAACGTCGCAAATAGCTGTCAAATATTTCGCTCTTTTGATTAATTCATTAAGAGGGCTTATCCTAAAAGTTGACAACGTCGCAAATAGCTGTCAAATATTTACCTGTTTTGATTAATTTGGCAATAATACTGTATGGAAATATGAAATGTGGCTAACTAGCGAACTAACATATTGTTAATGAAATGCGATAATTAATATCGTAACACCGAAAATTTACTTTTATATGTAAAAAAACTATTCGAAAACTTTCTAAATGCCTTTTTTACACCTAAAACGGTTACTACATCAAATTCAGCGTTATAATTGCAATTCATTATTAATATTCTAGTTCGCTAGTTAGCCACATTTCATATTTCCATTTTGCCAAATTAATCAAAACAGCGAAATATTTTTGACAGCTATTTGCGACGTTGACAACTTTCAGAATAAACGCTCTTAATACTAAATTATTTTTTTAAGAGTAGGGAAAGACTTAAGAAAATTATGGATGCACTGTGTGAAAGATGATATGGCCAGAAAGGGAGTGACTACCGAGATGACGACTGATAGAGAAGTGTGGAAGAAACAGACGTGTGGCGCGGCAACCTCAAATAAAGGGCAAAGGAATGATTATAATTATCGAAGTAAAAACTTCTTTAGGCGCGTTGAGCGATTTTTGGTGGGGGGTAGACATGGATTCGCGTAGTGCTGGGCTATAGAATGTAGATGGCGCTAATAACAGTTTTACGTTTTTCAACAGACTTCAAAAAGGAGGAGGTTCTCAATTCGGTTGTGTTTTTTTTTTTTTTTTTTTATGTTTGTTACACGATTACTCCGCCAGTTATGAATTGATTTTGATGATTCTTTTTTTGTTTGGTAGGGCATACTTCAGAAGTGGTCGCATATAAATTTGGTCAAGATCTGATGAGGGGTTTTTGAGTTAGCTTCAATAATACGTACTTTTCCCATCTAGTATATGTGGACGATATTTTAATAGTTCCTGTCACTGTAATTTACATAGCAGGTAATGGGTATTCAAATTTTTATGGGGGTTTTGTGTAGGTACCACAACTAAAAAGTGAAAAATAAAAACTTTTTCACAAAAAATAAAACCGACTTCCAAAAAAAACACTACAAAGTGAAAAATAACTTTGATTTCGGAAGTCGGTGGCAAAAAAACGAAAATAAAACCCCAAAGACACCGACTTCCGAAATCAAAGTTATTTTTCACTTTGTAGTGTTTTTTTTGGAAGTCGGTTTTATTTTTTGTGAAAAAGTTTTTTTAATTGTATTGTTTCTCGTGGGGATACTGGGCAACAGAGTGATGATGATGACGATGAATATTGTTTATATCATTATTGTACCTATACTAGATTTAAGTTGTCACTTCTGTCGGCATTCATCTTCGATAATTCATGAAATTATGAATTATCGCTGTTTTGCACTAAAATCATCATCAACATCATCATTTCAGCCGAAAGACGCCCACTGCTGGACATAGGCCTCCCCAAGCACCGCCACTTCGACCAGTTCTGTGCTTCCCGCATCCAGTAGGTACCTGCGGCCTTCACCAGGTCATCGGTCCATCTTGTGGGAGGCCTTTCAACGCTAGGTACGTCTTCCGGTACGCGTACGCTACTCCAGAACATTTCGGCTCCATCGGCCATCTGTTCTGCGAGCAATGCACCCTGCCCATTGCCACTTAAGCTTGGCAATTCTTCGGGCTATGTCTGTTATCCTGGTTCTCCTGCGGATCTCTTCATTTCTGATTCGATCACGTAGGGAAACTCCAAGCACAGCCCTCTCCATTGCCCTTTAAGTGACATTTAGCCTTCTAATAAGGCCCATTGTGAGCGACCACGTTTCAGTGCCATAAGTCTTCACTGGAAACATGCACCGGTCAAAAGTCAAATCATTTATTTCAATTAGGCACAAAAAAAAGGCACTTTTGAACGTCAACATTTACAAAAAAATAATAATAACTGATTCTAGTCGCCCATTCCAAAAGGTAGTTTTTGTATGGAGAAGAATGGGCAAGAAACTCCAACGTTACTCTTTTAAAAAAATCATTATAAATCTTGTATAAACTAATTATATAATAATATGTGAAGACAATGCACCTAGAATAAGATTACTATACCACGATAGGTACAGCCCGAATCAAACTTAATGGCGGCTCGGAACATGAGGCGAGTCGCTGCGCAGTAACTAATTCATGGGTCAGCGGGGGTGAGGGGCGCGGTACTGCGCAGCGAGCAGCTAACTTCCGAGACGCCATTAACTTTCTATCGAACTATAAAAAGAATGAAAAATGAAGGAATGACATAAATTAATTATGTAATAGATGCATGGTGCTCACATACTTACAAAAACCAGCCGAGTCGGATTCGATGATTGACCTCTTTCTCGAAGTTGGACCTACCTAGCTGGACAGTTTGTCCTAGGTAAACATACTCGTCCACAACTTCGAGTGTATCGTCTCCGATCTTCATGAGAGAGAGTGGGTGTTACATGGGCATTTGACATGACCTTTGTCTTGTCCACCTTCATTTTAAGACCTATTCTTATGGAAGCTCTACTGAGGTCATCGAGCATTGTACTGAGGTCCTCCATAGTCTCAGCCTTGACAACTATGTCGTCGGCAAACCGAAGGTTAGTGATGTACTCGCCATTGATTTTGATCCCTAGCCCTTTCCAGTCCAGAACTTTGAAGACTTCCTCCAGTGCAGCGGTGAACAGTTTCCGAGAGATAACGTCTCCCTGTCTCACACCTCGCTACAGACGGATAGGTTTCGAGGTCTGGTCCTGGAGTCGGATTGACATCGTGGCGTTTTGGTACAGACACTTCAGCACCTTGATGTACCGACAGTCGATCAATTATTGCAATTCAGCAATAATTAATCTCGTAACACTGAATATTTAACTTCTTTATGATTGACATATTATTATTGAAATCGCTTTTCGTTTCTGTCTGTGTGACCGCGTTGTCCTTCTAAACGAATTATTCCACTTTGCCCCACCAAGGCGCCCCACTGGTGGGGCAAAGTGTAATGCCTCAAATTATGCAGTGGATTCTGCCCCACTAGTTAGACTTGGTGGGGCAGATTCCACTAGTCTAAAATCTTGTGGATTCTGCCCCACTAGGGTTGGCATCTTAGAACTTGTGTAGATAAAAGTATGCTCATATTTTATATTTGTTTGGAAAAGAAAGAAATGTACATCTAAGTAAAATATAACTAGGTTTGCTAACGTTGAACTTGGTACATAGATAGTGTTTTTAATTAAAAGTGCAAAAATAATTGTTTGGAAATTTTAATTTACTATTTGTTTTTACACGATTTGTTACAAATAAAAAATAAATAAAACACAAATGTATTTATATATTAATATTAAACTTACATATAATAAAGAATCTCGATGTGTTGTCAAGTCGTAAAAACTTACAAGACTTATAAAAAAAAGCATTTAGAAACCTCTTTTCTTAGACCTTAAAACTAAATACGTGTATATTAATCATGTTATAAAGTTTTTGCTTACGGTACATTACGGTTTTGAACACACGTAGTGTAAACCGTAATTTACCGTAAGCAAAAACTTCGTAATGTGCCAAGTTATATCGGACCAATAACACTCGAATAGGTAACGGTTAAGAGTACCTCAAAAACCGGGTAACACTGCTAGGAATAGGCCTTAAATTTGCCATAGAATAATGTATGAACCTTTTTTACATAATGTTAATTAAATTAAAAATAAATCGGCACAGAGTGTAGCCATTTTATATATTATATTTATATAAACATTTAGAACTAAATATTGTGTATTTATTTTATTTTCTATTTTGTTATTTTTATCTCATTGTATGCTGCACCGGTTGACGTCATCACGTCAACGCCGGCTGTCGCTGAAAACCAGCGCTGGGGTTCTGTCTCGCATAGGTCGCAGCATTATGCTGAGCGATGGCCGTTTTGCGTGGATGTGACGCATATTTTCACCCAACTTGTTTTTTTTTGTGTTAGTGTTCTTTCTTTGCGTCATGCTTACCGCAACTAAACGTATTTTCTTTCTTTTCTTCTAAATCAATATCTTAAATATATTTTTCTCATGTTCCAGACATAAAGGTACTACCAAAAACCATCCTAAAACTGATAGAAGACCAAGACAGCCGCCGAATATCGACCAATCAGCGCCGAGTTATCATTTCAGAGAAACAAGCGCACATAACGAACGCAGGCACCATTCTAGAATGTTCTAACGTAACTCCGTTCAGGGGCAGGAGTCGCACCGGGTTCCCTTGCTTCTACTGCCGAAACATCTTCGAGAACCTTGACAAACTCCGCGAGCATACGAACCAGCATAAGAAATCAGAAATTAAAAATATTCTAAAGACATACGGCGCAGAATGTTTGGTGGTATACGTCGATGTAACGAATCTGAATTGCACTTTGTGTGAGAAAAATATACCAAGTGTTAACGAGTTGAAAAGTCACCTAACGAATGTGCACAAAAAGAAATTATATCTGGAATATACTGACAGAGTCATCCCCTTCAAATTGGTACAAAATGGTGTTTACGAGTGTCAAATCTGTGGGTTTAACTTCGAAACATTTGGCTCCATAGAACGCCATATGAACGTACACTTCCGTAACTACGTATGCAAAGAATGCGGTACAGGTTTCGCTACGAAATACCGTTTAAAAGTTCACGCCAAAAGCATGCACAATATGGGAAACTTCCCTTGCGAGCAATGCGGAAAAGTTTTTACTACACAGCAGAAAATTACGAACCATGTCAATGCGGTTCATAAGTTGTTAAAACGGTTCAAATGTACAAAATGCCCTGAACGCTTTGCCGAGTACTTTAGAAGGCAGAAGCATTTGGTACAAGTTCATGGAGTTGCCCCCTTAAAATATAAATGTAATGTCTGTGATAAAAGCTTCGACAGACGCTATACATTATCTCGTCATATGAAACGCGACCATTTAGAAGAACGCGACTATCAGTGTGAAACTTGTTCATATAAATGTTTTACTAAAAATGAATTGAGAGTCCATATGATAAAACATAATGGAGAAAGAATATTCGAGTGTTCGGTTTGTAAAAAGTCGTATGCCAGGAAGAAAACGTTAAAGGAACACATGAGGATACATAATAATGATCGGCGGTTCGCTTGTGCGGTCTGTGGGCAGGCGTTCGTTCAGAAATGTAGCTTGAAGGGACATTTGAAGACGCATCATTTAGAATTTAGTTTACAGTAGATTATTTATTAAATAAAATAGTGGTATACATATGGTATTTCATTCATAGATCTAAATGTTTGTGAAGAATGGAAAAAGAAATAAAGTAAAATTAAAAATTATCCAAGGCAATAGTTGTCAGAGACAGTGCCAGCCCAGCCTGTTTAAAAACTGTCTATAATAAACGTATCTAATATAAACCGGACCCCTTACAATACCATTAACATACACAGGGTAGATAGAAGACCAGACCTACTACTGAATTTGAAACCACTGCCATCTAGCGATGAGTAGATTTACACATTTCTTTACGGTTTTTCCGCTCAGCTCTCAGCTTACCGATCGACTATTTCATGATTTCAAGAAATCACATCACTAGTCACCGCTGTTGTCTAATCAAAACAGAACAGCTGTCAGTTTGAGTTTTTCCGTCAAAATAAAAATCAATTTTCGCTTTTCGCACTGTTTACTTTTTTTTATTCAAAATGTTTTCTACAAATAATAACGCGGAAGTTGAAGAAGTTGATGAAACAATGTATGGACAATGCCGCTGTTGTATGGCTAATGGACAGCACAGAGATGTGACGAAAGAATACTATTACAAGAATATAAAAGAGGTTTACAAAGATATTTTCCTGGAATGTTTTAATTTATCAGTAAGTATTCGAAGAACTACGGTTGTCTTGTGTTTTGGATGAAAATGATGGTAGCGCGCTACAGTTTCTAGCGACACAATCATTTATTAGTGCATTTTTTTAAATTTAATACTAAAAATAAGAATTCAAATGTAGTCATGGGGCTTTATATGTTTAAAAACTAGCTTCTGCGACTTCATCCGCGTAAAATTTCCTATTTTATCATAAAATAGGTATATCCCATAGCTGTGCTCCAATACTTTTTTTTTTGTTTATGCTAGACTCCTGAGGGCCCTAGATGTTTAATAGCCTATGACCTTCACCAAGAATTGGCCTATACAAAGCAAAAATAATTTTTCAAATCTGACTGTAAGTTCCAGAGATAGCGCATTCAAGCAAAAAAACAAAAATACTACAGCTTTATTATGATTATTATTAGTTTAGATTTTATCGCGCCAGTTTTCCCTGAAGCGGTTAGCAGAGGTTTACCAGTACACCCACATTTCGCCAGTTATGTTTAACCCCCATAAAAGGGGGTCCAGCTTATTTCAGCCACCTAAGAGGCAAAAATCCAGACCTGCTGCTATTAAGTTTATAAATTCCTTTTGATAAGACACTTAACACTTTGCCCGTCATGGTCTCAAACCTAGGTCCACATGCTTAGCAGTGGCACTTGTCTGACACTGCAAGTCAACGTATCGTATACTCATATTTAGTAATCTAATCCGCTTAATTAAGTGCTTTAGTTAAGCGGATTAGATTACTAAATATATCGTCTATTGTATTTTATAATGGATTTCCGCAAAGTCACGCCCGAGTCAATTAACTATCTTAAATTATTTTACATTGATTATCTAAGAAATGAACTCAGCCATTGTTTTTTATTGAGCAAGGTACAGCAACGACATATTTACAAGGGTACACCAATACACCATACAACATAGAGGATGCGGCGGAATGTGTAATGTTATGAGGATTTGTATTCAGTATGAATGTGGATGGCTTTCGGAGTAGAGAAGATCAAAGAAAGGATAGACTGTCTAGAAGATGATATGACTAGAAAGGGGGGTGACTACCAAGATGACAACTAATAGAAAAGTATTGGAGAGGAAGACATGTTGTGCTGACTCCATATGAATTGGAATAAGGGCAAAATTTTAAATATGTTGATTTAAGCATCATCAGCCTATAACGTTACCAGTACTGGGATACAGGCCTCTCGGTGAGAGGGAGTGGTCCGTAATCCACTACAGATTGGTAGATGTCACTGGTCTTCGAATTTTTGGTTCTGTGACATGTCGGTTTCCTCCCAATGTTTTCCATCACCGTTTTGAGAGCAGTGGTGATGAAATAATTTACACAAAGTCAAGTGCCTGCTTGGACCTACAACTCGTAGTTCTCGACCGCTTACCACTGGGCCACCACTGCTCAACTCTCGATTTGACAGGCTATAATATAATAGCTCTTCTATTTCAGTTATCTCCACACAATCTTATAAGTTCACTGATATGTGAGAACTGCGTGCATCGCCTCCGTGATGCGACCAGTTTCCGTATGATGGTGGCTGCCACTGAGGAGCAGCTACTCAATGCTGTCATTTTTAAGAGCGATCCAGACAATGATACTGAATTTGTTGATGGTATGTAAGTACCATATGTTTGTTCATGGTTTTCTTCATTTTGTTTCAATGAGACAGAATATGTTTAACGAAGTGGAAAGATGGCGCTATTAGCACAAGCAGTATTTTTTTTCCACATTTATACATTCAATGTTTAGGTTTATTCAAATCTACACTAATACATTAAAGTTGAAGAGTTTGTTTGTTTGAACTCTCTAATCTCTGCATCTACCAGTCGGATTTGAAAAATTCTTCTTTTTGCATTTGATAGCCGAATTCTTGAGGAATATTACGGACTATTTAACATCACGCTAAGTAAAACCCTTACTAAAACAGGAGGTATTAACAAAACACTCAAATAATTAAAAGAAGCGACGCAATTGGTCCCGAAAATGAAAATCAAAAACAACAAGGAAGAAACAAGGAGACAGGCAATTCTAAAGATAGCAACAGAAGATACTCTACCGGAAACACCTTAGAATGCAACATAAGCCTCGAAGACGAAACCGAAGAAATCCCTCAGATTCTCGAAAGGGAAGTCGAGCATGTGATAGAAACAGTAAAACGATAAAGCTCCCGGACTTGATCATATAACTAATGAGATGATAAAAGTGACAATGCCAGAAATAACAACAAAACTTATTAACTTGTTTAACCTTATCCTAAACACAGAATCCATACCCTAACAATGGACAATAAGCTCTATTATACTCATCTTTAAGAAAGGAGGTGGATCTGAAATAGACAACTATCGCCCAATAAGTCTAATGTCTAATATTTATAAAGTGTTCTCAAAAATAATTCTAAAACGTATCACCAAAAAACTTGACGAAAAACAATCAAGAGAACAGGCTGGATTTCGATCGCGATTCTCAACAATACATCACATATATGTGGTAAAACAGCTTGTTGAAAAATGCCAAGAAAATAACTATCCACATACATGGCATTCGTGGATTATAATAAAGCATTCGATTCTTTGGAACATCAATACATCTGGGAAGCCCTGAAAAATAAAGGAATAGAAAATAAATATATAAGGCTAATAAAAAAATTATATTCTAACAACAAAGCACGAATAAAACTAGAAACGGAGACAAAAACTTTCCCAATACACCGGGGAGTGAGGCAGGGAGACCCACTCGCGCCAAAACTCTTTTCATCAGTGCTAGAGGAAGTTATCAGGAAGATGGAATGGGACAACATGGGAATTAACATCAATGGAACACGTTTAAATCACCTAAAATTCTAGATGACATAATACTTACTTATAACAGACTAGCACTTTGCCCGCGGCTTCGCTCCCGTGGTCTTTCCCGCGGGACCCGTTATTTTTCCTGGGATAAAAAGTAGCCTATGTCACTCCCTGAAAACTAAGCTTTCTAATGGTAAAATCATTTTTCAAATCGGTCCAGAAATTTCGGAGCCTATTCAATACAAACAAACAATCAAATCTTACCTCTTTATAATATTAGTATAGATAACCCGGAAAGCCTTCAAAACATGCTCCAAGATTTGTCACGTGAAAGCAAAAAGGTTGACCTAACAATAAAAAAATAACGACCAAAATAATAACAAACAGATCCGAAATAAACATCCTCAGTAGGTGAGGAGGAAATAGAGTATGTAAATTCCTATAAATGTCTACCTGGGCCAATAATTTATTACCTTCAACAGCCAAATGAGATAAAGTGACGGATAGCCAATGCATGGAAGAGATATTGGTGCGAAAAGAAAAATATACAACACATGCATATTACCAATATTAACTTACGGGTGCCGGGACCTGGGCAAACACATAAAAACAAAACCACAAACTGATAACTTGTCAAAGAGCCACGGAGAGGAGTATTCTGGGTTACACCAAAAGAGACAGGAAAATAGATATGACACATTACGAAAATTGAAGATGTTGTAGTCAATACCAAAAAACTCAGATGGGGGTGGGTAGGCCACATGATGAGAGAGATTAGCAATAAATGGACAAAAGATATAGGTAACAGAGTGGACGCCTAGATTCCAAACAAAGAGAAAAAGAGGAAAACAAAGAAAACGTTGGTCTGATGACATCAAAAAGATGGCACAGAACAACTCAAACAAGAGCAGACTGGCAAGAGCTAGAGGAGGCCTTCGTGTCACAAAGACACGCCGACGCCCAATAACTAATAATATAAACAAGCTCATCTATGTACCATCGAAGAAGTTCATATCTATACACCGTAAGGACTATTTTTGCTTGCAGCGCTCGGCCGCTGTAGAACCGGGGCGGTAATAGATGTGGTCATCGTGTTCACGTGATTTTGTTTTCAAAATGATTACATATGAAGTTCTTCGATAGTACATAGATTGTTAAACAACTACAAAACAAATAAAAAATAATGTAAGATATTATTTAAAATTGTGTTGGCAATAAAGGCGCGTCGCTTAGGTAAGGGTCGTACTAATTATTATTATTTAATAATTAGTACGACCCTTACCTAAGAGACAAGCAATAAGAAAAAAAAAAGTGAACGAACGCGAAAACGGAGGATATATTTTAGGAAGTGCCTCAGCTGCCGGCGCCATGTCCCGAATCGGCTGCCAGCGCCGCTTGCTGAATTGGATGCCGGAGCTGACTTTGGAAAAAAGGCGGAAAATGGGGTTGGCAATTCGACATATGGACTAGAATATAGGCGGGTTGGATAAATAATTTAAAAAAACTTGTATTATAAGCATTATTTTTTTCCATTAATATAATTTCCATATTTCAGTAATCAAATACTACCCGAAACCGAACTAGGTAGTTAGATTAGGTTAAATATTTATTTTTTACTCGTAATAAAAGGTTAGGTTAGGTTAGAACTGAACTCCAACTAACTATACGTCCTTTTTGGAGTTTCTGTTGTTTTCGTCGTAGAGGGCGACGAAAACACCAGAATATCCAAAAACTACGTTAAGTAGTTGGGGTTCTGAATACTGGAAGGGTTTTCATAAACACCGCCGATATTTTTAATCTCGGCTGCGGCAACTGCCGGTTCCCAACGTCGTTATTTATGGGTGCCGGCGGCGCCAGCAGCGGAGGCACTCCCTATATTTTATGTTGGAACAAAAAAAATTACGCGGACCAAGTCGTGGGATGAAGCTAATAATCACACATGCTAAGAAAAAACAATGTTTACTGTTTGTGCCGTTAACGCAACGAGTGGTGACACTTGGCAGTATTTATGCTTTCATTACTTTTAAAGGTTTACATTTTTTGTATCATAATTTTAAGGTTTTACTTAATTTATGGCTACGCTGCAGAGCTCTTCTACGCACGGGCGAGATTTTCACGAGACGATTTTTTATCGTGCACTGGATTTTCAAACTCAAACTCAAAGCAATTATTTCAATTAAACCATTTACAGGCACTTTTGAATTGTCAAGGGGTCAGTCAGTCAGAAATATGAAGCTAGTTGCCCATTCCAAAGCGTAGGTTCCTATGGAGAAGAACGGGCAAGAAACTCCACGGACACTCTTTTAAATCATAATATTCTTACAAAATATTGGTTACATCATTCATGTTGAAATTATACATGTGAGAACAATGTAGAAAGACGTGCAAGTAAAAAGTCCGTAATAAAAAGATAAAAACAATTCAAAAATTTAAATAAGCCGTGGCAGATAAGAGATGACCAGTCCCTACTGATGGCGCCCACTTTCAACGCACTGCTTAGCGCCGAGAGTTGTAGATCCAACGGTGCGCATTTTTATATTTTTATGTGCTCTGTTCGATTCTTAATGCTCGGCTCAGCAACGAGAGTTGAAAATCCAGTGATCGATAAAAATCGTCGCGTAGAGGCGATCCCTCATTGGGAGCATTCGCCTGTAACAGTTCAGATTCGAGCATTACATTATTGAGGCACTATTTTAAAGTCGACGAGGGGTCTCGATATGGGTGGTCGCCCATCCACGAACCGACCGCAGTAAGCGTAGATTAACCTTCGATCGACCCGTGCTGTTGTTATCACATAGCCAGGAGTCCACTAAAGCACTAGGAAGTGGTAAAGGGTTGGCGTTTTGTGGGACTGTCTTATGTAACTTTGACGTTCGAAAAGTGCTGATTCTCAGCCTAGTTTGAATAAATGACTTTTGAATTTTGAACTACCAATTAAAATACGATATTAATTGCATAAAACAACTCTAATTTGTCTAGTTACAGGTCCACAAAACTTTACAACCGAAATCAAAATAGAAAGTGAAGCAGATAATATTGAGCCAGATATCTTACAAGACAGTTTGGAAGGCTTTAAAGATAATAAACAAATTAATGTTGAAAACGAACGAACGAGTTATAAACGGATAATTGAGGAACGAATGAATGATGAAGAGGATTGGTCCAGTGGGTCCAGTGAAAATGAACTTGTGATTGATGAGACAAGAGAAAATGGAGACACAGACTCCGAAGTTTTTGATACTGATACTGATGAAGATGTTGACGGTGTTGGTATTGATGATTGTGGTAAGTACATCTTTTGCTATTTATTATTAGGGTTCCGTACCCGACGGGTGACAAACAGAACCGTATTTTTAAGCCTCCGCTGTCCGTCCGTCTGTCAGCGGGCTGTATCTCATGAACCGTAATAGGTAGATAGTTGAAATTTTCACAGATTGTGTACTCTATCAGCAAATAAAAGTTAAATAAAGATAATAATTAAAAGGAGATGGAGGAGCTCGTGGCTAAGTAGTAACTGCCGCACGGGTCGATCCGTCAGGTTAAGCTACGCTTGCCGGGGTTGGTCTGTGGATGGGTGACCATCTTTACATACCGAGACTCCTCCGTGTCTCGGAAAGCACGTTAAGCCGTTGGTCCCGGTTGTCATTCGTGGATCTTTGACAGTCGTTACGGGTCGTCAGAAGCCCGAAAGTCTTACAATCAGTCTTACCAAGGGGTATCGTATTACTCAGTTACTGTGTTCTGGAGGTCAGATAGGCAGTCGCTCCATGTAAGGTACTGGTATTCAGCTGCATCCGGTTAGACTGGAAGCCGACCCCAATATAGTTGGGAAAGGCTAGGCAGATTGATTTTGACCCCGGTCAAACAGGGTAGGTTACGTTGGAAATGTGACGAACCACGCGTGAGCCGAATTGGTAGTAACTAGGCTAGGGCACTCCAACCGAATGGGTTAGATTATAAGAACTGTGACCAACCGCTACATCCAAGTTGGTCGCAGTTACTTGGCTCATTAGTATTTTTAAGACCCCAAAATGGGAATTGTCTGAGGAGAGCGCAACATGGGAATTTTATGAGGCTCGATGAAATACATGCCCCATTCATGATTATAAAGAAAAAAAAAAGAAAGAAAGAAAATACGTTTATTTGCGGTTATATGTAATATTTTTTCAGAAAGTACCTACAGCACTATAACAACCAGTACCACTAGTGCTGTAGATGACGAGCCATGTGAAATACTCGAAGGAGAATTAAAGCTGTTGTCTCGCTTCCCTACATCAGCTCCGCAGCCGCTGCCTAAACGGAGCGAACTCACCAAGATATGCCCCGTTTATGATGAGCATTTGAAAAAACTTGAAGGTAAAGTAAATTAACCAGTGAAGCTGTGAATCTTGGTAGACGTAATATGTTTCGATATCTTAATCATTGAACCGCCTCTGTGGTCTAGTAGCTCGATCGGTACTCCCTTTCTTCTCCTAAAATTGTTTGTCCGAAAATCATTACTTATCCATAACACGTTTGCTATAAACTTCAGTAACCATAATGTTCAAAATCCCGAAATTTTGTTTAGCATAATTATCTTTAGTTCTAAAAGTATTCTGTCATAATATCGAATACTATAATAATTGAATCTCCTCATTTTACATGACCTAAAGTCCTAAGTATTGTGTTAAATAATGTGTATTAATCCGAATGTTCATTACATTACTTTGCAAAAAATTAGGTTTTAGTGACAGAAACGAATCGCTGTAAATCCGACTCCACGCAGTCTTGTCTGCCCTACCCCTTTTTTTTTTTTTTTTTTTTTGGGTGGGAAATCATCAAATGACGTCTCCCGCTCTGGGTGGAGCGGGAGGGCGTGTCAGACTCTTACTGACTAAAACCCACCCGTGTTCCTTCTGTTGCCTGTGCAATGCCAGGGGGCCACGGTATCCCTTTCGGACTTTCCCGCAACCCCGGCAGGCAATGGTCTCATCGGACCCCTTCACTCGCTGACACTCTTTGAGGCGCGCGTGGAACACAACGCGCCGTCGACCCGGGCCTGGTCCTTACCGGACGGCGAGCTACCCATTGCTCACCGTCCGCAAGCCCGCGCCTACGGTGGCCGGGAATCCGCAATCGATTCCCGACGCCCGGGGCGTCTCCTCCTGCGGCGGCTAGGGGCGTGAGGGCGCGACATCTGCCTCTCCCTCACGCGCTCGGCCTCCTCCTTCGCGAGCATTACTGCTTCGCAGAAGGAGGTGACGGCCTCCCATGCCCTCTCGCTCCGTACCATGGCCTGGACCAGGGCCGGACGCGAGAGATCCCCGCCACCGATCGCCTCCACGAGGACACGGCGGTGCTCTGCCCAAGCCGGGCATACCTCCACCGTATGTTCCACCGTGTCCTCCGGGCGATCCACGCAGTGATGACACCCGGGCGTTTCCTCCCGCCTTATCCGAAACAGGTACCTCCCGAAACAGCCGTGTCCGGTGAGGACCTGCGTCAGGCGGAAGGTGAGGACGCCATGGCGCCTCTCCAGCCACTCCTCAAAGAGGGGACTTATCGCCTCAATAGTGGCGTGCCCAGCACTGGGTTGCGACAATCGCACTCTCCATGACGCCATGAGATCCCGTCGGAGCTCTGTCCGCTGTGCCGCGATTTCTCGTGGCATCGGAGTCAAGCCCCGGCGTTTCGCCTCCCCGCGGTCTGCCCTACCCCTAGAGTGTAATTTAAAATCGCGTAGGCGCGGAGGGGTGGACCGCGAGTTGAGAAGCAGGTGGAGCCTCAGTCGCGGTGGTGAGCGTTAAACCCATCTGCGACGATAAACTCGCGTGGGACCGCCAGAGCCCCGCAGCGCACGGCTCCGGGCCGTGACAGAAACCATGCCTGCTGCATGTTTGCTTGTATGCTGCATGCTTGCTTGCATGCTGCGTGCTTGCTTGCATGCTGCGTGCACATTTGTTCTAAGAATGTTATATTGTAATAATATTTGATTGTAATATTTGACAGGGATTTCAATTTTATGGCATGTGATATTATGTGATATTTGAAGTTCGGGTAAGTTATCATTCGGACAAATGATTAGGACAAAAAAAGTTGTGGCACTTTAAATTATGGATAAAAAAGTTAGGTGACACAATAGAGAACCAGCTAGATCACCTGTGCCAGACCCAGAGGTCGCCGGGTTCGATTTCCAGTGGGGGCAAAATTTTCTGCTCGGTTTGATTGGTAATAGGGCTTGTTCTAAGTCCGCCTGGTTAGCTACCACCATCTTATCTAAGTCTGTCGCCATAACAACAATGTTAACAGCATTGTTGGGTTTTGGTAGTTAGAGGTAAGATAGCCAGTTCCTCTGTGGTTGAGGATTCCCGGTGAAGCTCGCTTCCACCTTCGGCTTGATCGTCACTTACCGTAGTGGTAAAAAATAACTAAATAAATAGCTCCTTAAGGGTACACTAGTCGACGGCTAAAACTCGTTGGTGGGCGTGACTAATTAGTCTTAATTATATATTTATGTCGTTTTATTTATTAATCTATAAATTTATTTAGTGATATAGACGATGAGTTATAACGAAAACGAGCGCGTAAATATTCATGAACAGACCTTTGGGCGTATAGATATCATGAAAAAACTACTGTGTGTAGTATTTACTCATAATAAAATTATTTGAACTGTTAAATAAATTAGTTATCCCTGTACGGTTTCTATTTTGCCATTTTCTAACTTCATAAGTTATTTATTTACGCCTATAGACGAGTTAAAATTTGTGTTGAAATATGGAAGTTTCGACGCTCACAACTTCCAAACCAATTGTTTTTCCCAATTCTGCTTCCATACAGGGCTAGATAATGACAAGACAAACTGATATAATTTTTAGTTTTGAACGTGCATCGTCAAACAGACGAGTAATCACCATACTACGTTTATATGGAAGAATGACCGACTGTATAGTATGTAATACTGTTAAATGCGTCCATTGACTGGACAGGTCCACTCAATACTGTGTGTGTTAGATGTTGTGTATCCGACCATATTTTTAGTCTGTGGTAATTTTGTAGTAGCTGTGGAAAAGGAGAGTAGATTTGTAAGCCTACGAGTAATTATGTAATAAAAGCTTAATAAAAATTATGAAAAAGTATGGTGTTGTTTCAAACCTGCAAAAGGAATAAAGGACTCAACATAAAATAAAACTATCTGAGACAATTCAACATATATGGCGACCGTGATCGAGAAACAAAAAATGGAACAACACAAAAGATTACGTGCGGCGCTCCGAACGCAGTTCACAAAGAACGCGAATAAATTGAGCGAGCAAAATGACCAAATGGACCAAGGGGAAAATAAACAAATCTTAATGGAGAACCTTGGAAAGATTTATGGAAAATTGGAGGAAGTAAATGTGCAAGTTCAGTCAGCAATTTTGGAAAAAGATGATTTCGAAGAATCCATGATTTTGACGGATTTAGACGAATGCGAAAAATACACGCTAAAATGGCTGAAAATAAAACGCGAAATGGTGTCACTAACGGGCTCAGAAAATAAAGGAAGCACACAAATTAAATTACCTAAAATAGACATTCCAAAATTCGACGGGCAATTAAAAAGCTGGATGCCATTTTGGAGCCAATTCAGAAAAATTCATGAAGGGAATATAGCTACGGGTGACAAGTTTGTGTACTTGGTGCAAGCAATGGCCATCGATTCGGAGGCTAAATCACTAGTAGAAAGTTACCCTATTACTGCTGAAAATTATCCAAAGTGTATAGAGCACCTGAAGTCTAGATATGGGCGAGAAGATTTACAAATTCAAGTTTATGTGAGGGAGCTGTTGGCACTGGTACTACAAAAAGTAAGTGGTGATGGAATTGAATTGGCCATATTATATGACAAACTAAGTGCACATTTAAGAGCATTGGAGACACTTGGAGTCACTAAAAACCATGCTGCTTTCCTATTACCACTAGTAGAGTCGTCGCTTCCCCAAGAAATATTAAAGACATGGCAAAGAACCAAGGTTAACGTCAATATAGACGAAGAATTAAACAATCTATTGATGTTTATACAAAAAGAGGTTGAAAATGAACAAAGGATAAAAATTGCTAACACATTTTCGGAAAACCATGCAACAATCAATAAGAAAGAAACGCCAACGGCGAATTGCCTAGCTGCAATGGTGAAAGAACAACCAAAAAATATTTGTTTATGGTGTGACAAAGAAAGTCATAGCAGTATTGAGTGCTACAAATTACAAAAGTTATCGGTAGATCAGCGCAAAGAGATAGTAATGAAGAAAAAAGCTTGCACAATCTGTTTGAGGAAAGGACATTTCTGGAAAAATTGCAAAGCTTCAATAAAGTGTCTGATCTGTAATAAAAGGCATTCAACAGTGATGTGTATGACAAATAAACCAACACCAAACAATAACAGCAATGAGTCACCGGTAGCAGAAAAGAAAACAATGGCAGCATCATCTACTATACAAGGAACCACACTTCTTCAGACTCTAATAGTTGAGATACAATACAAGGGAAAAAAGCTACGTGTTCGCGCACTTTTTGACAGTGGTTCACAGAAGACTTACATTAAACAGGACATAATTGAAAAACTCCAAGTACCAGCAATAAAAGAAGAAGTACTTACCCACAACCTGTTTGGCGGAGTGCAGACAAATTCACAGCTTCATAAAGTATATAATCTAGAAATAAGAAGCTTAGATAATAGTTTCAAAATTAATCTGGAAGCGCTAGGGCGCTCATGTGTTTGTACCAATGTTCCTAGATTCAATTCTAATGACACTGTTATTTGTAATTTGTTAAAGTCACACCAAATATCTCTGACTGACAAAGGTGATAGTACTGATATTGGGTTATTAATTGGTGCAGATTTCTCAGGTCTTCTGATGACTGGCACAATAATTCAGTTACAAAATGGACTTGTAGCCATAAAAACAAAGCTGGGTTGGACACTACAGGGCAGAGAAGTAGGTACTTTAAGTAATATGACAATCTCTATGTTTTGTTCGGAATTGACAGGTTATTGGGATTTAGAGACATTGGGTATCCAGGATCCAGCAGAGACAAAATCAAAGGCCACAGTCGCAGAGGAGGTGTTTGCAGCATTCAAAGAAACAGTGAGGATTAATGAAGAAAACAGGTATGAAGTTCAACTTCCCTTTAAAGTAGGATATGAAGATTTATTATCTAACTATGAGAGAGCAAAACAAAGGCTTGATTCAACTACTCGAAAGCTAATATCAGGAGGTAAATTCAAAGAGTATCATGAAGTTTTTCAGGAGTGGCATCAGGAAGGTATTATAGAAAAGGTGCCACCATCACAAGTAGATCATGATACAGGTCATTACCTACCACATAGGGCTGTTATTAAAGAGTCAAGCCTGACCAGTTCAATCAGACCCGTATTTGATGCATCGGCCAAAGATAAAAATGGACTGTGTCTGAATTCTTGCTTGGAAAAGGGTACCAATTTAATTGATCTTATTCCCAACTTACTTATCAGCTTTAGAACGGGGGCAATTGGTATTACAGCAGATATACAGAAGGCATTCCTTCAAATTAGCATTCCTACAACTGATAGAGACTATTTAAAATTTTTATGGTGGGAAAACGAGGATTGTAACAGCTGGGTGGTATACAGACACTGTAGGGTAGTATTCGGATTGACATGTAGTCCATTTTTATTGTCTGCCACACTTATACATTACCTTAACAATGTAATGGGAGAACATCAACAGACTGCACAGCTTCTGAAAAAATCGTGGTATGTAGATAATTGTTTAACAAGTTTAAACACTGTAAAAGAAACCACTAAATTTATAGAAGACTCCAAGCGGATTATGAGTGAGGCAAAATTCAATTTACGCATGTGGGTGACATCACCGCTGAAAATTAATGATTCAGGTAAGGATATAGTACCAGTACTAGGTATCAATTGGGATACTTCATCTGACCAGCTGTACTGTAGCACGGGAAACTTACCTGCCCCGGAAGATGTCCAACATCTTACAAAAAGAGATTTATTGTCACTTACACAAAAGATTTTTGACCCGATTGGATATACTTCAGCAATAATGTTGACACCAAAACTTATATTGCAAGAAGCTTGGAAAAAAGATCTGTCATGGGACACTCAGCTTGATGCTGATCTGATGAAAAGATTCCATGATTGGTATCAACACATTAATTGTTTAAAAGAATGTAAAATACCACGAAGATTAACTGAAAATATTATGAAAGATTGTGAGGTAAGTTTACATTTATTTTGTGATGCTAGTAAGGATGGGTATGCTGCAGGTGTGTTACTACGGGCTGCTGGAAAAGATAAAGTAACCCTACAACTAGTTTCAGCCAAATCACGTGTCACACCACCCAAAAAGATAAGTATTCCCAGATTGGAACTATTAGCTGCATTAATAGGGGCAAGACTACTCAGACAGGCCAGAGAAAATCTTAATTTAGAAAATTGTCCAGAATACTGCTGGACGGATTCTGCTGTTACTCTATGCTGGATTAAACGGGAATTACCTCTAAACACATTTGTAGGTAATAGAATAAAAGAAATTAGACAACATACTAATACAAACGATTGGCGACATGTTTCTGGTGAACACAACTGGGCCGACCTAGCGTCCAGAGGCTGCAACGCGAGAACCCTACTCGAGACCCGCTGGTGGGAGGGACCGGCGTGGCTGCGTCTGGAACCCGAACAGTGGCCGCAGTCTGACTTCACAGTGGACGAGCTGCAAGTACACCTGGAAACTAAGAAAACCGTTTGCAACGCACAAGTATGTTGTGATCAAAGTCTGCTAAATAAAATACAATATTTCTCTAAATATTCAAAAATCATTAGGATGGTAGCATGGATGTTAAGATTTACACATAATATACGACATTCACAAAATAAAAGAGAAGGAGAAATAACTTATAGTGAGTACAGTAAGGCAGAAAAAACTGTGATCAAATTGATACAAAAGGAAAACATTGAAATTTATGGAAAAAGGAGTGAACATTTAACACAGTACATAGATAAAGAGGGATTATTAAGAATCAAAACGAAACTTACAATATCAGATTTTCCAGAGACCACCAAGGCACCTTATCTTTTGTGGGCTAAGAATCCAGTGGTTACGGCTATGGTGAGACAGCGACATGAACATTTACAGCATGTAGGGGCTAATCAACTCATCATAGATATACGGGCGAGGTTCTGGATCATCGGTATACGTCGATTAGTAAAGTCAGTAATCTCTGCATGTGTTATTTGTAGACGTTATAGAGCTAAAGCTACACAGGCACCGACAGCGCCACTACCACCAGAACGCACTAACTGCTCCGCACCTTTTCAAACGACTGGTGTCGATCTAGCGGGCCCGTTATTTCTGCGTAATGGCGAGAAGTGCTGGATTGTACTATACACTTGTGCAGTGTATCGTGCAGTGCACTTAGAATTAACGAGATCACTCTCTACGGAGGCCTTTATTATGACATTGAGACGATTCGTAGCACGCAGAGGCCGTGCTGATTTAATTATGTCTGATCAAGGCACAAATTTCTGTGGTACCAAAAATTTGATTTCTTCTCTAGATTGGGAGGAGGTTCAGCGTAACTCCACCATTCGACGCATGTCGTGGAAGATGAACGCACCGACTGCAGCTTGGTGGGGCGGCTATTGGGAGCGACTAATACGGATTATGAAAGATCTTCTGCGGCGAATCTTAGGTAAAGCGTCAGTGTCATATGAGGAACTTGAAACCATATTATGTGAATGTGAAGCAATAATGAATGGCCGGCCCCTTACATATATAAATGAAGACAAGGGTGACTGTCTAGAGCCACTTACCCCGGCACATTTCATCCAGCCCGCACATAACACTGACATGACTGATTTTGATTGCATAGATGTTAACAATTTGAACAAACGGCACAAATATTTACAAGAACTTCGAGAACAATTCAAACTTCGTTTCAAAAATGAATATCTCACTTTGTTGGTCCAAAAAGGAAAAGAAACAAGAGATGTTATAAACATAGGCGACATTGTTTTGATAGAAACAGATGAGAAGAGGATAAGATGGCCATTAGGCATTGTTTTAGATTTGTTTACAGGAAAAGACGGAATCGAAAGAACAGCTCAAGTAAGGACTTCCACTGGAACCAAGGTTCGTCCAATCCAGAGGTTGTTTAAACTGGAAGTCTCTAGTCAGACTAGTGAAGATGTTTCATTGGTAAATGAGGCAAGTCAAAGTCCAATTTGTTCTTTGAAAAATAATTCAGAGCAACAAAAAAATGACGAACATTCGTCGTCTGAACTGCTTGAGAAACCTCAGAAATCCACTCGTTCCGGTAGAATGGTAAAATTGCCTAGTAAATACGATATTTATACTTAATTTTGTTTTGTTTCATAAAATAATTAATTACATAGGTACATGTTTGTTCAATAATTTATCTTTGAAAGTCGATATATTTAGTAAGTGATGTGACTTAAACATTGTAAAAATAATAATGTGTGTTAATGTGTGTATGCTATTCCTAAAAACGGTAATTATATTAACTATTTGTAATTCTAATTTCTAGATGGGTCATCTAGTGTTGAGTAGAAGATTATACTTGTTTCAGATGTGTACGCTAGATGGCACAAAATATTATTATGTAAAACGCCCTCTAGTAGCAAGTAGCAATACTAAAATTGATAATGTTCATTTCGGATACATCCTGTTTTTATTAGTTCTTTTTGGCGCTGGAGGATGTTAGATGTTGTGTATCCGACCATATTTTTAGTCTGTGGTAATTTTGTAGTAGCTGTGGAAAAGGAGAGTAGATTTGTAAGCCTACGAGTAATTATGTAATAAAAGCTTAATAAAAATTATGAAAAAGTATGGTGTTGTTTCAAACCTGCAAAAGGAATAAAGGACTCAACATAAAATAAAACTATCTGAGACAATTCAAGATAGTGTGGTTCTTTCTTCAAAAGGCCGTTTCTGACACTAATCTGAATAGTCCTTATCTGACCTGACTAAGATTATGTTTGGGACGTTAAAAGAGACTGACTTCTGAGTTTATTTCGGTATTTGTTCTAGTCGAAGAGGAAACACCGACCTCATCTAGTTCTAAAACATTTTTTTTTTTGCATTTTGCAGTTCAGTGTCAGGTTGTATCTTGATCAAATAAGACTCGCGACGTTATAAAATATATATTTGCAGAATTATAATCATTAGTATCATTAATACATCTCTTTAAGTTAGATTTGTTCCATAAGAACTTTTCCATAAAAATTGTAATAACAATGTACCTACTCTATTTCAGATAAAATAGTCGAACCAAAATCAATAGAATGGTATTTTAAGATTCCCGATTTAAAAGAGACATTAATGTCAGACAAGCAAGTTCTTGCCGTAAATGCGTCCACAATCTTTGAAAACAGTAACGCATCTGCCTTTAAAACTAAAATGAGGAACGGATATCCTTGCTTTTACTGTCGAGAAGTATGCAAGTTTGACAAACTGAGAGAACATCAAAAGAAACACCCAAAAGCAAGCATCTACAAGTTACTCAACCAATACAATGCAGATGAATTTGTTGTCTATGCCGATATCACAGACTTAAGATGCACAATTTGTAAAAAGAGGGTAAAAAATCTTAACGAATTGAGGACTCATTTGACTGAGAAACACGGAAGGAAAATATTCGCAAGTGCAGACAGAATTATCCCTTTTAAGTTGAAAGAAACAGACTTTGAATGTCAAATATGTGGAAGAAAATTTGAAACTTTTGGAGCTGTAGAAAAACATATGAATACTCATTTTGGGAGTTTCATGTGTGAAGCATGCGGGGCTGGGTTTATAACGAAACACAGATTAGCAGTACATAATTACACCCAACATAAAGACGAACAAGTTGTTTGCGAAGTGTGCAAGAAGAGCTTCCGAACACAAATGAAGTATCGTCTCCATTACGAGGGTGTTCACAAAAATATAAAAAAATTCAAATGTACGAAATGTCCGGAGAAATTCATCGATTACTTTACTAGACAAAAGCATTTGGTAGATGTGCATTCTGAAGCACCTTTGTTGTACAAATGTAATGTCTGTGACAAAGGGTTTAACAGGAGATTTAGCTTATCTTCACATGTGAAGCGTTGTCATATGGACGAGAAAAATATAAAATGTCAGGAGTGCGCATACGCTTGTTATACTAAGAGTGAGTTGAAAGACCATATGATCAAACATCAGAGTCCGCAGAAATTTGAATGTCCAATTTGTAATAAGTCATACGGTAGAAATAGGTCGCTGGCGATGCATATAAAGATACATAAAAATGATAAGAGTTAGGAGGGCCGCCTAGTGGATGCAGGCTAGACTGCCGAGTACTGAATTCGAATCCCAGTGGGATAGTTGCGTTGCACACCTGTAGAGCCTGAGTGACATTGACGGCATTATTGGTAGACATTTGTGAAATTGTCACAGAAATTGAGTTGACAAAACAAAATGGCGGCGTTACTTCTGATTTTGGGCCACGCGCCAAAATAACCTTGTAGCGATGTATTTTGACAATTCAACAAAATTCATTACGTTATTTACGCAGACGAATTTTTCAAACATGAAGTAATAGTATAGTAATTTTCTTCAAAATCTTTCGGATTGTGATTACACTATTGAGGTGCAGGTCGGGCAGTGTAATTGTGTTTTTCCATAGTTTCAGTGGCTGCCTGAGTTTTGGATTTGTGCCCGTTTGCTCGCTATTGGGTCGCCATTATTATATTATACCTGGCGAAATATGGGACTAAGCAGGGACTAGGCATAGAGAAGCCTCATTTGCATGCCGCGAATGTGATGTGATGTTATGTAAAACGACAGTGATATTTATGTATTAACAAGTGTCCTAACGTGTATATTTATTCAATAGTTAATAAGCCAAAGGCACTAAAGCCGATATCGGACGAGTGAACGATGCTGAATGAAAGGCAAAAATTAACAAAAAGTGAAGCGTCTTACTTCGGCTTAAGTACTCATCAAAGTTTTTTCTAGTCAATAGGGTTTAAACAAATTTTCGGATAATCTGGCTTAAGCGTTGATCGAACGTATACGCTGCGCAAACGCGACGCTAACACAGCGTCACCGCGAGATCAACGAACCCTGGATGTAAAGACAGTTAAATTAAGGTATGCGCTTTGGTAATCTTCGTGTTTCCTTATTAGCACGAATGTCACGCCACAGAGTAACCCTCTACAGAGGCATAGCTTCAAAGTTTTGTATCGCGCTTTGTAGTAGTGCTCATATCATTGCCAGTTTGTATGAAGTTTTCTCTCTGTCGAGTTACCTAGGTACAGTCCTTTCACAATTATTTTACTTCTGACAGCATCAACCCAATAGCAACCTTATTGTCGCTGTGATTTTGACAGTCAGAGGTAAAATAACTGTGAAAGGACTACTCCGGTCGCAAATCGTCATCAGTCATTCAAAAGTTTTGGAATAGTATTTTATCATTGCATAGAGTTGTTAATCTTTTTTTTTGTAATCTTGGTCATACAAAATAGGCAAGTACTTCAATGTTTACAACAGCTCTTTATTAGATCTCATTATCGCGCATTCGTATTTCCGAAGATAGACGAAGATTCCCGAAGCGCATACTTTTTTTTAAATATCTATTCTGTACATGTATTGCTAATTTTATTTGCATTTTAAACAAGTTTTGTTAATACAGTGCTTTGTATATTAATTATTTAAGTCGTCTGATCTAAACGTTATATTAACGCGTAGATTTGGCACTGAGCCTGCGCTGATAGAAATAAGTCTTTGGTTTTATATTGATGTAAAAAAGTTTCTGAAAAAAATCAGTTTGTTATGGAATTTGTACTTTGTCATGTATGACTATGAGCTCGTGTTCCTAAAACTTTATAATTATCTAAGATTCTGAATTCAAATATACTCAATCATTTATTGCATTCCACAATGTATGCTTAGGTGGTAAGTAAACACTTTGTTGTAACAATCGTGGACCCTGTCGGTATCTGATTATTTGTTAGGCAGGATGCAGACAGATGCTTTTAGGTGAGAATGGGTTACCCCGTATAGATAGTGCAATCCACGACGACGCGCCCCATTCCACTCCGCTCCGGACTAAAGTACAGCTTACAGTACAGTAACCGCGGAGTGGGGCGCGTCGTCGTGGATTGCACTATCTGTAAGGTAATATTACCTGATCGACAGAGCTCTGCTCTGGTGAAAATAGATACGACAAATCGTCCAGGTACCAATTTTGTATCACATCCCCGAGGCTGTGAAAATAGAGCAAAAGAATTTTCCCACATAAAGGACCTAGCTAGGTCGATTTTTCGCCCCCGTAAACCCCTATATTGCAACTTTCATCGATACCGTTAGAGCCGTTTTCGAGAACGTGATAATATCGTACTACCATACCTTTAATTCAAGCACGGAGACGTCTCGGCGCCCGCTGCTAGAGACGGCATTTTTAACATTTGTCCATACAAACCAAGCGTTTACTCGCACAGTCTTTTATTTTTTATTGAGTAATGAGCCTGCTCTGACCACTATCTCGCCTGATGGAAAGCGATAGATGAGGACTGCGATGGTATATTTAACGAGCGTGCCCAGAAGATGCCTGTTCACTCTTGCTATATGTGAAAGGGAACACAGACGCTGGCAGAGAGTTCCACACTTTGGCTGTGCGCATGATATATGTGGAGAAGCGCTGAGTAAGACTGGTTGGGATATCAACCAAGTGCGGATGGTACCCAGCAGCAGTCCGGTACCTAGTAAAATGGAGATGGTGGGATCAGAACGTGGAGCGTGTAATATGACAAAAAAACCGGCCAAGTGCGTGTCGGACCACGCACAATGAAGGGTTCCGTAGTTGGAATGAATGAATCGTAAGAACAAACTTAACTTTATAATTGAAAAACATGTTCGGAATATATGTGAGAACATGTTTTTGCAACCGCAAATTTAAGTTGGTCGATTATTACTCGTAAACTTGTAAAGCCCACTTAAGTGTGATAGTTTTCCTTTAAACTTCGTTATATATAGGTACTACTTCCGTGAAATTTGAATTTCTAACTACAACCTTTTAGTTGGTAGAAGGGGGGGGACACTTGACTATAACGAAAATTGGTACTTTAAAGCTTGATAAGTCACGAACGCTTGTCTTAATAAAAAAACGGTCTTCGCAAACCCCTAATATTTTTGAAAGACCTATCCAACGATATCCCACACAATGAATGGAGGTACCCTAAATAATTGTTTTTTTTTATTATTATTTTACTACTCTTTTGGCGTCATTAACGTGTATACTCATACTAAAATACAACTCTCTTGTACCAATAGTTTATGAGCTAATCCGCGGACAGACAGACGGACATGGCGAAACTATAAGGGTTCCTTGTTGACTACGGAACCCTAAAAATGACGTATAGAAGCTGACAGCATTGAATGGCGGTCGCGACAAAAGTTGTCCGCTTAAAAAGGAGAAGTAGTCAGGCCCAAGCGTTTCGACCCCCAAACGTCTCAAAACTGTAGTTACCCATAAGGTGAAAGTATTTGCGGCGGTTGAGGGTCTTAGCAGCCGCAGCAGCGGCGACAGCACAGCCCGCCGTTCTTGGAACATGAGATGCCACAAGGGTGTCGACACAGGTTACATCCCACACCAGAGGCCTACCCAAGGTGGATAGGCCTCTGGTGGCAAGGCAACCACGTCAAGCCCTCTCTTCCCATCGTCACGTACTAACTTGGTTTCATAAAAATAGTAATTAATTAATTAGAATTGGAAAAGTGGAAATCATCTGGAGATAAAAGTAAATTAAAATTTATATATCTAATGACGTTCCCAGTCTGCATACAAAAATCAACAAAATATACCCAATAGTTTAGTAACTTCACTACAGCCACTACACTACACACACTATAGGGTCAACAATTGGCTTAACCTATACCACTATTAAGTTTGTTTGAATAATCACTTTTCAATAGACTTCAAAAAGGGGTTCCCAATTCGGTTGTTTTTTTTTTGTATGTTTGTTACGCGATTACTCCGCCAATTATGAATTGATTTTGATGATTCTTTTTGTTTTTGGTAGGGCATAGTTCAAAAGTGGTCCCATATAAGTTTGGTCAAGATCTGATGAGGGGTTTTTGAGTTAGCTTCAATAATACGTATTTTTCCCACCTAGTATATGTGGACGATGTTCTAATAGTTCCTGTCACTGTAATTTACATAGCAGGTAGTGGTATTCAAATTTTTGTGGAGGGTTTGTGTAGGTACCACAACTAAAAAAACCTAAAAAAACGTTTTTTACAAAAAATAAAACCGACTTCCAAAAAAAACACTACAAAGTGAAAAATTACTTTGATTTCGGAAGTCGGTGTCTTTGGTTTTGTATTTTCGTTTTTTTGCCACCGACTTCCGAAATCAAAGTTATTTTTCATAATCATAATCATAATAATCATAATCATAATCATTTTTATTTTTCATAATCATTTTCACTTTGTAGTGTTTGTTTTGGAAGTCGGTTTCATTTTTTGTAAAATAGTTTTTTTAGATTTCGAACTTAGGTCATTTAATAGTTTCAAAATACTACTATGCTTTAGTATTGCCAGTGTTTTCATTTATTGTCGTATTTTCGTCAACACATTGCATAAAATAAACTATGTATAATATGTCGCAGTAAGATGGTTATAGCCGTAATATATGTAGTTATATGAAAGCGGTTCATAACTGTCAGAGTGGCTAATTTTGTTACTGCGACCAATTTCGACGTAGTTGGTCACAGTTCTAACCTATTTGGTCGGAGTGCCCTAATAGTTATATTGCTAGATCGTGCTTATATCATACCTAGTTATATTCCTAATAAGATAGTTATGAACCGCTTTCATATAACTATATTACGGTATATAGCTATGTCCCTAGGGATAAAACTTTTTATTTTTATGGGTGGGATATCATCAAATGACATCTCCCGCTGTACTGCTACACCCGTGTTCCTTCAGTTGCCTGTGCAATGCCAGGGGCCACGGTATCCCTTTCGGACTTTCCCGCAACCCCGGCAGGCATCGGTCCCCTTCACCCGCTGACATCTCTTTGAGGCGCGCGTGGAACACAACGTGTTGTCGACCCGGGCTAACGGCTATAACCATCCTGCTGCGACATATATATTTTAGTGTATACAGGGTGTTTGGTGGAAGGACCGACACAATTTTTTGAGAGTAGTGTCATTAGCTGGCACAAAATTGTTTTATTATTTATTTTTATAATTAATGTTAATATTTTCGTCCTGTAACACAATTTTAAGACTGCAAAAACATAATCAAGTCATTTCCTAGAACCAATTGTTGTTATATTAAATGTGCATTGCAAATAATAACACCAAAAGTTATTATGTTCTATTACAACCACAAACAAAAAAGATATGTCAAAAAACATTTCAATTACCGTGCCACTTAAAACAGTTGCTATGGGTGAAAGTTTATAGCGACATTTATATAAAAAAAGTAATTAAGTCGGTCCATCTACAAAACACCCGGTATATTTTATCGTATTAATACAATTGAATACAGGTCACACTATGTATAATGTATAATATAAATAAAACAACTTCATAAATAAGCGTTTCTGTATTTATTTCCATATTTACATAACACCAACATTTGACAATTTCATTAACTTATGTAACTTTGGTACAGTGTTCTTATAAAAGTTATCTACATGTTGAAAAAATAGGCTGAATATTGACATATTGACAATTTTAAACGGTTAACTAAAGGGCCTCTGCACACTGGCGGCCGGCAAGGGAGAGCATCAAGGGGGATTCCAGCGCACACTGACAAGAAAAAAATTCTGCGATATAGCGAGCGTCCGCCAACTTACCGGAGCATATGCTCGAAGGTTGATCACCGAGCATACATTGAAATATATATACCTTATTTTGTATAATTGAGTTTGTGAACAGTGAATATTAGTTTCATGATAATTACAAACTACCTACTTACTATAAAAATTACCTCGTAGAGAAATAAAGTAAAATATTATTTTAGACCGGCCACGATTCAGCGGCCGTATTGTAGTCATTATCATATTTAAAATAAAAAAGTATGACTAAATCTAGGCCACTTTAATGCGTCTCACTTGGCTACACATTTTGTCGCAGTATACGTACAAGTCGTGCCATTAAGGGTATACTAGTCGACGACTCGAACTCGTTGGTGGGCGTGACTAATATGCATGCTAATTAGTCTAATTATATATTTATCTATATTTTATTATTTAGTGAAATAGACGATTTATAACAAAAACGAGCACGTAAAATTTCATGAACAGACCTTTGGGCGCATAGATATTATGAAAAAGGTACTGGATATATTTACACAAAATAAAATATTTGAACTATATTATAAATTATCTATTCCTGTACGGTTCTAGGTCTGTTTTTCCATTCTTCCTACATAAGTTATTTTTTTACGCCCAAAAACGAGTTAAAATTTGTGTTTAAATATGGAAGTTTCGAAGCTCATAACTTCCAAATAATTTTTTTTTTCCAATTCTGCTTCCATACATGGCTAGATAATGACAAGACAAATTGATATAATTTTTAGTTTTGAACGTACACCGTCAAACAGACGAATAATCACCATACTACGTTTGTATGGAAGAATGACCGACTAGGGTAATGGTAGACTAATCTAACCTAATCCTTAAAGTTGAGACTTGACGCAACACGTGGTTTGACTTGCGCAGTAGACGATTTATGGGTCTCTTTAGCGGTATGACATCCCCGCCGGGGCATCATCGGGGCGGCGCGCCGCCCCGATGATGCCCCGGCGGGGATGGGCGGGAGGCGCGGTCAAGTCTCAACTTTAATGGCACGACTTACAACTTTTTTGATATTTACAAACCTCTAATATTTTTACAGTGAGCGCGAGACACGATTAACAAATAATAACAAGTGGAAACTTCAAATAATCAAGATTACTCGAGCCATATTATATGTCCCGAGTTACAATAGGACAACTCGGGACCCGACCGAGACTATAAATACATTTTGACATAGAATAATACACTCAATTTTTTGTCTCATAAAGTACAAAGTTGTACTGCCGCCGAAATATAAGCGTCTAAACGTCTCCTCGGGACGCATTAGCTACGTTATGCCTCTGACCATAAAGTGTATTATTCAATATCATAAACTGCTGCTCTACGCTCTTCCTTGATTCCTTCTTCTTCGTCGAATCTGCTATATGTATAGAAAATCGTCCAAATGTTCATGCTTCATTCTTCTTTAAATGCTGTTTCCCATGCTGCTTCAACGAATTCATTGACACATACTTTTTATGGCAAATTTGACATTCAAAGTTCTTGGCACCAACATGCCTTAACAAATGTTCCTTCAGCTCATAATTACCAAAGAATTTCTTGTCGCACTTCCCACATTTGTACGATTTCTTATTCTCATGTTTTTTCCTAATATGGTTAGTATAGTACTGTTTCCAAGTAAAACTGTCCCCACAGTATTCGCAGGTTATGGTTTTAATTTTTTCCGCGTGCTTTTCCAGGCAATGTAAGTGTCTTAGGTACTCACCAGTGAACTTCTCCGGGCAGTAAAGACATTTGAACTTAGATAATTGCTGATGAACTAACTCTTCATGTTTCCGCCTATATTTTTGGAGAGTAAAAACTTTATCACAAAACCCGCATTCGAATTTGCCAACGTTATGAATTTGTACGTGCTGTTTTAAACGGTTGTGGGCTAGAAAAGTGTCTCCGCAGTCATCACATACATAGTTATTGTAATGAGCGTTCATATGACCATCTAAATGAAGGTAATTCGAGAAAGATTCTTTGCACAACGCGCATTGAAGATCTGCCTTCAAAACGTACGGAATTACTCTAGTATACGCTTGGTCCAGCACTACACTATGCTTATCTTTCAAATGTTTGAACATTTCGTTCCAATTGTTAATGACAACGCAGCAAACAGTACAAAGGAGGTTCTCTATATCAAGTTTGATTACCTCGTTCATCCAATAAGGTCGCATGGCGTATTCTATCTTCTCTGTTCTGTGGCCGACGTGTTCGGTCCTTGTGTGAGTTCGGAGGTCGTCGGGGTCCTCGAAATGAGGTCCGTCGGTGGAGCAATACGCGCAGAAGTAGCGAACGTTCTTCGATTTATAAGGGGTCGCGTTCGTGAATGTTAGAATAGCTTTGATTTCTTTTATGAGTTGGTACATCTTCTCTCGGTTCGAGTCCACTTCACCGCCTAAAAGGAATTTGTTTTTGAGTTAATATTTTAGTTTTCTTTGATTTATGCAGTCTCATACTAAATAAAAGGGCGGACTTTAGTATCCAGTGGCCGACTTTAGTATTATGGTTAAAATAGGTCGAATCTGTCCCAAAATCTAATCGGGGCACCCCGACACCACCTAGTCCTTTTGGCTGCACCCTAGTGTTTTTAAAAATCCGGAGGCGCGGAGGGTGGGCAGCCCCCGCCCGCTGTAACGAAGCATAGGCACATGGTCGCATGGGTGCCTATACTTTGTTACGTAAGGACGAAGGGGCAGCACTTCTCGCAGCGCCGAAGACGTGCAGAAGCAACTTTGTTTTTTGTTTTTTTTTTCAAAAATGGTGCGTCCTCCTTTTATGGGAGTGGCGCCCCCTCCCCCTCCCCCTTACCCTCGTTTTCGTGCCACCGGATACTAAATTTTAACCAAATAAAAAACCAAGACATAGCGGTGCGAACAATACAGTGAAGCATGCCAAAACTACACCTTCACTCTGTGCATACACGCTCAAACGCACATTTACAATGAAACTACATCTCACTGTGTGCACACATGTTTACGAAACATCACTGTTGTCAGGACTGTCTTGGTCTTTTATTTGGTCTAAGTTTAGTGTACTTAGAATATACTAAGTAATCATTCCACACGAATATGAACCGTAACCTTGTGAACAAATAAAGTTCACATTCGCTTTTATGAATATAAACATACATCATGTGGATAAGAATATTGTTCATATAATCCGTATGAAACTCTATGATCTTTGACAGTCGTTACGAGTAGTCAATAGCCCGAATGACTGACAACCAGTCTTACCAAGGAGTATCGTGTTACAGATAGTGAAATCCACGACGACGCGCCCCACTCCGTGATTACTGTACTGTAAGCTGTACTTTATAGTACGGAGTGGGGCGCGTCTCAGTGGATTGCACTATCTACACCCAGTAACTGTATTGTGGAGGTCAGATAGGCAGTCGCTCAATATAAAAATATTCAGCTGCATCCGGTTAGAATGGAAGTTGACCTTAACATAGTTGGGAAATGGCTTGGCAGACGACGAGCATCTAATGAGGTGTCTTTAATGCTACATGGGTAAAGGCTACTAAGGTGTAATCAAATTCTTGTCATCATATACAAAGTACACTTTGTAAACAAGCTGAGTTATATAAAAACAGGCAGCATCATCGACTTTTACTGAAAAGGCAGTAGACGTTATCTTTTGATTACGTTGTATGTAGCCATTTTCAGTTATAATAAGTTACAAGCATAAATAAATAATGATGTTAGAATCAGATATTGTAAAACAGAATTCCCTAATAAAGTCTACATTTACCAAAAATAAGTTAATACATTTAGGATGTTGCTGTTTTTGCATCCAATTGCTGCTTTTGCGCCATGTTGCTGTTTTTTTTTTTTTAACTATGGCATCTCGCAGGTATACCACTAAGGTATTTACTGCTCAACCGAACAATCCTGTGGCTGCCTTAAGCACTACACTCAAAGCCTCCAGCCAGGAGCAAAACTATTCTAAATTAAAATTAGGCGAACGCTCGCTAAGGGCACCCCCTGTGGGGTACGAACCTCGGCTTAGGGCGTCGCTGAGGGGAGGACAGCAAGATGGGACAGGCTGGATCAAGGATATATTATTATTATTATGCGGGGAATTTAAAGCTACGCGCTCAGCTGCGGCGCGGGCTGGCGCTTCATCGGACAAGATGTTGCTGGTCTTGCATCAGTCATTTATACCACCGCTGCACCATTGGTTCTAATAGTGACACCTTATTGGTCAAAGAAGGAAGTTGCTGTCTATGCCACAACTATGAAGGTGCGTTGCTGGTTTTGCTTCCAATCTCAATTTAGAACGTCTATTTTGTATAGAATGATGCTGGTTTTGATACGATTTTAATATTCGGTGAAGTAAAGTTGACGGAATACTACCATACTGCATTAAAAGTTGCCAAAATGAAAAAATGGGATGTTACTGCCTTTGCTTTTATATGACTCATTTTACAAATTAGAGGATTATATCCAAGAAAAATGCTAGGAAACATGCTCCATAGGACAATTTAGAATCTTGACAAAATCTAACTGGTTGCCAATTTAATTGTAATAATATTATTTTTTATAACATTGATTTTATATTATATGATTACTTGAACTCACATTACTTGACTTATTATTAGTATTACTTGTTAAAATGTCAGGAATATCGTATAATTTTACAATGTTTGTAAATATGTGAGCACCATGCATCTATCACATAATTAATTTATCTGTCATTCATTCATTTATCACTCTTTTTACCTATCGTGATAAAGTAATCTTATTCTAGGTGCATCGTCTTCACATATAATGATATAATTAATGTATACAAGATATTGTGAAAACATTTTAAAAGAGTAACAGTGGAGTTTCTTGCCCATTCTTCTACATACGAAAACTAGCTTTTGGAAAGGGCGACTATTTTTTAATTTTATGTTCAAAACTGCCTTTTTGTGCCTAGTTCACGCGGTGTAGCATGGGTGACAGAAAGGGTAAATTTATTTAATTTACTACAATTATTACTGAGTCCGTATTATGAGCACAATCTGTATGTAGGTACGGATCAGTCGTAAAATACAGAATCAGTCGAAACTAGTAAATTATAATATATTTTACTTTTTCTGTCACCTGTCACCCGCACCATGCTACACCGCGTGAACTGTAATTGAAATAAATTATTTGACTTTGACTTTTTACTATTAAAGTTATTTCCACTTAAACAAATATCAACCTTATGCTAGTGTAAATAAAGCTGATGCCTGCCGTGCTATTGAAAGTTAAATTTTATGTGTAGATAAACTTATTTTTACAAAAACTCATTCTATCTAATATTTAAATATATAAATAGTATTAAATATTATATTATAAATGTGATAGTGAGTGTGTTTGTTTTTTACGCTTTCACGCTACACCGGCTGAACGGATTTGGATGAAATTTGGCACATGGCTAGACCATCACCTGGGTTAGGATACTTTTTATACCGATACTCACACGGGATCGAGACTTATGCAATTATAAATATTGGGTACCTATGCAATTGGCGTTTTTTTCTCACAAATAGAGAACCTCGTCACTTCTATGATTTAAAATTATCATATCGAATAATGACCATCATAGACAACTACCAATAGTAAAAAAAACTTATTACTTATAGTTTTCTAAACATAAAAAATACCTTAAAAATGAGTCCTCTTTTTGTTAGCAGCACTTATTTTTTTCGCTTAATCTAAGTGGCATACGTTATTTTAGTTTTTAAACATTAGTGCATAAAATTTTTAAAATATGAGCATTCATGGTTGTTAAATAAATTAAAAAATGTTAGTATGAAAAATACAACTTCTTTTAAATTCTCCATACAAAACGCCAATTTCATAGGTAACCTAATAGGTAACTCGTATAATGCCAGTTTTACTACTAAAACATGTATTGGATAACAACTTCGGGGAAAAAAGAAGCACATTAATCCGAACCGATAAACACATTTATTTCAAATCACACAATACATAGTTATTTTTAATGCTAACTAAGCATTTTCAACCCTGTCTTAGCTTTAAATAGAAAAACTATTTTTTCCAAATCCCTGATACAAGTAGTGCAATCCACGACGACGCGCCCCACTCCGCGATGACTGTACTGTAAGCTGTACTTTAGTACGGAGCGGAGCGGAGTGGGGCGCGTCTCAGTGAATGGCACTATCTATAGGTGCGCACATTTATTTTATATCACACTACACAATAATCGATTAGGTACTGCCAAATGCATCCACTGACTGGTCCAGTTATATCTGTGTGGTTCTTTCCTCAAAATACCATCTCAGATACTTCTTCTTCTTCTCGTGTGGTTAGTAAACTAACCTGGTGTCAGAGTTTTAAAGCCGCCCACGAACCTCTGACTTGGTTTCACATGCCGTCGAGAAATATCTCTCAGGCATGCCGGTTTCCTCACGATGTTTTCCTTCACCGTTTTTTGAGCAAGTGATAATTATATAATACGCACATGAATCCGAAAAGTCAGAGGTGCGTGCCTTGGGTTCGAACTCGAGACCTACGACTTGTCAGTCTGACGGTCACACCACTAGGCTATCACTGCTTATGATCTCAGATACTGATCTGCATGGTCCTCATATGGCCTGACCAAAATTATTGTCTGGACTTTAAAAGAGACTGTGACCTCTCCCCTCTGAGTCTGTTTCGGTGTTATTTCTCAGAGTAATCGGATAGAAGACACCGACCGTATCAAGTTTTAAAATATTATTTTAAAATTAACTAAATAAATATTGTGTATTAGTGATTACATTTTTTTTTCTTTAAAGTTTCGTTATATATACTACTTCTATTAATTACCAACCAACAATTTAGCTGGCAGGGTGGAGGGATACTTAACTCCAACAAAAACTAGCACTTTAGAGCTTAATATTTCGCAAACGGATCCCTGAATCCAAAAAATATTTTCACAAACTCACAATATTTTTGAACGATCTTTCCTAAGACACCCCACACCATGGGATAGATAGTCGAGAACAAAATAAAAATATCTCTATTTTACCACTTTGTCGGCGTGATTTATATGTATACCCATGCCAAATTACAGCTTTCTAGTACTAACAGGTTCTGAGCTAAGCCGCGGAAAGATGGACAGACAGAAGGACATGGCGAAACTATAGGGTTTCCTTGTTACTTACGGAACCCTAAAAATGAAGTGTACGTTGTTTTAAAAGTAGTTATTCACACAGTCGTCATTGTATTTTTAGTAATCGATTTGTATAACTTATTGTTTGGTTATGGAAATGAAGACGCTTATATTATTATTTTTACTTTGCCAGCGACTTCATCCGCTGTATATGCCTGACCTCTAAATACCCGAAAAATTCGCAATTTTTCTTGTCACGTCATTACGGCGCATTAGGTGCATGTGCATGTACCCGGTGCGTCTGGTGAGTGCAACAGATTGATGAATTAAAATTTTATATACCTACCTTTTAAGTAGTGTGTATTACTAACAACATAATAGACGGAAAAGTCTGAAATAAAGTATTTTTATTTTGTATTTATATAGGAAATCCCTGTGCAAAATTTCAGCTTTGGCTAGGCTAGCTAGGTCAAAAGATTTTGGCTGGGTGATAATGAGTCAGTCAGTGAACTCAGGGACTGAGGACTTGTTGTATTGATCACACAAAACAGTTATTTTTTATGCTAACTAAGCATTTACAGCGCCTTCTTGACTTTTTCTTAATTACCGCGTTGTCAGTGCTTGGGCTTTCGCGTGGTTCATCATATGATTCACCCAAACACTCTTCTGTGTAAACGTTTCCCCGCATCTCTCACAAGTATAAGTCGTCTCATTATCGTGTATTTTCATATGACCTTTAAGAGAAGCTCTAGAAACGTAGTATTTTGAGCAAACCGAGCATTGAAACTCCTTGATCTTAGTATGTTTTACTCTATGTTTTTTCATCTCTGATTTAGTATAGAATCCCTTGTCACATTCCGGGCATTTGTGTGGTCTTAGCTGCAAATGAAGATGGTTCATATGATTCTTCACAGAACGTTGGCTGTGAAATAATTTCCCGCAGTCGTTACAGGCGAATTTACGAACTGGAGCGCCATGTTCCTTCACCTCATGTTCTGACTTCCTTAAAGAATCCATGAATCTCTCATCACAATACCCGCATTTACGAATTTTAGAACCTTTTAGGTGTAAGACTCTTTCGTGTTCCTTCATTTTGATTCGGGTGTCGAAGATTTTGGAACAAAACGCGCAGACAAACGTGCCTGTTTGATGTCTGATCGTGTGAGTTCGCATAGAGCGTCGGTTGATGAACCATCGATTGCATTCCTTACATGTATAGTTTGGGAAGTGCTCATTCATATGTTCAGATAATTGCTTGAAATAATTAAACTGTTTAGTGCAAAGAGCGCATGATAACACCTTCTTTCCGAATTTAAATGGAATGATATGATTGGTAGCGTCTAAATGGATGGGTTGTCTGTGAATAAATTTTATATGGTTCATGATTTCTTCAAGGGTTTCTATTTCACGCCCACATATCTCGCATTTGAGGTCTGTTATGTCTAGTTTAATGATCATGTCTGAAACGTATTTCACGTTGTCAAGTTCGTTAACATTTTCGGAATGTGTTGTCAGTGTGTGCTTTTTCAGCGCTGAAATATCAGGCGTTTGAAATTTGCAGTAGATGCAAGCATATCCGATGCCCCAGTAACCTCGGACTGGCGTAGCGTTTGTGCATCTTAGGACAGCACGTACGCTCTTTTTGAAATTTGCCAGAAATTTCCTGTCTTTCTCTATATTGTTCTTATCTTTCTCATCTTCAGCATGTGTAGTGCATTTATTCCCCTGAGCTTTGTTTTTCTGTAAGTTGCTCTTAGCTTTGCCATTTTCATTCTCTGTAGCCTTTTTATTCCGATGGGCATCTACAACAAGAGTTGCTTCTTTAATGATTGCTGTTTCATACAATAACATAAGATAATTATGTTGAAATCTTCAACAAAAGCAGGCGTGGTAATCAAAAGTCGTTTCTTCTTGGCATGACAATATACCTGTTTCTTGCAGTACGGCTATACTGCATTCGCGATTTAGCATCCAAGTGTACAAAATGTCGTTTTGAAAAAAAAAAAGCTTTAATACCCACACATAAAGTTTAGTTTGCGCTACCTACAACTTTAAACATTTTTATGACTATTTCAGTAGTACTACTAGTCATTCTGAAATCGACTTAATTTACATCTACATAATGAAATGAGTTTTAGTCTTTGCCGTGTCTTGTGCGTTGTCTGACAGTAAGAACATGAAATTTTGGAAGGGAATGAACTTTAAAAAATCCTTCCGTAGTAGTGCTCAACTACACAAGAATTTTTGAAATTTTATTCATTAAAGAGGTTAAATAAGGGATAAAAGTTCGTATGGTTTGTTTGTATGCTCTTAAATTTTGCTGATAGAAAATCCCATTGGGAATACGGCTTAATTGATACCCTTTTAAGTGCAAATAACATAAATTAGAAACAAGGAATTGAATACACTTTAGCCTATAATGGTCCTATTGCTGGGACACCTCTCAATGAGATAGAGTGGGCCGTAATACAGCACGCGGGCCCAGCGAAGATGTCACATGTCTTCGAATTTTTGGTTCTAGGACATGTCGGTTCCCTAACGATGTTTTTCATCACCGAGTGAACTAATGATTTTTCCTCTCTACTGTATTTATATACCGGTCAACTGCCCTAACTTCGCCTGATTTCCTATGTTTGCCTAGATGAAAAAAGATGTAATATTTTTTTCATTTTACTTGTATGGCAATCGAAACTTTAAGTTCTGTATGAAAACTCAAAGTTTCGATTGCCAAACAAGTAAAATGAAATAGTAGATTGTTTGCCAAGGGAGCAAACAACTATTTTGAAGGCGAGAGTGTTTCTTTGAATCCAGAGCGGAGCGAAGGATTCTAGAGTAGAATCCTGAACACAGCGAGGGATTCAAAGTACGTCACTCGAGCTTAAAATAGTGTTGCTCCCGAGGTGAACACTCTAATTTTCATCACCCTCTATGAGAAACATAAACGTGTGCGGTCCGACCTCATCTCTCACGTATGATTTAAAACCAAAACAAAATTTTGCAACCGCCATCTTGGATTTACGTTTTGAGCTCTTTAACGACTTTAGCAGCTTTAAAAACTATAAAAGCGATACCGGAATCATGAAAAATTTTAAGAATTTCACAGCTGCCATCTTGGATTTATATTTTAACTTTACTATCGGCTTTAGTACCCTCGAAAACTATGAAAACGACACCCATGACAAACAACTTGAAATTTTTCGCAGGCGCCATTTTGGATTAACATTTTGACCTCACTATCGGCTTTAGCACCCACGAAAACTATGAAAACGACACCCATGACGAAAAATTTGAAAATTTTCGTAGCCGCCATCTTGGATTTATATTTTGACCTCAATATCGGCTTTTAAACCCTCGAAAACTATGAAAACGACACAAATGACGAAATTTTTTATTTGTTTCACAGCCGCCATCTTGGATTTTTATTTTGACCTCATTATCGGCTTTGGCGCCCTCGAAAACTATGAAAACGACAACCATGACGAAAAATTTGAAAATTTTCGTAGCCGCCATCTTGGATTTACATTTTGACCAAATAATTCACACTTTCCCTGTCTTTCTTGCCAGCCTGTCACTTGTTCATACAATGATCTTGATTGATCTCTTTGGTGATTGGAACTTTTACTAATAATATCCACATTCCAAATTCAAATCTATTTTGCTCCCTAGGGATCAAAGAGCTATTTTGGTCCCTGTGTATGAAGAACAAACTAGCTCTTTTAGAATAGATGTGATGAAAAATATATTATAGCTTTTTCATTATAGGCATACATAGGACGCCAGGCGAAGTCAGTTGTAATAAGAGCAGTTGACGGTACCCATAGTAGGTATATGTTTATATATTTAAGCTTTATGTATTTATTTTAGTAAGTGTTTATAATTTACGTTCTAAGTGTAGGTATTTTAGTTTAAGACTTCGCTTAATCATTTTTTTTTTCACAAACTATTGTGTAGACAATAGTGTGTGAAAAAAAAAGAATTTACATTTCTGCTTTCGCAGGTCTGCTGGAAGAAATTGCTTAGGAAATAAGCAGTACTTTTGTACTCAACATTATAATTATGTCGTATGTGTATCTATTTTACTGTGTACATAAATAATTAAATAAAATCAAATAAAAAATAATGGCCATACTAATTTTATGAAAATCTTGTTTCCTTCAGAAAAAAACCTTACTTAATATTTTAGGTATTTAAAGGAGGCGCGATATAAAAAAAGTTATTTTTGTGATCCAAATGATTTATTTATCGAAATTAATTCCTGGTTTACAGGTTTTATTGAGAACATATAAAAATATAATTATTTGTTTGCTTTGAACGGGCAAAGACAATAGCATAGAGCAGTTGGGCCATTCAAGGAACGGTGTGGAAAAGGCTGAGATTGCTGATAGTAATGCGATGTACGATTGACACCCCAGAAACCTATGGGATGATTATACATTTTTTGATAGCTATTATTATTTTCTAAAGTGCTGAATCCATCCATAATATCAACTGTTGTCTTTGCCCGCAGCATTACTTAAATCATAAGTAGAGATCGGATATTCGGATGCATATTTACCTAAAGTTGAGGTGTTGGCTATTATGGAAAGCACTTTTGTATCGAAAAAATCCCGGGATTCCGGAATTGATACATTTTGTACTTTTTGACTATAGAATGCAAGAAATGTTGTAAAGTAGGTTGCCAAATTGGCATAGCAAAGAGCGACAAACAACTTGGTGCCTTGAGTTTCATTAAAAAATGTTTACAGTAGGTTTATATTTTTTTTATGTTAACACCGCAAAAGTAACCTTCACAAGAGGGCTGATAACTCGTTTCCATTCCATGTATCCGATTAGTTTTGCATTCCCGGATTTTATTAAATTCCGGGATTTAAGTTAATAAAAAATAAATTAAGAAGCCACTTCCATAATTTCTGAGCCAAAAATTAGCTTTACGTAAATATGCATCCGAATATCCGATCTTTAATTATAAGGTTAACTATTTACATTAAGTACCTAACAGCTTACAAATAAAAGTACCTAATTCCTGCTTACGGTTAGTCCAAGCGATCAAATCTGTTATTTTATAGAACATTATCTGTTCGACACCTAGATTTACTTATTAAATATTGCGAATGAGTGTTACGTCGTTTCTGAGTAGTCTAACAACATTCTTTGTTTTTTATAACAAAGTCGCTTTATTATTTTCCTGTGTGACCGCTTCGATTTTCTAAACCACACAATGGATTTTGATACGGTGTCCCCATCATCAAGAGCATTTATTGGGGAAGAATTATATTAATAATTAATATTTAGCACAGACTTTTGCTGTTTTGACATGTCGCTGTATTGCACCCGTGCAGTGGGCAGATAGCTTATCTTACTATAGCGTATGACAAAAAAAAAAAGAGATTCTCGTCATGACTGCCTCGTTGGTCTAGTGGTCGCAAGCGCTACTGCTGAACATGAGGTCCTGGGTTCGATTCCCAGGTCGGGCAGTGTCATTGGGTTTTTCTTTCTGGAATTTCTCAGTAGCAGCCCGGAGTCTAGATTTATGCCAGGTTGATGGCAATAGGCTCGGCCCCTATTACCTGGGACTTAAACATAACTGGCGAAATGTGGGTGTACTATACCTAGGGAAAACAAGGCGTGATGTTATGAGATTCTCGTCCTTAAACGATTCTACTATGTTTATTCCTCATATGCACTTTCCAAGCGGTCCTATACACGAACGTTCTCTCACAATTATCACATTTAAACTTCCGATCATCTAAATGTCCCCTTACATGTTGATTAAGACTGCACCGCGTCCCAAAAGATTTCGTACACATATCGCACTTGAAATCCCTTGATTTTGTATGAGTAACCGTATGGGAGCGCAACTCGATTTTGGAGAAAAATGCCATGTCGCAATACGAACATTTGTGAGGTCTTAACATTAAATGGTAGCGCTTTCTATGGGTCGTCAGCGAACTCTGGCTATGATAAGTCTTGTTACAAGCTTGGCAGGAGAAAACTGTTGGTTTAACCCCATGGGCTTTGACCTCATGGCTATGAACTAAGTCTTTCGTCGCGAATTTTTCGCTACAGAACGAACATTTTCTCGTCTTGTTAGACAAAGCGTGTATTACTCTTTCATGCACGCTTTTTTTCGGCCTACAGTCGAATACTTTCGGGCAGTGTGAGCATTTGAAGACCCCTTTGTTGTGTCTGTAACTGTGGGTTTGCATCGATTGTTTGTTTATAAACGCCCGCTCGCAAACCAAGCATTCGTAGTTCCTATAATGTTCGCTCATGTGCTCTGAAAGCAGCTTGAAATACTTAAATTCTTTCTTACACATACAGCATTGTAAGTTAACTGTGTTAAATTTGAAAGGAACTATGTGGTTTTTAATATCTGTGTGTAACAATTTGGAATGTATTTTAGTTAAATGTGCTGTGAAGTCTTCTAAAGAATTTATACTTGTGTTGCATAGTTTGCATTTGAGATCGGTAATGTCTAGTCTTATAACTAAATCTGATACATATTTTACTTTGATTACTTCGTCTCCTACATTGCTATGAGCTTCTAAATTATGCAGCTTTAATGCTGAAGGTATTTCTCTGTGTTCGTCGCAAAAATTACAATAATAACCAGTTCCCCAGAATCCTTTGATGATGGTCGCGTTAGAATTTTGTAATATAGTCCTTATATTGTCTTTTTGTTTATTCATTTGTTTTTCGTTGAATTCAAATTTCTCGGGTTCTTTATTTTCTTTCTTGAATTTGTCGTTGACTATAGCCTTGTATCGCGTTCGGACTTGGTCGGCGTTTACAGGGACAACCATTTCTTCTAACTTGGGCTCCATATTAATCTCTATGGCTATTACGTTTGTTTCGGTAATATTCATTTCATCGTCTTTTATTGTGGTTACAACCGGTTTTGTATTTTTTTTTGCTTTTAATTTATTCAGCTCGATAAGTTTTTTAGTTTTTTCATCCAACAACGATGCTTTGGTTTTAAACATGGTGGGCATTGTCCTCAGTTTCTTTTTAGATCTTTCCGATTTGGATTTCGTTGTATTGTCAATCAGGACATCTACAACAAGAAATTCATACATTCATTTCCATATCTTGATCACACTTATGATTAAAATTACAGTATTATTTTAAACTCTTCTCCGTTCGCTTATAGATTTAAGATGTCGTTTAGTTTTTTATAGAAAAATAAAACACCCATGATGTTTTTTTTTCAGAAAAACTAATGAGCGGAAAGGAACTGCGTGGGTATATTGTATTATTCTCTTGAATAAGAATCCATAAATCGTAAATTAAAGAATTAGAAAGTTCGTTATGTCCGGCACCGAAAGGAGGAATATTTATAATCTTATAAATACATGATTACGTTTATTAATAAACATATCGTTTTATTCAACTTTCATACCATACGTTTTGATAATTTAATGTTGGTTCTAGATTCATTAAAACTTTAAATTTACTGAATAAGATTAATTAATTAATTCAACGATTAATCTTTAGTACAGATAGGTACAAGCCGAGTATTGAGCCCAGAGGAACCCTTTCACAACTGAACGAGTTCTCATTCTCTAGGCGACTTATTTTTCGATAACGTGCATTCTTAGGGTCCTATGGTCGAAGAGATTAGAAATAGCGGATAACCTAATGGAACTTTTTTGATCACAGGTTATACTATTTTTGACTTGTTTCATGTTCAATGAAGTCAAAAGCTTCAATGAAATCTCAGCCAAATAATTTTGGAGGAAATTGTTTGTTATATAGTCTGAGCGCCAATGCTAGTCACCGCCTGAGGTATGTGAGCGGTGAGACGGGGGAGACCGCCATTGACAAATAGGGATGATGACTAAAAAAATGTTTTTTGTCCGTAATGTAGATTATGAAAACATAACGTACACGTATTTTTTCTTTTTTTACGTTATCAAAAGATTACGGCGATACATTGAGATATAATGTGCCATGACGTCACTTGTATGTAGATTTTATACATACTTGTGACGTATCAACCCCTACTCTCCAACTTTAATGCGTTGTATCTAAGTCATTTTTTATTAATATGATAAAGAAAAAAATACGTGTCTAATATTTTTTTATTATCTGGCTGACGCACTAAATAGAATTTCTTTTTTTTGACCCAGGCATCTTCCCTATTGTCCGACTGAGTTAGCTTGGCCGACGTCTACCTCCCCCGCCTCACATAGCTCGGCGGTGACTAGCATTGGCGCTCGACAATAATAAAAAAATCTTAGCATAGTTATTAAGACTTTTAAGATGATTATTAACAGCATGCTCCAACTTATTGAAAACAAATGCAGGAGAATTTTCCATAAAAAAAAAAACTTTATGAATATAGTATTATTTATTATTACCTCAAAAAACTTACAACACTAGCAAAACATTAAGTTACGTCGTCTTGACCACGGGATTAAAATGCAATTCACAAACAAAATTAAAAGGTAACCAAAAATGTTTGCCGGATTATTGCCAGGAAATACTGGAGCACCGAAATTTGACATTGATGCCGAAACCTATAAACGTTACTTAGGTTGTGCTTTAATTGAGACATATTCCCGTCTCTATCTTTTACTTCTAGTTTGATAGTCGTGCGACAGTGATAGGAATAACTTTCAGTCAAAGGTAACGTTTATACATATCGGCCTCAAAGTTAAAGGTACTATTCCCAACACAAGATACATAAAACCTACGCTTTAACAGCCTACAAAAAATCGAACAATTATAACTATATAGAGAAGAAAATGTATTAGTATGTATAGTCGACCTCGTTACTGATTTATCACAGTGACAGTTATACAGGGTGTTAAAGTAATTGCGTGCCATAGCTTAGGGGTAGGTTCAGTATAGATAAAAGAAGCCAGAAAAAAAAGAAAAAAAAAAAGAAATAATACTTGGAATTGTACGTACCTACCTATCGTTATCGAAGTGTTCGGGCGTAGGCATTTCATTGCGTTAGTATGTAGGTAGGTAACTCTAGGAAATTATTAATTAGCATTTAAACAAAATAAAAACATTATTATCGCATCGCCGTACGAAGGGAAAATTCGAATTGTAATTTACATACCGTCGTCGTAGCGTTAGTTCGATTCGCGTTCGATAGTAGGTAAGTAATTAAAGCATTTAAACAAAATAAAATATTTAATTTTAATTCTACACGATTGCTATTTTAAGTTAGTAGGTGCTAATATAAATCTTTTTTTTTTCTGGTTCCCTTTATCGATCCTGAACCTACCCCTAAGCTATGGCACGCAATTACTTTAACTTCCTGTATAGTTCCAACCATAGTGAAGTTTCTGGGAATTGCCGTCAGGTGATAAAGCAAGAAGGGTTGTCATGAAAATTCACGCCACCAGTTGGCGCCACGTTGACAAGAGGTCTTCCTTTAAAAAAATTAAGATGACGTTCATCTTTCAGTCACGACTGAAGAAAATATAGGTCCTTCGACAGTTGCCCGGAACTGTACACCAACAATTCTGAAAGCTTTGTACACCGTGCGATACTTGTAACGCCGTCAATTCACTTTCGAGTTTTCTCAAGGGCTAGTGACAGAGATATTTGAAGGCGAAACGTTCAAAATCTAGGCACAATTTCACCTCAGCAACAATCAAATACAAAAACTTGGCAAAAAGTTAAATTCAGGAATTTTTACAGATTCGAGACTGAGATTAGAATGCAAATGTTCTTAAAAATACGAGGAATTGCCCTCCGATATTCCTTTTCAAAATCATACAATTTCTCCATGCGTCTCTCTCATATGTCTTCTAAAAGTTGTTCTGTGTAAGAACAGGCGGTCACAATAATCACAAAGTAATTTTTTGACCCCATCATGAGTTCGCATATGCTGAGATAAAGTAATAGGCGTACCGAACGTCTTCTTACAAATCCCACAGCTATGATTCCTCGTTTTCGTATGAGTTACAACATGATAGCTCAACTCCAGTTTCGTGCAGAAAGCCATCTCGCAAGTGGAACACTTGTGAGGTTTTTTAAAGAGGTGAAAGCGATTTTTATGCATTGTTAAAGCACTTTGTTTTGTATACGTCTTTCCACAGTCTTCGCATGTGTGTGTGGGTTTCGCCACTCCATGTGCCCTAAGCTCATGTTCAATTACGGCATCCCATGTCGTGAATCGTTGGTCGCAGTACGCACATTTCCTATACCTGCCGGCCATATGCACGGCTCTCTCATGGTCGGCTCTTTTCGGCCGAGTATCAAACTCTTTGGAGCAATAAGTGCATTTGAAAATCCCCATATTATGTCTATAAGTATGGGACTGCAATGACTGTTTATTGATGAAACTACGATCGCATACAGGACAGTCGAAGTTTCGGTAATGTTCAGTCATATGTTCGGAGAGAAGCTTGAAATACTTGAAGTTTTTGTCACACATGAAGCATCGGAAATCCTCGGAGTCGAATTTGAAAGGAATTATGTAATTTTTGACGTCAGTATAAATAAGTTTGGAGTGTGTTTTACTTAGATGTCTCATGAACTGTTCTAAAGTGTACATTGGTTCTTTGCATAACTTGCATTTGAAATCTGTTGTATCTAACTTTAAGCTTAAATCTGACACATATTTTGTTTTGATGGCTTCATCTCCTGCATCGGTGTGTTTTTTCAGATTATGCTGCTTTAATCCAAACGGTTTTTCGGCCTGGAACTCGCAGAAATTGCACGAAAGTCCGTCTCTCCCGTATGTTTTTATGAGTGTGGCGTTAGAATTTTGTAATATAGCCTTTATATTAGCTTTGTGTTTGTACATAAATCGTTGATCATCTGGCTTGGAATGTCCTTTCATATTTTCGACTGTTTCTTGATCGTTTAAGTTCGCTTCGCTCGACTTGCGATCTTTTTTTGTTTCTGTAACTTTATTCGCTTCGATTTCAGATGTAGGTCTTTTCCTTAGATTCTTTATATTGTTGGATTTCGTTGTATTGTCAATCTGGACATCTACAACAATACAATCAAACATTGATTTCTGTGTGTTGGTTACACATTTTAATAATAACATACTTTTATTAAGGCACCAGCAATGGATCAAGAAAAAATGACGATTATATCGAGGAATTTAAGTTTAAATTAAATAGGGATCATAATTTATGTAGGCCTACATTTATTGATGATTCGGGACGTATAAATAATGGGTGTGAAAAAACGCCTATCAAAGCCGAGTCAGTTGTAATTATGTTTTTGTACTGGACCATACCTGAGAACCTGTTTACGGAGATATTAAAGGTCAAAGTTCCAACTTATTTTCACGAAAACAAGTTTTAAATGTTTTAACTTAACTTTAAGTTCCCCATGACCTCTAGTCTATTGCATGCTCGGGAGCATGCCACAGTGTAGAGGTCATGCAATGTTTTGCGTACGTTCATTGGGCGCTACCGTCATCTTCATCATCTTCCTGCCCTTGTCCCACGTAACGTGGGGTTGGCGCACCACGTTTTCTTCTTCCATTCTCCCCTGACAACAGTCACGGCATCATTCACTCCCTTCTCTTTCATATCATTCCTCACACAATCCATCCATCTTTTCTTTGGCCTTCCTCTCCCACTCCATCCATCAACATTTATATTCATCACTATTTTAGTCACATGCCTTTCCTCTCTCCTCATCAAATTTTCTGTCACTGGCGCCACTTTTAAACTTCCCCTTGTACACTCATTTCTTGCTTTATACATTTTCGTCACTTCACACATCCATTTCAACATTCTCATCTCCGCTACATCCAATCTTTTTTCATCCGTCTTCTTCACGGCCTAAAATTCATATTCATACAGTACGACAGGCCTTATCACGCACTTGTAGGTTTTCCCCACCGTAAAAAGCAATAATTCACAATACTAAAGTCGTTACTCAGCAATCGTTTTTCAGAATCAGAATCAGAATCAGAACTTTATTTGCTATGAATGTAGGTACAGGTATAAGATGTTCATAAAGATAGATGTGAGTGATGAAGATAGATGTTGTTTTTGCTCAATGCTACTTAGTTTGATGTACAAAATGCGTAGATAATGGCTATGTGATGGGGTATTTTTACACCCTGTAGGTATATGATAGCTAACAGACCCCTATCCCTACCCTGTTGAATAGTCTATTAATCTTTTGAGGAGTGAAATGAAATTAATATTTTTACTGCTGAAATATATTTTAATATAAGTAGTGTTACAAATTACTAATAAAGTCTATATTACAGCCGCCTAGTATAACACAACATGACACTTGTATTTCCCGAAGGGGTAGGGCAGAGGTACACCCGCTACTTAGAGTAGCCAAGTTAATAAGATGATATTTTAGCAAGCATTACTTAAATCTATTTCTGGTACTCCCAGCTTTTTCCTTATGTAACAAAAGGACATGCCTTTGCCAAGTACTCATATGAACGAATGCCACATCACAATATTCACACTTATACTTCCTATAACCTCTATGTGCTCGTAAGTGCTGATTTAGCGCAGGTTTTGTGCCAAACGAGTTATCACATTGATTGCAATGAAATTCCTTGGTTTTTGTATGGGTGACGGAGTGCCAGTTGAGTTCTTGTCGCGTATAAAACCCTCTCCCACAAACTTCACATTCAATAGGACGCATAAATAGATGGTGCCTTTTCTTATGTGTTGCAAGACCTTTCTGGGTAGCGAAAGGCTTGTCGCAAGCTTCACAGGTAAGCTGAGAACGAGCGATGCCATGTTTACTGACTTCGTGATTCTTTACTAAGTCTGCTGACGAGAATTTCTCGTCGCAGAAGCCACATTTTCTCTTCTTATTCGATAGTTTGTGAGTTACATATTCGTGTTCACGTATTTTTATGGGACTGTCGAAGATTTTTGGACAGTGTGAACATTTGTATTCTCCTTTCTTATGTCTGTATCTATGTGTTTGCATTGATTGTTTGTTTATAAACACACGATCGCATTCCGCACAACTGTAGTTACTATAATGTTTACACATATGTTCTGAGAGTAGTTTGAAATATTTGAACTCTGCTGCACAAATTACACATTTTAACTTGTCCGTATCAAACTTAAAAGGTATAAAATGGTTGTCTATGTCAGTATGAATAGTTTTGTTATGATCTTCTTTGAAATGACCCATCAATTCTTCAAGACTGTTGATTTCCTCTTCACATAGCCTACATTTAAGTCCAGTAACATCAAGTTTCATTATTAAATCCGAAACGTATTTCACTTTAATAGCGTCATCGTACACGTCTCCGTGTTCAAAATTATGCTTCTTTAGTTTTTTAGGATTAAAATACTTATCGCAAAACCAGCAGGAGTAGCCAGCGGCTGAATTTCCTTTGATTAATGTTGCGTTGGAGTATTTAAGAATCATCTTAAGATTATTTTTGTGTTTTAGCATTTGGCACTTGTTTGGTACTTCCTGGCTTTCTGTGTCCGAGTCTGTCTCTTTTGCCTCTTCATGTAATAGTGCGGGTACTTCTATTTGTCTCGTTGTCACAGTTGTGTTGTTAATAGAGTTCTGGATGTCTGTCCCGACATCTACAAACAATACATTTACTTTATTTCTATTTATACTTGGTTTAGCGTTTTCTGACTTTTGAAGTGACAATAACCATTATGGATAACAGTCAGTACTATGGAATCGATTTCTTGATATTAAGTTTCAAGTTTTTATTTTTTTAAATATTGTTTCCTTATTTAAGATGTTGTGCATTTAACCTAAATAAAAAGTATGTATATTCATGTCAGGAATCAGAGAGCAGAACAACGTACTAATGGCTACTGTGTAACCAAAATATAACGAGATTATGTGATCAAATTATGGAAGTACGATTTTGAATCAAACAAGCTTTCGGCACTGTTATCCACCAGTTTTTACTGGGAAAATAACGATTAATGCTATATATTGTACCACTCATTATGTTACTAAAGCAGATATCTATATAATTAACATACGGAACAAGTTTTTTTAATAATACTACCGAGTATTCGATACTTCGCAGATTGGCGTGCCTCAAGGCAATATGATAGGCCCTCACAGACCACGCAGTCACGACCGGTGGTTAGTGACTACTGCTAATACACCTACACTTGAAATTTTCACGTAATAAGTCGCACAGACGTCTGTAGGTTGTGTGTACTCTACAGAATACTAGCATTCATGGTGTCTGACACAATAGTGCAGGGTTTATAAGTGCTTTTAAACTGCCATTCACAACTTAGGTCGCATCCAATAATTTGTTTCTAGGTTTAATGAAGGAGCTGATGGATCCATAGAAGTAGAGAGTTGTTTTTCATTACTGTAATGTATACTAGATTATATTATTATAAGACATCAAAAGCCTAGCCTTTTCCCATAATGTGGACAAATTTAGAATTAAAAAAAAAACTGAGAATATCATCACTCAATTCTAACACAAGTCCGTGTTTTCACCAAAATGGCAACCTTAAAGACACAATAAGCTACAGTAAAAAACGCGGTACATAAAAAGTAAACAAAAAAAAAAAAAACAGACCAGAATAATAATTAATATTTGATTATTTTTTGTATATTATGTATTTTAAATAGCACTGTTAAGAGCCTATACTACCTCAAATGGCTAAGCATGATCCTCCGTTTTGCCGAAAATACTGCAGCATTAATTTTGAAATAAATATATGGTAAAGTTGAGGATTAATGATAAGTACTATGTTTATCGAAAACACGATTCCATAAAACATTCTCTATAGAAAAAAAAAAACAAAGTTACCTCCAAACCGAACAATAAACCGATGGTATTCAGAAAATACTTCAAATTAGATCATGAAACTTTGCATACCAACTGAACTAACTTTAAAGCAGGTCCTTTGTTTTTTTATTTTTTTTAAATTGCCATTATTTTCACCGTAAAAAGCAATTACCTAAACTACTGGCGCCTTGGAACCGCCAGTGCCCCACTCAGTCCGCGAGCAGTATGGTGCGAGCGAGATAAAAAGTGAATTTAAGCTGAGGTAGTATGGGCTCTTAAACGATTTTTTTTATTGGATTTATTGCATTTTAATAAATAAATCCTGATCATGTTTCTTAAAATATTTAATTAAAAAAGAACGATCAATAGAGAAGATCTTTTGTTGTATACTTTCTGCCAAAACGAGAAGATAACCAAAAGATATCCCCACCTTGAAGGCACATAAAAAATACTGATTCTGATGACACTCACCATTAGGATCCAGTTTAATCTTGGCAGAAATAGTCTTCTTCGGTATATCATATTTCAAAGCTGCTTCGGCAGGCGTCAGTACATTGTTCCTGACCTCATCCAGACATTTGCGTAGATCAATCTCGGAGTATTGTTTGTAAGTTCTGTGTCGTTCTGATTTGGGCAGCTTCTTGGGCCATTTCCGTTTCGGCGCTTCCTCGTGATCTGTGTTTTGTTTACGAGGTTGCTTTTGCCGTTTTGCTGGTTGTGGCTGATCTGTTGGTTGTGAGGAGTCTGGAAAAAGCAAGATAGTAAATTAAAAGAATGTTTAAATACACAGAGTTGGTCTATATATAATCCGTTGAACAGAAAGCCAAGTGCGAAATTGATATGCTCTTACTGCATTCTGCTATATAAAATAAATAAGGCTATAAATAAAAATATAATCACACTCAACATTGTTGATGAAGCCGCCATTATGCTTTTGCTGAGTACCTGTTTGTTGGGTATGGGCCAGTGCAATTACAGGCGCATGAGACATTTCATGATTGTCTCAGAGATGGCAACATGTCTGCCATGCCTCTGGAGGCTACATGTTGCAGTAACCCTCCTCCTCACATCCATTAACATATTTAACAGAAACTCACCAGTATCAACAGCATCATTTGCTCCACCAGCATCTTCATCTTCCAAATACTCAACCTCCTCATAGTCTGTCTCATCTTTGACACCAGTCACAGTGTCAGTGATGTCCAAAGTGTATTCTGTGTCAGTGTACGTAGTATCCGCATTGTCGTCGCTCTCAGGATGATTGTACTCTATGAGCAAGTCCTCATCTAGTCTTTCTTCTTTGATGCTAATTTCATTGTCTGGTAGGAATACAGTAATGTTTTTAAAATACAGGGTGAGTTTTTGAAAGTAGGATGCAGAGGCTTTATCATGCTTATTAAAACTGAATTCAGAGATAATTTATTTGTGTCTAAAATCAACCAAGAGTACAGGACAGGTCCGGGTGGTGTTGATTGAGGGAGGCCAATGCCAGCAGTGGACATCTTTCAGCTGTAATTCTAAGTCAAATAATGTTTTGCCTAACAGAAACTGTTTTTTTACTGATTTGTGTATGTCGTGGCCAGATCTTAGAATTGACCATTTCATGAAATGGCCAGCTAACATTGGCCATATCGTTAAAACGTCAACGTTTAATGATATTATTATGTCAGTTGACGTTTGGCCATATCATTAATGTAGAGTATCCAATTATCCATGGTTTAAGGTGTAGTAGAAATAGCCAAGTAACTACGACCAACTTGGAAGTAGCGTTCGGCGGCCGCTGTCGCGGCACCGCTCGCTGCACTCGCTCGGTTCACACGCGTTTGGTCACAGTTCTAACCTAACCCATTTGGCCGGGGTACCACTTAAGCGGCATATTTTTTTTAATTTGAAATACTATTATTTTAAGTGCTTTGTTGCATTTTACGCCGTGGCAGCGAGCGCTACTTCCAAGTTGGTCGCTTTCCATAATATCATATTTGGAAACCCAATACAAAATCAGTCCATCAACTTTTTTGGCATGGTCCCTACTTTGTTTGATTTGTTGTATGCCGCTACCATGATGCACAACAAAAACAGAGGGTCATCAACACCTCTACCAGTGGATAATCTAACTATTTTATGATAAGATCACTAATGTTTGGCCACATCATGTGCGTTTAACTGTTCTTATCGTTAAACATTGAGTATTCAATGATCTGGCCAGGCCACTTCATAATGTGACCAGTGGTCGATGTTCATTTCATGAAATGATCAATTTTAAGATCTGGCCATGACATTGTAAACTTCTATAGGTAAAAGATAAACAAAGATTACCAGCATCTATCTGTTGGAACAGCTCCTCTTGTGAGTCCAAGACCACTCTCTTAAAGTCACTAGCATCTCGTAATCGACCAATGCACTGCTCGCAAATCTGATCCTGCTCCATTGAGTCCTCCGAATGATCCCACTGTTGGTTGGGACATAGAATAATATTGTGTTGAACATTGCAAAGAAATAACATATTATGATCCTACTCTTTCAACATATACCTATATGAAGTAGTATTTATTCATAACCCTATGAAAACAAAGGAGTGTAGTAAGGGATTGGTATTGAGTAATAAGCTTTGTTTACTCTCATATAAAATATATGTAATGTAATGTGTGACAGATTCTAGTACCTACAAATTATGTGATAAGTAATCAATGAATTTCTAGTACTTCAATTATTTATGTGACTTCTTTACAAAGAATTTAGCTTTGCTGTGAAAATTATTCGTGTAATAATAAACGTGACGTGACGTAGTATGCGTAAGTACATTGTGTACCATGGCGTGGCAAGCTTTGGACTCCGCAGTTTCGTTGTAATTGTTTATATAAATTTAATTTATTTGAATTTTTAAATCCCAGTTAAAAGCGCCAAAACAATTTTCCGAAATCTCAACTTCTCAAGTTTGAAACAAAGTCATCAACCACGAATATTGAGCAAATAGGCTCCTACCTAAAACACAAGAAAGAATACTTACAGTCAGTGCAAAACATTGGACAAGCATCTCGCCGTAGATTTCTCCTTCTCCTTCAAATTGATGTTCTGCCCACATGTTTTTTAAGTAGCCATAGGAGAGACAGCACCTACATCTACCGAAAAACGTCTCTATCTCAGTTTTTGCCACCGACATGATTGCAATTTTACACAAAACTATGAATAATTACAAGATTCTCACTAAGACACACCACCATTTTATAGCATAGACAAAAAATGCCGCCGCGCGGGCGCGCGCGCCATTTCGATAGTTGGTTCATTATCTATGGCACGTAGGTGGGACGTGCCGAAACATTAGCCCACATGATTCGTTTTGTATGCTTCGTTGGCTCAAATAACTTACAATGTTCTTCTTCTCTGCTTGCTATTAGTCTAAACTATTAATAAATATTTTATGAGAAAATATTTAATTTTTTGTATGTTTGTTTGTTTGTCATGATTAAACTCAAAAACTACAGGACCGATTTTTTAACATTCTTTCACCAGTAGAATGCTATATTATCACTGAGTAACATAGGCTATAATCTATAAAGGAATCACGCGGGCGAAGCCGCTGGTGGAAGCTATATAGTTGTTGATATTTATGGGTATTGTTTACAAACATCTGCTGTCGGATAGAGTATCTATTCTTCACTTCTGCAGTTGACTAAATAGATCGCTCCATGTAAAGTTACTGATATTCAGGTGCATTCGGTAAGACTGGAAGCCGACTCCAACATAATTGGGAAAAGGCTAGAAATACTGACTGCTACAGTTTACTAAACGATATGGAGCGATGTGACTAGGTGCCTTTTTGTGTAATCAATCAAACGCGGACCAACAAATTTCTACTGTCAGACAGAACAGTTTTTTCTTTCAAGTCAATCAAGACCGACTTTTCAGCGCTTGTCCTAGCATTCCTTGTAAGCAGACGCCAGGAGGTCAGCCTACCCTAAACTGACAAATTTTCTCAATCAACTTTAAACCGTATGCTTTAGTTATAAAGTTGAAAATCTATTAAAGAAATTTGACAGATTGTAGGAGGTTGATGTTCTGGCGTCTGTACCTTACAAAATACATTTATTTATTTATTTATTTTATTTATTTATCACACACACAACTATCATTACAGGCAATAATCCTAATGCGGTAGCGTGGTCTTTACTTACATTCTAAATTAAAATTAAAGCTACTACTTATATATTAATAACATAACATAACACAAACAATGTTACTTTTGTGAATTCATTCAGAGAGCAATTAAATAAATCTATCCTATCAGCAGTGTCATTCAGTGTATGCAAGGCTCGCGTCAGGGGCGCTTTACTGAGCAGGTTGGTTCGCGCGCGTGGCACTGCTAACAACCGTGGCCGTCGGCGTCGCAATGCGTACTTATCAGGCACATTCAGATATATCTCCTTCAAAACACCAGCATTAAACATTTTACCGCGCAACAGCTTAAAAATATACGTGGTAAAAGCCAGGTCCCTTCTTGTCTCCAGTTTGTTGTACCCAACCATGCCAATTACGAACAAGGTTGGGTACATCAACGGATAGAAGGGGTAGACCCCGTAAAGTTTCATATACAAATACCTGATAAATTTGTTCTGTATGCGTTCCAACATAAGACTATATTTAATCTCATGTGGAGCCCATATGACAGCATTACACTCAAGTTGAGTTCGTATCAGAGCATTATACAATGCTGTTACCGCTGTAATGTTTGTAAAACCCGATGCCCGACGGAGTATGAAACCCAGGCTTCTATATGATTTTTTACAAACATTTATAATATGTTCACGAAATGTGAACTCGGTGTTCAGGCGCACCCCCAGATCGCGTACCTTTTCTACCCGCTCAATTGGCGTGTCATCTAACGCATACCCATGATGATGTGGCACTCTCATTCTGCTAAAGGTTATAACCGAGCATTTTTTTACATTAAATTGCAGCTTATTCTTCCTGCTCCACTCTGCCACACTATCTATATCACGCTGCAACCGTGCACAGTCACTCAAATCTTTAATTGCCATAAGCAACTTAAGATCATCCGCGAATAATAGACAAGTGGCAACCCTGACAACCTCAGGCAAGTCATTTATCATAATAATAAAGTTCAAGGGACCCAGATTGCTTCCCTGGCTTACTCCTGACCTCGTGTAATAAGGCTCGGATTTATAACCAGCATATTCTACAAACTGCCGTCGATCTCTCAAGTAGTTAGCAAAAAACTGCAGTAATTTGGGAGTACAGCCGACTGCTGCCAGCTTCTCTAATAATATGTCGTTATCCACCAAATCGAAAGCTTTTTTAAAGTCAAAATAGGCAGCGTCGACTTGTACTCCCGCATCAACATTTGGAACCACGTACGTCATAAAATTCAGTAAATTACTGGTCGTGCTGCAACCCGGTCTAAAACCGTGCTGGGCATCCGATATTAAACATGATACTTGGTCCAAAATGCACGTTTGTACGGTCGACTCAAAGACCTTTGCTGGTGCTGACAGAATTGCCACTGGTCTATAGCCACTCACGTCCGAATCCATCCCACCCTTAGGTACTGGGATCACACGTGTGATTTTCCAGCATTCAGGAAAATAAGACGACTCAATGCACAGATTATATAAATGTAAGAGCGGCTTCGCTAGTACAGCGCGGCAATCCCTTATTACAAAAGCAGGAATACCGTCTGGCCCCGCCGACCGCTTTGCCTTAAGTCGATCTAGAGCATTCGTTACTTGGCTCAGTTGTAGGCGACCTTTATGTACACGCGAGCTGCTACCGCCGCACGGTGGATCGAAAATGGGCTGTAGAAGACATAGGATCTCGATTTCTTAAATGTTATTTTTTTTGCTGGAAATGACTTCTGCTGATCATTACTGTTCTATAAAATGTCATATGAAGTAAATGTGTGCACAAATGGAAGAGTTATAATTTTTATAAGAAAAAAATGTATGGAGCTAGTATGAAAAATCGAATTATCTCCTAAACGGCATGTTTAACCGTACCATCCTTGGAGGTGGTCATAGTGCTAATTATTTATAATTTTTTGGTTGCGGATTTGACGAAAAATTTCATGCCGTTTTTTTTTAAAAAATCGTCAAAATATTTTTATTTGTTTTTTCATATAAAACTATTCATTTTAGTGTTTATGTTGAAGAACACGGACTTTTAACTACACGTAACATAAAATAGCATCACTCCTATATTTCCGAAGGAGTTGGCAGAGGTTTATAGTACACCCACACGTAGACAACTATGTTTGAGCTAGATATTTATCAACACATCATGAGTTTTAAAACCTTTCATACAACCAAATTACCAATTGTTTACTCTTCTAATGAGTCCGAAAAGAAGTGATTAAGTAACTACACTGATTAGGTCTTCTAATGAGTCTTTATAGGTGATTTAATGATTTTCAATATCTCACGACAATGCCAACTATGGATTACATTCAACTTTTCTTGATAAGTAAGCTAATTTGTTAATTAGCAGTGCTATGAGTTCTAAGAATAGTTAGTGACAATTATAAATTTTCATTAGCTAATGAGAAGATAACGAATGAGGGTAGTTACCTAATTATTGGCGTTTTGCAATAAAAGGGCTAAAGTTTTGTTTTATAATTTAGTTTGTTCACAACTGTGTAACTGCTAACACTAAATCTGCGACTATAAAATCTTAGAATGGAAAGTTTAATCACGAATTTAGACTTGTTTGTTCTTCTACGAAGTGAGAGTACTTCATTTGATCATGAAGTATTGTTCAGTGCAGTTGTATCCCGCATAGGCGATTGCCTGTCTGACGAAGATCGTGTTGTTCTCAAAGAATTTTGTCGGAGATTTACGCGAGCCGCTTTACAAAGGTGGCAGAAATCCAACCGATTCCTTGATAATTTCAGGAGAAAGTACGAGAATTGGTTGGGAGCAAATATTGATTGGCCGAGTTTTGTGCAAACTTTAGTTAATCAAGAAGCAAGTGTTGATGAGATACCAAGAGCGCCCTCAGTCTCTCCAGAACCGTTGACATCAACGTCCATTGGAACAATGACGAAAAGATCCCGTAAACCATTCGAAGATCTGGGAAGTAAACAAAAAAAGAGAAGATCTGATGAACACACAGGCGAAGATTCCAGTGAATTGGCATATGCAGCTGCAGCACGTTTAAAAGAAGAAGGGCATGGAGATATCGCCTCTGTCATCGAATACATGATGAAAAATCCTGAAGCAGCCGCTAAATTAAATGAAACGCTTAAGAAACCAGCGAAAACAATCATATTTACGTCAGAAAAGGCGCTTGGATTGCTTCTTTCGCTAAAACTCTCAAAGTGGCAATATATTACGTTGCGAGAGGCTGCCATTCGGGAAGGTGCTAAGGATATTTATCCATCTTACTATAAAGTGCAACAAACTAAGCTTGATTGCTACCCTCCGAAGCAATCAGTGACAGTTACTGATTCATCGGCTAGGATTACACTTCAAGCTTTACTTGATATCACAGTTACAAGAATCCTTCAAAGCCTTTCTAAGGAAGAGCATAACAAGCAGTTGAAGCTGATATCCAAGTGGGGATTTGATGGTGCTTCTAACCAAAGCCGATACAAGCAGAAAATGGAGGGTGAGGAAGATGACTCGAGCATTTTTATGACCTCCTTGGTGCCACTTAAACTGACAGATGGAGACAACATCTTATGGACGAACCCAAAACCATGCTCAGTTTTGTATTGTCGTCCAGTTCAGTTTACTTTTGTAAAGGAGAGTGAAGCAGTTGTCCTTGAGCTGAAAAAACAAATGGATGAAGAAATTGAGGCCCTTATCCCCACAGAGTGCAATAATAATAATAGGGTGACTCATGAACTAATGATGACGATGATCGACGCTAAAGTTTGCACTTACCTTTCTGAAGCTAGATCAAATGCATCGTGCTACCTGTGCTTAGCAAAGCCTACAGAAATGAACCGCTTAGATGCTGTAACATCAAAAATTGTGTGTTCTGACCTTTATGAATTAGGCTTGTCATCCCTACACGCCCGTATAAATTGTATGGAATGTCTGTTACACATTGCATACAGGCTCGACTTCAAACGGTGGGCAGCGAGAAGTGATGAGCACAAAGAAATGCTACAGACAAGGAAGAAAATAATTCAAAATAAATTCAAAGATGAACTCAATCTGTTGATTGATATAGTAAAACAAGGCTCGGGAACCACCAATGACGGGAATACTGCAAGAAAATTCTTTGAGTTTCCTAATAAAACCGCAGCTATAACCGGTTTGGATGAAGACCTCATCAAAAGATTTGCTGTAATTTTACAAGCAATTACATCTGGAGAGCAGGTCGATATAATAAAATTTAGAGATTATGCCCGCAAAACAGCAGAAAAGTACGTATTATTATACGACTGGTACTACATGTCGTCAACCGTTCATAAATTATTAATCCATGGGGCTGACATAATCGAGAAAAATAATATTGTGCCGATTGGGACTCTCTCGGAAGAAGCCTCAGAGTCTCGAAACAAAGATTTTAGGAGGTTTCGAGAACATCATTCGCGGAAAAGAAGCAGGCAGGATTCCAATCAAGACATTTTAAATATGCTTGTTGTTTCTTCGGATCCTTTGCTAAGTGCACAAAGGCCTAAGTTAGATGCCAAGAAAAAGCAGAGCTTTTTTGCTGAAACTCTCGACTTAATTCAATTTCAGGAAACTGAGTTCGAGTTTTTGGACATATCCAATCTGGATGCTGACTCAGAATTGGAGTCTGACAACGAGAGTGATAAGGAAAATTTGTAAAAAAATTATACATTTGTAAATTTGTATTTGAGTCTGTTTGGGTTTTTTTTTGTAATATTTAATGATATTTTGTCTTTTTTTTTATTTTTTTACTTTATTTTACAAATGCTTAGTATTAATTCCTTCAATTAAATTATTTTGTGTATAATATAACTTTATATGTTACTTAAATAAGAGTTTGGTAATCTTTTTTTATTTAAATTAATAAAAATGTGTCAAAAAACAGCAATTTTTTTATTTAATTTTTCTTGTTTTGTGTGTTCTTAATATTTGGGTTAATAACATATCGAACTTTTTAACTTGGACACTAAAAGGGATCGTTTTACATGTAAAAATAAATAAAAATATTTTGACGATTTTTTTTAAAAAAACGGCATTAAATTTTTCGTCAAATCCGCAACCAAAAAATTATAAATAATTAGCACTATGACCACCTCCAAGGATGGTACGGTTAAACATGCCGTTTAGGAGATAATTCGATTTTTCATACTAGCTCCATACATTTTTTTCTTATAAAAATTATAACTCTTCCATTTGTGCACACATTTACTTCATATGACATTTTATAGAACAGTAATGATCAGCAGAAGTCATTTCCAGCAAAAAAAATAACATTTAAGAAATCGAGATCCTATGTCTTCTACAGCCCATTTTCGATCCACCGTGCGCCGCTTGAGACCACTGCGGCATTCACATCGAGTCGTGGTTCCTGACATACTATGACGCAACGCAAACAGTTATTTACTCTGTGGTTTGTCTGTGACTGACGACTGTGTTATTGACAAGGCGACTTGCCTTGAAGGGATTTTTATGCAAAGCTTTCTTTCGCAAAAAAATCACATAAAAAGTCGAAATTATGATAAATACTGAATGTAGATCATGAAGAAGTTGTGTTAGTTATAATTTTCAGGAACAATATTACTTAAAAATGGCTACAGTTAAGAACAACGGGCCGATTATAGACCCAGCATTATGTCGATGTTGTAGGGCTATAAAAAAATGTCGAGTTCTTACAGCGGAATATACTTGGATGGAGAAAAAGGAAATTTACGCTGATATGGTTATGGACTGCTTCGGAATACTGGTCAGTAAAAAAATACTTTTTTCATTATGGGAAGCAAACATTTTTATTGAGAATAACGTACCTAACTAGTTTTTTTTTCTGTATTGATATCCCATTTGTTTTCGTGTTTGAATCTGGATAAAATGTAAAATAATCGTTGCTAACCGTTTTTCTTACAAGAATAATTTGTTTGATTACCAATTTTTATTTGTTATACTAGCACTGACTAAAATGTCCATTCAGTGTAAAAGACAACACTTATAAAGGTATTTATCAACATTTAAAAATTATGCTTTAAACTAATCAAGTTATTTTATGGAAAACCTGTTGTAAATAAGAATACTTAAATCTTCTTTAACCCATATTTTATGTTTTCAAATCACATGTACTGATATATTGTTAGTAATATTTTCTTTCTACTTGTTATACTGTTTGCGGTGTAGCATGGTGCGGGTGACAGGTGACAGAAAGGGTAAAATCTATTATAATTTACTTGTTTTTACTGATTCTGTATTTTACGTATGATCCGAACCTACATACAGATTGTGTATATAATACGGACACAGTAATAATCTGCAGTAAAATAAATAAATTTACCCTTTCTGGCACCATGCTACACCGCAAACAGTATAGTTACGTGTTAGTTCTAATTTTTTCCCTTTTGGACCCAATTTTTTGGACGAAAATTTCCTCCATCCCATGCCAGTCTTCCCTGCTTTTGGCAGTCTTAAAAAAGTAAAAAAAAAAAAAAAAAAAAAAACGAACTATAGATGTATCAATAAAGTTTAGTTATTTAGATAACTGAAGTGTTAACTGACTGACCTTGCTGATTGCACAATGAGGAAAAACAAATATGATTTAAGATACTTTAATAAACTCAAAAAGAATACACAGAATCACTTCTATGATGAGGAAAACATCATAATTATTAGCTAAGCAAAGAAATCGCCAGAAAAAAATACTAAAACAGTTGGTAATAATAATAACCTAATAAATAATTTATTAAATGTGTGCTATAGCTTTTTAAAACTTGAAAGTGATTGATTCCTTAACCACTTTTTGATTATAGAACAGTGGTCCCTCATATACAACAGTCCAGCAGTTATACTTTGTTCTTTGTGCTCTTAAATTAGTTGTGGTTAGCCTGTCTAGTCTTGCACTCTATTTTTAAGAGATACATTGAGCACTACCACAAACAGGGTTTTTTTAGATTTCTCCTACAATAAAATAATTTAAAAAAAGTAAGTGACAAAACTTCCTTGCTTAAAATTATTTTATTTATATATATTACTAGCTGCGCCCCGCGGTTGCACCCGCATAAGTTTCGATCCCGTGGGAATATCGGTATAAAAAGTATCCTATGTGTTAATCCAGGTTATAAACTATCTGTGTGCCAATTTTTATCCAAATCCGTTCAGTAGTTTTAGTGTGAAGAAGAGACAAACACACTCACAAACTTCCGCCTTTATTATATTAGTGTGTGATTTTTTTTTTAAAATTCAGCCTGTACATATATAAATTATATTTATAAGTGTGATATCCCTTTGATCGAATGTGTTATAGAATTTCTGAGTATCACAGGGGAAGGGTGATGTCTAAAATACAGATTTTATATCTAGTTCAGACACAGATGTTCAAATATCTGATCATATAATTAAGGTGAATCTGCAGTTGCAGCCATCTAACCCCTCCATCTGTAAATACATACCTAATATAGTCGTGAATCATATTTTGATCACGATACAACCTGACACCTGCAAATTGCAAAAAAACTTCTTCCATACAAACGTAGAATTGTGATTACTTGTCTGTTTGACGGTGCACGTTCAAAACTAAAAATTATATCAGTTTGTCTTGTCATTGTCTAGCCCTGTATGGAAGCAGAATGTAAAAAAAAAACAATTGGTTTGTAAGTTATGAGAGTAAAAACTTCCCTATTTCAACACTAATCTTAACTCTTCTTTGGGCGTAAATAAATAACTTATGTAGTAAGAAAATGCAAATTAAAAAAATCAGCCAAGTGCGAGTTGGACTCGCACACGAAGGGTTCCGTACCACCGTTTACCAATATTTAGCAAACAACACCGAAAAACACAAGTTTCTTGTGTGCGTCCGCCTTTAATTTTTACTTTATTTTATTCATTATTGTTATAGCGGCAATAGAAATACACAATCCGTGAAAATATCCCTGACAGACAGGCCCACTGACAGACAGACGGACGGACGGACAACGGAGGCTTAGTAATAGGGTTCCGTTTGGCGAGCTTCGGGTACGGAACCCTAAAAATTAAAAGCTTTTCGTCCGTAAGCGCATTACTTGAGAACAGCGGAACCGATTTGGCTATTTTAGGTTTTAAATGTTCGTAATAGGCTGAGTTAGGTGTTTGTTGAAAGGATAACTGGAAAAGTTACCCCGAAGATAATGTTCCGAATTTCATCATTTTCTATAGGATTTTTGTATGAATTGTTGACTGCCTCGTTGGTCTAGTGGTCGCAAGCGCTACTGCTGAGCATGAGGTCCTGGGCTTGATTCGCAAGTCGGGCAAAGTATTATTGGGTTTTCTAACAGGAATTTCTCAGTAGTAGCCCGGAGTCTGGAATTGGGACTTAAAAAACATAACTGCCGAAATGTGGGTGTACTACAGGTAAACCTCTGCCCAACCCTTCGGGGAAACAAGGCGTGATGTTATTGAAATATAGAACAGACCACGTCAGTCGGTTCAGCTAGTCGTTAATAAATACTTTTTTCCAGCTGTCACATGTTGATGATAACGAGAAAGACTGCGGAGTCTGTGCCACGTGTGTGGTACGTCTACGGGATGCATGTGCGTTCAGGCAGCAAGTGCTTCAGTGTGAAGAGCTGTTCCTAAGCGCTAAGCTTGAAGACAAGGATGCGTTAGCAGGTACTTGATAAGCTGACCTCGCATTGTACGGAAATCCTATACAATGTGAGATCAGCATAAACAGGAAATGTAATAGTTTTTATGTGTAGCCGTGTGTACTGTACAGTCACAAGCATAAATTTATTAGTATGGACAGCTTGGCAATAATATCTGACTTCATGATTTATCTGTCGTCAAGATGACGGTAAAAATATGTGATCATTTGTGGCAGGCATACAGGGTGTCCAGTAAATAGCTCGACATACTGCAGGGGGTGATAGCTAGGGTCACTACCTATCAATACAACACAATATATGTTCAGCAAAATCTTACGGATTTACAGTTTTACAAAATTTTCCGAAATACCGAAAAATCTCTACCTTGAAACAGATTTTTAAGCATCTCGTAATGAAAAAATCCTTTTCTAGTACTTTTTTTTACATCAAATTATTCGTGAATAGTTACTTTACTCATTGATAAGTCTTTTTTCTATCAAAGACAAGAATGTTTTCAAAAAATACTATTTTTTGTTTAAATTTTCACAGAACTATTTTCTTATCACAAGTTTAACCTACAGTGGTGAAAAAAAAAGTAAGATTTTGCTGAACATATATTGTGTTGTATTGATAGGTAGTGACCTAAGCTATCACCCCCTGCAGTATGTCGTGCTATTTACTGGACACCCTGTATAAGTACGAGTTGTATCACAAATATATGACATCGAAGGAACACCAAAATGGTCGTGACGAGACAATCGACGCCGAAATATAGGATACAGCAGCTTTTTATTAAGATGTGTCACCTCTTAGAATGCAATAATATCGGATAATAATATATATACATTTCTTGTGTTATAAATATCTTCCTACTCAGTTAAATTCAGAAATACCTCGTGATGATCAAAAATATATTACCTTCTTAGAATGTGTTCCAAATTCACTGTAGTGACTGTGTAAGAATTTAACAGGGTTTGTTATATAAGTTATACTTTCATCAGTCAATTTTTGAACGGACTTATACATTCAAAATTCAAAAGTCATTTATTCAAACTAGGCTGAGAATCAGCACTTTTCGAACGTCAAAGTTACATAAGACAGTCCCACAAAACGCCCACCCTTCATATAGCCATGAAACTAGTCTAATAGCACATTCGAAGCACGATCTTTGCTTTTATTCTATTTCGTTCCATGTCAAAAACCTCTTAAAATATTACAGAACTTACAGAACCGAAGATACATAAGCCACAAATGGACATAGAACTAAAGATTGAGCCGAAAGACGACTGTAGCGATATCTCTGGAGGCGCCGACCACGATGATGATAATATGTCACTGGATTATCCCATCACAGAAGTTGTTGAAGGTAATTTAACATCACACCTGTACTGTATTACCCAAAGTTTTTTACAAATTCAAATTAAAAATATTTTATTTCACACAAACCTACATGGGCACTTATGAAACGTCAGAAGCTAGGTGCACGGTTCCAATTGGTCGTTTCCTATGGAGAAGAGCCGGCAAGAAACTCCACGGTTACTCTTTTAAAAATAATTGGTTTTTACAATATTTTCAAATAACAGTGTTATTAGGTATGGGAGGACAGTGTAGGTCTTTCAACAAGTACCAGGTACTTAACAAAATAATTATGGTCAGCAAATATACAGTCTAAGCCTACAGCGTTCTCACATTCACAAAATAGAAAATAATCTATATAAAAATGAATAAATTATTAAAAATAAAAAAGTATTATAAACGAAATGACGTGATTGCTATTACAATTCTGAATAATTATCATGTTCACAAAAGCCACTAATAAAGATTTAAAGTTAAATTGTAGGTATATTATAATGTCAAATAATAGCGTGATTTAAATGTCAAGGAAGAATGTAAAAATAAAAATGTAAAAAAATATATTATAATTTAGGGTTACTACCTCAAGGATCACTTCGTTTTCCATCTGACAGTCTGTCAAGACCCATTTTCTCAGGAACGCGTGGTTATATAAAGTTGAAATTAATATCAAATACGTAGATCTATGGTCCCTTGGAGCTTTTAAAAAATGAAGCTGCTAATTCAACGCAATAAAAACATACGGCCATTTATGAAGTGACATATTTTGACACTCGCAAATAAATCAAAATCTACAGGGTACTTCACGTTGGCCTAGAATCATGAAATTTGGCAGGAAGCAAGGTCTCACGGCACAAGTAAAGGAGAAAGAGACAATCGTTATTTTGTAGTTTTATCACACATTTTTTTTGGGATTACAAACTTCTATTTGCAGTTGGAGAATTGACGTTGACGTATATCGATTTATGGGAGAACATGTTTTTCAACTACAACGTTAAGTTTGTTCTTGGGATAAATTCGTCTCAACCATGGAACCCTTCTTTCTGCGTTGCCTGACACGCAATTGGCTGGTTTGTTTTACCTGTTGCTGTCCTTCTGCAGGGCAAAGGCCTCTTCTCAGACAGGGCATGAGCACAGACACCAAGCTTGCTCACGACGGATTAGCGATTTCAGGCTTATGTTAACTATAAGTCCGGGATTCCTCACAATGTTTTCCTTTACCGATGTCAGTAATATCCAAGATAAACTCAGAAATAACATACTTAATCATCATCTCATCTTCCTGCCCTTATCCCATGTTACTTGGGGTCGGCGCAACACGTTTTCTTCTTCCATTCTCCCCTGTCAACCGTCACGCAATTATCTACACCTTTTTCCTTCATATCACTCCTCACACAATCCATCCATCGTTTCTTTGGTCTTCCTCTCCCTCTCCATCCCTCAACATTTATATTCATCACTATTTTAGTCACATGCGATTCTTCCCTCCTCATCACATGCCCATACCAAGACGGTCGATTCCCTTTCATCTTTTCTGTAAGTGGCGCAACTATCAGACTTCCTCTAATATACTCATTCCTTATTTTATCCATTCTTGTCACACCACACATCCACCTCAACATTCTCATCTCCGCTACATGCAATCTTTTTTCGTCCATCTCCTTCACAGCCCAGCATTCCGATTCATACAATACGACAGGTCTAATCACGGACTTGTATATTTTCCCCTTTAACTTGAGGGGCATCCGTGGGTCGCAAGTTGTTCCAGTGATCTGTCGCCATTTCATCCATCCTGAGTTGATCCGGTGCGTTATGTCACTTAATATGAATTTAAAAATTCAAATTGATTTGCAACCACAACCTCTTGCATCACAGGCGAGGCACTATCCGGGCTTCACAAGGCCATCACGATAAATCTTGCATGATTAGGGCTCCGTACGCGAAGAGTGCCACACGGAACCCTATTATTAGTAAGTCTCCACTGTCCGTCCGTCCGCCCTTTGGTCTGTCTGTCTCCGGGCTATTATAACAACAAATAATAAAAAATAAAATTAAATAAAAAAATTAAAGGGGCCATACAAGAAACGTTTTTTTACTAATTTAAAAACTTTGTGTTAAATATTGTGCGGTGGTCGTGTGTGACTCCCACTCGCACTTGTTTACATTCGTTGTCACTTATTTGAATATCTTGCATTTGAATATCTACTTCAGCAATTTTTAAGTTGACCAGTAAATAAAAAGTCCTAAAAGAATTTTAGCTGCAATGTAATTTGAACCTTGTCATCTACGTCATAGAGTTATAAATCCAAAACACGACAGTTATCTAAGATTCCAAATTCAAGTGCGTATCTAATTTTAAAACCATCACCATATAGATGAACCGGAATCAAAGCCTCCTAAAGACGAAGAGTCTCTGGAAAAAGCAGAGCTACCTCTAGACGAAGACTCGAAGTTAGAAGATGATGATGACGAGAGTGACTGGTCGGCTTCTTCATCAGATTCTGATAAACCCATCAAGAAGAAGGCTAAGAAGAAAGGCAAGACTAATGGAGCTGGAAAGAAGAAGAAGGTCACCGCTAAGAAGCAGAAAGCTGGTAAGTTCAAATTCTGTCTTACACACACACACACACACACAACATAACATCACGCCTGTAATCCTCAAAGTGTTAGGCTGAGGTGTACCATCGAAGAAGTTCATATCTATACACCGTAAGGACTATTTCTGCTTGCAGCACTCGGCCGCTATAGATCCGGGGCGTTAACAGATGTCGTCATCGTGTTCACGGGATTTTGTTTTCAAACTGCTTAGATATGAAGTTCTTTGATAGTACCTATAGTTCACCAACATTTCGCCAGTCAAAACCAACCTGCCTACCTTAACTATGTTGGGGTAGAGTCCCAGTTTTAGCAGCATATTACGTTGATACAGTTCAACCAAAAAAAGTATGCGCTTCGGTAATCTTCGTGTGTCCGATTTAGCACGAAGGTCGCGTCGCAGAGTAAGCCCCAATAATGGCAAAGCTTCAAAGTTCTGCACTGTTGCGCTTTGTAGTAGTGCAGCTATCATTGCGCGTTTGTTATAAGTTTTCTCTCTGCAGGGTCTGCGGTCACAGATCGTCATCTGGGATGATGATCATGGGATAGAATTACTAAATTATAATTTTGTAATCATGATAATAAAGCTCATCAGTGGGCATTCGTAATACCATAGACGATGATTCCCGAAGCTCACACTTTTCTTGGGATAACTAACATCACATCAATCAAATTGTGCACGTTTTTCCCGAAGGGGGTGGTGGGGTGTGGCTGTAATAACTAACACTGCCTTTAAAGCAACCATATATGACCAGGTCAAACTTCAGCTACGTGTTTAAAAATCGGCACCGTGTGTGAAATACAGCGGTCGTAGCGATTACTTTTTTTTACAGCTTGATACAAACTTCATGGCGGCTCTGAACACGAGGCGAGTAGCTGCGCAATAACAAATTCATGTAACCGTGGAGATGAGGGTGGGGTACTGCGCTACTAGTAGCCCACTTCAGAACCGCCATAAATTTTGAAGCTCACTAACCGGCCGCCCCGACCCTTGCTTGAGCCAGCCCGCGCCTCTGAGCCTGTAGATTTAAATTTGTCCCCAAATAATTTTGATCCGATCCAGCCTGTCCCTTGCTGTCCTCCCCCCATCGACGCCCTAAGCTGAGGTCCGTACCCCACAGGAGGTGCCCTTAGCGTGTAGTCGCTTAGTTTATAAGTTTTATGCCCTGGTTGGAGGCTTTATTGAGGCAGTCACAGGAAAGTTCGGTTAACAACCTCCTAGGTTGACCTGCGAGATGCAATAATCAAACAAAAAAAAAAAAAAAAAAACAAATTGTAATAACTGAAGACTGTTTCGTGTGTGTGCACGCATCTCAAGAGACCAAAATGACGTAAGTCACCCTGTTTAGTTTTATGTGCCTCTCCATGTGTGGTAGATGGTAGAATAGTGTATTATCTTTATCAAAGACAAAGAAATTCATCTCTCTTTCCAGGAACATCAACAAAAAAATCACCGAAGACAGTAAAAAAACCGCCCGTTGAGAAGAAAAATAACTACGACAGAGACTTAGACTGTATGTCCGAGGAGAACCTCCTCACCATCATACAATATTCATACGTGTGTCCCTTTAAGAACAGAAGAAATAACTATTATTGTTTTTACTGCAAAGATTATTACCCTAAACCGGAAGATTTGAGAGAACACACCGTTTCACATGATACAAAACCGTTCCAACTACTAATGGGGTATAAGAAAATGATCAAAATTGACATTACAAGGATAGACTGCAGACTATGTCCAACAAAAATCGACGATTTAACCGTTTTCAAGCAACACATAGACCAGGTTCACGCAAAAAAGATTTATTTTGAAGCGCCAGACAAAATGTTGTTATACAAACTAACTTGGAACGATTTGGTCTGTGTTATGTGCAATGATGTCTTCGAAGATTTTAACACGTTGAACACACATATGGTAGAACATTTCAGTAACTACACTTGTGATATCTGTGGCGTATGCTTCCTTGAAAAACCTCGCCTAGACGCTCATTTGAAACGACATAAAGACGATGAACGACATACTTGCGAGGTCTGCGGGAAAGTCTTTAAGTCCAACCATTATAAGGACATGCATGTGGACATAGTGCATAAGAAGAAGGCTATAATTCGATGTCCAAGGTGTGACGAATGTTTCATGTCCTACGCTTTAAAAAACAAGCATTTAACAGAGGCTCATGGACAAAAACGGACATACCCTTGCAACTTATGCGATAAAGTATATAACAGACAGAAGACATTGACGGAGCATCAACGGAGGAATCACCAAAAAGTATTGAAGCATCAGTGTGAATATTGTGACCAAAGGTTTTACCTCCCTTCTCGGTTAAAAGAACATATGGCAACACATACAGGCGAGAGGAACTTCCGGTGTGAGTATTGTGAAAAAAGTTATCCTAGGTTGAAGTCTTTGCAGTACCATATACGGACTCATACAAATGACAGGAGGTATAGGTGTCACATATGTGGGCAGGCCTTTATTCAGAATGCAAGTATGAAATCGCATATCAAAAGTCACCATCCGGAATGTGATATTGAGGGATGCTACTTTTGATTTGTTTAGGCTTTTTAGGTTATTAATTTGGTGGTGTAAAAAAAGTCGGGTAGAGAGAGATGAGTAATATAATTTACTGCACAAATAGCATATAAGATGAAACGATGTTTATTTCTGTTAGGAGATCTTTTTTTGGTTCATATTTTAAAACTTGATGGCGCCGTCATTTTTCGCCGTGTTTCAAATACGTCTGTATTCTCTTGCAAAATGAAAATATTAAGAGTTTTTTTTGTTTTTGATTTTGGCAATATTACTATATGGAAATAAGAAATATGGCTTATTGGTGAACTAGAATATTAATAATGAATTGCCAACCAGCGATCAAAAACACACACAAAATTACAGTATAAATAAGTAACAGTATTTCTCGTATGTCTTAATAGAAAACTGTCGTAACGACGCGCTTCGAAATCTCAGTGTATCTTACAATAGTACCGAGTGTGCGACAGTTACGCATGGTCGCAGGTTTATCTACCGAGCGGCCGGTAATTATTTCAAGGTCACTGCCGAGATAAGTAATACTGTTACTTTATTATACTGTGACAAATTTTTACATCTTATTTCAATTTTCTCCTACAAAAGTTTATACCACCAACTTAATAATCAATTTTCTGAGATTAGATAACGAAAATAGTCTGAAGTATTTTTTAAAGGAGTATTGTACATTAATTATTTTAATATTAGCAACAAAACATTTCAGTTTATTGTTTTACATATTTATTTATACAAAACAAGACAAATAATTTGTTATAAAGCGTGTTTAAGAAGGTGTGGTCATATTACAAGAGTGGTATAGACCAACAAACTTAAAAACTTTCTCCATGGAACCAACATTGTAACTGGGAAAAATAATATCAACTTTCCCATACAAAACTTCAATACCTAGCATAATCAATCGGCCGACAATGTTACCAATGCTGGCACAAGGCCTCTTCTTTCTGTGACAGGGAGTGGACAATAAAATTCAAAAGTCATTTATTCAAACTAGGCTGAGAATCAGCACTTTTCGAACGTCAAAATTACATAAGACAGTCCCCCAAAACGCCCACCCTTCACCACATCCTAGTGCTTTAGCTGGGAAGAAGAAGTGGCGCAACAAACTCCCCAGCTGCACAGCTGTCTGTTCAGTTAAAAATTGATTCTATGTATGCAAGATAATTTACATTACGCAACACAAAACATAATTTAAATTATAAATTAATAGCCTTATCTAGCCAATAGATTATAAATTTATAATCCACCAGTCACATTCCGGTTGCCTCACGATATTTTCCTTCACCGTTTTAAGAGTAGTGGCAGTTCAATAATGTACACAAAGTAAAGTGCATGACTCACGACCTACAACTCGTTAGTCGCGGGTCGTTACCCCTGGGCCACCACTGCTTCTTCAATACCTAATTCACCTGTCAAAAAAAAAAAAACCTGTCAAGTACAATGGACAGCTGAATTTTTCGCGATTACGATATTGGTTTCATGGACAAAGTTCTTCAGTTTGGTGTTCAGTACCCGCTTTATGGCCACACCTTGTTGATATATCCCATATTATGTATGGTCAATAAAAGAGGTAGGTAAACAGGCAAAAAATACAACATCTGAAACTAAATAGTTGAAATTAACCTGTAATTACTTATCTGTTTTTTGACTCGTGAAAAAAAGGTCGCTTAAAGGAGTATATAGCCAATGGAGTGCGCATACGCAACTGCAGGAAACTTCTTCCGCCGAATTTGTGTGGTGTTTTAAAACGAATTAATATTTTACTTCGGGTATAAATGATTTAAATAAATTCTTTTTTTAACTGACTTCAAATATGGAGGCTTATGCATTCAAATATTTAGGTTTTTTTTCAATTATAGGGTAAAGCTTCCCTACTTTTTTTTTATAAATAGTAATTTAAAAAAATAAAGTTTACATTTATTTTTTATGAAAGAGTATGTCTTCCATCATTTTATTTTATGTTAAAAACTTTTCGAATATGTCTGGCGGTCCTCTAACCACGGCGGTAAAATTTAGGCATTTTTGTAATTTTTGGAGGGTCATATTTTCTTTACCTTATTGGTAAAAAAGGAAATAACAGGGACTGGTGTCTACAGCAGACAAGGGTTTTATGAAAATAATGAGTCCTTCTCGAGTCTCGATAAAAGATATCCATTGTCCTTCTCCAGATCATGGTCTACCCATGTGCCAAATTTCATTTTTAGTGGCATGAGGAACAGGGTGTAAAGTTCACTCATCCACCATAGAAAAGGGAGGATCCTCCAACCAGACGGGTGTTGTGTCTGGCGGGCCGACTACCCGACTGTTGATGTCGGATAGTCTTATGTCATATGTGTCGTTCGCGCGGTAAACTCTAATTGCGCGATGCAGGATTTGTGTGACGTCATGTCTTTGATGCGTAGTTCGTATGTGGCGGTGTAACCGCTACATCACTCCCCTCCGGAGACCGGAGGTAAATTTAAGTAGAACACCCAGAAGAGAATTTAAAAGGTCAGGCCCTATCAACAAATTATCATTTAATGCGGTCCCATTATAGTTAGCTGCGGCGTCGAAGACTAACCTTAACTTCCCATGTCTGTTCGATTTTTTTTACCCCGAAATGAGGCAGGTACCATAATGGGTCATAATTGACCCCGCCTTCAACTAGGCTGGCGTTCTCCTCTGCTATGAGCCTATTTATTTGCGCGGTATAGGCTGTAGCGTACACTAGGTCTTTATCTAAGCGACGTTCGATTCCCGCTAGTCGCTGGCGCACGTGTTTGTAGTTATCGGGTAGCTGCGGGTCGTCGCGACGCCACAGAAATCCTACTTCCCACGCGTCGCTCTCTGTCTGGCGGCTAGTGGAATCTCATATTTTATTTGCCCTTTCAATATCTTGGTGCGTCCGAGGCACCTCTGAGATTCCAATAGCCTCAAGCTCTTAACAGTTTTTTAACTAAGTCATGCAATTCAATGTTAGATTCTACGACAAAAATAACACATTGGTCACTAGTGTGACAATTCCCTACGGGTCCGTGCACCACCCACCCTAAACTGGTCAAAGAGGCAACCGGCTTACCTGACTTCCCTCGTCGAGTCTCCCGGCTGGTCAGCAACTCCTAATAGTCCTACCCCAGCAACAGCAGCGGCCGGGCTGTTTGTGCGGGCAAATCCAATCTGTTCAACGTACGACACTTGATGATGCCCGCGCACTGCTATGTTAATCACACGCGAAGCTGAGTCTATAATTTCTTGACCGCGTGCACTCCGTAGTACAAGAGGTATTCGTTGACCTTTGACAACGAATACCTCTTGTACTTCGGACCTTTGGGAATACTTCTACCAATGCTCAAAAATAATAGCAAAAACACATTTGCAACATTAACTTATTTATCTGAATGTAGCGAGTATTATTTTATTTAAATTTTAATCAACGTTTTATAAGAAATATGAACGAAAACAAAGAACATTGCTGTTCATTTTTTACCCGATACCCTATGGGGTAAATGAGATCATCCCACGGGGAAATGGGAACGGTATGGGGTAATTAGAAATGATACAGTTAAATCTTGTAATAAACTACAATTACGTAGTGTGGCACATATCACACACGTAACCTTTACTAGTCTCGCCAGCAGTACCTTTTTCATGTGCTCAGAGTTTACAAATGACGCACATGATCCAATCTTCTGTCGGTGGGAATTCAAACTTTTCGTTGCATAAAATACAGTAAAATTCACCTCTTCGTTTTCATTACGTTCTAAAGCCTTTGTCATATCTATGACTTCTTTACCCTTGACTCGTGGCTTCTTTTGTATCGTTTTAATGTTCTTTTCTGTTTTTTTTGTCAGCATTTTCTTCTAGTTTAATTTACATAGGTGTGCTGGATAATATCTGAGAATGCTTCTTATTCTGTCGCTTAGAAATGGTTCCTATTTTAGAAATGATTGGCACATTGATAATATCGGAAAGAGGCACAGAAGTGGATAGAGGAGGAGTAGTGGTAATGCTCAAATCATTGTCATTTTCGGGAACAGAAGTGGCATCTTGTGTTGGTGTTTGACTTTGGCTGCCAGTGTTAATGGACTCATTCAAACTTTGCTCAGCTGCAGTTTCATGAACGTTATAATTTTGACTGGTGTGGGATTGGTCAAATACCGTATTTTCAAAGCCGTCTTAAAATTGGTCAGGATCAATAGGATGAATTCCAGCAGCTCTAAATTCACTGACAGCTTTGCTTATGTTAGCTGTTTTATTGTACGCCTTTGTAAAAACTTCTCCAACCTCGTATTGGCTTATTCGTTTTCCAGGATTATTAACCATGTAGAGCTCACGTTCTTTATTGTATGCCATCTTCAGTGAACTGAAGATTGTAAGATCCAGTGGCTGCTTTTTGTGAGATACATGAGGAGGCAACGATAGAACTTGCAGGTTGTGTTCTCGGAAAAGTTCGTATGCTACCAGGCTGATATGTCTGTCATGATTGTCGAGTATTAACACTACTGGTTCCTCTTTGGTAGGTTTCACAAAAGAAATGAAGTGTCTTAAATAATCAACAAAAATAGACTCATTTATCCAACCGGAATCCGAAACAGTGGCAATGATATCGCCGTTACTAAAGGCTGTAACGGCGATATGATTGCAACTATTTCGGATTCCGTTTCAACGGCTTTTCGCCCTCTAGCGGATGATTTTTGCATTTACAAGTGCAGCGTTTTCACTCCAAACGTAAAATGAATTAAGGAATAATTTGGTATATTTAAGTCAGTTTTACATTTTTTTGCAGTTGTCGCAATGTTGCTCAGGATGTGGCCACTAGCGCTGACTGCACAAACTACTGTAGTTGTAACATCACGTTCTCCGCGTGTTTCCTATCTGTTTTAAACCTTTTGGAGCCAAAATCTTGTATATTTTTTTTTAACTGTACTAATGGCGTTTCATTAATATAAAAAATACGAAGACCAGATATATTGTATCTTGTTTGGATCGTTTTTAGTTGTTCAAAAAACAGATTGACTTCGGTGGCGTCAAAAGCTGTTATTCTGTTAAGTGAAGTAGCTTCTGGAATGCGTAAACTGATGGAAGGACGTCGTGACATAAAGCCATAGTACCAATCCTTGCCTGCCAGCTGATACGTTTTAGTTTATTAGCTTCAGCAAATCGAAAAGCAATTCTGTGTAATGAACTTGGTGTTTTGCCATAAAAAGACTTGCAGCAGTCAAGTATGTATTTTTCTAGCTGGTCTTGTTCGTTATTAAATACAGTATACCGACCTTTTTTGGTTTCTTGAATTCGTTTTGTTTTAATTGTTTGAATAATGTTGTTTTTGGTATTGAGTATATGGTAGCAGCTTTGCCCAGTGTAAGCTTCTTACTTCTTACAACTTCGATTGCATGGCGAAGATCTTCAATTTGGTATTTTGTTCCAGTCTCGTACGTAATTTCGAGGCATCTAAATCAATATGTAACGTTAAAACATTTTTACAAAATCAACCAGTAGCACTAGGGGTAGTTAAGAACGAAATGGGGTAATTGAGAACGTTCCTAATTACCCGCCTGATGCGGTTCCCAATTGTCCGAAGTAGTGATTGTAAATCAAAATGACTTTCATTCATTACAGTACTTTTGATGACTTTCAAAGCACGTGGGCTTTTAAAATAGATAAAACGTACATTATTGTAATGAAATACGGTGTTTCTAAACTCAAAAATATCGTATTTACATCTACAAAAATACACGACAAAAATTATAACAGAAATGCTAAAAAAATAGTTCGACTCACGGATGTCCGAACTCTTCGTCCAAAGTCTTAATTATTTCGGACGGGTTAGCTGACGTTCGCAGTACCTAAGTCTTCCCTTAACCTTAATTCGGTAGATAAGTTCTTTATCAATTTTGGTTATTTCCGCCGATATTTCGTAGTTTTCGAAAAATCGGCGACCGGTATTACCGTCATTGGTGTTGCCAAAATTAGTTTTCGGGATATCCACCAATAGTCCAAGTTTTTGCTTAAATTGATCTTGGATCTCTTGTTTTCTGGTTTCCACCGCTTGTTTTTCCTCAATCGAAAGTCGGACATTCCATTTTTTACAGGTAGCATATATGCTCCGTGTAGGATTTATAGAAATGTAATACGAGAATGTAGCAATGACAGCCCGAATCTGAAATTTTCCTCTTTAGATGGCCTTTTCTTGGATTAGTCATTAAACTCTGAAGTAGTTGCGTCGCAAATGTAGTTGGGGATTTATATGTGTTGCCGCATTGCAAACTTTTCCATCCACCATAGTGAAGGTTTAGATTGTGTACGTGAAGTGGGGTACGTAGATTCGCAGAACTGTACCGACGCGGACGGACATTGTTGCCGGAGCGCAGGCACTGATATATCGCAGAGATTCGCGGACGCGGGCACTAGCCGCGTCGGCGGATCGCGGGAAACGGCGGGTGCGGGCACTTCGCTAGCGACAACACGCGTCGTTTTTCTGTAATCCAGTCTTCTACTCGACGCGTTGGGGATTCTCCATTTGCTGAGTCTCCATCGGCAGCAGCGTCGATCTCGGCTAGATCGGCTTCCAGTTTCTTCTGAATTAGGTTTTCCTTCAGGCGCACTAATTCCTTTTCAGCCTCGTACTCAACCCTTCGTCGAAGGTAGTCGGCGCTTCTCAAGCCACTCATCGAGGAGACGTGGCTCTCCGATCTCACTGGCGTGACAGCTTCCCGATGGTCGATCACACGACCGGGGCCAGCCAGTAGGATCACAGGGGCAGGAACCAACGACGTGGTAGGCGCTATTGACGGTGAACCGGGTGCCATTTCAGACGGCACCTCAGAATCTGCTTCTAAAACCTGAAGCTTATTCATTTCAGCCTCCAATTTACGTAACTTGCTCCTTTTTGTAACAGCGCTTCTTTCACTCATCGTTATTCACAGCAAATCCGGCTCGAAGGACCAAATTGTACGATATTTCAGGTGCAGGGTAGATGGATGCTGTGATAATAACACTAGAGTAAAAACAGTATATTTCTTCGTTCACGAAATAAAAAAATAAACACGTGAATCGGCCTAGAAATAACGAAAACCTCGTTTTGCATATTAATACTCGTAAAATAATTATCGAATGCTTAACCTCCTCTATCTCCCTTGAAGTTGATTGAAAAGTACAGTCCGTTCACAGTTATTTTACCTCTAACTGAAAGGTTGGCCAGTCTGATCGTTGTGTTACCATAATAAGCTACCGTTTCTGCCATGCCATGTACTCTTAACATATTGTACATATAAAAATAATTATTTTTGTAGTACCGTTCAGTTGGGAAACGGTTCTTGGGCTCCAAAGCGAGCGAATATCGCTAGAAAAGTGACGACTGTTTGTGTACTTAAATTTTTGGTTAACTATTAACTGCATAATATGCCTTTGCCTATGATAGACAAAGGCTAATGGGGGAAAAGTGTTGTCCTATGTATGTACCTAAATAGAAGTAAATTCAATAAAAAAATCAGCATAATAAACATTTATTTTGAATAAGAGTGATCTAAGCGAGTCGCTAATGCTGAAGTTTCACAATCAGATGAATCGGAATAATCGGAACTGGTGTCAGATTCTGTATCCGACTCATTGTTCAACTCTATTATGAACCTGTCCATTTCGGCGTCTATGCAGCCATCTCTTTTATACATTTTATCTTCAATGTGACGCACATGTTCGCACTGTTTTTGCCAGTCTTCCGAAGTGACACTCTGGAAAGCTTCCTTTGTTAAATCCACGATATTGGCTGCCTCTTGTCCAACATTTTTATCAGCTACGCGTCTTTTGACAAGACTCCACATAAACTCAATTGCGTTAAGCTTGCAGTGGTATGGCGGTAACCTAGCCACTTTGTGACCATGAGCTTCAAGCATTTGATCAGCTTCATATATTGGAGCTTCTTTGTGCTCTTTTATAATATCGTATAATTGAGCTTTAACCATGGTAGGCAGATACGATAACCCCTTATTCGTAATCCAAGTTTGCATTTCTGCTTTGGTAGAGCATAGGGTTGGTGCCTTGTTCAGTTTAACTGTGTGATAGGGTGCATTGTCCATAACTATGAGACTATTAGGTGGCAAATTAGGGATAAGCATTTCTTGAAGCCATTTCATAAAATTGGTTTTATTCATGTAATCATGGTAATCACCTGATTGTGTTTGCGATTTAAATATTAGTAGTGAGTTTCGTATAAAGCCCATTTCACCACCTGCGTGAACAATAATGAATCGTGCACCAACAGAATAGTTTTTTAAAACTCCTTCTTCATTTTCGGCTTGCCAGCATTTGTTTACAGTATATGATGCATGAATGTAGGTCTCATCCAGGAACACAACAGGTCTACTCTCTTCACGGTTCTGTATTAAAGTGGTTAGGTACCTATATCTCCAGGCCACAATATCATGCCTTTCCATAAGAAGCTTCCTTCTTGAACCACATTTTTTAAAACGAAAACCTAGTTGTCGGATAATTTTCCATAACGTGGTTCGACCTCCACCATAATTAATGTCCACTTTCAACTCTGCTAAAAGTTTCCCTAAAGTTGGTACTTCCTTTCTGACTGTATACATTTCGTGTATTTTATTTCGCACTGCACACAAATCAAAATCATCTAAAACTATTTTCTTCTTTTGCTGGCGTTTTTTTCTGGGCGTAGAAACTTTTTGAGATGAGGAAGCAGCAACTTCGCCCTCCTTGGTGATGGTACTGACAGTTTTTTCAGATATCCCTAAAATAAAGATAAAACTTAAGTACAATCGCATAGTACCTAACAGGACCACTATTTTAGTAAAGTGAGTATATTATGACATGAAAATAAAATATTATTAGTGCTAGCTTAGCTATTATAATCTCCACTAATATTCGGTAAAATGTTTCACACTGGTATCCCACGTACCTGTCATGGCGGCCACTCTCCGACGAACATTTGTAAATGGAATTAGAGGAGCATTATTCCCTTTTTCTCGTTCACAAAAGTCACGCACTGATAATACAATACTCCTTCCACTACTTTGAATTCTCTTCGGCATGATACTAGTTAGATTAATAACACAAATTATACAAAATGCTACGACAACTCAGGAGCTATGCAGGACGACTCGACTGTAATGCCAACATTCAGAAAAAATTATAATGACAACCTGTCAGAGGTAAAATAAATGTGAACGGACTGTAAAAGTAAATCAAACTGTCAGAACGATCCTTATTAACCCTATTTTATTTATTTATTTTATTATTTATGTACACACAGATACATAGATACAGATAAGACATAATCATAATTACAAATTATAAGTACAAAGGTTATCTTCTCTGTAAACAATAAAATTACCCTCCTGTTGGGATTTGCCGCAGTAGAGTAGAAAAAAAGACTAGAGAAAAAGAATTAAGGCTAGCGCACACTACAGGGGCGTTATCATGAAGTATTAATGCCATCATTATTCCACTGCGAAAAAAGGATGGTGCTAGCGGCCTTGTATAGCTCCGTCTCTCACTCACGCTGGAATAAAGGTGGCATCAATACGGCCCCAGGGGCCCTATTATGAACTCTTATTTCCAGGCAGTTTACGGCGTAAACAGAACTGCCTTGCAATTTCGTATTATGAACTCGTCAAACAAGCCAGTCAGTGGTCACGTGACACCCTGGCCGGCTTCTGCCCGACTATTGGCTGGAAATACCGTATTATGAACGTTCGTTTGACATTTCTTGACATATTAAAACTGATAATAAGTAACCTCATAATCCAGTCAATTTCCGCTACTTCATAGGAGTTTTTATTGAATGGTTTTGGATATTTTTGGCGAAATTATTCAGAGAAAATATCACGTGTGACGAATATGTACCGTTCGAGTTTCTGGAAACTCCGGAAAGTGGCACTTCTGATCAAAATACCAAAATAACGGTAAAATTGAAAAACTCCTACAATGTTTCAAACTAAACATAAGTTAGGCTCAGCCGAGGGCGATTACTCTCATCCTTTGAACTATAATAATTTCAACAGCCTAATAAATGGTGCATGATAGAAAGAAAGAAAGAAAATACATTTATTTGGCACAGACTAAAAGGCACACAAGTAGAAAGAGAAAAAAAAAAAAGATAAAAAGAAAGAATACAAAATAAAAAGTGTAAAACTGCGTTGCATGATACCAGCAGGAATGTGTGCCTCGCGGCTACGGTTATAGGTAAATATAAGTAACATGTTGAAAACTGGATATTTAGTAAAAACACTCAAAAACACCACACCACCATAACCATTCATTATCCATATTTTTGTTTATACTCTGAAACTAGTAGGTACTTACTTCTTGCGAAGGGACCTATTACATTCTGTGTAAAAAGTACTGGGAATTGTTCAATAAAACCATTAAGTAATTTATTCGTCAAAATTTATTTTGTCGGCTCCAAAGTAGGCCCTTTCCCTTGCAATACAGCTACGCCAGCGCTTGACCCAGTCCTCCATACATTTTTGGTAAGCTGATTGAGGTATGGTCTAAAACTCCTTCAGCGAATTTTCTTTTATAGCTTCAATCGACTCGAAACGTCTTCCTCGAAGAGGTAATTTTAGTCTCGGGAACAGGAAAAAGTCAGACGGAGACATATCATGTGAATACGGCGCTTGGTCGATGACATTTGCTGAATTTTTGGCTAAGAACTCTTGCACAATGATGGCTTTGTGTGATGGTGCATCATCATGGTGCAAAATCTATGAATTGTCGTTCCACAAATCTGGGCCGTTTTCAGCGGATATTCTCTCGCAAACGCCTCATAATGCCTAAATAATACTCTATAATCACTGTTTATCCCTCTGGAAAAAAATCGTTGTGCACTGCACCGCGGTAATCTATGAAAACTATTAGCATAACTTTCGTGGTACTTTTTATAGAGAGTATTATACAAACAATACGATAGTATTAATTTATTAATTGCAACAATAAACATTGTCCAAGAATGAAGTTGTCAAATTCCCCGTTGAACATCAAGTGGAATACGTTCGGAAAAGTTATTGTTAGGAGAATCTCGCGTTACAATTTACAAACACGGAAAAATTAAATAAAAATTAATTGTATAGCACAATAAACATTGCGTTCATATTTTCACCTACTTTTAGTAACTATATTAAGATATATTTATTATTTTTATCATAAAATACGTGATCTAAATAAAACCGTAACTTACCGATAAATATTTATTTGTGTTTCTGAACGTTACGGCAGAGAATTTCAAGCCAGCCACAGACAAACTAGCCAGCGTGAAGTCGGTCAGAATTACCGATATCGTAATACGAAATATATCCAGCCAGTGAAATGAATTGCCTGGAACTTGCCTGGTTTTTTAAAAGTTCGTAATAGGCCCCCAGGGGTGTCGTGCTGCGGTACGTTGCGGCTGTAATGTGCACTTGGTTTTAATTAACAATGTTTTTACATATTATGCAGTTGGCACTCCATTCGCTTACTACTCTGTGTATTGGCTCATTTATTCGTGCCTAGTCTTAAGGCTGCAGTCTCGCAAAATGCACTCGCGGCGAATTATTTGCGCAACTTTGTGTTTTTATTTTTAACATAATAATGAAATAATATGGAATATTTTTATTACACATAAATAACCATAATATAAGTAATAGCTAGTTATTTTTTGTAAGTTCATCTAGGTGGATTAAGTTAGGTAAATCAAGTGTTAAATACAGCTCTTTCGCGCCCAACATCATTTCGAGTTCTGTTTGTGCACTTAGATTATGGCAATGAAGAATTAATTTACAAATCTGTTCAGCGCATAATTAGCTCAACATTCTCGTCTTCAAAATGCGCTGATTAGTTTTTTCTAATTATGTTTCATTTTCTTAATTCAGAGGCCACAGTTTCATCAAAATTCTCTGTTTTTATCTCCTAATAAATGGTTTGTTCCATAATAACTATGCATCGTATTTATGTAATAATTAGATTATTTTAAAGCGAAGAGTTCAATAAGCAAATACTAAAAAAAATAGCACCTAAATCACATTACACTAACAATAATGTTAATCTCAAAAGACCTCCAAAAACCGAGTTTATAAACAAGAATTGAGGGAGAAATTCCTTGTTTTTTGGAGGTCTTTTGAGATTAACATTATTGTTAGTGTAATGTGATTTAGGTGCTATTTTTTTTAGTATTTGCTTATTGAACTCTTCGCTTTAAAATAATCTAATTATTACATAAATACGATGCATAGTTATTATGGAACAAACCATTTATTAGGAGATAAAAACAGAGAATTTTGATGAAACTGTGGCCTCTGAATTAAGAAAATGAAACATAATTAGAAAAAACTAATCAGCGCATTTTGAAGACGAGAATGTTGAGCTAATTATGCGCTGAACAGATTTGTAAATTAATTCTTCATTGCCATAATCTAAGTGCACAAACAGAACTCGAAATGATGTTGGGCGCGAAAGAGCTGTATTTAACACTTGATTTACCTAACTTAATCCACCTAGATGAACTTACAAAAAATAACTAGCTATTACTTATATTATGGTTATTTATGTGTAATAAAAATATTCCATATTATTTCATTATTATGTTAAAAATAAAAACACAAAGTTGCGCAAATAATTCGCCGCGAGTGCATTTTGCGAGACTGCAGCCTTAAGTAGAGTGCGTGCTTTAGTAACTCGAAGCGTGTGGACAATCAATTTAGTAATAAGAAGAATGTACGAGACATTCATTTTATTACTAAATTGATTTATTGACTCTACTATAAAGAAGTTTAATAAAAAAACAAGCAATTTCAGAACAGTGATATTTATGCGAATAAACGAAACTTATGAATAAAAATGTACCTAGCAATGTAAATGTATTAATTAAATTAAGGATTTGAATAAAATTTTAAATGCTATCATAAATTAAAAATATAATGTTATATTGATCTCAAATTTTTAACTTTTGACATGGCCTGCCGTGTTAGGCTGGAATCTCGAATTCAGTATTTTTTTAAACAATGTTAATTTATTAATTGAAAGACAAGAGCCAAGAAAAGATATACTGTGGCCGTATTATGACGTTTGAAGCTCGCAATACACTTGCCTGTAACTACAGAAGTAAGTACGGCTTTCCAAAGAAAAGTATATGCTTCGGTAATCTTCGTGTTTCCGAATTAGCACGAACGTCGTGCCACAGAGGCAATGCTTCTAATTTTGGTAAAATACCGCGCTTTGTAGTGCACCTTTCATTGCGTGTCATTCGAAAAAAAAAAAAAAGTGTTTTTGAAATTACAATTACTGTAAGCTGTACTTTACTGCGGAGCGGAACGGAGTGGGGCGCGTCGTCGTGGATTGCACTATCTATAACAGCTCTATAAAATCTAACCATCGCGCGTTCGTGTTCCCGAAGATAGTCGATGATTCCCGAAGCACACTTATATTTGGAAAGCTGTATGTAAGTAGTATTAAGTTATCCAAGTCACAATGACATGCAAGCGACTAGCATACTTTGGTACAAGTTACGTGCATGCGTATTTGATGCTTTAGATCCACCATTTTGCTAGTACAGAGACAGATGGAACATCTAGCATCATCTCTTTTTTGCAACGACCATTGTACGTCAAACGCATATCAGTGGTAATACATTAACTACGCAAATCGCTCTTACTGCTACCACTTAAAGGCTTAGCATGATCACGGTTATATCGAAAACACTGCAGCATAAATTTTGAAATAAATTATATTTATTTCAAAATTTAAAAAAAAAGTTGTAAAGTTGAGGATTAATTTTAAGTACCAACTATGTTTGACGACAACACGATTCCATAAAATTTTCTCTATAGAAATAAAAACCAAAGTTACCTCCAAGCCGAACAATAATCCGCTGGTATTCTAAAAAAACTTCAAATTAGATCATGAAACTGCTTATTAAATAACTGAACTAACTATAAAGCAGAAGCTATTTTTTTTGTTTATAATTACCGCTTTTTTCGCTGTAAATACCTAAGCTATTGGCGCCTTGGAGCCACCAACACTCTACGCGATCTCGCTCTCACTCAGTCTGCGAGCAGTATGGTGCGAGCGAGATAAAAAGTGAATTTCAGTTGAGGTAGTATCGGCTCTAATGTCAAATTGGTACCACTGATGTGAGCTTGACTATATTTTAAAGAAGGCTTTAATCAATGTTGATAGGGCTACATATTTAATTCTTCCACAACGCGGCTTTATTAGTAAACTATGAAACGATTGACTGTATTAATTATCACAAATAATAATAATTTTAAATTATACTTAAGTACATAATTACTTAATAATTATTTATTGTAAGTAAAAAATAAGTGTAGAATTAAGTAGATGCATAATAATGATCACAGTAATTTAGTACCTATTATTTATTAAGTTTTATAAATACATTAATGACGAGAATGATATTTGGTTTGATTTATTACCACCTGGCCCCTTCAAGCTGCGCCACAAGTCGGTCCTCCGCCTTTTACATCCAGTCTGTCCCAGCCACCTTTATAAGGCCCACACCATTAATACAGATGGGTCTGTACTCCACAAAAACATTTAAATAAAAAGCAACTCTTGCTACGACACAATAAGGTACAATTTAGGTCCCACAGCGCTAATTACCTGCAGTTATATTCACCTAAAAGATGCCTCTCTTTCTATCGCGTTACTCTCAGATCTTATCTCCGACTACGTTACACTCGCTGAATAGCCCGACAAGACGGGCCCGCTGCGTACTTGTAGCTTCATACCTAAAATGCGGAGTGAACCATCTGTAGGTATTCATCTGTGCCATTAACCATTACCGCTTTGGATGATCGCACATCTTACGGAAGATGCGTCCGACGTAACTTCGATTGGGTCTATATTCGGTCCGTTCTGGCTTTCCCTGCATTCTTATGGTGGTAGCACATTTAACGAAAGATGCGTTGTGAATCGTCGGTCGCGTAACGCCTAACAGACAAGTGGATAATAAAACATTGAACCTAAATGTGCATTTGCACTGGCGAAACATTCACAACAAAATATGGTTGAAATCTCTATTTTCTGTCAATGTTCCTTTTTTTTACAGGAAGTAGAGATTTCAACATGTTTTGTTGTGATGTTTCGCCATTGCAAATGCACAGCTATGTAGGCAGAAACTATAATATGGTCAATTTTATCAATAAAATTAGTCATGCATGACCGGTTTTCATCTTATAACACAATCAATCGATCGATTTAGTTATTATCATTTTATTGTTTCTAAACGATGACTTATAAAGATTTCTATGTCAATGTTTCTAAACGAACATGGTTTGAAGGTATAAACTTTGTTTCTTTCTTTTTGCTGAATTATGAAAGAGACAAAATAAAACATCTGAAATGCTTCAAAACCATTTCAAAACTGAAATTTATCTAACTTGGACACTGCAACGCAAACGTCAAAACGAAATTGTTTCGATTTTACGATTTTGTAATCACAAGATGAAAATAGGATTTTTAAATGGAAAGATAACATAATTGTTGTGAAATGGAGACACCGGCGGCTCCTGCAAAGGGCAAAGGCCCCATCATAGACCCTGCATTGTGCCGCTGCTGCAGATCTATTAAGAAATGTCGACTTTTAACAACCGAGTATGAATGGATGGGGAAGAAAGAAGTTTATTCCGAAATGTTTATGGATTGTTTTGGCCTTCTTGTAAGTATTATACTATCGTTATCCTATAGTCAGTTTACTGTAGTCTACTGATAGCCTTTAATTTTCTAAAGAATTCTAAATGCATTCGGTAGGTAACCGAATCATGGTTCAACTTGGGAGAGCCTAAACATAAACTATATTACGTACAGTTATTTTTATTTACCTAATGAGAACATTCGTAAGATAATAAACTACTGGATATGCTAGCATACAAAGAGCCTATGTTCAAAAATTAAGTACCTTGTGCAAATGTTAATATTTTGTTAGTAAGTTTTTTTTCTCCCAATTTTGATGTATTTTTTATTATACCTAAAATAACTAAGAAATAATTCTACATGGGGCAAGTTTGGGCAATTCATAAATTGCCCAGGCTTGCTTATGACCATGATACTTGCACATAATGCAGAATATTCAACTAATATCCATTGTTTCTCATTATCATCTGCCTAGTGTTTTCCCAAGTATGTTGGGGGCTTTCAGTCTAGAAGGTCGAATACCAGTATTTTACATGGAGCGACTGCCGATCTGACCTCTACAACTCAGTTACCTATGGGGTAATACAATACCCCTTGGTAAGACTGGTTGTCAGACTTTCGGGCTTCTGACCACGCATAACAACTGTCAAAGATCCACAAAAGGGTCTATGGGGATGTGTAAAGATGGATGAATGAATGGATGTCCATTGTTTCAAAAATAATAAAAAAATATGTATTGTTGTGGCATATTATATCACCCCTAGTTTCAGTCATGCCACTGACCCCAGTCTATATAGAAATCTCTTTCAAACCCTCCTTTTTATTCATTAGCCATAGACTATTTTGAAATCTGTCTAAAACTTTTTTAATGTTAATTTTCAGTTATCACACTTAGATGGAGAAACTAAGGACTGCTGTGTATGTGCTACATGCGTGGTACGTCTGCGTGATGCCTGTGCATTTAGACAGCAAGTTTTACAGTCTCAAGAGGCCTTCCTAAGTACAAAGCTGCATCTTAAAGAAGGTATATTTGCAACTTAACATGACCCATACATTTGAGTCGAGTAGGTATTGAAGTTTTATGTGGGACGGCAGTTTTTGTTTTTGTCGATTATGATGTTCGTCCTATGGAGGAAATTGTTCAGTTTGATTGTCTGTACCACACCCTTAAATATGAACACACATTTCTGGAGGTCCTGGGTTCAATCCCTAGGACACATGGATAGTGTTTATTGGGCTTGTCCATTTGGAAGTTCTCTGTAGCAGCTTGGAGGCCAAATATATGGCCAGTTCCGAGAAAAGGGGGTAACACACTCCCAACTTCCAAACTCCAGGCTGTACTAAGAAATTCGTAATGGAAAAACCCACTTGCCCGACCCTCAAATCGATCCCAGAACTTCACGCTCAGCAGTCGCGCTTTTGACTACAAGATCAACGGGACAGTCACGGGCACGTGGTGCCGTTGCCCCTGCACCTGATCTCGCTCCTCTCGTTTCGGATTGCCATACCACCTGTCTGCACACACACTTGTGCACTATAACATCTCCCGCGCCGAAGGCTGGCCCTCGCTGGGATCGTTCGAAATTCGGTCTTAAGGACTATATATGGCCAGTTATTTGCTACTGAGAAATTCCAGATGGAAAAACCCAAGAACACTGCCCAACCCGGGAACCGAACCCACGACCTCGCGCTCAGCAGTAGCGCTTGCGACCACTAGACTAACGAGGCAGTCAATAAGATGTTATTATATGTAATAATATTTCATTTACAGATGGCACTGGTAAAGTGGAAGTAGAAATTAAAGCGGAACCGCTCTGTGACGATGATTCTGATGCGATGGATGACAGGGATGACCTGGCGGATGATGATATTACAGGTAAACACAAGTTATATGTTTGACACTATAATAAAATAAAACCGAACGTGGTTTCGGTTTCGGCCGAAACTGGAAGTCGTTTGGTATCGGTATCGATTTTGAAACCTATTTTGGGCCCATTGAATCAATAAAAGAATCACAATAAGATTTATAAACCCTTATCTTAGCCAAATGGCAAAGATCCTGAAAATTCGAGCAGGTAGCCGTTTATTTGTGGTTTCGGTTACGGTTTCGGCCGAAACCAGAAGTCAGTCAGTCAGTTTGGGTATCGATTGTGAAACAAAATATCAACAAAAACTTTAAATGATTCATTCAATTCAATATACTTTAATTTGTAAGCATTATATTTTTTCAGACGCCTTAGACACTAAGTTAGACGATATAAAAGATGTCAAACCATCACACGAAGCGCCGGTGTCAGGGCGAACGCGCGCCAAACGAGAGAAAGGCGAGAGAACA